>JAVIAB010000160.1:18389548-18989548 GCA_032433765.1 Megaustenia siamemsis | reverse complement strand
CCGGGCCTCGTTGCTGAGACCAGGGGTGGTTGCCGCTGAGAGAAATCATAAATAAAAATGCCAAACTGTGCAGCCGGGATTTGAACCCACAACCTCTCTGTCTCGAGGCCGGCGTCTTGCCTCGAGACCAACTAGTCCAGCCCCCAAAAAAGGGTCTTATTCCTTGCATTGTGTAACAATTTTGAACAAATCTGAGACATGTCCACCTCTATTTGTCCAACACTCCGACTTCTTCACCACATAGTTTTAGCCCTGAATGTTTATTTCCTCGTCTTTCATTTTTCCTTTGACTAAATTTACTCGCTTATTTACCAGGTTGCCAACTGTGTGTGGAGCAGGGACTTCGTCTCCTGCATGCTAGCACAATCTTATCTTCTATGAATTACTACAACACTATTGTAGTCGAGTTAGTGTAGGCCTATACGTTAGTATATGGAACAAGAAAAAGAGTTCTTAAATGTTAGGTAGAAACAATCTTAATATAAGGATGTGAATCATGGACAATAGGACAAAAGAAAAGAAAGTCACTGGAAGCAGTAGAATTGATGTTTTACAGAAGAAAGTTGAGAATACCATTTACAGCTAAGAAGAGTAATGAAAACGTTCTGAAAGAGGGGCAAAACAAAGATAGAGCTAATTTGTAATTATAGGACGAAACAGTCACATTTTTTTGGCCATGTAATGAGAAGGGAACAGCTGGAATATATTGTAACAACTGTAATAATGAGGGACAGAGTGATAGAATGAAGCAAAGAGAAAAAATACTAGTCAGCTTAAGAGAATGGCTTGGCAGAAGGTCAAGAACAGAAATGATAAACAACTGTCGAGATGTAGAGTTGTGGGGAGACATGATCACCTACGCCAGCAGGCATGGTTCTTGGTGATGATGATACGTTCGTGCAGTCATATTTTATTTACAATAGTACAATCATATCTTCTATAGGTTAGTGCAGTCATATTTTTTTTAAGTACAATCCATTCTTCTTACAATTAGTATAATCTTACCCTACACCTTATGGGAGCCGCGATAGCTCATTGGTTAGTGAACTGGACTACAAAGGACAAGGGAGAGGGTTCGATCCCAACCGACGGTTCACCCAGCCTTAAATGGGTACCGGATTTTTTTTGTGGGGGGGGGAGTAAAGCGGCACAGGCGTAATACCGACCACATTGCCCCAAAAATCATGTGCTGAAGGTCTGTAAAATGTATGGTCACTAACACCATATTCCCTATACGCCACTTGGCGTGACGGGGGCTTTTTACTTTTTTTTTACCCTACATCTTTACGTTAGTCTTGTCTTAATCAGCATTATCTGTAAGTCATCTTACAAAGTACATCTTTGAAAAGACAATATAATTATTCCCTCTCATAAATATACAACATTAATTTCCGTTATTCATTTTCTATAGACATATGAACAGACTAGCCTTTATAATCGAGTATACGTTTACCTTTTTTTTTCAAAATACAGCAGGCAGTTAGAACAATATCCCTCTACACGTTAACTTTTGGCTACTGAATGTTTGCAGCGTTTGGTGATATCTCGCTTCCCCCTCTCTCTCTCTCTCTCTCTCTCTCTCTCTCTCTCTCTCTCTCTCTGTCTGCCATACACACATCAAATCCTTGACATTGGCACGCTCTAACCCCTTTATCCGGAAGTAGAAGACAATGTTATCAGATCGTCCTCGACCACGGGCTCGGTTAAGTTTGACTGAGTTAGCTCACTCGTGAAAGATAAAAGAGTGTACGACTTTTGAGTCTGTCGAAAAACTAATGAGATAACGACGACGTGAAACGACCACAGATGCGATAACAACAGAACAACTGACAATGCAGAAGTTATTATGCGCCTTTCTTTTTTCCCCTCTGTTAGCAATAACTGAGCTGCTAGATTGCTTAGTTATGATTCACCGTTAAATAGTATCATCGAGTCTTGGCATTTAAATTTATAACTTTCTGTGACTAACTCTGACGTCAGTGCGACTTCTTGGAATTACGCTTCTTAATTGTTATGATTTGTTGCTAAGCAATCAGCGACCAAGTCTGTGCGGTGCATGCTGCTCTGTCTAAATTAATGTAGAAATTTATTCGAGGCTATATTCGACACGTGACAGGTTAAAGTTGCTTCCAGGGCTCTTAGTGGGTCATGTGACATACCCGGGCCTGGCTATCAATGATTTAATAGGGATGCATGCATTTCCAATGTTTGATAAACCACAACTGTTTCCCTCGCCCTCATCAATAATAAATGACAATATTATAGCCTCGCGTTTACCTTATTTTCTTTTTCTAGATTCCTGGACTCGTGGTCCAAATACGAACAATATTTCTCCTCAGTCAGGATGTGTGGGTCGAGCAGGAAGGTGGGGCGAAAGGTGCGGGCTGAAGAGAAAGTGGCAGGGTGGGGGGAAGTGAGAGATGTGCTGTGGATTGAGAGAATAATTGAAAAATATTAGCAGGTTTGGGGGGGGGGGGGTGAGACAGAGGGACAGAGTTGTTCCGGTGAAAGTTTTTATTTTTCCACCGAGGAGAAACCCTTTGTCGACACCACCGTGATTCGAAGTCTACCTGATTTAGGAACGGAGATTTGTTTGTGTACCAATTCCAGGAGACATAGGAAAACCCAACAGCACGAGAAGCCAATAGAAATAGATGTTGTTCTAGAATATAATAAGAGTACCCTTGACTGCCATCGACAAAACACAGTGCACCACTGCCTTCAATGTATAAAAATGCACCGCTGCCTACAACGTATAAAAATGCACCGCTGCCTACAACGTATAAAAATGCACCGCTGCCTACAACACCGTTGCCTACAATGTATAAAAATGCACCGCTGCCTACAATGTATAAAAATGCACCGTTGCCTACAATGTATAAAAATGCACCGCTGCCTACAATGTATAAAAATGCACCGCTGCCTACAATGTATAAAAATGCACCGTTGCCTACAATGTATAAAAATGCACCACTGCCTTCAATGTATAAAAATGCACCGCTGCCTACAATGCATAAAAATGCACCGTTGCCTACAATGTATAAAAATGCACCGCTGCCTACAACGTATAAAAATGCACCGCTGCCTACAATGTATAAAAATGCACCGCTGCCTACAACGTATAAAAATGCACCGCTGCCTACAATGTATAAAAATGCACCGCTGCCTACAACGTATAAAAATGCACCGCTGCCTACAATGTATAAAAATGCACCGCTGCCTACAATGTATAAAAATGCACCGCTGCCTACAACGTATAAAAATGCACCGCTGCCTACAATGTATAAAAATGCACCGCTGCCTACAACGTATAAAAATGCACCGCTGCCTACAATGTATAAAAATGCACCGCTGCCTACAACGTATAAAAATGCACCGCTGCCTACAACACCGTTGCCTACAATGTATAAAAATGCACCGCTGCCTACAACGTATAAAAATGCACCGCTGCCTACAACACCGTTGCCTACAATGTATAAAAATGCACCGCTGCCTACAACGTATAAAAATGCACCGCTGCCTACAATGTATAAAAATGCACCGCTGCCTACAATGTATAAAAATGCACCGCTGCCTACAACGTATAAAAATGCACCGCTGCCTACAATGTATAAAAATGCACCGCTGCCTACAATGTATAAAAATGCACTGCTGCCTACAATGTATAAAAATGCACCGCTGCCTACAATGTATAAAAATGCACCGCTGCCTACAATGTATAAAAATGCACCGCTGCCTACAATGTATAAAAATGCACCGCTGCCTACAATGTATAAAAATGCACCGCTGCCTACAATGTATAAAAATGCACCGCTGCCTACAATGTATAAAAATGCACCGCTGCCTACAACGTATAAAAATGCACCGCTGCCTACAACACCGTTGCCTACAATGTATAAAAATGCACCGCTGCCTACAACGTATAAAAATGCACCGCTGCCTACAATGTATAAAAATGCACCGCTGCCTACAATGTATAAAAATGCACCGCTGCCTACAACGTATAAAAATGCACCGCTGCCTACAATGTATAAAAATGCACCGCTGCCTACAATGTATAAAAATGCACCGCTGCCTACAATGTATAAAAATGCACCGCTGCCCTAACAACATAACCTATAGTCCGTTCAGAAATTCATAACCACACTTGAATTAGCTTTACGTGATAACCGTTTGTTATTTTGCTTTCAACTTTTGCATGTAATCTTATAATATTGATGTCGTTATAGAAATATTTTTTGCTCTGAGAAATTTGATCTAGTTTAAAAGTTTTCTTCTTTAGGCTATATTAAATTCACCCTGTTCGAATTTGACACCATTTTAGGATATATACATTAATTTGTTGCGGTCGTTGACGTAAAATAGTTTGGCTATTGCAGAAACACTAAGTTCAGGAAAATCCCGTGCACAAAACTGAATTGTTATTGAACGACATGACGCACCACGGCCTGGGCATTAATTACCTAAGTGAAGGCGTATCTTTATTAATTTTGTGAAGACTCAGTAGACAATTTGTTGACTTTAAATACCAACATTTATATCTAAATTACAATGAGTTTGAAATGCAAATTTATAACTATGCAAAAGGTTACTGTTTTACTATATCAGCACTTCCTTAGGGAATTCAAGATGGGACAAAGTGCCTACTGCATCAAATACAAAAGAGCAAATTAGGACATGGCTTGCGAATGAAAATGTCAAATTTGACGACACATATTTAAAACCCGAATTGTTACAACTTGTGAAGAATACGAATAAGAAAAAGGTGTACCATGTTGACAAAATCATTGAGAAATACGGCCACACTAATTGTAACCAATTGAATTCATGTTTGCAAATACACATAACGAACAATACCCACAATTAAGCACTATGTAGATAGCTTCTATAGTCCGTTCAGATTCGTTTGCCTAGACATTAATTTATTTTTTTCAAAAACTTATTGTTCATTTGCATTGATCTTTTGAAGTTAGGTTTAGAATACTAATGTCGCTATAAAAATATTTTTTTATCAAAGAAATGTGATCCAGTTTCAAAGATGCCTTATTTAACCTATATTTAAAAAAAGTTAATCGATATTATAAACACCGGCGGGATTATGTAGATGCTTACATCTCACAGCTGATTCTTTAACATATAGGCATGACCTTCACGGCTGAATGCGCACCGTCCTAAAATAGTTATGTTTCAACTATAAATTTTTATAAAGAAATGTTACATATGAAATTTCCCGTTTAGCACAAAATGACATTTTAGCCGAAACCGGAAATTATGTGACGTCAAAATCACGGCCGTAGACTCGAGTTCGAGTCATAATTCAGAGGCAAATCTCAATATTTACAGAAAGGAGGCGGCACTATCCATATTATCTTCTGCAAGTCTATGTGAGAATGAATATAAAGGCAAAATATTTTACTGAGCATAACATTGTTATAAAGATTTATACAAGAACATGGCCATAGATGTTTGAGACTACCTCAATATCATGCACACTTAAATCCTATAGAACTAGTTTGGGCAAAAGTTAAAGGACACGTAGCATATACAAATAAAACTTTCAAATTATGCGATGTTGAGACACTTACAAATCAGGCTCTATCAAATATAAATAAAGACTACTGGGTAAAATGTGAGGATCATGTGTTACGACAAGAAGAGGAATATTGGAAAAAGGATGGTTTGTTGTTTGTTCAGCCGAAAGCAGTAATCGACCTATTTGACTCGTCTGATTCTGAATGATCATTACTCTGATTAAGTCTACAGATAAATAGTTTGATTTGCAAAATTTCCTAGTTGATTTGTTAAACAGTTTATTGTTCAAGACCACCCAAGCAATCAAAAATATGTTATAAGCAAACCAACAACCATTACTTTGAATGGAAGCCTGCTTGAGTCAGTACAGAAGTTCAGCTATCTTGGATCCACTATTACAGCCACACTTTCCTTAGATGAGGAACTAAATGTACGTATTTGAAAGGCAGCGACAACATTTGGGAAACTCACACCAAGAGCATGGAACTATATCAAATTGACTCTACGAACAAAAGTTCTATATATAATTTAAAATTTGTATACTTGCCACCAAGTAAAATTTTATGGACACGCCTATGGGTCATCGTTGCACTAGATTACTGTAAAACATTTTGATTAGGGTCAAAATAATAGTTACATGGGCAAAGATCAAAGGAATTCGCCGCTTTAAGAAAACCGTTATAGCTAGACATCGAGTAACACATATGTTCTCGTGACATGGACATTTTAACACCGTATGCCAAAAATCATGTGAAATCATCAAGAACTTTTTGAATTATAAATCATAACATCTCGGCAAACGATTCTGAACGGACTATAGTAGCAGGTGCGCTATTGAATGAACATTACCTCTTGTCCACATGAGTCCTCAGTTATTTTTTCCTCATAGCTCTCAATTTCATTTATCTCTCTCTATCTGTCTGTCTGTCTGTCTGCCTGCCTGCCTGCCTGCCTGCCTGCCTGCCTGCCTGCCTGCCTGCCTGTCTGTCTGTCTGTCTGTCTGTCTGTCTGTCTGTCTGTCTGTCTGTCTGTCTGTCTGTCTGTCTGGCTGCCTGCCTGCCTGTCTGTCTGTCGGTCTGTCCGTCTGTCCGCCTGTCTGCCTGCCTCCTATCTATCTATCGTTCTATCTATCGTTCTATCCATCCATCCATCCATCCATCCATCCATCCATCCATCCATCCATCCATCCATCCATCCATCCATCCATCCATCCATCCATCCATCCATCCATCCATCCATCCATCCATCCATCCATCCATCCATCCATCTATCTATCTATCTATCTATCTATCTATCTATCTATCTATCTATCTATCTATCTATCTATCTATCTATCTATCTATCTATCTATCTATCTATCTATCTATCTATCTATATTTCTTACTTTCTCTTTCTCTACCACTCTTCACCCTCACTTTAGTTTTCATCTTATTCATTCTTACTTTTCCTCTCTTCGCTATTTGTAGCCTTCCCATTTCTCTTGACTCCGTTTCTCGTCAATTATGTATATTTCTCCATATTTACTCTCACTCCATCTCAGTTATCTCACCTTTCCTTTACCGCCAGTCCTTCTCACACTCCAGCCCTCCCCCTTCTTCCCAGCCTCTTGACCGAGAAGAAATATTATTCATTTACTACCGCCTTATCTCGTCTTCCAATAATAAATATACAGACCCAAAACACGGTTGTTTGTCATTGATACTGAGCCTTGTCTCATTCGTATAATTCCAGAGACAAAAATACACATGGTTCTCGTGTTATTAATTCAGAGTAATTAGAAGTAGCTGTGTCTTAACATTTAAACATTTTTGTGGTTAGACATTGAATAAGAGAACTAATATAGAATATTTATAGCGAGCAGGCGAAACCTTGAATATATATATTTATATTGAGCCATGGCTCAATTCAAGAGAAACGGAAGAGGAGGTAGAAGAGCAGCGATCGCGAAAGGTATCCATATGCTTGGGTTTGTTGTAGTCAGCAGACTCTTCTTAACGTGGGAATCATCGACATACAAGACGCAGGCCCCGGTTAACTATTCACAGGTTCCACTCAAACAGTTGTCCGGAGATTTGAGAGTGCAGTCTGACCCGTAGAACGTTCCCTTGCATGTACAGTTCCCGGTTGACTGTTCATAGGTGTCGTTGAAACAGTTGTCCGGACATTTGAGAGTGCAGTCTGACCGGTAGTACGTTTCCTTGCACGTACAGTCTGCACTTTCCGGGTCACATATGATTTCACAGCCATCAGAACACGTCTGTTCGCACTGTAGCCCAAAATTACCATCGGGACAAGTGTCATTACAGGTATAGCCAGGATGTTTACATTGTAGGCATTTCCCGGATTTTTTCTCACATAAAGGACAGATACTGAGACAAGACCTGGAGCAGTCGTGTCCATAGATCCCATGTGAACAGTTGCCGTGACACGTACCGATGATGACGTTGCAGCCTTTGCTACACCCACTACACACTTCACAAAACGACCCAGAATGTCAGTCCAGACTATAGGTGTCTGTAAATGTTTGCACCTCACACTCCGTCAGTGCACTGTCGGCCTACGAAATGGTCGGTGAGAACTCAATCTTAATGTGTGCCATTGGCGTTTGTGTGGTGACTACAATAGTGTTCACAGAAACATTAGGGTATGATATATCATTATACTGGAACACTACGCCGCCACTGTCAGAGAAAGCCTTTAGAGTGGCATTCTTTACCCGAATCATAGTGCTAGCTCGATGATAGATTCGAATGGTGTGAGTCTTCTGGGGCGTGGCAAAGTTTAGATACCAGTAAACAGGATTGTTCGACTTCTCAATTGTGTGTGTGTGTGTGCAGTCATTGTCATAGTGATTGGTCTTTGTTTTGCCATTAACTGCGGCCTCTGGTCCACATCCGTCTCCTGTATAACAAGCATTAAATGTGTCAGTCTGGTTTGTGTTCTGTTTGAGAGCCACATTCCGACCCCCGCCAATGTAGATGGAGCAGATAATTGCAACTATCGCCTCTTCAATCCGTAACTTGTTGATCAGGCCAGCCCCAGAGCAAAAGACATCAATCTCGTGCGGACTAACTACAAACCTTGATACATTGTTACATGAGGCAGAACCATTTAGTTTTACCGTGAAACTATCCGGATAGGGTTAAGTCATTCACATACATCCTAAACCAGGAGAACGGCAAAGATTGATTGAGAGTTACCTCAACTGATGTAGAATTTGTGTCCGGATTACATGTGGTGTCGTTATCAAACAGGAAAGTAGGTTCATATTTTTGGGCGTATTTAAACACGAGATTAAGTACTGACATTGGGGTCCGAAATATTCGTGCTGACAACTGTCATTATTTGGGCATGTCCCTGTAGTTTTGTCACTAACTGAGTCATTATAGCAGTGACATTGTAACGTACAATTTGCCCCAAAACAACCGTCTGCACAAGTTAGGTCATTAGCTTCCAAGGCCACGAACGAAGCCAGCAGAATAAAGACTTGATTTACAGCGATGGTTAACGAACTGTGTACAAACATGTATTATCATACCCGTGATTACATTTCTAAAAATCCGCCAACTCGCTGTGATAACAGATAGCGTGATGTTCTCTAATAGTATGAGGCAAAAGGTTGGAGACAAGCAAAGTCAACATTGTTTACATCATGGCTCGCACAAAACAAGCGTCCATCTTGGTGCGTCCCATGACGTCATCTCAAACCTTGAATATCATCAAAATCATAAGGAAGAGACAATCTACATGTAATGGGCATGTAATGCGAAAAGAAGGCATTGGGAATATTTTAACAACAGACAGAATGAATTGAAAGAAGAACAGACGAAATCGAATAGAAAAATATTTGAACAACTATCCAAATAGCACAATAAAAGATCATCCACTGAAATTTTGACATGCATTTAAAGGACCGAGTGATGTGTGAGTAAGATTATCGCCTATGTCAACCGGCATGGCACCTGATGATAATGACTGTGATATTGATATTAAATATAAATGGTACCAGCATTATTATACTCACTACTGCTATAAATGGCTATAAGTAAGTACTTTTGCTCAAATATAAATATCCGTATTTGGTTGCAAGCTTGTAAAAAATGTTACTATTTCTTGATATGAGTCATTAGCTGAGCTTTTGCTAGGGTTGATCTCCATTCTATGACGTAGATGTTTTCTCAACGCACCCTATTAGACCAATTAGTTTCTGTTCTGGCTCCGTCATTTTTAAAATGTGTGCAAATCGAAATTAATGTAACCGTTTCTGTCTACAACCTTGGCCGTACTTTGTGCCTTCCAGAAATCTGTGTCATTTTGCTTGCGAAACTTGTAGTTTAATGGCACAGCTGGAACGGAAATTCTTGTCTTCCAGATTTTGTCTACTTTTTGACGAGACACGACCTGTTCAACCTCAAACTAGGTCTTTCAGGTTATTTCAGATTCCACTTTTGCTATCCACTTGAAAATTCACTTTATATATATATATGCATATATATATATATATATATATATATATATATATATATATATATATATATATATATATAATGCAACGGCTGTATAAATGTGGTTTTACCGACAGTTAAGGGGAGTAATGAATGAAAACGTTTTGAAAGAGGCCAAAGCAAAAAAAGAGCTAATTTCCAATATTAGGATTAAAAAATTAACATTTTTTGGCTATATAATGAGAAGAGAACAGCTGGAATATATTGTGGCAACTGGGAAAATTGAGGGACGAAGAGATAAAAGGAAACAAAGAGAAAAGATACCAGACAGCTTAAGAGAATGGCTTGTCAGAATGGTCAACAACAGAAATAATAAATAACTGTCGAGATCTAAAGTGTGGAGAGACATGATCACCCACCCCAGCAGGCATGGTACATGATGATGATGGCATTGCTGCACTATTTGTGATGCTCTCGTAAGTGTGCTGTTTGGACAAGCGCGCTATTTGTGATGCTCACGTCAGTGTGCTGTTTGGACAAGCGCGCTATTTGTGATGCTCCCGTAAGTGTACTGTTTGGACAAGCACGCTGTTTGTGATGGTCCCGTAAGTGTACTGTTTGGACAAGCAAGCTGTTTGTGGTGCTCTCTTAAGATCCCAGGTATCGCATTATTTAAAGAGGCCAATAAATGGTGCTAAAACCCAGAAATGTGTTACGTTTAAGGCATCCTCACCTGTAGTGTACAGTTTGTAACTGTAGCGCACATTTTGTAATTGTAGTGCACAGTTGTTAGTTGTAGCGCACAGTTTGTAATTGTAGTACACAGTTGTTAGTTGTAGCGCACAGTTTGTAATTGTAGTGCACAGTTTGTTAGTTGTAGCGCACAGTTTGTAATTGTAGTACACAGTTTGTATACATTACTCATAAAAAGTAAAAGTCAAGAGCCCCCGTCAAGTGGCGTAAAGGGAATATGGTTTTAGTGACCATACATTTTACAGACCTTCGGCACATGATTTTTGAGGTAATGTGGTCGGTATTACGCCCGTGCCGATTTAATTTCCAGAAAAAAAAAATCCGGTACCCATTAAAGGCTGGGTGAACCGGAAGCCGTCGGTTGGAATCGAACCCTACCTCTCGTCCTTTGTAGTCCAGTTCACTAACAACCGAGCTATCGCGGCTCCCAAACATTATTTATAATTCCTCTTATTTGCATCATTTTCATTTCGTTTCGCATTCAGTTAAAATCTCCCTCGATCTAAATTCGATTGACTCAGCAACAACGATCGCATTCTCCAAAGTCATGCTAACGATGCTTCCACTAATCTTTTAACTGGTTGCCCTTTTGGTTGTGTTGCCTTCTTCGTGGTGAAACACAACCCTGTTCAACCACAGTCTGTCTTGCAGGTTACATAGATTACAACTGCCAAGAAAAAAAAATCGCAGTGAATTCTACAATTTAATAAAGTAATTTTTTTTAATTATCGTCAACACGTGATTGGAGCCTCATCACGTGATATTCAAAAGAAAGCCATGGAGAGAAATTCCAACTGTTGTCATAAGAAAGAACTAAAAATAAGTACAAGGAATGGTAGGACTTTATACCAAAATTGAAGCCTTTGAAATGTGGATTTATAGAAGAATAGGTAGAATTGGATGGAAAGAAAAGAACATAAACGATGAAGTTTTAAAACAACTAAAAATGAAAAGAGAACTATTAAACACAATTAAAACAAGACAAATGAAATTTTTGGTGCATGTTAAAAGACACAACAGCCTACTAAAAGTAATCTTGGAAGGGAAAATACAGGGTAATTAGTTGCAGAGGCTGACCAAGACTAACATGGACGAGTAACATCAAAAGATGGACAAGACATCCTATGATAACCTGCAACAACAAAGCAAGAGACAGATCAAAATGGCGCTCCATGGTAGCCAACTTTCGATGCGGAGACGGCAACTGATGATGATGATGACCTTCAACACACCCCAAAACCTCAGTTATTGATTCCTCTAATACCAGCGCATCCTGTCCTTCATTGCCACGAAATCCGGCATAGCCAGAACAATAAATCCACACAAGCCCTCCACCACTACACCACCCCACCCCCCCTCTCCCCAACTTATCAGTTATTATCACAAGCCAAACTCACTAATTTGACACCCCTCCTTAAATAAACAAGCAGCACCGCCTCTGAAATCTCCTCACCTTTTCTCTATTATAGATGCTCGTGTGTCTATTAGTTGTGTTAATTGACCAGATGCAGATTCTCGCGGCTTCGGTTCAGAAATTATGTCCCCTCTTGTTTTCGTTTTTGTGACCTCCATATTTCCTCGCACAGGCTGCCTGTAGCACTCACGCAGGTCTTTACTTTTTAAAAATATATATAAACTCGCTTGTCACTGCCGCTTAGTGATGGCATCTTAGTTGCTAGTATGTCTTATTTAAGTTACTATATAGCTTACATTTGAAATAAACAAAAGAATAGGAATGGCTAAAGGTAATTTTAATGTCATGAAAAAACATCATCATCATCAAGTACCGGGCCTACTGGCGTAGGTGATCATGTCTCTCCACAACTTTCGATCTCGGCAGCTATTTATCATTTCTGTTGTTGACCTTCTGCCAAGCCATTCTCTTAAGCTGTTATTTTTTTCTCTTTGCTTCCCTCTATCTCTTCGTCCCTCAATTTTTCCAGTTGTTACAATATATTCCAGCTGTTCTCTTCTCATTACATAGCCAAAAAATGATGATTGTTTCTTCCTAATATTTGAAATTAGTTTTTTTTTTGCTTTGATCTCTCTCAGAACATCTTCATTACTCTTCTTAGCTGTCCATGGTACTCTCAACATTCTTCTGTAAAACCACATTTCTACAGACTCCAGTGATTTTCTTGTCTGTTATCCTATTGTCCATGATTCGCATCCATATGTTAAGACTGGCTCTACATAACATTTAAGAACTCTTTTTCTTGTTTTTATTGTTAAAAATGGATTACATAGTATCTTCCTCATTTTTGGAAAGCTGCTTTTGTCTGAGCCATTCTACATCTCACCTCTTTTGTACATCTTCAGTCTGAGGTTAACAAAGCTCCCAAATATTTAAATTCATTTACCTGTTTTAATATTGTTCCACTTGTCTTTATTTTGCACTGAGGTGATATCTTTTTCTTTGTTGTTACCATTACTTCTGTCTTTTTGCTGTTATGTCTGAGTCCTTTATTTTTGCTTTCTTTCACTATAATGTCCAACATTTCTTGTAACTCATTTTCACTCTTAGCGATTAAGACTGTATCACCAGCATACCTGAGATTATTTATATTATTACCTCCAATTGTTATTTGAAAAAACACACTAACATCAAAACAAATAACACCAGGGCTAAAACTAAGAGGAGCCGCGATAGCTCAGTGGTTAGTGAACTGGACTACCACGGACAAGGGGTAGGATTCGATCCCAACCGACGACTTCCAGGTTCACCCAGCCTTAAATGGGTACCGGATTTTTTTTCTGGGAAAGTAAAGCAGCACGGGCGTAATACTGACCACATTACCCCAAAAATCATGTGCTGAAGGTCTGTAAAATATAGGGTCACTAACACCATATTTCCCTATACGCCACTTGGCGTGACGGGGGTACTTTACTTTTTACTAAAATTAAGAATACCAAATTGTTATGTCTTCTCTACATTCCTATATGGTGCAGAAACATGGACATTAGACAAGGAAACAGAACAGAGAATTGAAGCCTTTCAATTGTGGATAAATAGAAGAATAGGTAGAATTGGATGGAAGGAAAAGAAAACAAACGATGAAGTCTTAAAACAACTAAAAATGAAAAGAGAACTAAACACAATTCAAACAAGACAAATGCGATTTTTGGGCCATGTTAAAAGACACAACAGCCTTCTAAAAGTAATCCTGGAAGGGAAAATACAAGGTAAAAGAGGCACAAGCAGACCAAGACTAACATGGACGAGTAACATCAAAAGAATGACAAACCAGCCTATGACAACCTGCACCATCAAAGCAAGAGACAGAGCAGAATGGCGCTCCATGGTAGCCAACCTTCGTTGCAGAGATAGCACTCGATGATGATGATGATAGTTTACATACGATGTTTCCGTAAAGCAACATTCTTTCGGGTTCTCATCCACCAGAACTCATGTTTAATCAAATTGTGAGATATTAACAGGCGTTAACAGCTATTAACATCTCATCTACAATTAAGGAAGGAAGATGGACATATGTTGGACACGTGATGAGAAAAGGCAACAAAAGAATTCCAAAACAGGCTCTTCTATGGAAAAAAAATTAGGATACAGAAAAAGCGGAAGACCTAAAGAGAAACCAAAAAGATGACTAGAAGGGAAATTGACATGAGAATACAAAAAGCAAATGCTGTCACATACCAGCTTTCACCATTGTTAAGACATCCAAACATTTCTATGCCAGCTAAACAACAAATGATAAATAACATTTTCATACCAAGTTTGTGCTATGAAAGTCAAACATGGACCCATTCTAAATCACATTTAAGAAAGATCAATACATGTCAGATGCGATGCTTGAGAAAAGTAGCAAACAACACAAGAAGAGATAGAATACCAAATGAAACAATAAGAAAAATAGTAGGAACAAAACCCTGCCAAGAATATATAGAACAACTTCTTAAATGGTTTGGCCACCTGGTCAGAATGAATCCTTACCAATCACCATCAAGAGCGTTCTTCTCGAGAATGCATGGGAAAAGACCAAGAGGAAGACCCAGAAGAAGATGGATAGATGCAGTGACAGTGACATGTAACAACAAATGAAAATCACTAATTCAGACAATTCGAGCAGCTCGAGAACGACAAATGATATAACCACGACACCTTTTCGGTACCAGTGAGAAAGAGAATAAAGAAATAAAAAATAAGAGAAGCAAAGTTGGCAGGCATAGAGTCATTAGATAATATTGAAAATCTAGTACAGAATAGAGATGGTGGCGACAAACACGACAAGTCTTATGCCACGTCTAACGTCGCAGGGAGATTCAAGAATCGAGAATTAAGAACGGACGTGAGATTCTGAACGTGGTCCCATGAGAAGGTCGTATAAATCGAAATGTCGTTATTGTGAGGAACTGTTCCGCTGGCTGAAATGCTGCTGTACGGTGTTCGAAGCCCGCCATAGACAGAAACAATTTTTTCTATCGGGGGTGAAATAAAAATCCTGAGTCTCACACGTCGTGGCGACTGCTTGACCAAGCGGCCTTTATCCCTCTGGTTCTATCGTTGCCCCCCCCCCCCTCTCCACACCAGCAATCGTACTATGTGTCGTAAAGATAGTTAATGTGAGGTTTTGACGTTCCCCAGCTAACGTTAATGTTCACCATAGCGACTCGTCTTATTGTGTGGATTTATGAACACGGAAATATGAATAGCGCAGAGGATGACATAGTAGTCAAGTGGTAGTGGTAGTGGTAGTAGTAGTAGTAGTTGTTGTTGTTTTAGCAGTATTGTAAAAATGGTATCTGTCAGACCAGTTGTTGTTGTAGCAGTTGCTATAGTAATAGTAGTAGCAGTTGTTGTTGTATTCATAGTTGTAGTAGTAGTAGTAGTAGTAGTAGTAGTAGTAATAATAGTAGTAGTAGTAGTAGTAGTAATAGTAGTAGTAGTAGTAGTAGTAGTAGTAGTAGTAATAGTAGTAGTAGTAGTAGTAGTAGTAATAGTAGTAGTAGTAGTAGTAGTAGTAGTAATAGTAGTAGTAGTAGTAGTAGTAGTAGTAGTAGTAGTAGTAGTAATAGTAGTAGTAGTAGTAGTAACAGTGATAGTAGTTATAATAGTCAACATGCCATGCCATTACCTTATGTTTTTGTTTCCTAATTTCTCAGAAGTACCCCAAGTCTCTATTTTGCATTCTCTCAGCTAAAACTTCTCCCATCTCTGTTTCATGTTCTCTTATCCAAAATATCTAGTCTCTTATTCCTTGTTCTTTCAACTAAAATACCTTATGCCGCTGTTTCATACTCTCTAAGTTAAGATACCTCGTGTCACATTTTCATATTCACTCAATTAAAATATCTCATCCGTGTTTCATGTTCTCTCAACTAGAATACCTCAATTCCCTAATTCATGTTCTCTCAACTAAAATACCTCAATTCCCTATTTCATGTTCTCTCAACTAAAATACCTCAATTCTCTTTTTCATGTTCTCTCAGCTAGAATACCTCAATTCCCTAATTCATGTTCTCTCAACTAAAATACCTCAATTCCCTATTTCATGTTCTCTCAACTAAAATACCTCAATTCTCTGTTTCATGTTCTTTCAACTAAAATACCTCAATTCCCTATTTCATGTTCTCTCAACTAAAATACCTCAATTCTCTGTTTCATGTTCTTTCAACTAAAATACCTCAATTCCCTATTTCATGTTCTCTCAACTAAAATACCTCAATTCCCTATTTCATGTTCTCTCAACTAAAATACCTCAATTCCCTATTTCATGTTCTCTCAACTAAAATACCTCAATTCTCTGTTTCATGTTCTTTCAACTAAGATACATCAATTCTCTGTGTCATGTTCTCTCAACTAAAATACCTCAATTCCCTATTTCATGTTCTCTCAACTAAAATACCTCAATTCTCTGTTTCATGTTCTTTCAACTAAAATACCTCAATTCCCTATTTCATGTTCTCTCAACTAAAATACCTCAATTCTCTGTTTCATGTTCTTTCAACTAAAATACCTCAATTCCCTATTTCATGTTCTCTCAACTAAAATACCTCAATTCTCTGTTTCATGTTCTTTCAACTAAAATACCTCAATTCCCTATTTCATGTTCTCTCAACTAAAATACCTCAATTCCCTATTTCATGTTCTCTCAACTAAAATACCTCAATTCCCTATTTCATGTTCTCTGAACTAAAATACCTCAATTCTCTGTTTCATGTTCTCTCAACTAAAATACCTCAATTCTCTGTTTCATGTTCTCTCAACTAAAATACCTCAGTTCTCTGTTTCATGTTCTTTCAACTAAAATACCTCAATTCCCTATTTCATGTTCTCTCAACTAAAATACCTCAATTCCCTATTTCATGTTCTCTGAACTAAAATACCTCAATTCCCTATTTCATGTTCTCTGAACTAAAATACCTCAATTCTCTGTTTCATGTTCTCTCAACTAAAATACCTCAATTCTCTGTTTCATGTTCTCTCAACTAAAATACCTCAATTCTCTGTTTCATGTTCTCTCAACTAAAATACCTCAATTCTCTGTTTCATGTTCTCTCAACTAAAATACCTCAATTCTCTGTTTCATGTTCTCTCAACTAAAATACCTCATGTCTCTGTTTCCTATTATCTCAGCTACCTCATGCCACTAATCTCATCTCTCAATTAAGCCTACCCGTTTCGTGTTTTAAGACTTCACCTTTGGGGAAAAAAAAAAAAAGTTCGTGACTATCTTCAACCCAACCCAGCATAACAAGTGCCTCCTTATCGCAACTCATTCATTATTCCTTGTTGATTAACTTTCCATTTGTTTCCAATTGTAAACACCGTGACTTGGATAACTGGATTCACAGTAAGGGTAGCTCATTCCACCCTCTGCTCGCCTCTGATTGGCTAACTCGGTCTGTCTGCAAGCATCAACCACGCCCATTTCGCGGTGTGGTATCTACCTGGTGGAATGTTTCTATATTGGAGATACACCCCCCTTGACCTTTCTTGCGTTATGCTGGGAGCACATTTATAGTGCATTTATGTTTTAGTTAAAGATAGCGGGGGACTGTGAGAGGCACTGGAGCATGTGAGTTCTGGGATAAAATCTTGATGGAGCGCGTTATACCTGAGGACATAGAAGAAGTAATAGAGGAATGTTTGGAGATGTTGAATCATCAATGCTGGGTCCAGATAGATAGACAGATAGAGAGAAAGAGATAGAGAAGAGTAAGACAGGGGAGTGAGATGGGAGATAGAGTGGGGGAGAGAGGAGAAGAGCAAGATGGGGGGAGGAGATGGGGGATAGAGAGGAGAGGAGAGAGGGAGAGTGAGATGGGAGATAGAGAGGGGGAGAGAGGAGAAAAGTAAGATGGGGGAGAGATGGAGGATAGCGAGGGGGAGAGTGAGATGGGAGAGAGATGGGGAGAGAGGAAAAGAAAAAGATGGGAGAGAGAGATGGGGAATAGAGAGAGAGAGAGAGAGAGGAGAATAGTAAGATGGGGGAGTGAGAGGGGTAGAGAAAGAGAAGAGGGTGAGGGCTTAACTGGGTGGTGGGGTGGGGGATCGTTTTGCACAAAAATTTGTCAAACTTGTTAGCAGCTTTTCATCGATGTCCGCTTTATTATTATTATTATTGTTATTATTGTTATTATTGTTATTATTGTTATTATTGTTATTATTGTTATTATTGTTATTATTGTTATTATTGTTATTATTGTTATTATTGTTATTATTGTTATTATTGTTATTATTGTTATTATTGTTATTATTGTTATTATTGTTATTATTGTTATTATTATTACTATCTACTCTTCAAGTGATGTGTTTTCTTTTTTGAATATTTAAATGCATTTATCCCCAATTCGCGTGTTCTTATAAATCTGTTAACATCTTCACTTTCTTTTGTGGTTTTCCTTTCTTTTTCGATGTCTTCTTACTTATAGGATTATCTTTCATTTCTTTCGAATCTTTGATGTTCTTTTATATGATTTATGAAATTGTTTTGTTTCCTGCTTTAATGTATTTATCATTTTAAAATGTTCAATTGTGTTATTTAATTCGACGAAGCAGAAAACTCTGTCTTTATATAACACAACATGTTTGTCTTAGCTCATAACGTGTTTTTACTTTTGTTGTTGTTGGCAACAACAGAATCAGTCACAATAAAGGAAAAGAAATAAATATCTCACCACTACCTCTACAATAATGGCTGTGGAAACAGACGTACCAGTTTGACAGAGAGAAGGGACCGAAGGTGGGAGGAGACCCACAATCACTCAAGCATGTCAAGTCCAGTGTGTTCGAAGAAAAGGCGCCAGGATTATTTTAAACAAGGACACAACGAATTAAAAAAAAAATAATAATTTTGCGTTCGCCAGCTTTTACCTCTGACGAAGAGACTAAGAACTGAATTTTGCGCGTTAATCCATTTATCCCTGGCAGCCGTGTGCACAGGGGTCCCTCGCCGCACCGGCAGATAACTCCGACTTCGAAATTGTCGTTTCAAGCCGGGCCTCGCTGCTGAGACTAGGGGTGGTGGTTGCCGCAGAGAGAAATCATAAATAAAAATCCCAACCGGTGCAGCCGGGATTTGAACCCACAAGCTCTCTGTCTCGAAGCCGGCGTCTTACCTCGAGACCAACCAGTCCCCCACAACGAAATAACGTTCTTCTTACGTCTTGTTGAAGGCTAACTATAAAGAGTAATCGTTGGAGTTTGGAGATGAAGAAGACCTTAGCCTGAAATTATTTCTTATTTCGTGGTCATTTCCTAGTGCTCTCGATGCAAGAACAATAAGAGGAAAAAAACACTAGTGAGATGAAGTGTGTGAGATGAAGTGTGTGAGATGAAGTGTGTGAGATGAATGGCAGGAAACAGCCTGAGAGATAAGATCAGAGACGAAGAACTGAGAAAAACGTTAGGAATAACCACCCTGATAGAATATATAAAGAAACAACAGATAAAATGGTTTGGCCATGTGATAAGACAGAAAGATCGAAACACAACACAAAGGGCCTTCAACAACGTTGCGATAACACCAGACCTAAGGGCCGACCATGAAAAAAGATTGATTAACGGAATATTAGAAATACTAGGAAACAACAGCACCAGAGACAAACAGAAGAGCATAAGACCCCAAGTTATACCTCCCCTCGACGCTGAAAGGCAATTGAGGAAGGAAAGAAAATGTTCACTACGGTGAGATCAATATATAGAACTTACTAGCTCAATGCTTTATCTTAGTTTGGAAGATTTCTTTGTTACCAGTCTATAATCTTCATCCCAACGTTGTGCTACCTATGTCAGGTTAGTTAGGCGCATGACAGGAAACAGCCTGAGAGATTAGATCAGAGATGAAAAACTAAGAAAAAAGCTGGAGTAATTTCCGCTATTGAATACATAAATAAAAACAACAGACAAAATGGCTTAGCCACGTGATAAGATCGAAAAAACCAAAACACAATAAGCGATGGAAAAACAACAGACCGAAGGGCCTACCGCGAAGAAGATGAATTTATGGAGCATTAGAAACACTAGGAAACATAAAAGCAGAAGCCAACAGAAGAGCAACATATCGCGAAATATATCTCAACCCTATGCTGAAAGGCAAGTGAGGAAGAAAAGAAGAATAATAATCTATATTATGATTTACCTTCAACCCGTGAAATATATTACGTTTTTCTAAAACTTAGCAAAACGAAATACCATATACGATCTCTCCTCTCTCTCTCCCTCCCTCTATATATTTATATATAAAGTAGCCAATGTTATTTGGATTTTACAGCCCAACTAATAAAACTCATGAACTTGTGTGACTCTTTATTGGACGTAACATCGTGTACTTTAGTAAAGACCTTCTATTTATGATCTTTTTTTAAATCTTTTGTAGTATCTTTTATGGTCAAGATTATGACGTCTGCCCACATTCGTCTAGCTTCAGTATTTGTTTTCTCCTCAGTAATGCTTTAGGCTACGCAAATAAACTCAAACATGGCAGCTTCCTCTGTGTTTTATTGCTCAGAATGTATGGTCTGTGTTTGTTCTGTCTGACGTGACTTTTTTCCGATATTACGTTCTGTGTGTGTTTATCAGTTCAGATTTGTGGTGTGTGTGTGTGGGGGGAGGAGGACGGCTAGAAAATAAAGTAGCAACAGGAAAGAAAGAGAAGGCCGCAGAGATAGAGGAAAACACATGGAAAAGATACTGGATGGTTTGATGGCGTTACACGGAGAAAGATTAATAGCGGAAATGCTACACATATTGGTCGTGTCCTCTGGCGTTTGTTTCTCGTGGGGACTGTGTCGAGAGGTGTGGATTCGATGATCCTTCAGACTGTCTATTGTTATTTTTTTTCCCTGTTGATTATTTGTGGTTTTTTTTTCGAGTGTTGTAAACATACCTCTTCCCCTGAAATGATTTGCTGATTTATCACCTCGAAAGTTTCCCAACATAATATTCATTTATTATTATGTGTCTTCTGTCTAAACCACTGGAAACGTGTTGTTTCGTCCTATAACTGTTTGTCTGCAATGCAAGTATTCAGCCCACCCTATCCGGGAGATACTTGTCTTAATAGGGAAATATAGAAATGCGATTTATTCCCGAGTTGTGTTTGTAACTCTCTACTATAGTCATGAGAAAACATGCTTGAAAGACATCGCCAGTGATAGCTACTCCATAATTCTATGTTAGTGATTTTGTCCTGCCATTTCCATCCTTTTATTCTGCGTAAGCATCCATTAATGAAAGTCTGTATCTTCATGATTGTCAAGTTTGTTGTTCCCCATGTTTCACAGCCATATAATAGGACCGCCTTAACATTTGAGTTGAAATTTTTTATTTTTGTATTTAACCTAATTTCATTGGATTTCCATATGTTTCCCAGTACAATGAAAGCTCCTCTTGCTTTTGATATCCTTATTTTGGTATAATTTTTTGTTCCTCCCTCTTTATCTATATTACTGTCCATATATATATGTAAGATTGTACGTCTAGTAGAGGTATTTCTCCTATTTTTATTTGGTTATTGCCAACTGTTTTAATTCTCATAATGTTGGTCTTATCTCTATTAATCTTCAGTCCTAGCTGTTGAACCATTACCATTGAATAAATGGATGTTTTTTTTTGATAAAACAGTTGGGCCTGTGTTTTATTTTCGCCTGAAGGACATACATTGTTAGTTTTGTGACAACAATACCCGTCATTATTGTTGTCCGTCTCAAAACTGTGAGGGGTTATGCCATTTATTTCCCAAATTCAGAACAGAATTGGGTTGTGTACACTTGGGGGTATATTTGTTAGAACATGAAAAAAAGACCTCGGAATCTGTGTGTAGCTATACTTTTTTATTTCAATCAGTGAAAGTGTACAATTCACAAAAAGTTTCAATACATGGTGCGAGCCGCGATAGCTCATTGGTTAGTGAACTGGACTACAAAGGACAAGAGGTAGGGTTCGATCCCAACCGACGGCTTCCGGTTCGCCCAGCCTTTAATGGGTACCTGATTTTTTTTCTGGTAAAGTAAAGCGGCACGGGTGTAATACCGATCACATTACCCCAAAAATCATGTGCCGAAGATCTGTAAAATTTATGTTCACTAACACCATATTCCTTATACGCCACTTGACGTGACGGGGGTATTTTACTTTTTTTTACTTTTACTTCAATACATGGTTTACATTTTAGCGTCCGTCTCCCATAAGACATTGCACTCGATCTCAGCCTCGCTGATATTTGAGGCAATACATTAAAAGAAGAAAACTGAACTAACGGTTTTGAAGCCAAGGAGATACAGAGACCTCGGCAGTGGCGGGGTATGTTATTTGAGATTACACTTATTTTTTTGTTTGTTTGTTTTTTTTTAAATTGATTTTTCTGTCATACCTCCTGGTCTCCCTCTGCCTTCCTCAGGGTTGATCATGTGGTTGCTGGCGCCCTGGACAAGCTGAACCACGGCGCCCTTTTTAAGCTTAATTATAACAATTTTCACAAGAAAAAAATATAAACATTTTGGAAGATTCCACTGGCGCCACCAGACATATGGCGCGTCCAAGGGAACTACCTGAGATTTTTCGGCACCTTGAGCCGTCCCTGACCTTCCTTTCTCTATTTTTTTTTTATATTTATGTGTGTGTAGTTGTTCCTCCTTGGAACGATGACACTAACTCTGAAAGTTCCAGAGCTCGATCGTTAAATAGATTTATTCCTGTTGATCAGATCTCCAGCTGCGCCGAAACGACGGAAATATCACAGATTATCCTGCAAACAACAACACAACGCAGACGCGCCCACTTAACGTCCTTTTAAGGGCGGATGACGAAGAGGTGTACACCTTTAGTCATCGGGCGAAAGCAAGCAAACAAGATCACCGGATGTTGAAATCTCTATATCATAAATGTAAAGTAACGTTGAGTCCGGCCACAACAAGTGGCGTAAGGGCACATAGTGTTAGTGTCTTATTTCTTCTAGATATCTGGCATATGATTTTTTGGGGTAATGTGGTCAGTATTACTCCTGGTGTGATTTACATTACCCGCCCCCCCCCAAAAAAAAAAAAAAAAACAGGCACCCATTTACAGTTGAACGAATCCGGAGAGTGTCGCTCAGGATCGAACCCAACCCCTTATGGATAGTAATCCAGCTCACCTCAAACTATTGAGCTATCGCGCCGATTATATATCTGACCATTCATATGTATTTGTTTCCTCTACTGACGACACTCTTTTTATAATGAGACTATGATCGTCTCTGTTGGAAGGTATGACACCCGATGATGGTTGCTTGCGTTCGCCCGATGACTAAAGGGGTGTATCTCTTCGTCATTCGCCCTTAAAAGGATGCTAAGTGGGCGTGTCTGCGTTGTGTTGTGGTTTACAGTATAACTGATATTTGCGCCCTTCGGCCCAATACATCCGACTTCAGCATGACATTTTTAGTACCGGGTTGTCTTCCCTCTTCGATCCCTACTCGCTTGGCCAGATTAAACAGGTTAGCCTGTTACCTGAGGCACCACGGAGAGGTGGAGCAGGGTCTGGATGGTTCTGGTTCGCCTATCCTGGCGCACGCCATCAGCTCTACGTCGCTGACAACTTCCAGCTCTGGTGCTGTCACACCCGATGATGGTTGATTGATTTACATAAAAGCCATCTCCCATCAGCTGATGAATTCTAGTCATCACTAGAATTAAATATTTGTTGACTCTGATCCATCTATTTTAAACAATTATTGTATCTACGGATCAGTTCATCTCTTGTGAGGCAAGAAACAGATTTAGGGTGAGCACGAATTGGTTTTACGCTAATCAAGGACAGCGTTATTTGATTGGCTGGAAGAGATCAATCAATCGAGAAAGAGGCTGGAAATGTTCTTGGGGCGTGATGCTGTAGTAATTGTGGGATAGTCGAGGCTTGCGTCATTTATAAGGGAAGCCTGAAGATTCTGCAGCTCTAGACATAGCTCTGCCATTAATAAGTGTGACATCAGAAATTGGGCACAATACAGTTTGCAACGAATTGTAGTAAATAATGTGGGGAAGACTAGGTTATCATCATCATCGAGTGCCTTCTCCGCAACGAAGGTTGGCTACCATGGATCGCCATCGTACTCTGTTTCTTGCTTTGATGGTGCAGGCTGTCATAGATTGACTTGTCTATCTTTTGATGTTACTCGTCCATGTTAGTCTTGGTCTGGCTCTGCCTCTTTTACCTTGTATTTTTCCTTCCAATATTACTTTTAGTAGGCTGTTGTGTCTTTTAACATGCCCCAAAAATTTCATTTGTCTTGTCTTAATTGTATTTAGTAGTTCTCTGTTTATTTTCAGTTGTTTTAAAACTTCATCGTTTGTTATCTTTTGTTTCCATCCAATTCTATATATTCTTCTATAAATCCACATTTCAAAGGCTTCAATTTTCTGTTCTGTTTTCTTGTCTAATGTCCATGTTTCTGCACCATACAGGAATATTGAGAAGATGTAACATTTTGCTATTCTTAGTTTTAGCCCTGGTGTTATTTGTTTTGATGTTAGTATATTTTTCATGGCATTAATATTACTTTTTCTTATACCTATTCTTTTATTTATTTCAGTTGTACATTTTCCATCACTGGTTTTAGTATGTCCCAGGTAGTTGTAGCTCTGAACTGTCTCCAGGTGTATTCCTTCAACTTTGATATTTATTTGTAGGCCTTAATAATTTTCGTTCCTTATGATCATTGTTAAGACTGATCTAAAGCAGATAAACTGACCACAGCCAACTATACATAAGACCTGAGGATAGAAAATGGAACATGAGAAAAACCTCCACTAGCATGACGCCTTCAGCTTTCCCCCCTATAGACAACTGACGTAAATCAAACCACAACCGAGCCTACTCGCAAAGCTGAAAACATCACGTTAGTTGGGGAGTTATTCCGGAGTTTCCCTTTCTGCCCTCTAGCCTTCTCTACAGTTACCTGTTTTTAGACCTTAAAAAGATAAATAAAGACATTGGACACCGTGTTTCCTTATTTCTTACCAACCCTCTAATGGAACATATTATCACGTAATAAAAGGACCTCATCAGGGATTAATTAGAACCAGAACATGGTTTAAACCTCGGGAAAATCAGACACTCGACGGAAGTGTCAATCTCAC
This sequence comes from Megaustenia siamemsis, assembly GCA_032433765.1. Classification (NCBI taxonomy): domain Eukaryota; kingdom Metazoa; phylum Mollusca; class Gastropoda; order Stylommatophora; family Ariophantidae; genus Megaustenia; species Megaustenia siamemsis. The sequence continues at coordinate 18,964,238 of JAVIAB010000160.1, read as the reverse complement.
AGTTTAGCGCGGGAAGCATTAAATCTGCCTTTTTCCCCCTGGTAGTAATTCGGCACAAAATTAATTTGCCTATTAAGGTCGCCTGGAAAAATTGCACCCATTAAATTCATGCCCCTAAAGACAAAGTTTCCAGGATGTGCTGTTAAATTTACCCTCGGAAAAGGGTCAAAAGGTTTGTAAACGTGCTGTCTGAAACAAATTGACACTCGATTTCGTTCCTCGTGACGTTTTGTAAATCATTTCACGAGTCAATGACCTTGCAGTGAGTGCGATTGAAATTTATATTCTTTCATTGGCCGGCAGATTTGGACGCGATTTGAATATTTCCCTCATAAAATAGCATGTTCTTAACCTGTGATGCTAATGTGTAAGCTCAAGCTTCATTGCTGCTTGTTTATTGCTTTCTTTGGTTATCTTTCTGTCTGTTTCATTGTCTGTAACTCCGTCTCTTCTCTCTGTTTTGTGTATCATGTTCAGTCCGTTATATATATTTTGTGTATCATGTTCAGTTCGTTATATATATTTTGTGTATCATGTTCAGTCCGTTATATATATTTTGTGTAACATGTTCAGTCCGTTATATAAATATATATATATATATATATATATATATATATATATATATATATATATATATATATATATATATATATATATATATATGTGTATCATGTTCAGTCCGTTATATATATTTTGTGTGCCATGTTCTGTCCGTCTAACAGTATTTAAACACATTTCATTAGCTACATGTCTATATAATTTTAGTCTCTTGGTCCTGCCTAATCTAATTAGTCTATTTTCTATGTTATAACATAAGTTCTCAATATTCTTGTACGGTACAGAAACAGGGACATTAGACAAGAAAAGAGAAAATTGAAGCCTTTGAAATGTGGATTTATAGATGAATGAAAAGAAAGGAAAAGAAATCATGAAGTTTAAAAACAACTAACAATGAAAAGAGAACTACTAAACACAATTCAAACAAGACAAATGAGATTTTTTTTTTTTTTTTTTTTTTTGGGGGGGGGGGGGCATGTTAAAAGACATAACAGCCTACTAAAAGTAATATTGGAAGGAAAAAAATACAATGTAAAAGCGGCAGAGACAGACCAAGACTAACATGGACGAGTAACATCAAAAGGTGGACAAGTCAGCCAATAACAACCTGTACCATGAAAGCAAGAGACAGTGAGGAATGACGTTCCATGGTAGCCAACCTTCGATGCGGAGACGGCACTCATTGATGATGTCATGTTATAGCGTATCTGTCTATCTTTATCACCAGTTCATGTCCAGTCATCCCTGTTGGTCTCTTTGTTTCTGTCTGTATGCCTTCTATTGTTTAATATCCATCTACCTATTTACCAACTTGTTCGACCGTCTGTCCATCCTTGGAACTCTCATTCGTCCTCGATATATTCCAAGTTGGTATTTAGTTCAAATCCTGACATGTTTTGCATGCACGTTTTGAGTCGATTAATCAACGACAAAGTTCTCCCGATCAACATTCTAACACTGAGTACCAACTATTAACATTTTGGTAAACATTCAACATTCCATTCTCGTCAAAAAGTTCTCCGCACTAGAAATGACCAATAACTTACTTCCGTTTTCATAGCAGTTCTCATCTGGATACTTCCGGTTCCGCTTTCTCATTTTTCAATTTTGCCACCATTTCGTGATTGAGAATGAGCGGTTAAAAGTACGTGGTTGGTGATTTCAATTGACAATTGAGTTCATTTAGTCTGTATTGAGCTTTCTATTGTTTCATTAGAATTAGTAGAACAAATCAGTTGTTCAGTCATAATGTTGACTGTTGACTAGCTATAAATCGGATTGCTTATCATCATCAGCATCATCATCATCATAATCATCATCATCATCATCATCATCATCATCAAGTGTCATTCCTTTTGTCGTAAGAGATCATCTCTCTCCACATCACTCAGTCCTTCATGCATATGATAATTTCATTCGCTGATCTTATGCTATACCATTTGAATAAGCTGTTCACTTTTTTTCTCTTGGTTTTCGTCTGCTCTTATTTCCATTCTTTCATCGCCTTCTTTTCGCATCACATGTCCAATATGTGTGGATTGTCTTTTCCTTATGATCCTGGTGATATTTCTGGTTTCTCCTGCTCGTTTTAAACATTCTTCATTAGTAATTGTTTTTTGCTGTCCATGGAATTCGTAGTATTCCTCTGACAAACCACATCTCAGCCTCCTCTAATGTTCTCTGTGTTGCCTTGCTTATCGTCCATGACTCACTTACATATAGTAGAACATGTTTTATGTAGCACGTTAGGTCACCTTCAATAACATTAGTTGACAATGATTTAATCTGGCCTGCTATAATCACATTTAAAAAAATCAAATAATGAGCGTCTTCATTGCTTCCTCGTTTATTCTAGAAGTGATGTGCGTTGTCTTGTTTAACAATTTACTCCAATCTGCCTTTCGGCCCGAAACTTTAACCTTCATCAAGATATTTTCTTGAACCGGGTTTTTATACCATTTTCAAGGCCGACTTCGAGGACTGCGAGAAAAATGAAGACGACAAGTTGTGTCTTTGCCAGCTCTGATTCTCCACCTCAGAGATCTAGACTTAAAGCTGGACAGTACATGCAGATGACGATTGTTGAAGCTGTCATTAGAGATAGAGGTTGAGCTTCATATTTCTCCTAGCACCAGAAGGGCAAGGGAAGATTCTCGCACAGCGACATTCACTATGGCGAAGTAACATTAATACAGGCATCGGCAGGCAAAGTCGCCCCCCCCCCCAGCAGCAGAGCTGCAAGTTGTCAGCGACCCACAGCTGATGGCTTGCAACAGGATCGGTGAACTAAAACCATCCAGACCATATTCCACATCTCCGTGGTGCCTCCAGTAACAAACTAGCTAACCTGTCTTGTCTGGCCAAACGAGTAACATAACATCATGAAGTCGGATGTGTTGGGCCGAAAGTCGCAAATGTCACAGTTTTACTGCATACCACAACACAGCGCAGACAACACCCACTTAATGTTCTCTTGAGGGTGAATGATGAGAAGGAGTATTCCTATAGTCATCAGGCAAACGTAAACAGGCAAGCAAGCATATTGTCATCCGTTTGTTGTTGTTGTTGTTGCGTTCGCAGCTTTCAACTCTGACGTGCTGAAGTCGGATGTGTTGGGCCGAAAGGCGCAAATATAACAGTTATACTGCAAACCACAACACAACGCAGACACGTCCACTTAACGTCCTTTTAAGGATGGATGACGAACAGGAATTCTACAGTCTACGAATACTCCAAAATACTTTAATCATCGGGCGAACTGAAATTTGCGTGTTAATCCATTTTTCCCGGGCAGCCGTGTGCACAGGGATCCCTCGCCGCGCAGGCAGATAACTCCGATTTCGGAGGTACTCATGTTTTTTTTTCCGTCGATGAGTAATTGACGTTTCAAGCCGACCCTCGCTGCTGAGACCAGAGTGGTTGCCGCAGAGAGAAATCATAAATAAAAATCCCAACCGGTGTAGCCGAGATTTGACCCCACAACCTCTCCGTCTCGAGGCCGGCGTCTTGCCTCGAGACCAACCAGTCCCCCATGGACTTGGAAAATGAGGAAACTACAACAAGGAACACTTTTCATGCATAGCCTGCAATGGTTCCTGCCGCCTATCCACCATATACCGGAAGCTCACGTCCTCCCGAAAGTGATGATCGTCATATTTCTTTAAAAATTGTATAGCGCTTGATGATGTTAGGCCATCGTTGTTGACTCCAATTCCGAACATATTTACACAGTTAGTCGTCAGATTATCCCCGTCGCGCATCAAACAACAGACCGTTTAAAGATAAATGAACAAGTCTCGAAGCAAATAAGTTACCAGAAAGAATACAAAATGTTTAGTTTAATCGTCGGACTATCTTCATCGTACATTGAACAGCAATGCTATCAGATCACTTCCTCAGACATTCCCGCCGTGTTAACTACTGATCAAATTACCATCCATACGACCTAAAACATGTCCAAAGTGTTGCAGAAGATTTGTGCCCAAATTGAACATTAATCATATCCGGACAGACAAGAATGATGAAGCTGGTGTCAACCTCGCTCGACGCTGGGCAACCATTAATTATTTACTTAATTCATTGTAATACCATTGATTATTTGACTTCTTTACTTTCTCATTTCTCATACAGCGTCATCGGGAGAAATAGTTTGTGGTGTTTTTTTCTATTTTGTCCGCGCATTCTCTGACTTTGTGATTCCGAGTGTTTCTAGTATTCCGTTCATTCACCGTTTTAGAGAGCAGCATTTCGGTCAGTTGTAGATCTGTCTATACATATTATTAGAGAAACGCCATTTACATCTGTATTTTTTGTAACGCTGTCTATCCATTAATTTAGAGAACGGCCATGTAGATCTGTTGTTTTCTTAGTTTTGTTTATCCATATGTTTAGAGAACCGTTATCTATATATGTACTTTTCTTAGTTCTGTCTATCTATCGTTTTAGAGAGCTGACATGTACATCTATTGTTTTCTTAGCACTGTCTATCCATCTTTTTAGAGAGCTGACATGTACATCTGTTGTTTTCTTAGTTCTGTCTATCTATCGTTTTAGAGAGCTGACATGTACATCTGTTTTCTTAGTTCTGTCTATCTATCGTTTTAGAGAGCTGACATGTACATCTGTTGTTTTCTTAGTTCTGTCTATCCATCTTTTTAGAGAGCTGACATGTACATCTATTGTTTTCTTGGTTCTGTCTATCCATATTTTTAGAGATCCGCCGTCCAGAACTATTTTTTTTTTCTTAGCGCTTGTTGATATGACCAGGATTGTTCTGATCAGGATGCGAGCAGACTAACCACTCAGCCAACCCGGCTCTAGAATATAGGGGCCAAAATTAAGATTAATTATGCGATTCTAAAACTAAGTAATAATCCCTTCTGCTTGTGTCTTGGTTAACAGGTCAAGGTTATATCAGGCTGGACATTCTTATGAAGAACGTGACAAAATACCGGGGACAAGTCGTGAGGCTGAAGTGTGAGATCACCGGGAATCCTCTTCCAAGTTATGTCTGGTACAAGAACGACGTGCCATTGATCTCTTATTTTGACAACAAGCGGGTCAATGCCAAGGTCACAACTTGGGGATCACGGTGAGTCTGTTCGTGCCATTTGGATAAATTACGTTTCCAGCCGCTAGCATCAGTTTGTTATAGTTAATGTAGAAGTTTATAGAAATATGAATGCAACCAATCATAAATAAAGTTTTCAGATAAGGTCTAGGGTAACGGCTACTATCAGCCCTACAGTTGGTTCCAAAATTTGATTTTTAATAAAACCTACAATCAATTCTGAAGTAATTCCCGCAGAAAAGTCATGCTGTCACAACTTACAATCAATTTTCTTATTATATAATCTTATATAATCCCAGCAGTCATTTAATAAATCGATTCCTAAATAAGTTATATAATCACACATACAATCGTTGTTGGATTTCTCTTTTTAAAATCTATAAAACTCTTTCTAAAAGTTTCTCGCACGAACACATCCACACAAACAATTACACACAGTACTTTTTTTCTCAATTCATAAGTTACAGGAATTCTGTTATTACATCCGAGACATCGTACTAAGCCAGCCATCTACACTACACTACACTACACTACACTACACTACACTACACTACACTACACTACACTACACTACACTACACTACACTACACTACACTACACTACACTACACTACACTACACTACACTACACTACACTACACTACACTACACTACACTACACTACCGCTACGCTACACTACACTACACTACACTACACTACGCTACACTACACTACACTATGCAATACAGCACCGCACTGCACTACCCACACCACACCACACCACACCACACTACACTACACTACACTACACTGCACCGCACCACACTGCACTGCACTGCACTGCACTACCCACACCACACCACACAACACTACACTACACCGCACCGCACCGCACTGCACTGCACTACCCACACCACACCACACCACACCACACAACACTACACTACACTACACTACACTACACTACACTACACTACACTGCACTGCACTGCACTGCACTGTATCGTGCCGTACCGTACTATGCTAAATTACGTTACATTGCATTATTGTATTGTATTGTATTGTATTGTATTGTATTGTATTGTATTGTATTGTATTGTATTGTATTGTATTGTATTATATTTATATTATGTGTTCAAAATAGAAATTAAAAACAGACATTAAGTTACGAAAGTCGTTGAGCGTTAAAGTCTTAAAACTTTCCTATTAAAATCTCGCTTCGGACCATTTAAGCTCAACAAAGTCATATCTCACGCCTGTTCATCAATGATACTTTAGTTGTCTTGCTAGTTTGCCAACTTCCTCAACACAACATTTATACCATTCGTTTGTTGTGTACTCTGTAAGATGATCCGGTTTAAAAAAAAATGCCACAGCATAAATTATTTTGAAAAAAAAAACATCTGTGCTTAGATTTACATATATTACACCAGAAGGTAGCGTATTTGAAAATCTTTGAAATGTATCATTTGGGTGAGATAAAGCTGAAGGGTTGTCAGTGACTCATGGCTGAAGGGTTGTCAGTGACTCATGGCTGAAGGTTGTCAGTGACGCATGGCTGAAGGTTGTCAGTGACTCATGGCTGATAGCTTGCCCAAGAATCGTGGACTAGAACTATCCATACACTACTACACCTCTTCGTGGTCCCCTAGAAACAGACTAACTAGTCTAGTCCGGCCAATTGAGCAGGAATCGAGAGGGAAGGCAGTCAATTACTCCAAAATGACATGCTAAAGTCGGATGTTTTGAGCCGAAATGCGTAAATATCACAGTTTTACTGCAAAAGGAAAAAACAACTTTTGCACGACCATTTAACGCCCTTTTATAGGCGGAAGACAAAGGAGTCTAACTATAACTTTAGTAGTAGTTGTAGGATTAGTAGTAGTTATAGTAGTATTAGTAGTAGTAGTTGTAGGAGTAGTAGTAGTTATAGTAGTAGTAGTAGTTGTAGGAGTAGTAGTAGTTATAGTGGTAGTAGTAGTTGTAGGAGTAGTAGTAGTTATAGTAGTAGTTGTAGGAGTAGTAGTAGTTATAGTAGTAGTAGTAGTTGTAGGAGTAGTAGTAGTTATAGTGGTAGTAGTAGTTGTAGGAGTAGTAGTAGTTATAGTGGTAGTAGTAGTTGTAGGAGTAGTAGTAGTTATAGTAGTAGTAGTAGTTGTAGGATTAGTAGTAGTTATAGTAGTAGCAGTAGTTGTAGGAGTAGTAGTAGTTATAGTAGTAGTAGTAGTTGTAGGATTAGTAGTAGTATTAGTAGTAGTAGTAGTTGTAGGAGTAGTAGTAGTTATAGTAGTAGTAGTAGTTGTAGGATTAGTAGTAGTTATAGTAGTATTAGTAGTAGTAGTTAGCTCAGTGGTTAGTGAACTCGACTACAAAGGACAAAAGGTAGGGTTCAATCCCAACCGACGGCTTCTGGGTTTATCCAGCCTTAAACGGATGCCGGATTTTTTCTGGGAAAGTAAAGCGGCAAAGGCGAAATACCGACCACATTACTCCAAAAATGATGTGCTTAAGGTCTGTAAAATGTATGGTCACTAACACCATATTCCCTATACGCCACTTGGCGTGACGGAGACTCTTTACTTTACTTTTTATTAGTAGTGGTTATAGTAGTAGTAGTTATAATAGTAGTAGTAGTTATAGTAGTTTGTTACCGGGGCCTGATTATGAGGGAGTAAAAAATAGTGACAATGTGACCTTCCAGGCATGTCGTAAGAGGCGACTAAGGAGGTTGATCGATGGCTTGACAAGCTGTCATTGTAAAAAGTATTGTTATGGAAACAGAGTCATAGATTTTGGAAGCAGTAATCTCTGCAGTATATGACATTTTGGCACGCAAGGTTTCTGTTTTTAAGATTGTGGTTCTGCCCTATGTGCCGTCTTTGGACCGAAAGGACAATAGATAGATAGATAGTTGTAGTAGTAGTAGTAGTTTAGTAGTATTAGTAGTTATAGTGATAATGGTTATAGTAGTAGTAATTATTGTAGTTATAGTAGTAGTAACAGTAGTAGTTATAAGTGTAGTAGTAGTTATAGTGGTAATAGTTATAGTAGTAGTAGTTATAGTATTAGTATTAGTAGTAGTTATAGTGGTAGTGATGATAGTAGTAGTGGTTATAGTAGTAGTAGTAGTAGTAGTAGTAGTTTTAGTAGTTGTAGTAGTAGTTATAGTAGTAGTAGTAGTAGTAGTTATCGTGGTAGTGGTTATAGTAGTAGTGGTGATAGTAGTAGTAGTTTTAGTAGTAGTAGTAGTAGTAGTAGTAGTAGTTATAACTACAGAAGTAGTAGTATTTATAGTGGTAGTAATAGTTATTGTAGTAGTTGTAGTTATAGTAGTAGTTATAGTAGTAATAGTAGTAGTTGTTGTAGTAGTACTAGCATTTATAGTAGTATTAAATATTCGAAGTCCCTGGTACCACTGCAAACGAATTAAAATCCATAATTGCTCAACCGCCCATGCCTATGGAATCATCCCATTTAACATCTCATCTCACTGAAGGATCCAATCAAAGAAAAGGAGCTGCAGTCCTCATCATAGCACCCACAACACACGTCAAAAGACCTAAGGCAAAGCCTCAACGAAAGGGAACGTGGCCGAACAGTCCTTCTTTACACGATAGTATCAATCATCGTAAAAAATCGGAATATCAAAACACGTTCCGGATGAAAAACAGCTCACGGTGTGCACAGTGCACTAAACTCAGTAGCTCCGGGAGCAAGCCGGAGTTGGAATATGAGGAAACTGCAACATGGAACACTTTTCAGACAAAGCCTCAACGGTTCCTGCCGCCTACCTGCCATATTGATTGGAAGTATATATATATATATATATATACAGAAATGATAAATAGCTCCCCGAGATCAAGAGTTGTGGAGAGACGTGATCACCTACATATATATACACACACACACATCATCATCATCATGTACCATGCCTGCTGTCGTAGGTGATCATGTCTCTCCACAACTCTTGATCTCGGGGAGCTATTTATCATTTCTGTTTTTGACCTTCTGCCAAGTCATTCTCTTAAGCTGTCTGGTAACTTTTCTCTTTACTTCCCTCTATTTTTTCGTCCCTCAATTTTCCCAGTTGCCACAGTCATTGCATGGGCAAAAATTGATTATTGTTTCTTCCTAATTTTGAAAATTAGCTCTCTATTTTGTTTTGACCTCTCTCAGAACGTTTTCATTACTCTTCTTAGCTGTCCATGGTATTCTCAACATTCTTCTGTAAAATCACATTTCAACAGCCTTATTTGATGTTCTTATCTGTTGTCCTATTGTCCATTATTCACATCAATATGTTATGACTGGCCCTACATAACATTTAAGAACTCTTTTTCTTGTTTCTATTGTCAAAAATGGATTGTATAGTATCTTCCTTATTTTTTGGAAAGCTGCTTTTGCCTGAGCCATTCTGCATCTCACCTCTTTTGTACATCTTCCGTCTGAGGTTAACAAAGTTCCCAGATATTTAAATTCATTTACGTGTTCTAATCTTGTTCCACTTGTCTTTATTATGCATTGCGGTGGTGACTTTTTCTTTGTTGTTACCATTACTTCTGTCTTTTTCTGTCTTTATCAATTTATATATATATATATATATATATATATATATATATATATATATATATATATGCCTTTAATCATCGAGCGAACTCAAAGAAACAAAGTAGCAGAATGTATCTTCTATTTAGCAATAATTTTCTAATATTACATTAATGCAATAATTATTTAATTCGGAAAAATCCAACTAGAGCGGGTCCTGTAGAATATAAATTGGATTAAAATTTAAGAATAAATCTACAAAAGTAAAATGTAGTAGACCGGGGAATTTTTTAAATTGTAAATTAATAGCTCCTACAAAAGTATATAGAGTTAGAGCTAATATACCATTTTATTATTAAAAGAAGCGGCTGTGATCTAAAATCATCATTCAGCCATCTTCACACACACACTAGAATATTGATCCTTAAATTATTTCAGTAAAATACTCACACACACACAAACACACAATCACTCATACTTTAAGTGCATATGTTTTAATACGTACTGCCTTTAATAATCTTGAACATTCCAAAAACAAAACGTTCCAAAACTAAATATGTCAAAACAAAACATTCCAAAACTAAACATTTCAAAACTAAACATTCCAAAAAGTAACAAATGTTACATTCCTGCAGTTTTTGTGGAACTTAAAAATGAGAGGCAGCTCTCTAACAAACGTCGCGAGGTGGGAACTAGGTGGTCTAGACGTGAAACGTTGGTCTCAGGTCAGGAGGGTCGCGAGGTGGGAACCAGGTGGTCTAGGCGTGAAACGTTGGTCTCAGGTCAGGAGGGTCGCGAGGTGGGAACCAGGTGGTCTAGGCGTGAAACGTTGGTCTCAGGTCAGGAAGGTCGCGAGGTGGGAACCAGGTGGTCTAGACGTGAAACGTTGGTCTCAGGTCAGGAAGGTCGCGAGGTGGGAACCAGGTGGTCTAGACGTGAAACGTTGGTCTCAGGTCAGGAGGGTCGCGAGGTGGGAACCAGGTGGTCTAGACGTGAAACGTTGGTCTCAGGTCAGGAGGGTCGCGAGGTGGGAACCAGGTGGTCTAGGCGTGAAACGTTGGTCTCAGGTCAGGAGGGTCGCGAGGTGGGAACCAGGTGGTCTAGGCGTGAAACGTTGGTCTCAGGTCAGGAGGGTCGCGAGGTGGGAACCAGGTGGTCTAGACGTGAAACGTTGGTCTCAGGTCAGGAGGGTCGCGAGGTGGGAACCAGGTGGTCTAGACGTGAAACGTTGGTCTCAGGTCAGGAAGGTCGCGAGGTGGGAACCAGGTGGTCTAGACGTGAAACGTTGGTCTCAGGTCAGGAAGGTCGCGAGGTGGGAACCAGGTGGTCTAGACGTGAAACGTTGGTCTCAGGTCAGGAAGGTCGCGAGGTGGGAACTAGGTGGTCTAGACATGAAACGTTGGTCTCAGGTCAGGAGGGTCGCGAAGTGGGAACTATGTGGTCTAGATGTGAAACATTGGTCTCAGGTCAGGAAGGTCGCGAGGTGGGAACCAGGTGGTCTAGACGTGAAACGATGGTCTCAGGTCAGGAGGTCGTAAGGTGGGAACTAGGTGGCCTACCTCGGAGCCTGATCGATCCGAATGAAACCCTTCCCTTATGGGAATCAACTCTATTCTCTTAGTGGAACCAGTTTTATTGCAGTCAAGAATTCCGTATACCCACTTCACCATTTGTCACATCATTTTCCAAAATGCATTGTAAAATTAAACAAGGTCTTTCCGTGCACGTCCTGCTCGAATACATGGATGATGACTCCAAACTTCCTTAGTCCGTGTGACTCCCGTGGCTACCTCGGTGGGGGGCAGAAAAGAATAGAGCCACTATTGCCTGCTATTTGTGGTAGCCGAATTAGGTTAAGAATAAATTTAAATAAAAAACGTTACACAAAATGGAAATAATGATGGGAGGTGGTGTTAATAACACTTGCTATAATATGTCTGACTTGTTGCAAATGTGGACCAGGAGTTCACGAGTTAACATTGAGATCCACTTCATTGTTTTATGCGCTACCTTTGACAACAAACTATCCTGGAAACAGCAGATCAATAGGGTAACTAAAAAAGCAAGGAGGAAGTTAGCTACTCTAAGAAAGTTGTGTGGAACCACATGGGGTACGAGTGGGAAAATGCTCAGTAAAGTTTACCAACACAGTATTTGCCCACTTTTAGAATATGGATCATCTGCATAGTGCTCAGGATCAAACACCACACTGCAAGAACTGGACAAAGTACAAAACCAGGCACTTAGGGTCATCACAGGAGCAATGAAATCAACACCAATATTGGAGATGGAGAAATGTAGAGGATACCATCATTGAGGGAACGGAGGGACACAACGGTGCTGATACAGGCAGAAAAATGTTCATGCATGCCGAGATATCCAATGAAGGACCGATTCCAAAATCTTGCATTCGGACGACTTAAGAGGAGCAGTTTTATCCACCAAGTCAAGCGTATTAGTAGACAAACACCAGAAATGCCAACAATTGTTAACCCCCTACTGCCCATACCAGAACAGACTCCCTGGGCAGAGGAATCAGGATTATCAATACAAATACAGACAGAAGTGAAAGGAATAGTTGACAAAGAAGAACAAAATAGTCTACAAAGTAACACAATTACTTTCAGTTTCTTGGATGAAGAATACCGTCACGACTTATGGATTTGGATGTACACAGATGGATCAACACAGAGTGCAGTAAAGGGAAAGCAGGTGCATATATAGAGTACCTACATAACACTAGGGATATGAATAAAATAGCAGCAGGGAAATATTGTCTTAATTACGATCAAATCCAAGCAATAACGTTGGCAATAGAAAGACTGATGAACAGTAATCCTAGCCCACAATCTGTAGTGTTTTTGACAGACGCAAGATCAACACTCCAGGCACTACAATTCAGAAAAATTTACACATCTGCAGACTTTATTGACTGAACTCTATAAGTACCACAATGTCGGCCTGCAGTGGATCCCATCTCACTGTGAAGAGAGCAGATCAGCTGGAAAAGGAAGGCGAAACAGGCACACAACCTGATGCACCGGTTACATACCATCAGAAGAAACTGATAAGTTTTTTTAAAAATCAGTATGGAGACCACAAGCCCCAAAATCATGGATGTCTTTCATAATATGAATAGATATGAACAAGTTATCATTATACGCCTCAGAACAGGACACAATCGACTCCACAGTCACATGTATACAAAATTCAAGTTCGGCACCTCAACTACTTGTACATGGGGACAGACACCCTAGACTACTGAACACGTACTTCAATACAGAATATTGTAGACTGAGGAAAACTCATCGGCCCATAGATACTACAGTACAGGCAAAACTATATGGGCCACTGCAAGAATTACAAAAAGCAGTTTAATGTAAAACAGGAAACGACATTACAGATATAAACAATACCTGAGATGACTGGAAGATAGAGAGATTGTTTTAAGCCTTTTCCTAGACACAAATTTGTGGTCCAAAAAGTGAGTTCAAGGTCCAAACTAGTCCCATAAATATCAAAAGTTGGCACTGACAGAGTGTCAGGGTGAAGGTTACCTCACAGAGTTCCACTGCTCCCAGGGATCTGCCTGTTATCACAGCAATTAGCATCCTGTCCCAAATGGCAGACCTCCGTTGTCTAACCGAGGTTTCGTTGAGTGCCAGAATTAATTGAGATCGTTTTTTTTCCCCTTCAGTGCTGTGAAATAGGCCAGCTTATGGTCTGTTTACAATGCTTATAGAAGGAATATATTTTACATTCTTTACCTACATTAATTGCACATCTTTTATAATAAAATGTTCTGCTTTACATTGCGATATGCACCCAATATAGTAATCGTTTGGACCGATCTCTTCAACTTCTAAAACTTCGTGTCCTTAGCTACAAGCCGACAAAATAGTTCTGTTATGCATGGTATGTCACGGCTCTTTCATATGTTATAGTTACATGTCATGATTTCTTTTAGCCTCTTACATATACATGCCATGGCTGTAGGGAGCCGTGATGCTTCAGTGATTAGTGAACCGGACTACAAAGTACAAGACGTCCAGTTCGATCCTGATCGACGGCTTCCGTGTTCACCCAGCCTTTAATGGGTACCGGAGTTTTTTCTGGGAAAGTAAAGCGACACGTGAGTAATACCGACCACATTATCCCAAAAATCATGTGCCGAAGGTCTGTAAAAAAATATGGTCACTAACATCATATTCCCTATACGCCATTACGTGTGTCGGGCCTCTTTACTTTGCTATGCCATAGTTGTTTCTTACATGGAAATATTGCTGTATCAAATATTGAATGTTATTGCTCTGTCAAATATGGTTTCCCATTTATACATTGCAAACTTTTATCGGTGAACACAATTTCTGGTTTAACAAAATCTCTTAAAATGGATACTATATAGCGATTTCTCAAGAAGGTAAGACGGCCTGCCATAATAAGTAAGTAAAGTAAAGAGCCTCCGTCACGCCAAGTGGCGTATAGGGAATATGGTGTTAGTGACCATACATTTTACATACCTTCAGCACATGATTTTTGGGGTAATGTGGTCGGTATTACGCCCGTGCCGCTTTACTTTCCCAGAAAAAATCCGGTACCCATTTAAGTCTGGATGAACCCGGAAGCCGTCGGTTGGGATCGAACCATACCCGTTGTCCTTTGTAGTCCAGTTCACTAACCACTGAGCTATCGCGGCGACGGCCTGCCATAATGCTGACCACATATATGTGTCTATGCCATGTGAAAATTTAGACATTAAAATCATGTTGATCGTGTTGCCCGCAGAGCATGGTGTATAGGCACGGTAATTTGAGAAAGCTGGGAATGATTCCACCAACGGAACATGTGGCGCCCTATTAGCTCCTTACCACAACTTTGTGGCCCCTCATTTGGCCTCTCAATTTATATTTTTGTGGCCTCTCATTTGGCCTCTCAATTTATATTTTTGTGCTCCTCATTTAGCCTCTCAATTTATATTTTTGTGGCCCCTCATTTGGCCTCTCAATTTATAGTTTTGTGGCCCCTCATTTAGCCTCTCAATTTATATTTGTGTGGCCCCTCATTTGGCCTCTCAATTTATATTTTGTGGCCCCTCATTTGGCCTCTCAATTTATATTTTTGTGGCCCCTCATTTGGCCTCTCAAATTATATTTTTGTGGCCCCTCATTTGGCTGTACCATGTAGAATATTTTAGTAAAGTCCTAGTTTAGGGACATACATTAAAGTGATCTCCCATTAGTTCATGTCGCAATACAACTACAGTGGTTATAAAAACTAAAAAGTATCACTATGTTCAACAGTGTTTAATACTGTAGTAAAGTAAAAGTAAAGAGCCCCCGTCACGCCAAGTGGCGTATATGGAATATGGTGTTTGTGACCATAAAAGACCTTCAGCACATTATTTTTGGGGTAATGTGGTCGGTATTACGCCTGTGCTGCTTTACTTTCCTAGAAAAAAAAATCCGGTACCCATTTAAGGCTGGGTGAACCCGGAAGCCATCGGTTGGTATCGAACCCTACCTCTTGTCCTTTGTAGTCCAGTTCACTAATCACTGAGTTAATACCATAGCAAGTTTTTATTTGTTATTTTTGGGTTAGGGTTTAGGTAAAGGAACCTCGGTGGCTGAGTGGTTAGTGTGCTGGCTTCCTGGTCAGAATGGACCAGGTTCATTCCCCGGGGCGGATATTAATATTCTCCGGACCGTGAAAACTCCGGGGTTTACCCATCCTCAAAAAATGGGTACTAGAGATTTTACTGGCAAATAAAGGTGTCTGGGCGTGATACAGAGCACATCACCAAAAATGTGCCGTGGTCACAGAAAAATATTGTCACTAACAGTATATTGCCCATATGGGTAGGAAGGCTAGGGACCGAACATTTATTTTGCGGTTTGGGTTACTTTCAAGACAGTTTAGAACCACCGAATAAAATGCAATGTTATTCAGGGGGACGTTACTCTCCTCAACTGAACTAATTTATGTCCCTAAACAAAGAATTCGTAAATATTTTTGTTGCTTACCTATTGGTTCTAACTGTAGGCAGAGCTGCCTGACAACATCAGTGCTGGAAACTGCCAGCATCCCATGTTTGCACCAGGATCGGTGAACCAGAACCATCGAGACACTACTCCACATCTTCGTGGTGCCTCTAGTAACAGACTGACCAGTCAGTATCATTCTAGTCCGGCCAAGGAAGTAAGGATCGAAGAGCGAAGGCAACATGGTATTCAAAAATGTCGTGTTGTCGGATCTCTTGGGCCTAAAACTACAACACAACGCATCTACGCCCATTTAACGTCCTTCCAAGGACGGACGACGAAGAGTAGTATTCATTCCTTTAAACAGCGGCAGATATCCAGAGGAGGCCACGACTCCTGTATCATACTGTTTTGTTTTTTATTTTGATATTTTATTTTCACGACGAAATGACATTGAAATAATAATTATACTGCAACAAGAACATTTCAATCTAAGTGCTACAATCAATACAAGTGGCTATTTCGGGGGGGGGGGGGATAACGAAGGGAAGGTTTATTTTGCTGCAAGGAAAAATAAACGCCGAGTGAATTGTTTGTGCAAGTTACAGGCTAATGTAAGTGTGTATTAGTAGTATAAGCATTTGTTATACAAGGAATGTGACCACTCATAACGTCCTGGCCTCTTCAAGTTTCGAACACACCGTTTTCCGCTGCTTTAGTAATCATCGCGTTAACGTCAGAAAGAGAAAGAAATGTTCCAACTGTAACTGCTGTATATCATTAAGCGAGATCGAAGGAAGGTATGAGTGAATTATAAACGAGTATAACGAGTTTTATCTACGTCCCTGTAGCGTATGGAGAATACGATGCTAGCGGTTTATTTTTTATTACTCAGCGACCAGCGGTACATTTTATGGGTGATATGGTCAGTCTCATGACAGGCGGGACTACTTTCCCAGAAAAATCGGACACCAAGTTAAGGCTGGCTAAACCATAGGAGCAGTTGATAGTGATCAAATTGGAGTTAGAAGTTTAGTTCGAAAACGATACAAGATACAGGTTGGTCATATGATCGCATTCTAAAAAGAAACAAAATAATTTACGTAAACATTATTCCGGAAATTGTTTGGAATTGGAAAAGAAGCGTGGCACGAGTAGGATGGAGCCATTGTTATAATGAATATACAAATCTCTAACAAAGCGAACTACTAGAACCTTCAGTTCTCATTCCTTTTAACCGCCTGCATTTGCGGGAGCAACAACATTGTTGTATTTGACCCGTGGACGATGCAGTCTGTGCTGCTGACTAAAACACCTTCAACATTGTATGCTATGTGATTTCCTTTATCTCTGTGAGAATCACACCATTCTTGCTATACTCATCGAGCTATGCTGTCACTTTCAACCTTATCGTTGTATTTTCCGTTTCTTCTATTTACTCTTATCCAAGTCTTCTGTTTGTTGTCTCGCCTGCCTCTGACGCCATGGAATTTATGTCCGACTTAATCGGGCCAGTTTATCGACAGTCCCTTCTATGACGTGGACATCTGCTGCTGTGCGGTTTCCAGTTATGATTAGAATATCATTCATAAGGTTTGACATCCAAATCTCGAGCTTGCAATCGAGGGTATTTAAGAGGCATCAAGTGGTTTGCCTTCTTTTATTGCCTCATGTGTATTCATCCCTGATTCAATGAATGCTTGGGGAGCCCGGTACCCGAGACATGAATTATGGCTCAATTTTGTTGCTGTGCTCGACGAATGTCGCTGTCCGTTCTTTTTATTCCACGTTAAATATATAATTACCAGTAAAAATTACCAGTAAAACGTTGTGCCTAGGTTTTAGTGTTTCTTTTTGTCGCAGTTTGTCTTTAGGGGACTACCCTCGGGGTATTAATGCACTCGAAACTGCTGTAGCCTCGATCGTGATGGTGACAAGGGTATTTAACACTGCGACCTGAGAGTCTTGTGTCAAGGCCTGTTGTTTTGTCAACGTTTCCTTGGAACTGTGAATAACTCTGGCTTATTTTGTCTACCGAGGCGTTTTTACCTCCCTTTCTTGATCTGTTACGTTGTGACTGATGAACTCTTCAGTAAAAATCAACCATGGGAACAACTCTGTGACATTAGAAACTACAACAGAAAGAGAAAGAAATAAAAGACAGGAAATATCTGGACGGACTGAGGGGCGATAGTGGTGTGGGGAGTGAGCTACACATCAGTTGTGGAGAGCTTGGGTTCGATTCCCAATGACAGCTTCTAATGGTACCCTGCCTTAAACGGAACCGTATTTTTGTGTGAGAAAGAACTACCGCTTGGTGTAGTGCTGACCATGTTACACAGAAGTGTGCTGATGATTAAAAAAAGTATTGTCCACGAAGTTCTTTCTTTCTCTTTTTTTCTTTCTTTCTTTCTTTTTTTCTTTCTTTTTTCTTTTAGTTTTCTTTTTTTATTTCTTTCTTTCTTCCTTCTTTCCTTTCTTTCCTTTCTTTCTTTGTGTCTTTCTTAGATGCTCATGTTGCCAACAATCGTTGAGCAAGTGGAGCCCCTATACATTTGGCAGAAGCCTTCCTTATCTTTGTTGCTGAGGGAGGAAATGTCAGCCATGTAGTGAGATCGATGTCAGGCTGTTAAAAGAAAATGCGAATAAAAAAAATAATCATAAAAATGGGGCAGATGAATCATGGAACGAAAAAAATTAAAATGAAAAAATAAAGAGGATAACAAGGAATTTGGAGTGTAGTAGAAGGAGTTAGTGCTATGGTAAAGAGTTGAGGATTGGAAAATATTCTTTCTTTCTTTTACTTTCTTTCCTTGCTTGCTTGCGTTCGCTCGATGACAAAAGGAGTACACCTTTTCGTCATCCGCCCTTAGAAGGACGTTAAGTGGGCGTGTCTGCGTTGTGTTGTGGTTTGCGGTATAAGTAAAAGTAAAGTACCCCGTCACGCCAAGTGGCGTAAAGGGAAATATGGTGTTAGTGACCCTATATTTTACAGACCTTCAGCACATGATTTTTGGAGTAATGTGGTCAGTATTACGCCCGTGCTGCTTTACTTTCCCAGAAAAAATCCGCGATACCCATTTTTAAGGCTGGGTGAACCCGGAAGCCGTCGGTTGGGATCGAACCCTACCCCTTGTCCGTGGTAGTCCGGTTTGCGATATAAATGTCATATTTACGCCTTTCGGCCCCACACATCCGATTTCAACACGCTTTCTTTCCTCCTTTTACTTTTTTTTCATTTCTTTCTTTCTTTCTTTCTCGTTTTTTTTCTTTCCCTCTATTTCTTTCTCATGTCACCATCCACTCTTTCATTCAACTTCCCCCTTTCCTAAACCACCTTTTCTATCGCCAATCTCTTCACCCGCCGGCTACCCTCTCCCGTCCTCCAGTTATTGAATTTCCCGCCTCCATATAAAAACTGCTAGAAGTGGAAGAAATGTTGAACAAGGAATGTAGCCAAGTTCTAGTCAAGTGAACACCTCCGCACTATCGTATACCAGTCAGTGATAACGCTGTCAACTTGGCTAAAGATGGTGATGATGTAGAATACTCACATATCTCAAAATCACCAAAATATCGGTATTTACAACAACAACAACAACAACAACAACAAAACACACACACACAGCTAGGGTAGGAACAGGTGTCATTTTCCGTCTCAGAACTGGACACAATCGACTCTGGAATCAAACAGACACAAAGCATATTATTGGAAACATAAATAAGAAAAGAAAATGTACAGACTTCATGGAATATCCTTCAGATTAGCGTACAATAAAAGGCATTGATCTACAAATTTGATTGTTCTGTTGAAGCGTCATTCTCTGTTGTTCTTCATTTGATTGATATAGTTATATTTATAGTTATAGATATAGTTATAGATGTAAATACAGTTCTAAATATAAATATAGTTATAGTTATAGATATAGATATAGATGTAAAAACAGTTCTAAATATATATATAGTTATAGTTATATATATAGTTATAGATATAGTTATAGTTATAGATATAGTTATAGATGTAAATACAGTTCTAAATATAGCTATAGTTATAGTTATATAGATATAGTTATAGATATAGTTATAGATAGTTATAGTTATAGATATAGTTATAGATATAGTTATAGATGTAAATACAGTTCTAAATATATATATAGATATAGTTATAGTTATAGATATATATATATAGTTATAGATATAGTTATAGTTTTAGATATAGTTATAGATATTTATATTTATAGATAGTTATAGTTAAAGTTAACACGGCTGAACTGTCGTCATACGATATCATCATTCATCGTAAGCAATCTGAATATAGAAACACCATCAGGATAAAAAACACAGCTCACGGTGTGCACAGAGCACTAAACTCAGCAGATCCGTAAGCAAACTGGATTTGGAATATGAGGAAACTGCAACAAGGAACACTTTTCAGACAGTGCCTCAACGGTTCATGTCGACTATCCACCATATTGACCGACGTTTCTTCATATTGAGTTAATTGATAGACAAACAAGACAACTGTTATATCTAATATTCATTTGATATACCGCGATAATATTGTTTTGAAAATACAAGTCAAACAAACACAATTTTGTATAATTAAGCTTCTTAAAGTTGCGACACAAGTTGTGAAACATTCTTGATAATACGTAACTCATTTGCTATGTATAGTCTGTGTCATACCGGTCAGATGTGAGTTGATTTTGAAGTATTTTGTTAATGTCTTTCCTCTTTTGCCTTTTTTTTCTGGGCACTCTTTGTTTAACCTCAAATTATGTTGTAGAGTCAAAAAGTATTAAAATGTCATTTACAGATGTTATAATATTTTTAAAATGGAAAGATCATTAAAACATGTGTTATAATATTTGGAAAATAGGACATATTATTTTAAAATGTGTTATAATATTTGGAAAATATGACATGTTATTTTAAAATGTGTTATAATATTTGGAAAATATGACATGTTATTTTAAAATGTGTTATAATATTTTTTGCTTAAAAAGAAAAATTCCCTCCATGAGTTGCTGTTTTTCCATGCCCACGCCTCAATTGTTTGCCATGTGGTCAGTATCACGCAAAGCCGCCATGTACTTCCCAGGAAAATCTCTAATACCCATTTGTTCAGGCAGACAAGGCTCCGGAGCCTTGTCTGCACGAACAAAAATTGAGCCACTTCTGGTGATAGAACACGGACACTCCTGATCAAGACACGAAAACACTAACAACTCAGTCATAGGGACTCCTCTGATGATGTCACACTTGTATCAATTATAAGACAGATTCTGTGTTGTCTTGTGTTGACGTGGCGTTATGTCAAGTGTTGTTATATATTAGTATATTTTGCATGGCATTAACATTACTTTTTGCCTTCCTATTCGTTTTCTTGGTTGTAGTAAAGTGCCACTGTCACGCCAAGTGGTGTATAGGAAATATGGTGTTAGTGACCATATATTTTACAGACCTTCGGCACATGATTTTTGGGGTAATGTTGTCGGTATTACGCCAGTGCCGCTTTACTTTCCCAAAATAAAATCCGGTACCCAGCGTAAAGAAAGCCAAAACCTACCCAGGAGCAGATATTAATTCAGATCACAATCCTGTAATGATTAAAATGAAAATCAAACTAAAGAGAAACAAGCAAAAGTCTAATTCATCAATAAATCCACAAGATATTATAGATAAACCAGCTTTAAATTAAAAAGATATTAAAGAGACCTATACAATACAAGTAAAGAACACATACCAGAAGTTGCTAGAAGAAGGAATTCAGCAATACAGAAGAGAAAATCCTGATGAAAAAGTAGCAACCAAATGGCAATGCATAAAGGAAAGCATACAAGAAACCTGCGACACCTTACCCAAAAGAGAAAAGAACAAAAAACAAAAATGGATAACTAACACCATCTTAGAAAAAATGGAAGAAAGGAGACACGCGAAGAACACTGCTCAATACAATAAAATAGATAATGAAATACGCAAAATGTGCAAAAAGGCAAAAGAAGACTGGCTCAGCCAAAAATGTAGAGATATAGAAACTATGGAAAGCAAACAAGACCTAAGAGGAATGCACACAGAAATAAAGAGAATGACTAATAAAAATAAAAAAGCCACAGAAGGTGGATGCATTGCAGACAAAAAAGGAAAAATGCTAACAGACAATAAGGATATCATAGATAGATGGCAGGAATATATAACAGAACTATTTCATGATCAAAGGGACAAGAAACCAGTTATAAAATGTACATCAGGCTATAAAATCTTAAAATCTGAGGTGGAAAAAGCTATAAAAACAATGAAAAGGGGAAAAGCAGCAGGACCTGAAAGCATACAGATAGAGATGATACAGGCACTTGAAGATTTTGGCATTGAAGTGATTACAGACATATGCAACGACATATACCACACAGGATACATACCAAATGAACTAAAAACATCAACTTTCATTGCATTGCCTAAAAAGAATGGTGCAGTTGAATGCAGTGACTTTAGAACAATAAGCCTAATGAGCCATGTTACAAAAATCTTGCTAAAAGTTATACAAGGAAGGATTCAGAATAAAATCAATACTGAATTAGATGAGCAGCAATTTGGATTTAGGAAAAATAGCGGGACAAAAGAAGCCATATTCTGCATGAGAACATTAATCGAAAAGTACACAGAAGTAAACAAACCAATATATGCCTGCTTCACCAAAGCTTTTGATAGAGTACACCACAAACAACTTATAGAATGCCTAAAAGAGATACATCTAGATGACATGGACAAACGACTAATATGCAATCTATACTGGGAGCAAACAGCAATAATAAAATGTAACAAAGAGAACTCTACACCAATTGATATAAAAAGAGGAGTTAGACAGGGATGCATCCTATAACCAAGCTTGCTCAATCTATACACTGAGCAAATCTTTAAAAACATAGAGATGCCAGGCCTACAAATTAATGAAAAGATAATCAATAACCTAAGATATGCTGAAGATACTGTACTACTAGCAGAAATTCTTAAAGATCTACAACAATTATTTAATGAAATAAGCATGATAAGCAACAAATATGGACTAGATATGAATATCAAAAAGACTAAAACTATGATCATAAACAAAGGAAATACCCAAAATCCACAAATGGATATCAAAATTGAAGAAATAGACATGGAGACAGTTCAGAACTATAACTACCTTGGACATACTATAACCAGTGATGGAAAATGTACAACTGAAATAAACAAAAGAATAGGAATTGCAAAAATTAATGTTAATCCCATGAAGAACATACTAACATCAAAACAAATAACACCAGGGCTAAAACTAAGAATAGCAAAATGTTACATCTTCTCAATATTCCTATATGGTGCAGAAACATGGACATTAGACAAGAAAACAGAACAGAGAATTGAAGACTTTGAAATGTGGATATATAGAAGAATAGGTAGAATTGGATGGAAGGAAAAGAAAACAAATGACGAAGTCTTAAAACAACTAAAAATGAAAAGGGAACTACTAAACACAATTCAAACAAGACAAATGCGATTTTTGGGGAATGTTAAAAGACACAATAGCCTACTAAAAGTAATCTTGGAGGGGAAAATACAAGGTAAAAGAGGCACAGGCAGACCAAGGCTAACATGGACGAGTAACGTCAAAAGATGGACAAACCAGCCTATGACAACCTGCACCATCAAAGCAAGAGACAGAGCAGAATGGCGCTCCATGGTAGCCAACCTTCGTTGCGGAGACGACACTCGATGATGATGATAAGGACGACCCATTAAAGGCTAGGTGAACCGGAAGCCGTCGGTTGGGATCGAACCCTACCTCTTGACTTTTGCAGTCCAGTTCACTAACCACTGAGCTATCGCTGCTCCTTTCTTGGTTATACTAGACAGTAATTATCATCCTAAAATGTTATATATATATATATATATACATATATATATATATATATATATATATATATATGAGAGCTAAATTCCAATATTAGGAAGAAACAATCATAATTTTTTGGCCATGTAATGAGAAGAGAACAGCTGGAATATATTGTGACAAGTGGGAAAATTGAGGAACGAAGAGATAGAGGGAAGGAAAGAGAAAAGATACCAGACAGCTTAAGAGATTGGCTTGGCAGTAGGTCAACAACAGAAATGATAAATAACTGTCGAGATCGAAAGTTGTGGAGAGACATGATCACCTACACCAGCAGGCCCGGTACTTGATGATATATTATATATATATATCATCATCATCATTGAGTGCCGTCTCCGAAACGAAGGTTGGCTACCATGGAGCGCCATTCTGCTCTATCTCTTGCTTTGATGGTGCAGGTTGTCATCGGTTGATTTGTCCATCTTTTGATGTTACTCGTCCATGTTAATCTTGGTCTGCCTCTGCCTCATTTACCTTGTATTTTCCCCTCCAGGATTACTTTCAGTAGGCTGTTGTGTCTTTTAACATGGCCCAAGAATCGCATTTGTCTTGTTTGAATTGTGTTTAGTAGTTCTCTTTTCATTTTTAGTTGTTTTAAGACTTCATCGTTTGTTTTCTTTTCCTTCCATCCAATTCTACCTATTCTTCTATAAATCCACATTTCGAAGGCTTCAATTCTCTGTTCTGTTTTCTTGTCTAATGTCCATGTTTCAGCACCATATATGAATATTGAGAAGATGTAACATTTTGCTATTCTTAGTTTTAGCTTTGGTGTTATTTGTTTTGATGTTAGTATGTCCTTCATAACATTAAAATTACTTTTTGCCATTCCTATTCTTTTGTTTATTTCAGTTGTACATTTTCCATCACTGGTTATAGTATGTCCAAGGTAGTTGTAGTTCTGAACTGTCTCAAGGTCTATTCCTTCAATTTTGATATCCACCTGTGGGTTTTGAGTATTTTCTTTGTTTATGATCATAGTTTTAATCTTTTTGATATTCATATCTAGTCCATATTTTTTGCTTGTCGTGTTTATTTCATTAAGTAATTGTTGTAGGTATTTAGGATTTTCTGCTAGTAGTACAGTATCGTCAGCATATCTTAGGTTATTGATTATCTTTCCATTAATTTGTAGGCCTGGCATCTCTATGATGTTTTTAAAGATTTACTCAGTGTATAGATTGAACAAGCTTGGTGATAGGATGCATCCTTGTCTTACTCCTCTTTTTATATCAATGGGTGTAGAGAACTCTTTGTTATATTTTATTATTGCTGTTTGCATATATATATGTATATATATACGTGTGTGTGTGTGTGTGTGTGCGTGCGTGCGTGTGTGTGCGTGTCTGTGTGTGTAACTTTTAGAGAAATCTAATCTGAAGTTGAGCTTTATATACAATAATCCAAGGCCGACAATTTGAACCAATCAAAGAGAGGCTACAGTACGTCACCTGTTGACATTTACTGTTTACAACGTCACACTTCCTGCTTGAAGAATGTGGGCTTTTTAACACGAGTTATCGCTTCGTGATTCCGGAATTCTTATCACCTCCGACCATTTGTGATATTGGTCATGTGGTTGAGGAAGAGACAGAGAGAGGGAGAAAAAGATATGATGACAAGAAGTGTATCTTTGGGGAAGGGCAGATCATGAGAGAAGAAGTAAACGCTGCTGGCAAATAGAGGAATACAGAAGGTGTTGAAAGAGAGAGGGAAGGAAAGAGAAACGTATAGAACATGCAAAACCATGCGGGTATGAAAGAGAAAGAGAGAGAGATTGATGGAAGGATGGAATGGATAATGAGACAACAGACAGATAGATAGGTAGATAGACAGACAGACAGACAGACGGACGGACGGACGGACAGACAGACAGACAGACAGACAGAAAGACAGAAAGACAGATAGATAGATAGATAGATAGATAGATAGATAGATAGATAGATAGATAGATAGATAGATAGATAGATAGATAGATAGATAGATAGATAGATAGACAGACAGACAGACAGACAGACAGACAGACAGACAGACGGACGGACGGACGGACGGACGGACGGACGGACGGACGGACGGACGGACGGACGGACGGACGGACGGACGGACGGATGGATGGATGGATGGATGGATGGATGGACGGACGGACGGACGGACGGACGGACGGACGGAGGGAGAGGCGGACGGAGGGAGGGGCGGGCGGGCGGTAAAATCACAGAAATCAAGAAGTCAACGAACTGTTGTACAAACACATCAAGTATATATATGGTAATGGTTGCTTTAAAGTAAAATTGAAAAAAAAATTAAAAATGGTATGTTAGAAGCTTTACGTGATTAATAGACGACACAGATTCGAACGACGTTTCGGCTCAATAGGCCTTCAGCAGGAACAAACAAACAACATACACACACAGATATGTGAATAAATAAAACTAATCCTACATAGCTAACTAGTAATGAAACATCAAAAACAAAATAATCGAAATATGTTGACTTCCCTGTGTGTCGTGGACAGTGGTCAGGCTATGAAAGGAATTTCTCACGGGTGTAGCTGTAATTTATACCCTGTGGTCAGAGGTGAAGGGTTCTAAAAATACACGAGTCGGGGGAACGCTATCTAGGTACGTCGACTACAAAGGCACAGGCAATATCTGAAAGTATCTAAGGGCCCATAAATACATGTATACACACACACAGATGTGTGTATACATATGTACACGTGCAAGAAGACGTGCACATACTAATACATATCAACATACACATACATATACACACACATACATGTGTATGCATACAAGCAAGAGCATATATACATGCATGTATATGCGTATACATATATATACCAATACCCGTGCCTATGGACACATACATGCATGTGCACGTCCATACGGGGACAATCGTATGTGTGGAAGGGTTCACACTGGGGTCAGTTGCTTTAAAGTATAAGGTTAGCAAACTGGCTACTTTGTAACTTTGTACTATCTGAGATTGGCAGTTGGGATACGAGAGAGAGTGAGATGACAACAAAGTATCTGCTCGTTTATCAAAGACGTGCTCCACAGAGAGAGCTGGAAAGTCAATGACATGAAAATTACTTAAACTACTGAATCCACATGTTTAATCATATTGAGAAGGTTTTGTTCATTTTCATTATGTTCTGATATGAATTCACTGATTGTTAATTCAACTCACATGTTTATAGAGCAGTATCGTTAAACCTGGAAATCATTTAGTTCGAGTTTCCGTGGGCGGCAAAGAATAACCATCGCCTTTAATTTAATTGGCGTCAAGTTTCCAGTTTCTCGAACATCCTCATTTTTAATGTTAGTTATCGTCTCACGTTAATTGATCGCCGCATGTTTACCTGTTTCCTTTACTGTATAGCTTTTTGTTACAGCTTTTTCTATTTTATTTGTAATTAAAGATCAAGTTTCTTTTATAAGTTTCCCTATGTATTGTCATATATATGTATATGAGGACTGGTTGGTCTTGAGGCAAGACGCCGCCCTCGAGACAGAGAGGTTGTGGGTTCAAATCCCGGCTGCGCAGGTTGGGATTTTTATTTATGGTTTCCCTCTGCGGCAACCACCCCTGGCCTCAACAGCGAGGCCCGGCTTGAAACGTCAATTACTTATCGATGGAAAAAAAATATGAGTACCTCCGAAGACGGTGTTATCTGCCTGTGCGGCGAGGGACCACGGTGCACACGGCTGCTAGGGAAAATCGGCTTAACACGCAAAATTCAGTTCCTAGTTTCTAGGGACTTTGTCAGAGGTCAAAGCAGGCGAATGCAAAAAATAAATATAAAATATATATAATTATAAACATAAGATAACATACATATATGAAACTCAGAGAAAGTTGATTAAATGGTTTGAGCTGTGCGTAACTTGATTACATACAAACGACATTTCAGAAAAATCTTGATTTATAAGATGTAGCCATCGGTGCGATAGAGGAAGATCATTTTTTTAAAAATGGACAAACGAAATATCTGATGGGCAGGGTGGACTCAACAGGGCCTCACCGGCATCCACCCTACGAGAAGGAAAACTTCCACGTCAAACCAAGATCCAGCCTGCCAAAGATGGGATGTGTCAGCTACAGCGCAGGTTTAGAGGGAAAAGTAGAACACAGACACGCACGCTGGCAATGCCACCATCTCATCGTGTTGCTGCCGTCCATTCATCGTTGTTTAGGACAAAGACTTTTGTTTATTTTCAATGTGTTAAGATGCTTTTGTTCGCTTTTGTACCTGTCAAGTATAATTAGATAAATCTTCTGTAACATTTCGTTTGAAAATTTTTATTTTTCCAGCTTAAATTACGGTAAAACATATCAAAATGTTAATAATCTTTTCAGATTTAATTATTCGTTTAGGAGAGTATTGTTATCTTTCCCGGATGGCAATACAAACTTTGCAGCACGTACCTCAGGCTTTACTGTAAAAAAAAAGTAGAGCCCCCGTCACGCCAAGTGGCGTATAGGGAATATGGTGTTAGTGACCATAAATTTTACAGACCTTCAGCACATGACTTTTGGGGTAATGTGGTCGGTATTACGCCCGTGCCGCTTTACTTTCCCAGAAAAAAATTCGGTACCCATTTAAGGCTGGTGAACCTGGAAGCCGTCGGTTAGGATAGAACTCTACCCCTTGTCCTTTGTAGTCCAGTTCACTAACCACTAAGCAATCGCGGCTCCCTGAGGTTTTACTATAGTTAGTGGTTAACGTTGTAAACACCTTAACTTAAAAATAATTCTTTCCCTCTGTGCACATTTTATACCACGCTCTCTACTTAAAAGACGAATCAATTCTATAACGAGTAGGAAGTTTAGCTTATAATTTGACATTAGTTTTATTTAATAATTATACTTTTTCTTGGAAAGTAAAGCGGCACAGGAATACCGACCACACTACCCCAAAAATAATGTGCTGTCTGTCTATCAAATGTATGGTCACTAACACCATATTCCCTATACGCCACTTGGCGTGACGGGGGCTCTTTACTCTTTTTACTTTACTATACTTTTTTTTGTGTCTTGCCCATTAACGACTTTTTTTTTGGTCATGTATGTTCTGCCACTGAAAGAGTTAAGAATCGTTAAATCGCACATTTACTTGAAAATATCGTTATCGAATAATTGTTGAAATTATTTCTCGTCTTTAGACTGAAATTGTCCGAGCTTGATCCGGCAGATACAGGCAGCTACACTTGCAAGGCTTCCAACAACTTCGGCAAGCAGGAGACTACTGGTTTATTGACCGTTATCAATGGTGAGAGTTCTGTGCTAGCCATGTTTGTTTCTTTGACACATTCTGGACAGTGCGAGGCCTCGGTAGCCGAGTTGGGAAAACCACCCGACTGGGCAACCGATGTTCAGACAAACCCGTGTTCGATTCCCGCTGGAAGCAGTGTGAATTGTACTCGTGGTTGGGAAAAAAAAATACCCCCGCGGTCGACCAGCCGCTGGCAGAAATGGGTACCAGGATAGTACCCAGGGAAGATGGGGAATACCGCCTCGCATTGTGAGTTTCGATGGCTGAAGGGATACTATACAGAAGTCTCTGAACACTTCTAGATAAGCAGCCGAGCACAAATGGGTGAAGTCTCGCTTGCTAAGACGCCGATTAAAGTCTCGTACTTTTACCTTTACCTTATCTTTACTCTGGACAACAAAGCAGGGGATGTAATTGTGCTTTGGGTGTCATAATTATCATCATCATTGAGTGCAGTCTCCGCATAGAAGGTTAGCTACCATGGAGCGCCATTCCGCTCTGTCTCTTCCTTTGATGATGTAGTTTGTCATACGCTGACTTGTCCTTTGATGATGTAGTTTGTCATAGGCTGACTTGTCCTTTGATGATGTAGTTTGTCATAGGCTGACTTGTTCTTTGATGATGTAGTTTGTCATTGGCTGACTTGTCCTTTGCTGATGTAGTTTGTCATTGGCTGACTTGTCCTTTAATGATGTAGTTTGTCATTGGCTGACTTGTCCTTTGATGATGTAGTTTGTCATAGGCTGACTTGTCCTTTGATGATGTAGTTTGTCATAGGCTGACTTGTTCTTTGATGATGTAGTTTGTCATAGGCTGACTTGTCCTTTGATGATGTAGTTTGTCATAGGCTGACTTGTCCTTTGATGATGTAGTTTGTCATAGGCTGACTGGACCCTTGATGATGATGTAGGTTGTCATAGGCTGACTTGTCCTTTGATGATGATGTAGGTTGTCATAGGCTGACTTGTCCTTTGATGATGTAGTTTGTCATAGGCTGACTTGTCCTTTGATGATGATGTAGGTTGTCATAGGCTGACTTGTCCTTTGATGATGATGTAGGTTGTCATAGGCTGACTTGTCCTTTGATGATGATGTAGTTTGTCATTGGCTGACTTGTCCTTTGATGATGATGTAGTTTGTCATAGGCTGACTTGTCCATCTTTTGATGCCCCTCATCCATATTAGTGTTGATCTGCCTATACCTCTTTTATCTTTTATTTTCTTTTCCAAGATTACTTTTAGTAATGTGATACTTTTAGTAGGCATCTATCCATCCATCCATCCATCCATCCATCCATCCATCCATCCATCCATAAATCCATCCATCCATCCATCCATCTATCCATCCATCCTTTTGTTGCTTCATGTTTGTTGTTTTATAGTAGACAATGATGTTTGTTGTTTCATAGCAGACAATGATGTTTTTACTTCATGTTTGTTGTTTCAAGTTTGTTGCTTCATGTTTGTTGTTTCAAGTTTGTTGCTTCATGTTTGTTGTTTCAAGTTTGTTGCTTCAAGTTTGTTGCTTCATGTTTGTTGCTTCATGTTTGTTGTTTCAAGTTTGTTGTTTCAAGTTTGTTGTTTCAAGTTTGTTGTTTCAAGTTTGTTGTTTCAAGTTTGTTGCTTCATGTTTGTTGTTTCAAGTTTGTTGTTTCAAGTTTGTTGCTTCATGTTTGTTGTTTCAAGTTTGTTGCTCCATGTTTGTTGTTTCAAGTTTGTTGCTTCAAGTTTGTTGTTTAAAGTTTGTTGCTTCATGTTTGTTGTTTCAAGTTTGTTGCTTCATGTTTGTTGTTTCAAGTTTGTTGCTTCATGTTTGTTGTTTCAAGTTTGTTGCTTCAAGTTTGTTGTTTCAAGTTTGTTGCTTCATGTTTGTTATTTAAAGTTTGTTGCTTCATGTTTGTTGTTTCAAGTTTGTTGCTTCATGTTTGTTGTTTCAAGTTTGTTGCTTCATGTTTGTTGTTTCAAGTTTGTTGCTTCATGTTTGTTGTTTCAAGTTTGTTGCTTCATGTTTGTTGTTTCAGCTGATCCGCCTTCAGGACAGACTAGCAATAAGAACAACGATGATGATGAATATGATACGGACACGACTGTCCTGGAAAATGGGGAGTGAGTATTCAACAATTGCTGTTCTTATTTATGACATTAATTATTTTGATACTTGACGAAGTACTGTGTTCTACATCATTAATTCATTGGGTGCAGTCTACACATGGAAGTTTGGCTTGGCTACTATGGAGCGCCATTTCTCCCTGTCTCTTGCTTTGATAATGTAGTTTGTCATAAGCTGAATGTTGATAGTATAGGTTGTCATAAGTTGAACGTTGATAGTATAGGTTGTCATAAGTTGAACGTTGATAGTATAGGTTATCATAAGTTGAACGTTGATAGTATAGGTTATCATAAGTTGAACGTTGATAGTATAGGTTATCATAAGTTGAACGTTGATAGTATAGGTTATCATAAGTTGAACGTTGATAGTATAGGTTATCATAAGTTGAACGTTGATAGTATAGGTTATCATAAGTTGAACGTTGATAGTATAGGTTATCATAAGTTGAACGTTGATAGTATAGGTTATCATAAGTTGAACGTTGATAGTATAATTTATCATAAGTTGAACGTTGATAGTATAGGTTATCATAAGTTGAACGTTGATAGTATAGGTTATCATAAGTTGAACGTTGATAGTATAGGTTATCATAAGTTGAACGTTGATAGTATAGGTTATCATAAGTTGAACGTTGATAGTATAGGTTATCATAAGTTGAACGTTGATAGTATAGGTTATCATAAGTTGAACGTTGATAGTATAGGTTATCATAAGTTGAACGTTGATAGTATAGGTTATCATAAGTTGATTTGTCCATTTGTTATGTTACTCGTACGTTCTCGTTACTTTAGCATTAATTGTGGTGTTGTTACTTGAGAAATGATTGTGTTCTCGTTACTTTAGCAATAATTGTGGTGTTGTTACTTGAGAAATGATTGTGTTCTCGTTACTTTAGCAATAATTGTGGTGTTGTTGCTTGAGAAATGATTGTGTTCTCGTTACTTTAGCAATAATTGTGGTGTTGTTGCTTGAGAAATGATTGTGTTCTCGTTACTTTAGCAATAATTGTGGTGTTGTTACTTGAGAAATGATTGTGTTCTCGTTACTTTAGCAATAATTGTGGTGTTGTTACTTGAGAAATGATTGTGTTCTCGTTACTTTAGCAATAATTGTGGTGTTGTTACTTGAGAAATGATTGTGTTCTCGTTACTTTAGCAATAATTGTGGTGTTGTTACTTGAGAAATGATTGTGATATCGTTACTTTTCGGAAATTATTTTCTGCTATTGTTTTTTTTTTTGGAAATACTTGTGCTTTATTTTTTTTTTTTTAAATTGTGTTGCAGTTTATTTTCACCTTTCAGCCCAACACATCCGACTTCAGCAAAGCTTTTTGAGTACCGGGTTGCCTTTCCTCTTCGATCCCTGCTCGCTTGGCCAGACAAGATTGTTTCCTGGAGTACCGTTGGTAGATTGATCAGATTATCGTTCAACGATCCTGAAACAGTCAGCTATGGGTCCCTGACCGCACTCATTTATTTTAGTAGGGCATCTTGGACCCGCTAATGTTTGTCTTAACTAAATCATCCTTTTTCCATTTTATTGTTTTATTACTTTCACGACATCTCAGCTTCAAACGAGCAACATAATGATAATGTGAACTTTCCCAATACCCCCTTTTTTTGGCCATAAAGGTTTCCATGGCAACGAAAACAAACACAGAGGATATATAAGAATAATCCGAGATAGATAATGAAATATGTGAGAAATTGACATTTTTATTGTAAACTGAAAACGAGAACTGGTCTTTCATGAGGAGATAATTGTTGTTGTTAAATGTGGGAATATGAGGCAGAGCTGCAAGATGATGCGAAGGAAAAATTATAAGGTTTAATTAGAGAAGAAATAAATAAAGTTGTCCATAATAGGAGAGAAATGTCTATTTATTTGTTTGATGGAAGTCTGGGACATATATAACCAAGATTATGGGAGAAAAATATATTTATTTGTTTGATGGAAGTCTGGGACATATATAACCAAGATTATGGGAGAAAAATCTATTTATTTGTTTGATGGAAGTCTGGGACATATATAATCAAGATTATGGGAGAAAAATCTATTTATTTGTTTGGTGGAAGTCTGGGACATATATAACCAAGATTATGGGAGAAAAATCTATTTATTTGTGTGATGGAAGTCTGGGACATATATAACCAAGATTATGGGAGAAAAATCTATTTATTTGTGTGATGGAAGTCTGGGACATATATAACCAAGATTATGGGAGAAAAATCTATTTATTTGTTTGATGGAAGTCTGGGACATATATAACCAAGATTATGGGAGAAAAATCTATTTATTTGTTTGATGGAAGTCTGGGACATATATAACCAAGATTATGGGAGAAAAATCTATTTATTTGTTTGATGGAAGTCTGGGGCATATATAACCAAGATTATGGGAGAAAAATCTATTTATTTGTTTGATGGAAGTCTGGGACATATAATACGATTTTAAGAGATAATATATGCGGTTTTATGAGAGAAGTTTGAGAAACACCACAAGAACTATGAGAGAAAACAGAGAAACACCGCCAGCACTATGAGAGAAATTGAGAAAAGCCACCAGCTCCATGAGAGGAAATCGATGCGATGAAAATAAAGAAAACCAGCTACAAACATTCACATTTTATGAGATGTATAAGAATATCTCCTTTCTTCCTCTTTTCTCTCTGTCTACCCTATTTCCTCTCTTCCTTTTTTTCTCCCTGTCTACCCTGTTTCCTCTCTTCCTTTTTTCTCCCTGTCTACCCTGTTTCCTCTCTTCCTTTTTTCTCTCCGTCTACCCTATTTCCTCTCTTCCTCTTTTCTCTCTGTCTACCCTATTTCCTCTCTTCCTCTTTTCTCTCTGTCTACCTTATTTTTCCCTTCCTCTTTTCTCTCTGTTTACCCTATTTCCTCTCTTCCTCTTTTCTCTCTGTCTACCCTATTTCCTCTCTTCCTCTTTTCTCTCTGTCTACCCTATTTCATCTCTTCCTCTTTTCTCTCTGTCTACCCTATTGCCTCTCTTCCTTTTTTCTCTCTGTCTACCCTATTTCCTCGCTTCATCTTTTCTCTCTGTCTACCCTATTTCCTCTCTTCCTCTTTTCTCTCTGTCAACCCTATTTCATCTCTTCCTTTTTTCTCTCTGTCATCCCTATTTCCTCTCTTCCTCTTTTCTCTCTGTCTACCCTATTTCCTATCTTCCTCTTTTCTCTCTGTCTACCTTATTCCCTCTCTTTTCATCTATTCTCTCTGTCTACCCAATTTCCTCTCTTCCTATTTTCTCTCTGTCTACCTTATTCCCTCTCTTTTCCTCTTTTCTCTCTGTTTACCTTATTTAATATCTTCCTCTTTTCTCTGTCTACCCTATTTCCTCTCTTCCTATTTTCTCTCTGTCTACCTTATACCCTCTCTTTTCCTCTTTTCACTCTGTTTACCTTATTTAATATCTTCCTCTTTTCTCTGTCTACCCTATTTCCTCTCTTTCTATTTTCTCTCTGTCTACCTTATTTCCTCTCTTTTCCCCGTTTCTATCTGTTTACCTTATTTAATATCTTCCTCTTTTCTCTCTGTCTACCTTATTCCCACACTGCCTCTTTTCTCTCTGTTTACCTTATTTAAACTATTCCTATTTTCTCTCTGTTTACTTTATTTAATATCTTCCTCTTTTCTCTCTGTCTACCTTATTCCCTCTCTCCACCTTCTCCTCTCGCTCAATACTATCGTTATTCCGTCTATATTCCCTGAGTGTATCACAAAACCGAGTCTCACTCCTGCACGATTGCAGGCAATACATGCTAACATTTTGATGAACGCCTTCTCCCATCGTTTGTGGCATATGCATGTCCCTGAGCAAGCCCTGTCTGCCAAGCACGCCAAACAAATTATGTTAGTTAAAATAGACCACGATGTTGGCCAAAGCGACTGACACGTAGTAACAGATATAACTGCCCGCCCGATCAAACTGGCAGATGATCGTACCCATTTTGAACGTCCATTAGTGTCGTGCCATCTCTTGTATCGGAGATTTGAAAAACAACCGGAAAACCTGACTCCAACTGAGAAGTAAACAAATACGGTCTCTCTCTGCTCTCTGTTGGATATAACTGGCTTGAAAGACTCCCTCGGACATGCGCAATGCGTAAACGATTTTTGCTAAATGAAATCAAAAAGTAGACATTTGTATATAATTCATTTAAATAGCGTTGAGAGTTATTTAGAATGTCGAATTAATGGTTGCGGGGATTTCTTTTACTCTTTTGTCTAAACAAAGTCTGCTCCGGGGCTTCCCATCATGCAGGCCACCTGGTCGGTAACTGTTTCCAGTAGGCTAAAACATGTTTGACTTTCAGAACTTGTCAGATTTTGCTGAAATCTTCTACCGGAAATCATAAACAAATTACAGCAGATATAATCTAGAAATATAGAGCGTGCTCAAAACAATTTTCTGCTGGTATTTTAGTCCGGATAAAGAAGGCTGCTTAGAAGAAACATAAATTATATTGACAGATAATTTACAATAAATTTGCAAATGAAAAGTCAAAAGCAACGCACTATCTAATTGATTGACCTGAGGTTACTTAGTGCCTGCATTTTTCCAACGGCAGGTTATAGATGTAAATCTTGGGCTTGACCACAAGAAGCCGATAAGAAAATCACAGAATGTGAAATAACATGATACAGAAGAATGTTAGGAATATCATGGAAAGATAGGAGTAATATTATAGGCGTCTTCATAGAGTTAGATGTTTGTGAAAACTGGTTCCTTCAATCAATTCGAAGATGGAAACTAAATACGTTCGTCAGGACATAGCGGTACCTAAAGACCAATAAAGGAGAGCATAGTCTCCCATAAAGGTGAACATCGAGGACAATCTACAGAGAAGACAGGTATCATGATCAAACAACAAGAGACTCTCAGACTCACAGACAAAAGGGCAACGCCCACCCGCGCGAAAAGCTACCTGAGCAACATTTTAATTAAGACCGTAAGTCTACACTGATGCTCTGATTGAGGAAGAGCCATGTTGATTTGTTGTCATAATAAGAGAAGTTCCATCACACTGTAGGATACCGAGAAATGAAAGAGTAGATACACACTTGCCAGCAACCAGTGGGAGAATGAGGGAAATAGAAAATAAAACTGTGATATCGTGAGAGTCATCCAGTCCATACTAAAGAGAACATATTTGTTCAAATACTGACTACCATACATTTCAAAAACCAGGAGAAACTACTGTTATCTTCAGGTTTAGGACAAGTCACAACAAATTAGATGTTTCCTCTAACCAGTAATC
This sequence comes from Megaustenia siamemsis, assembly GCA_032433765.1. Classification (NCBI taxonomy): domain Eukaryota; kingdom Metazoa; phylum Mollusca; class Gastropoda; order Stylommatophora; family Ariophantidae; genus Megaustenia; species Megaustenia siamemsis. Next base: position 18,928,019 of record JAVIAB010000160.1, on the reverse strand, counting down.
AGCTTTTACTGTGCGTTTAGTCGGGTAAACCAGCATGGGTCACGATCAAGACAGTGCGTTGGAGGTCTTCACTGGTTTTCATCAGTTTGTAATACAAAGTTGTTTACAAAATGAATTTCAAAAAAGCATAAACTCCTTGTATTAGATCTACAACAGAGAGCATGCGCGCGTGATAAATGATTAAACTACAATACATTTAACTATAGGATCGTCCTATATCTAACTAGCAAAGAAATATGCATTAGCTCAAAGACACAACATTGACATCAAATCTGTATGGCAGGAGTTAAACAAGTTCCACCTATCAAATTTTCACAAAAACGTTGTTGACGGTTTGAAAACCAAAAATATGAACGCAAGAAGAAGGGGGGAAAAGAAAACAAAGAGAAAATTTTATTTTACTCGTTTGAACTAAAATATGTAACTTCCATTTGTGAACTAGTAAATGTCATCAAATTGAAACGTCTGTTGAGCTTTTGTTTGTAAATAAAACATATCATATGTGATATTAAAGATGGCATATAGCACAACATGCAGATGTTTGCTTGTCATAAAATAAATGGGAGTAAGTATTTTTTTAACGTGAAGAAAGAGTAAAAATAAAGTTGCAAAAAATTAAAATGTAACTCAACAAATTATGGATCCAGATTAAAATACATTAAGATAATGTGCACAGTCAATTCCGTGAATTATTGGTTTTTTTTTTAAATTAGTCCACATCCACTTAATGTGAAGGCGTGTTACCTGTACCACTCAGTTCCTTTGTGTAAAGGCTGGTACATCAATTCATATTAGAATGTTAATCTTTCCCTGCCTTATAGTTTTCAGCTCAAAGAGGCCAACACAAAAAGGGAGCTCTTAAAAAACATCAGAAAGAAGCAATCAACATTTTTTGGGCACATCATGAGAAGAGGAAAGTTTGAATACTTGGTTACAACCGGCAAAAAAAAAGGAAAGAGAGATCGCGGACGACAAAGAGAGAAAATACTGGATAGCTTGGTGTCATGGCATGGAAAACAGTCAATAACAGAACTTATACGATGCACTGTAAATAGAAGATTGTGGAAACACATGATCGCCAACGCCAACCGGTACGGCACATGATGATGATGATGATGATGATAGTTTTCAGAGCTACATCTACCTTGGACATACTATAACCAGTGATGGAAAATGTACAACTGAAGTAAACAAAAGAATAGGAATGGCAAAAAGTAATTTTAATGTCATGAAAAGTATACTAGCATTCAAACAAATAACACCAACATCATCTTCATCTCTGCTTCTATCTGTCTTCTCCAAGAATTCCTTGGTCTTGCTCTTTGTCTTTTCCCCTGGAGATTCCAAAAAAAGCCTTTTGTGTAATACTCTCAGCTGGCTTCCGCAGTGTGTGCCCTATCCAGGGCTATCGTCTTCGCAGTATCTCTTTATCCACTGGTATTTGACTGGTGCATTTCCATATATTTCTATATTATGTATTTTGTCCTGCCATTTCCATCCTTTTATTCTGGGTAAGCATCCATTAATGAAGGTCTGTATCTTCATGATTGTAAATTCTGTTGTTCTCCATGTTTCACAGCCATATAAGGACTGTCTTAACATTTGAGTTGACAATTTTTATTTTGGTATTTAACCTAATTTCTTTGGACTTCCATATGTTTCCCAGTGCAACAAAAGCTCCTCTTGCTTTTGATATCCTTATTTTGGTATCATTTTCTGTTCCTCCAATATAAGCCACGGTAAGTCGTGACTGATACGCTGGTTACTCTTTTCCACTGCTACTCCCTGTTTCCACTGCTACTCCCTGTTTCCACTGCTACTCCCTGTTTCCACTGCTACTCCCTGTTTCCACTGCTACTCCCTGTTTCCACTGCTACTCCCTGTTTCCACTGCTACTCCCTGTTTCCACTGCTACTCCCTGTTTCCACTGCTACTCCCTGTTTAGTATGTCTACTTTACTTTATTTTTAATTAATGTATATACAATTAACCCCTCTTCCCCCCCCCTCCCCCAGATTCAACGGACGATATGACACAAGTGCCTGGCCAGACAAAGACGAGGTGGATGAAAAGTAGGTGATTATTTAAATTGCATTTCTTCTGTCCATTGTCATTGGAGAACACAATGATTATCCTAAAATTGATATTTGTTCATACGGCCTTACATACTCCATGCATCATCATCATCATCATTAGGTGCCGTCTCCGCATCGAATGTTGGCTACCATGGAGCGCCATTCCGCTCTTGTCTCTTGCTTTGATGGGGCAGATTGTCATAGCCTGACGCGTCCATCTTTGGATGTTACTCGTCCATTTTAGTCTTGGTCTGCCTCACCCTCTTTTACCTTGTATTTTCCCTTCTAATATTACGTTTAGTAGCCTGTTGTGTGTCTTTTAACATGCTCCAAAATTTTCATTTGCCTTACCTATACACACTCCATTGCAGGCTAACATAAACAAAAGATTATTTTCGTTTCTTATTATGTTATTATATTTATTATTACTTATGTGATCGCGCTGAGAACCTATTATTTTAGGACTCTAAATTTACATGTGCTTACCGTAAACGTTTAGTTATTTAAACATTTTTATTCTTATTTTTTTATTCTTTATCAGAATTTTCCCCCCTTTTTTTTGCTCTTGTCTTTATCTTCTTTGCCCTTTCTTCCTTTTTTATCTTCATCGTCGTCTTTTTCTTCTCTCTTTCTTGTCGTAAGCACTGTGTGTGTGTGTGTGCGTGCGTGCGTGTGTGTGTGTGTGTGTATGTGTGTGTGTGTTTTTTTGTAAATATGTATCTCTACATATTATGCGTGTTCTTCTTTATGCTGATAGGGTCCGGAATGCTTTCCTATAAAAAGGAAGAAATATAGAACCTTGGCTGTGCCGAGATACATATGTTATAAGCAATTACAAACTAGATCGGCCGCATGCTTATGTTCTCGTAGTATGGTGATTGTCAACGATAATAGAAATGTAAGTACATCGGAGGTTCGGAGGTTCGGAGGTCTGGTGGTTCGCGATTTTTTTTGTTTTAAGTGTTGATATTGCGGAGTTCCTATAGATAACTCGCTTGTTTTATATTGCTCTATAGTCTTTGTTTTTCTTGGACATGCTGCAAGGTGGCAATTGTCTGTAGTCAGAGTCGAGTCTCCGATGAAGTTAAACTAACGAATCTTTCATTCCTATCAGACTAATAAGTCTTTTCTTTTTTAACAGACTAACTACAGCGTAAAATAATCGTAATCGCTCTCAGTTTCTTGGATGAAGAATACCCACAAGATCTATGGGTTCGTGTGTACACAGATGGATCAGCACAGAATGCAGTAAAGAATGGGGGAGCAGGTGCATACATAGAGTACCAAAATAATACTAGGGATATGAATAAAATAGCAACAGGGAAATATTGTCACAATTACGATGCAGAAATCCAAGCAATGAAGTTGGCAATAGAAAAAATGCCGAACAGTAATCTTAGCCCACAACCTGTAGTGTTATTGTCAGATGCAAGATCAGTACTCCAGTCACTACAATCTAGAAAATTGCCACAGCTGCAGACCTTATTGACTGAACTCTGCAAGCACCACAGGATCACCCTGCAGTGGATCCCATCTCACTGTGGAATACCAGGAAATGAGAAAGCAGATCAGTTGGCAAAGGAAGGTTCAACAGGCACACAACTAGATACACCAGTTACATACCATCATAAGAAACAGATAATCAAATCAATCAGAGGACCACAAGCCCCGAATTGGATGCCTTTCATAATATGAATAGATATGAACAAGTTATCATTATACGCCCCAGAACAGAGCACAATCGACTCCACGGTCACATGTATACAACATTCAAGATCGGTACCTCAATTACATGTACATGTGGGCAGTTGCCCTATACTGTTGAACACGTACTTCAAGACTGTACTGAATCTAGTAGACTGAGGAAATTGGCTCATAGATACAACACTACAGACAAAACTGTTTGGGCCACTGCAAGAATTACAAAAGGGAGGAAAATGTATACAGGAATATCGTAGATATAGACAATACTTCAGGCGAAAGGAAGATAGATAGATAGATAGATAGATAGATAGATAGATAGATAGATAGATAGATAGATAGATAGATAGATAGATAGATAGATAGATAGATAGATAGATAGATAGATAGATAGATAGATAGATAGATAGATAGATAGATAGATAGATAGATAGATAGATAGATAGATAGATAGATAGATAGACGGACGGACGGACGGACGGACGGACGGACGGACGGACGGACGGACGGACGGACGGACGGACGGACGGATGGATGGATGGATGGATCAGACTAACTAATTTTTCCTGTTTATCAAGCTAACTAATCTTCCATTCAAATCAGGCTAATAAATCTTTCTTTTTTAATAGACTAGTTAATCTTTATTTCCTATCAGATTTTTAATGCTTCCTTTTTATCAGACTAACTAATGCTTCCTTTTTATCAGACTAACTAATGCTTCCTTTTTATCAGACTAACTAATGCTTCCTTTTTATCAGACTAACTAATGCTTCCTTTTTATCAGACTAACTAATGCTTTCTTTTTATCAGACTAACTAATGCTTCCTTTTTATCAGACTAACTAATGCTTCCTTTTTATCAGACTAACTAATGCTTCCTTTTTATCAGACTAACTAATGCTTCCTTTTAATCAGGCTAACAGATCTTTCGTTCCCAGCTGACTAACGAATATTAATATTTCCTATCCGGATATATATATATCAAGTGTTCCTCACTTAGTTTGAATGTCCGCCCGGGCTAAAATGCCCCTGCATATTTTAATTTCCGCTTCCTCGATGTAAACGGTGTCAATTTATATATTTTACTTGTATGTGCTCAGACACGACTGACAGCATCAATGAGAAAAAAATGAACATTTGTAGATATATCGACATAGATGTTTAAGTAATCATCTGGAATAGTCGAATAGTACTTCTGTAGACGAAAAAAGGAAGACAACTGTTATTGTTTTTCGGTTTATTTTCATTAATGTTACATTTCTTATGATTACATTCTTTCATACACATAAATTGTTGGAGTCAAATATGTTTGATAGGTATCGAAAAGAGAACTACTAGCCATCATTAAATAAGAGACTTCCAGCAAATTAGGGTAGACAGTTTGAAGCAGTATTGTAGTAAAGCAAGTCTTATCATTGCTATAAAAGGGATTATTTTCTGTAAAGAATAGATTAAATATTAATCAATGTAGAATAAATTACAATTATAATAGACCCCCAAAATAGGAATTGAAGGCAATGGTTACAAGATAAACACTTTCCGATATGCGGATGACACAGTCTTAATAGCAGAAACGGAGAATAAACAACAAGAAGGGATAGACATAATAGTAAAAGAAAGCAACAAGAAAGGTCTCAGTATGAATAGTAAGAAAACAGAAGTAATGGTTATGTTGAAGTAACAATCATCGCCATCTTGCAACATAAAAATGAACAGGACAAATCTGAAACAAGTGCAACGCGTCAAAGTCTTGGGCACAATAATAACATCAGATGGAGGATGCACCACAGAAATAAAAAGCAGAATAGCTCAGGCCAAAATTGCATTTCAGAAAATGAAAAATATCTTGTGCAAGAAGTATATTTCAATAGAAGTAAGAAAGAGAGTTCGTCGGTGCTATATAGAGCCAGTTCTGACCTATGGAAGCGAATCATGGACAGTAGACAAAAATGAAAAGACGATTTGAGGCCACAGAGACAGGATTTCTCAGAGTTCCAGCTACAAATTATCAACGAGTAGATTCTCAAAGAGGCCAACACAAAAATGGAGCTCCTAAAAAACATCAGAAAATAATAATAAACATTTTTCGGGAACATCATGAGAAGAGGAAAGTTGGAATACTTGGTTACAACTAGCAATACAGAGGGAAAAAGAGATCGGAGACGACAACAAGAGAAGATACTAGATAGTTTTGTGTCATGACATGGAAAACAGGCATCAACAGAATTGATGAGATGCACTGTGAATAGAAGACTATGGAAGGACATGATCGCCTACGCCAACCGGTAGGGCAAATGATGATGATATGCACAGGTGTTTGTAAATGATATTTTGGTTCAATCGCTCACCTGTGTCTTTCTGTGAAGATAAAATAAACAATCTTCTTCTATTATTTATTCAACGCGATTAGAAGAAACTGTATTTGAACATGCAACAGTTTGAACATGCAACAGTTTGAACATGCAACAGTTTGAACATGCCATCCTCGTTAACATCTCAGATTTGATCATTTAGCTATGAGCATCAACTACAACAACATCATCATTATCGAGTGCCATCTCCGCATCGAAGGTTGGCTACCATGGAGCACCATTCCGCTATGTCTCTTGCTTTGATAGTGCAGGTTGTCATAGGCTGTCTTGTCCATCTTTTGATGTTTCTCGTCCATGTTAGTCTTGGTCTGCCTCTGTCTCTTGCTTTGATAGTGCGGATTGTCATAGGTTGACATGTCCATCTTTTGATGTCACTCGTCCATGTTAGTCTTGGTCTACCTCTGTCTCTTGATTTGATAAAGTGGATTGTCATAGGCTGACTTGTCCATCTCTTGATGTCACTCGTCCATGTTAGTCTTGGTCTACTTCTGCCTCTTTTACCTTGTCTTTTCCCTCCCAAAATTATTTTTAGAAGACTGTTGTGTCGTTCAACAAAAACAACATTTATACATAAATTTTCGCTTTGGTTAATAATTTAACGCTGAGTGCGATGTCACAAAATTCTACGATTTCATAAAATATTAATTTTAGGGTCAGACCTCACTACTGTCCAACAAGGAAATAACTCTAGAGGCAAAACAGGCCGTCTAATAATGCAATCTTCATTCCAACGTTGTGCTACCAATGCCAGGTCTGGACCCTAAATGCAAGAACAACAAGGAAAATAACCACTAGCGAGATGAAATATGTTAGACGAATGACAGGAAACAGTCTGAGATATAAGATTAGAAGTGAAAAACTCAGGGGAAAAGCTAGGAATAATTCCCGCCATAGAGTATACAAAGAAACAACAGATTAAAAGGTTTTGGCATCGTGATAACGCAGAAAGATTAAAACAGAACTCAATAAACCTTCATTAAGCGTTGCGAGAACACCAGACCCTTTGCCGACCACGAGAAAAGATAGATTGATGGAATATTACAAACACTAAGAAACACAACAGCAGGAGAGGCGAACAGAAGAGCAAAAGACCAGAAATTATATCTCCCCTCGACACTTTAAGGAAAATGAGGAAGCATATAAGAAGAAGAATGAATGGAATGTTCTTGGTTCAGAAATAAATGCCCCAAAACGAATTCTAGAGATTACAACTTAAATGTCACGTTGATAACTTAAATGAATTCTCGAGAATACAACTTAAATGTCACGTTGATAACTTAAATGATTTCTCAAGATTATAACTTAAATGTCACTTTGATAATTAAAATTAATTCTCTAGGTTACAACTTAAATGTCACGTTGATAACTGAAATGAATTCTCAAGATTATAACTTAAATGTCACGTTGATAACTTAAATGAATTCTCAAGATTATAACTTAAATGTCACTTTGATAATTAAAATTAATTCTCTAGGTTACAACTTAAATGTCACGTTGATAACTGAAATGAATTCTTAAGATTATAACTTAAATGTCACGTTGATAACTGAAATGAATTCTTAAGATTACAACTTAAATGCCACTTTGAGTTAATATAAAAATTTTTTATCCACGACAGCTGGTACGCTAATTCGATAAGCGACGTGGTAAGCAACACAACAGGCCGCATATTTTCTAAGAAAAAGAAACAAATCTCCGGTACAAATTATCAGAAGCTCTCTAAATTCCGAAGCAGCTCTAGTCGAAAAAGTAATTCCCCTTGACTGGAAATTTAACTCCGAACTACCTGATTAGTAAAAGGACGCACTAGCCACTTCGCTACCTCAACTTTCAAATTCCCTCAAGAAAATAAAATTATCGTTACTGTGTGTTAATTATAAGTGCGTGCTTGTTTTTAATTGAGATGTGTGCTTATTTATGCGTGTCATTTGTTATGTATTTTGTTACACCTATTTTTTGTTGTTGGGTCACACAAGAAAAAAAGCAAATGAAAGAAAATACAAAGAAAGATACAAACAAGAATTTATAATGAGAAAGAGATACAGAAAGATAAAAAGAAAATTACGGAAGAAGAAATAAGGAAAAAAAGAAAGAAAGAAAGAAAGAAAGAAAGAAAGAAAGAAAGAAAATACAAAAAAAATGAAACAAAATAAGAATTTATAAAAGGAAAGAAAAACAGAAAGATAAGTAAAAACAGAAGGAGAACGAAAGAAAGAAAGAAAGAGAGAGAGAAAGAAAGAAAATACAAAGAAATAAACAAATTTAGAATTTATAAAAAGAAAGAAATACAGAAGGATAAAAAAGAAAAATACGGAAGGAGAAATAAGGAAAGAAAGAAGGAAAGAAGACAGGAAGAAAGTGTGAAAGAAAGAAAGGATAAAAGAAAGAAAGAAAGAAAGAAAGAAAGAAAGAAAGAAAGAAAGGATAAAAGAAAGAAAGAAAGTAAGAACTTATAATATGAAAGAAATACAGAAAGATAAAAACAAAAATATGGAAGGAGAAAAAAGGAAAGCGAAATGGAAGAAGGGAACAAAGAAAGACAGAAAGTTGTAATATTTTCCAATCTTTAACTTTTTCCCACAACTCTAACTCCTTCTACTTCTCTTAACTCCTTCTACTTCTCCTAACTCCTTCTACTTCTCTTAACTCCTTCTACTTCTCTTAACTCCTTCTACTTCTCTTAACTCCTTCTACTTCTCATAACTCCTTCTACTTCTCAAAACTCCTTCTACATCTCCTAACTCCTTCTACTTCTCAAAACTCCTTCTACATCTCCTAACTCCTTCTACTTCTCAAAACTCCTTCTACATCTCCTAACTCCTTCTACTTCTCATAACTCCTTCTACATCTCCTAACTCCTTCTACATCTCCTAACTCCTTCTACATCTCCTAACTCCTTCTACTTCTCCAACCTTATTGTTATCTCTCCTCTTTTTTATTTCTTCCGTATCATTTTCTTTCATTCTATGATTCATCCGCGCCATCTGTTTGTTTAATTGTCAGCATTTTCTTTTAACTGCCTGACATCGATCTCACAACATGGCTGACATTTCCTCCCTCAGCAACAAAGATAAGGAAGGCTTCTGCCAAATTTACAGGGGCTCCACTTGCTCAACGTTTGTTGGCAACATGAGCATCTACGTCAAGTCCAAGTTCACACAGGGACATCATGAGGAGAAATTTATAGGTAAATCTGAGAGAGAGAGAGAGAGAGAGAGAGAGATGAGTGAGGAGATAGAGAGAAAGAGGGGAGTGAGGAGAGAGATAGAAAGAGGGGAGAAGTGAGTGAAGGAGTGAGGAGAGAGAGAAAAGGAAATAGAGGTGCATAGAGTGAAAGAATGAGAAGAGAGAGAGAGCGTGAAAGAAAGAGATAGAGAAATAAATAGGTCAGTTGAGGAGAGAGCGAAAAAAAAGAGATAGAGAAATAAATAGGTCAGTTGAGGAGAGAGCGAAAAAAAGAGATAGAGTAAGAAATAGGTCAGTTGAGGAGAGAGTGAGAACAAAGAGATAGAGAAAGAAATAGGTCAGTTGAGGAGAGAGTGAGAACAAAGAGATAGAGAAATAAATAGGTCAGTTGAGGAGAGAGTGAGAACAAAGAGATAGAGAAAGAAATAGGTCAGTTGAGGAGAGAGTGAGAACAAAGAGATAGAGAAAGAAATAGGTCAGTTGAGGAGAGAGTGAGAACAAAGAGATAGAGAAAGAAATAAAATATATGCTACACCTCCTCCTCCCCCCCCCCTTTTTTATTCTACAATTCCCGCGGCGGTTTGGTCTATTGATATAGATGACCTAGTGTTGTAGCACTTCCAGAATGGAATAGATCCAGCTACTCCAGCATAACCAGGGAAAGTAAGAAAAGTCTTCACAGTCCACAACGTTATCTCCCTTGGTTTAAAGAATAACTGCTTGTTTTGATCCTGTGGCATTAAGTTCATCGTAATCATAACTTTCGGAGGCAAGGAGGCTGACAGCAGTACAGCTGGAGGATGGCAGCGACCCATTTCTAATGATATGCGCCAGGATCAGTGAACCAAAACCATCCAATCCAGAACCTACTCCACCTCTTCGTGGTGCCTCTAGATACAGTCTAACCTGTCTAGTCTGGTCAAGCCAGTATGGATTGATGAAGGAAGGTAGAACGGTACTCAAAATTGCCGTGCTGAAGTGGGATGCATAGGGCCAAAATCACGGCTTTACTACAAGCTTCAGCACAACGCATCTACGCCATTTAACGTCCTCTTAAAGACGGTGATGGAGAGGTCAATCAATTCCTTTAGTAGACATCCGGTGATGAAAGATGATGACTTCCTTATTTTATTCTTTTTATTCTTTTTACAACAACGACAACAATACAGCAACGGCAACAATACAACAACGACAACAATACAGCAACGGCAACAATACAGCAACGGCAACCAGTCTAACAATAATTGCAGCAGAGGGAGAGCAACCATCACAAAATTTCCAGTAGCTACAGCAGTAACAAAATTAGCAATAACTACAGCAGTAATAGGAAACATAACAAAACTAGCAATAACTACAGCAGTAATAGGAAACATAACAAAACTAGCAAAAACTACATCAGTAATAGGAAACATAACAAAACTAGCAATAACTACAGCAGTAATAGGAAACATAACAAAACTAGCAATAACTACAGCAGTAATAGGAAACATAACAAAACTAGCAAAAACTACATCAGTAATAGGAAACATAACAAAACTAACAAAAACTACAGCAGTAATAGGAAACATAACAAAACTAGCAAAAACTACAGCAGTAATAGGAAACATAACAAACCTAACAATAAATACACCAGTAAAAGTAAGAAAATTTACAATAACAACAACAGTAGCAGGAAACCTCACAAGATTATCAAATCAAATAACTACATCAGTAACAGTGAAAAACTAACAATAACTACATCAGTAACAGTGAAAAACTAACAATAACTACAGCAGTAATAGTGAAAAACTAACAATAAATGCAGCAGTAACAGTAATAAAAATAACAATAACTGCAGCAGTAACGTTAACAAAACTAACAATATTTACAGCAGTAACAGTAACAAAACTAACAATAACTGCAGCAGTAACAGTAACAAAACTAACAATAACTTTCACAATAACAATAACAAAATTATCAATAATTACAACAATAATAACATCAATTTAACTCCAACAATAGATAAACCATCCTGCTTCCTACGTGATCCTCCCCCATACCCCCACCTAATTCTGAAACATGGCATATTCCTAAAAATTATCCGAACTAAACATTAGCTGAAAACAAACTGACAGAGTCATAAACATTTGTGTGAGACGCGGACAAGTTTATTCTGCCATGTCTCAACCACACTTAGTTCTTGCCCATGGTGTATACAGCGACCCAGTCCTGACACCTGGGTTCCCATGCTGCTATTTATATAGTTGGCATTAAAATATGGTTTCTAACACCTGTCATTACATTCTTTAAATATTGTTGGAAATAGATAAAGTAGCGGTCTAAGTACTTTACAGTTTATCACTAGTGGCATTTGTCACACTCGGGGGCGTGGTATTTTCACAGCATTATAAGGTACACGGACGAGACACGTATCTGAGGAATTTTTAGCACACACATGCACACGCGCGTGAATCATTTCAGAGGAAGAGGTATGTTTGTAGCAGTCGGGAAAAATCACAAATAATCAACAACAGAAAAGAAAAACAAAGAATAATAGATGCTCCCAATCAGGATTTAGCCCGTACTTCTTGGCACAGCGCCTTGCCACAAGAAAACCAAACGCTAGAGCACAGCTACCTAAAAAATATAGCTATCATTGGCGATGTCTTTCAAGCAGGTGTACTTGTGACTATAGCATAGGGTTACGATCACATGTGTACTCATGACTAAAGCATAGGGTTACGATCACATGTGTACTCATGACTATAACATAGGGTTACGATCACAACTCGGGAATAAATTGTATATCTGTATTTTCCTATATACATACATGTGTGTGTGTGTGTGTGGGTGGGGGTGTGTGGGTGTGTGGGTGTGTGTGTGTAAATAATTATTGTGTGATTTATTTCAGTGATTGTGATTTAACTAGCACAGATATTTGTCGTTGATACATTAATTGATTTCACCATTCATGTCTTTCAGGAAGATAAAAAACAACAAAAAACAAAGCACACACCGCTTCTTCTATTGAACACTGAACAGTTTTATGGATTTTAATTCGTTTGCAGTGATACCGAGGCCTTCTATAACCAATAACCAATAACCAATAACTGAACAGTGATTAGAAGAAGCTATATCTTAAACTTTTAAAAAACGTTTGTTGTAAAAAAGTCTCATTTCCATCACAGAACCTTGCTATTTTTTTGACTGTGTAATTGTCTAGGCATTATACGTCAGTGGTTTGCTATAACCTTGTGACGGTAGACGCTATCCTGATGACAATAATCCCACGATTTCTTTAAAAACGCGCTGTACGGGACTCGATCCCGGACCTCGGCGTTGTGAAACCAAGTTGACTACCTCTAAGCCACGGACGCCTACCTTTTGTGATCAAAAATGGAATATTTCACCCCTAAACTCCATTATTTTGGCTCTGAGCACTGTTGTATGTATGTTACCTTGTTCTCTGCCGCTGTGCTAGTTCTGTTGCTGAGTCACTAGAAGGGATAACATCAGAAGAGGCCAACAGAAGAGCAAAGAATCGCAGATTGTATCTCTCCTCGACGCCAACGGCAATGAAGGAAGGATAGAAGATCAAGAAGACCCCATAAACTCTCAAATTTTTCCAATATTTGATCATTTTTTTGTAACAAACTGTGGCTACTAATATTTAATTCTCGTATACATGTTTACTTCAGCTAACAAAATTGCACTTTTCTTGTGCAGTGTCATAATTTTTTTTTTTTTTTGCCAGCGCCAGTTTTCACCACTGGCGAAATCCCTACAGTCCAGGAACTGAGTTTTGCGTGTTAATCCGTTTTTCCCTGGCAGCCGTGCACACAGGGGTTCATCTCCGCATAGGCAGATAACTCCGTCTTCGAAGGTACTCATTTTTTTTCCGTTGATGAGTAATTGACGTTTCAAGCCGGACCTCGCTGCTAAGACTAGGGTCGGTTGCTGCAGAGAGAAATCGTAAATAAACGTCACAACTGATGCAGCCATGATTTAAACTCATAACCTCTCTGTCTCGTGGCCGGCGCCTTGCCTCGAGACCAACCAGTCCCAATTAAAACCACATGAATAAAATATCAGTTTTGAGAACGAGTAGAATGTACTAAGCTCTGCCAGCCGTGAACTCGACAATTAGGGTCTTCTGATGCTATATTGCTCAAGGGGGGCGTTACTCTTCCAAAATGAAATAAATGTGCTTAAACTAGGACTTTACTTATAAAATAATAATAGCATTAATTGTTATTTTTATTATTATTATTACCATAACTTCACTCAACATTCACATCACTTTCACTCCTCCCCAACCAGCCGCCTTTGCCATGATTGGTGCTTCTAATCACCTGTCACTCAAATGTCAGCAGTTTGGAATCCAGTCATTGTGTTACCATGCTCTACCACTGTGTGACCTCAACTCAGACAGGCCCAAACCGAGGCAAATATGTAAGGACGAATGTGAACAGTTGGAGAATGACATCTGCAAAACTGAATATAACATGGCTAAGAAGCACGAAGTCATTGGTAAGATTAGAATGTTACCCTTACATTTTCTATGTCCGGTCAATTGTGTACATATTGTAATCATCATGTGTCATACCGGTTGGTGTAGGCGATCATGTCCTTCCACAATCTTCTATCCACAGTTGATTCTATGCCACAACACAAAACTATCTAGTATCTTCTTCCTTTGTCGTCCGCGATCTCTCTTTCCCTGTGTTTTGTCAGTTGTAACCAAGTATTCCAACTTTCATCTTCTCATGATGTGCCCGAAAAATGTTTCTTTCTGATGTTTTTTTAGGAGCTCCCTTTTTTGTGTTGGCCTCTGAGAATTTCCTCGATGGTCTTTTTAGCTGTCTAGGGAACTTTCAACATTCTTCTGAGAAATCCCGTCTCTGTGGACCGAGACTAATGAGAGCAACATTTAAAACAACCAAAAACATAATAAAATTTCACATTATCCATTGCTATGCACCTATCAACGATAAAGATGATTTAGTTAAAGATGATTTCTATAAACAGCTACAATGTCAGATGGATGCAAGACGAGCCAAGGATATTATAATCTTGATGGGAGACCTAAATGCTAAAGTAGGATCAGACAACAGAGGCTTCGAAGAGATTATGGGAAAACATGGACTTGGAGATATAGTCGAGAATGGAGAGATATTTGTGAATTTCTGCGCCCTTAATCAAGTGACCGAAAAATGTTGATTGTTTCTTTCTGATGTTTTTAGGAGCTCCCTTTTTTGTGTGGGCCTCTGAGAATTTCCTCGATGGTCTTTTTAGCTGTCTAGGGAACTTTCAACATTCTTCTGAGAAATCCCGTCTCTGTGGTCTCTAACTGTCCTTTTATTTGTTTGTCTACTGTCAATGATTCGCTTCTATAGATTAGATTTGGCTCTATATAGCACCGACGAACCCTCTTTCTCACTTCTATTGAAATAGATGTGTTGCATAAGATATTTTTTTTCATTTTCTGAAATGCTATTTTGTCCTCAGCTATTCTGCTTGTAGTTCTGTACACATGCTGGATAAAATAAATGAAAGGGATTAAGAAAATGAAACTTGTCAAGACCCGTGCCATATAGGCATTGTAAAGTTATATAATGACGTAGCGGAGGGCTGAGTGATCGAGAGATAAACCGTTGGCCTCTAGACAGGAAGCTTCATGGTTCGAGTATCGTCACAAGCTGCGGTCTCATCGAATACGTGGTTGTCTTCGTGGCTTTACCTCCCTTGGTCTCTGAGTAGTGAGATCCCATGTCAAACCTTCTCAGATAACGGCGAAAAACAGGAAAGCACGTGTGCACTCTGCGCACGTTAAAGAAACATTGACAGTTAAAAAATAGAAAAGAGTAGGCTAAACATGACAGCTGCCCGGGAAAAAAATGTAAATGGAAGTGTCGGGTCGAAAGATAGATATCCTGGCTTGTTGTAAACTCTCCACACAGCTCATTCACGTCAATCTAGCGGGTGAGAGTTAAGAGGAAGCAGAATCCAGTATTTTGATGTCCATAGACATTGAATCCTATCTATTAGTTACGGCTCGAATTAATTAAACTATATAAAGGTATATTTCAGTTCCATGAAAAATGGAAACGAGAACACCCAAAGCATAACGAGAGTGACGGATACCTCCAACTATCAAGGATTGAACAAGTCATCATATTTCGCCTACGCACTGGCCACAACAGAATGAGAAACCACATGTTCAACAAACTCAAAATAAGTACTACCATCCAATGCCACTGTACACTGGACAACATGACAGCAAAACATGTTCTACAGGATTGCCCCCAGTATACAGACCTGAGAAGAGCAATGTGGTCCACGCCCACCTCCCTGGAAGAGAAACTATATGGGGCGATCGAATCACTCAAACAGACAGCTGACTTCATGAGAGAGTCTGGAACCCTACTCTGATTGAGTCTTGATCGCAGAGAGAGAGATATAACGGCAGACTGGAACGCAGTGGCTGGTTTTACATTGACACTTAACTTATTGAGCTGTAATGTGATTGTGTGATGTATTCTTATAAAATACATTGGATTCGCCTCCTTTACTTCCTCTAAATATCAAATGAGATGTACCCATGGTTCACAAACTTTTGTGCCGTGATTGGATAACATAATTATTCAAATAAATATCTAAATTGGCAATAATTTAATAAAATTGTATGCCTTTATCTAGTTGTAGGTTCTTCATGAAAATATTGTTAAAAAAAAAAAAAAGTAAAGAGCCCCGTCACGCCAAGTAGTGTATAGAGAATATGGTGTTAGTGACCATAATTTTTATATACCTTCGGCACATGATTTTGGATTAATGTGGTCGGTATTACGCCCGTTCCGATTTACCTTCCCAGAAAAAAATTCGGTACCCATTTAAGTCTGGGTGGACCCGGAAGCCGTCGGTCAGGATCGAACCCGACCCCTTGTCCTTTGTATATCTTGTTTTAGTGGTTGCTTATGAAGATCTTCTTGCAGTTTTTATTGAATTTTGCGGGTCATAATAATTGCACTCCGAACATGTCCATAGGTGCTCAGATCCCCTCCTCAACAAGTCTCGCAATGTCCAGCAACTGACGACCCCAGTTCTGTGTTGGTTGATTAGTCTTCTTCCACGCCCACTAAGTTTCTCGTTTCTGGCTGTGCCCATCTTAACTTCCATCGTTTTCATCTGAAGGAGTGACGTGGACTCATGGTAGTGGAAGTCCTGTGCCCTAGCCACATTTCGGAGGGCATTGATGACGTCTACCCTATCCATTGGTTGACTGTCTCCAACGACAGCGTAGCTAGTCAGTCTGTCCGCTCTTCCATTTCTCCGTATTCCCGCATGCCCAGGGACGTACACAAAGTTGACCTTACGTATTTTTTTACTTCTGCAATGACTGTACCCATTGCCTGCGTACAGAGCCCGTCTCCACCTTTCTTATCATGATCATCGAATCATTTAGTTTGCAGTTGTTATTCGTGCAAATCAAGTTGTAGTTGTTGTTTATGGAATTCTAATTGTAGTTGTTTATGAAGATCTAATTGCCGTGGTTCTTTATGAAGGTCTAGTTATTGTGGTTGTTCATTAAGATCTACTTGCAGTTGTTGTTCATGCAGATCTAGCTGTAGTCTTTGTTTATGAAAACTTAGTTGTAGTTGTTCATGAAGATATAATTGTAGTGGTTCTTTATGAAGAAGGAGGGACGCGTACCTTATATTACTGTGAAAATACCACAATCGAAGAAGTTATGGTGGTTTTTCATTAAGATCTACTTGTAGTGGTTCTTTATGAAGATCTAGTTAAGGTGGTTGTTCATTAAGATCTACTTGTAGTGGTTCTTTATGAAGATCTAGTTAAGGTGGTTGTTCATTAAGATCTACTTGTAGTGGTTCTTTATGAAGATCTAGTTATGGTGGTTGTTCATTAAGATCTACTTGTAGTGGTTCTTTATGAAGATCTAGTTATTGTGGTTGTTCATCAAATATTACTTGCAGTTGTTGTTCATTCAGATCTAGTTGTGGTTTTCATGAAAACTAACTTGTTCTGTTACCAGGTGAAACGCTGCTCCCAAGATGTAGTGAGCTCAAAGGTCCGGGGACTCCAGAAGGTGATAACTGTATCCGGTTAGGGCTGATAGGATCACACACTGGACAAGGTCGAGGTTCTATAGGAGGACGGAACTCCGTGCCTGGCAGGGATAATGTGAATGGCCAGGAGGAGTATGCTGGTGGAGGGGAGGAGAAGGGTGAGTGAGTTGTTTGATTGTGAGCTGTTTGACTGTGAGCTGTTTGATTGTGAGCTGTTTGATTGTGAGCTGTTTGCTTGCTTGTAACCTGTGCCAAAATGAAGGGAACGTAAGTGAATTTAAAGAGATGGGAGGGAGTTAAAAGTGATGGGGATTAAAGATTTATTCATCTCTTGTCTTGATTGTGCACATTGTTATAGTATCACCTGACCACCTTTCGATTTTATCAGCCCCCTTTATTCTTGGTCTGCCTCTACTTCATCTGCCTTGTACCTGCCCTTCAAAGATGACTTTTAGGATAATATTATGTCTCTTCACATGTTCAAACAATTTGAGTTGTCCTTTTCGAATTGTGTTAATTGTTTTTTTTCTTCATTTTCAGCTGTTTTAGAACTTCCTTGTTTGTCTTTTTTTCAGTCCACCCATTTCTCCCTATTTTCCTATAGACCCACATATAAAATGCTTTAATTTTCTGCTCTGTTTTCTTATTTAATGTCCATATTTCTGCACCATACAAGAATGTTGAGTAAATAAAGGATTTTGCAATTTGTAGTTTTAGTTCTGATGTTATTTGCTTTGATGTGTGTATATTTTACGTGTTAAGATTGGATTTTGCCATTCCTATTCTACACATTAACAATTATTATTGGTTGCGTCATATCACTTCATATTTTCTTGTCATTAGTAATAATCCTCTCCGATGAAAGTAATTGATCTTTTAAATAATTGATCATTTTCCTGATGCGGGCTTGATATGTTTCAGAGATCACCTGCTACACCGGACATGGCTCCAGATATGTCGGGGTGGTCAGCAAGACACGGTCAGGATCTCAGTGCTTCAAGTGGTCTGATGTGACATCGGCGTTCCCTGAGCTAGGACAGTGGAAAGGTTACATGTTTATAATAATTTTTTATTTTTTAATTTTCTTTCACCAGCTTTGACCTCTGACAAAGTCCCTAGAGACTAGGAAAAGTATTTTGCGTGTTAATCCGTTTTTTCCTGGCAGCCGTGTGCACAGGGGTCCCTCGCAGCACAGGCAGATAACTCCGACTTCGGAGGTACTCATATTTTTTTTTTCGTCGATGAGTAATTGACGTTTCTAGCCGGGTCTCACTGCTGAGACCAGGGGTGGTTGCCGCAAAGAAAAATCATAAATAAAAATCCCAACTGGTGCCGCCAGGATTTGAACCCACAAACTCTCTGCCTCAAGGCCGACGTCTTGCCTCGAGATCAACTAGTCCCACCACCCCCCCCCTTTTTTATAACAATGAACCCACATTAAGGTCTGCCCATCTCGTTAATAATAGAATTAGATTGTTTATTATCACACAATCATCGGTGCAATTATTATTCATCTATACACTCATTACATTAATCGCTAACTATGTCATCATTACGATCATCACCATCTAAATCAGTACTACAATCATTCTACAATGCAATTGCTGGAGGTACCCAGTATACATCAGCCAAGTAAGACTCGCAAAAATTGACTTTAGACTTTAGAAAGAAATGGCGTCACTGACAACGGGGCATTCACATACCTACTCAGCCCCGTTCTAGCAACCAACAAGGTGTTCATCCAGATCTCTTGTACTCTTCTAGTGAATGCGTTGCGGTCTGTAAAAATAGCGCGCAGCTCATGATACGCTCTTCCTGGTAGTGGACAGCACGATCTCCATGCGTCTTACACCAGCTTTATGATCAGAGCGTGCACCAAGAATCGCTGCCCGCCATAAAGTGAAGTCGAGCCTTCACTTTGGTGAAACACTCGAAGCGACCACATTCCAGGTTGGACAATTTTTCATCGAATACCAATCATACATCCCGTCCCATGGCACACCTGGGACCTGGTACCATTCCACTTCAATCACCGCCAGTCGCCTGCAGCACTAACTCAGCGCGGCGCCATATCTATGTTTACTTGGTGGTCAGGTGAATGTGACCGGACCACCGCTATCTCCACAAACAAAATCCCAGCCAGAAAGAATCACTTGAAGACACACTGCAGCAAAAATGTCACTAGTCCTAAACCTGATTCGACTTAGCGGCCATCTTGGCCTGCCGCACCAACTGTAATAAATTCACCAATACCGTTTCTAGAATTTCCCATGTACGGACGTCATTAACTTTGGGCTTAGCGTGCAAGTGACATTTACAAATGTACGATGAAACATATGAAATACAAACAGCTCACAGTCAATGCTGGCAATGTATTCTGCATGTATTAATGGGCTTTAGTTGTAATCAAGCTGAATGAAACATTGACAACTCTCAAGTTGGTGACATCTCCATACAGCTTGATCTTTCTATCTGGCGTTCACCCAATGACTACTAAAGGAATGGATAGTCGCCTTAGTCGTCCGTCCTTAAAAGGACGTTATGTGGGTGTAGATGCGTTGTATTGCGATATTTCGACAAAACATATCCGACATCACATAGCCATTTTTGAGTTTCGGGTTGCCTTCCTATTTCGATCCATACTCGCTTGGCCAGACTAGACTGGCTCGACTATTTCTAGAGGCACCACGAAGATATAGAGTAGGCTCTGAATTGTTCTGATCCTCTAATCCTGGGCGTATGTCATCAACTATGAGTCGTTGACAGCGTCCAGATCTGTTGTTGGGCGCCCTACCTTCCAGCTTACTGAGGTACGGTAACACTGAAAGCCACAAGAGCTTTATCCAATCATAATCGATTGAGCACGATTTTAGCAAATGTTCAACAATTAATTTGCTTCTACAACTCACACCATTCCGAGGTTCTTGTCTTTGTACACTTTCTTTTAAAAACGTACAATCTCCTATCTGGTATGACCTGTTATGGTCCAAAATAATTCCCAGTTCTTTTCTGTTGAGTGGTTATAGGCACCTTTCTTCTTGACATTGTAGTGTTCTCTATCCCTATTATTTTGACAAAAGAAACAAGAAAAAGAGTTCTTAAATGTTATGTAGAGCCAGTTTTAACAAATGGATGTGAATCAATGAAAATTAATAGGACAACACACAAGAAAATCATTGGAGTCTGTAGAAATGTGGTTTTACAGAAGAATATTGAAAATACCATGGACAGCTAAGAAGAGTAATTAAAACGTTCTGAAAGAAGCCAAAGCAAAAGAGAGTTAATTTCCAATATTAGGAAGAAACAATCATCATTTTGTTGGCCATTTTATGTGAAGGGAACAGCTGGAATATATTGTAACAAAAGGGAAAGTTGAGGGACGAAGAGATAGAGGGAAGCAAATAGAAAAGATACCAGACAGTTTAAAAGAATGGCTTGACAGAAGGTCAACAACGGAAATGATAAATAATTGTCGAGATAGAGAGTTTTGGAGAGACATGATCACCTACGCCAGTAAGCATGGCACTTGATGATGATGATGATGATGATTTCTAACAAACCTTTGAACTCTTAAAAAGTGACGTGGCGTCTATATTTTATTTCTGGGTTAACACCACGATAACATATTACCGAATGTTATTCCCATATCGAATGATTGAGTTTTTCAAAGATTTATGTTCTTAACAACATAGGTGAGATAGACTCATCTTAAACGTAGAGGAATTAAAGAATATATTTCTAATACTGTAACAAATATGTCATTTTTCATGAATGCTTTACAACAACTCAAACATTCTCACTAATACTTCATCACAACCTTACTATCTCCATTAACCCTTCACCACAACTCCACCATCTCCACTAACCCTTCACCACAACTCCACCATCTCCACTAACCCTTCACCACAACTCCACCATCTCCACTAACCCTTCACCACAACTCCACCATCTCCACTAACCCTTCACCACAACTCCACCATCTCCACTAACCCTTCACCACAACTCCACCATCTCCACTAACCCTTCACCACAACTCCATCATCTCCACTAACACTTCACCACAACTCCACCATCTCCACTAACACTTCACCACAACTCCATCATCTCCACTAACACTTCACCACAACTCCACCATCTCCACTAACACTTCACCACAACTCCACCACTCATTCAATACTCCCCTACCTACACCAACACTTGTTATTCCTCTCACCTCCACAAACGACAACACCTTCCTCTCACCTCCACAAACGACAACACCTTCCTCTCACCTCCACAAACGACAACACCTTCCTCTCACCTCCACAAACGACAACACCTTCCTCTCATCCACCCCCATACAGCGGACCACAACTACTGCCGCAATCCCAACGACATGGAGAAAAGTCCCTGGTGCTACACTGGAGACGGTCAGGTCTCCAAAGAGCTTTGCGACATCCCAAAATGTGACGACCACAACAGACCAAGACATCGTTCCAGTAAGTATTTATCTGTTTGTCTGTCTCTGCTGCATGTCTGTCTCTACTGTCGCTCTGTCTATCCGTCTGTTCATCCTTCCCCGTCTGTCTGCACTTATCATCATCATCAGCAGCATCATCATCATCAAGTACCGGGCCTGCTGGCGTAGGTGATCATGTCTCTCCACAACTTTCGATCTCGACAGTTATTTATCATTTCTGTTGTTGACCTTCTGTCAAGCTATTCTCTAAAGCTGTCTGGTATCTTTTCTCTTTGCTTCCCTCTATCTCTTCGTCTCTCAATTTTTCCACTCGTTACAATATATTCCAGTTGTTCTCTTCTCATTTCATGGCCAAAAAAGGATGATTATTTCTTCCTAATTTTGGAAATTAGTTCTCTTTTAATTTGGCCTTTTTCAGAACGTTTCCATTACTCTTCTTAGCTGCCCGTGGCGTTTTCAACATTCTTCTGTAAAACCACATTTCTACAGACTCGTGATTTTCTTGTCTGTTGTCCTGTTGTCCATGATTCACATCGATGGACTAAGACTGGCTCTACATAACATTTAAAAACTCTTTCTGTCTCATATAGGCGGCACATATTGTCTGTAGTGTTGTCTCTATCGATCAATGAGTTTTCCTCAGTTTACTATATTCAGTACAGTACAGAAATGTCTGTTCAGCACTCTGGGGGTGACTGTCCACATGTGGGGAATATGGTGTTAGTGACCATAATTTTTACAGACCGTCGGCACATGATTTTTGGGGTAATGTGGTCGGTATTACGCCCGTTGCGCTTTACTTTCCCAGAATAAATCTGGTAATCATTTAAGCGTAAGTGAACCCGGAAGCAGTCGATCGGGTGATGCATGTATAGTTCAGTCATTAAAGTCTGCAGATGTACTTTTCTCGGTTGTTGTGTCTGAAATGCTGATCTTGCATCTGTCAGGAACACTACAGGCTATGGAGCAAGGTTAACTTTCAGCATTTCTTTTCGATTGCTAACTTTATTGCTAGGATTTCTGCATCGTATTTGTGACAGCATTTCCCCGTTGCTACTCCTTCATTAAGTAACCAAATCTCTTCTCCAATTCCTCCCCCTATTCCTGTACTATATCACCCATCTATGTGCAGATAACTATGATTACTAACACAGTATTTCTGAGACATTGACTGATATGTATCCTTATTTTTTGTAGTCACCAACCAAACAGTAGATGCACTCGTCTTCTGCCCCGTTATCAGGTTCTCGTTCAATTCCCAGTTAGGGGGCCTCGGTGGCCGAGTTGGGAAAACCACCCGACTGGACTACCGAGTTCGGACAACCCGTGTTGGGTTCCCGCTGGAAGCAGTGTGAGTTGTACTCGTGGTTGGAAAAAAATACCCATGCGGTCGACCCAACCGCTGGCAGAAATGGGTACCAGGGAGGCACTCTGGGAAGGTGAGGAATGCCGCCTCGCATCATAAGTTTCGATGCTTGAAGCGACACTATCCGGAAGTCTCCGAACACTTCTGCGTAGACGCAGAGCACTTTTGGATAAAAACTCGCGTGCTAAGACGCCAATTAAAGTCTCGTGCTTGACCTTTACTTTTCCCAGTTATGGAGAATCTCCTTCTTGTCTCGGTCTTCACACAATTGTTTGTCACTGCTACGTTGGTTTATTTACTTGTGTATCTTTACAGGAAGATAAAATACTCTACTTGTACTAACACTAAAAGTAATTAGAAGAAGATGTATTTTAACATTTACAAACGTTTGTTGTTAAAATGTGAATACCGCATCACAGAAACTGTTACATTTGTCAATCTTGATATTGTTTTTTCCAGCTTTATTCAACAAAAATAATGCAAAAGTAAAAAGCCCCGTCACTTCACGTGGCGTATGGGGGATATGGGGTTAGTGACCATAATTTTTTATAGACCTTCGTTACCTGATTTTTGGGGTAACGTGATCGGGGTTACGCCCGTGCTGTTTTACTTTCCCAGAAAAAAATCAGGTACTAATTTAAGGCTGGATGAACCTGGAAGCCGTGGGTCAGGATCGAACCCGACCTCTTGTACTTTGTAGTCCAGTTAACTAACCAGCGAGCTATCGCGGTTATTTTTCTTGCAGGCACTATTTTTTTAAAAATATTGACAAATATTTACTTTTAGCTAAAATAGTTCACGTTGTGTGTGTGTATATGTTTGTGCGTGCGTGTATGTGTGTGTGTCACACTTTTGAAACCACCCTCTATAAAATATCATATTTAAGAATCAGGGAAATGTACCAGGCTTTCTTCCATAAACAATGCAAAGTTTTCAAAAATTACAACTAAATTGCCACTTTTAGACGAAAACAAACTGCTATGCATAGAACTCTAGAAATGAACATAAGAAATTTTTTTTGAGAATATGGCGGCCTTGTGTAATACTGACCATGTTATACATAATGGTGGTCGAAGTATAATCACAAACACTGTGTTCCTAATACTGCGCAAAGTGAGACTTGCATCATTTACTTTTTTTTTTTTAAATAGAAGAATAAAAAGAAATTGAGGCATTACAAACAAAATATACGCCTTGTGTATCTCTACATGTAACATCGTCAACATCAAAACACTTTCATATTACAACTCAAATAATTCGATCAAAATAGGAACTACCAGCCAATAGCACTGTACCTTGGATAACGTGACAACAAAACACGTTCTACAGGAATCCAGAATACAGATCTGAGGACAATACGGCTCACACCCACCTCCCTGGAAGAGAAACTCTATGGGTCAACCGAATCACTGAAACAGACAGCTGCCTTCATAATAGAGTCATGGGTCCTAGTCTGAATGACGTCATGATTGCAGAAGTAGAAAAATAATTCAATGAACTAAGTACTCCAATCATCACCATCAAGTGCCATACCGGTTGGCATAGGCGATCATGTCCTTCCACAATCGTCTATCCACAGTGCATCGTATCTGTTCTGTTGTTGACTGTTTTCCATGCCATGACACCAAGCTATCCAGTATTTTCTCTTTGTACTCCAGTAGCTGGTAAAATATAATAATAGTAAAGGTTTGATCCACTGCCTTGCTAGGCGTATGGAAATTATGGTGTTCATCATCATCATCATGTGCCATACCGGTTGGCGTAGGCGATCATGTCCCTCCACAATCTTCTATCTACAGTGCATTGTATCAGTGGTATAATCATCAGTATATTAATCAGTATATTATGGTGTTAGTGACCGTATTTTTCCATGACCACGGCACATCTTTGGAGCCGCGATAGTTCAGTGGTTAGTGAACTGGACTACAAAGGACAAGAGGTAGGGTTTGATTTCAACAGACGGCTCCGGTTCACCCAGCCTTTAATGGGTACCGGATTTTTTCAGAGAAAGTAAAGCGGCACGGGCGTAATACCAACCACATTATTCCAAAAATCATGTGCCGAAGGTCTGCAAAATGTATGGTCACTAACACCATATTCCCTATACGTCACTTGGCGTGACGGGGTACTTTACAACATTTTACGGCACAATTTTGGGTAAGGTGGTCGGCTTCACGCCAGGTCGTCTTTTTTCCCAGAAAAAAATTTCTACAGCCTACTTTTGTAGGTTGGGTGAACCCCGAAGCCTTGTCGATCCGAACAAAAAATCTGCCATTTCAGAGAATTGTACCCGCACCCTTCTGATCAGAAATCGAGTACACTAACCATTCAGCCATTGAGTCTTCACTCAACCCACTCGAGCCAAGTTCTTTAGCCAATTTCTTTGCGAATACTAGGCCAACTATAGAGAAGGCCTTAACGCAATCCCACAGTCGTTACGTAATCGTAGAAGGTTCACCTTTGCGAGCTATAGACGGCTGATATAATGTTACTCACAATTAGCTATTGCTTGCAAAGATGAAAACGTCACGCTAGTGGGGTTGCGCTCATGCCTCTTCTATAGTTGACGTTGGTTGAATTATGACCACTTTTGTTGCCGGCCCTGAATTATAACAAATAATTTACCTCTCCCCTCTCTCCTTCCCCTCCCCCTTTCCCTCCTCCACCTCCCTCCCCTCCCCTCCCCTGCCTCCCCTCCCCCTTTCCCTCCTCCTCCCTCTCCCCATCCCTCATCCCTCCCCTCCCTCCTCCCTTCCCTCCTCCTTCTTTCTCCCCCTCCCTCCCCCCTCCTCTTGTCTTGAGTTGTCTTTATAAGCAAAGTTTATGCAAGAGTTATCTTTCGTGCTAAGGGGAAACGAGCCTGGAGAGAAATGGACTCCCTTATATGTTTTTGTTCAAGACACGCTGATTATATGCAACTGTAGGAGATGTTATCCTGAGATGCTGGGCATCTTGTATCTAGATACCATTACAAGTTCAGAGGTTTAACAAAGATTAAACAAAGTGGCCAACATGTCGTTGCGTACCAGGGAACGATGAAACCTAAGAGTGAGCAGTCATTCCCCGTCTGGTGAAGATCATTTTACGACGACAGTCATGGAGGTAAAATGAAAAGCTACAGCTAGATAGACAGCATTTTAAAAAATGGTCTCTACATCGTCGTCAGGTCACAGACGAAAGGAGACATCATCTCGATAAGACAAAAAGACAACACCGAGAAATAGACGTAACAAAATGGCAGGAGGGTTGTCGATATAAAAGATACATATCCCTTATACTAAGTGTTTCAAAAGTCGCCCCCCAGCAGCAGAGCTGGAAGTTGTCATCGACCCACAGCTGATGGCTTGCGACAGAATCGGTGAACCAGAACCATCCAGACCCTACTCCACCTCTCCGTGGTGCCTCCAGTAATAGATTAACTTGTCTAGCCAAGCGAGTAGGGATCGAAGAGGAAAGAAAACCGGTACTCAAAAATAACATGCTAAAGTCGGATGTATTTGGCCGAAATGCTCAAAAATAGCATTTTCACTGCAAAGCACAACACAACGCCGACACGCCCACTTAACGTTCTCTTAAGTGCGGATGATGAGGAGGTATGTTCCTTGAGTCATCGGGCGAACGAAAGCAAGCAAGCAAAGTGTTTTCTCGTGCCGTTGGCGAGGGGAATCACGGGAACAAATTATCGTGCGGGTGATTTAATAATAGCATTACAACCAGACTGTGTGCCTGTGTGTGTCTAAGGAAAAGTATATGAGTATAAGTAAGTAACGGTTCTCTACCCTGTCTTGCAAGGTGTAAGAGAAATATGGTAGTAGTGATCATAATTTGTCCAAGCTCAACGGTACATATTTGGGTGATTGGGTTATTATCACGCCAGGCCGCCTTTATTTCCCTGAAATACTTCTGGTACCCATTTCCAGAGACTGTAATTCCCGAAGCTCTGTCGGTTCCGAAACAAATCCACCACTTCTGGGAATTGAACTCGCACTCTTTTTGTCAGAAAGCGAGCACACTAATTAATCAATGGTTAACTGGGCGTGAGAAGCAGGTTTCTTTTTATTTAGAGACGTGTGAAGCAGAGGAATTTGAGAAGACTAGAAGATGGTGTCATCAGAAATTGATGAGAAGGACAACTTCAACGAAAAATTGAGGAGAAGAATAAGAATGAAAGAAAGAAAATATCAACGTGAAAATGAAAAGAATACATAAGAAGAAGAGAAAGAAGACGACAATAAGAGGAGATGAGACGTAGCAGAAGAATAATGGAAATGGAAGAAAATGAGAAATAGATGTGGAAGAATAAAAATAAGACTAATAAAAGATTTAAACGTTAAAGCAAGAGGAGAAGAAAGAAAAAAAAGAGAAAGAAGAAAAGAACGTCAGATTGGATTTGAGAAGAGATTAAGAGGTAGACGAATGAGGAGTGAATGGAAAGAAGGACAACAAGAGGCGGAAGAAGAAGGATAATTAAGAAGATGACGATGAAAATGATGATGATGATGGCGACGACCAGGACAACTAGAGACAAGCGATATCTTAGTTCTACACATCCTAACGACGTTAAATATCTGACTTCACAAGCAAGGCCTCCGCGTTCACACCACAGGGGGCACAAGTCCAGCATCATGGTTCCTGTAAATATTTACGTTGTTTTATCTCCAGTCACATTTATCTTGACCCGCCATATCGCAGACCACATTTACTGCCAGACATGACTCCCCTGGCACTTTTAATCATTTTTCAAACATAAAATTGTCAACATTAGAACTCTTTTCCCTGCCAACTACTTAGCAAAGATAGAAGAAAAAGAGGTTATCAGTGCTACCATGCCTTATATCTTCTGACGTGTGCTGTTTGCTACGATTGGACTGCATCGTCTTTTTTTCTTTGTTTGGATATTCGATGAAACGTTAATTCTGACGATTTCACTGGCTCGGGCGATTGAGCAATTAAAGATTCTTAAGGATAATTTAAGGATAATTTAAGGGTAATTCGTTTGCAGTGATACCGGAACCTTTGAATAACTTTAACTATAAGAGAAAAAGGGAGCCGCGATAGCTCAGTTCTTAGTGAACTGGACTACAAAGGACAAGAGGTAGGGTTCGATCCCAACCGACGGCTTCCGGGTTCACCCAGCCTTTAATGGGTACCGGATATTTTTCTGGGAATGTAAAGCGGCACGGGCGTAATACCGACCACATTACCCCAAAAATCGCGTGCTGAAGGTTTGTAAAATTTATGGACACTAACACCATATTCCCTCTACGCCACTTGGCGTGACTGGGGCTCTTTACTACTTTTATAAGAGAAAAAGAGTGCTCGGGGAGACAAAATCACGCACAGACACATTGATCAATCTTCAACACGTTTACAAACACTCCATAAACTTATATAAACTCAACATTTCACAAGCATCAACACATCCACAAATATGTTAACACGCTTTCCCCCTACACCCCCCCCCCCCCACTTCCGCAGAGTAGCGCGTGGCTATGTGACTAAAACCACAGTTTCACTGGCTGAAAAGCCAGCGTACGGTGTTCGAAACCCATGGTAGACAGAGGGGGGGGGGGGGGGGGTGAAATCAAAATTCCGAGTCTCACACGTCGTGGCGACGGCTTGACCAAGCGGCCTTTATCTATATCTTTTAGTTAGCCGAGTTGGCAGTGTTCCCTCATCATCATCATCATCGAGTGCCGTCTCCGCAACGAAAATTGGCTACCATGGAGCGCCATTCTGCTCTGTCTCTTGCTTTGATGGTGCAGGTTGTCATAGGCTGATATGTCCATCTTTTGATGTTACTCGTCCATGTTAGTTTGGCCTGCATCTGCCTCATTTACCTTGTATTTTCCCGCATTACTTTTAGTAGACTGTTGTGTCTTTTAACATGCCCCCAAAAATTGCATGTGTCTTATTCTAATTGTGTTTAGTAATTCTATTTTCATTTTTAGTTGTTTTAAGACGTCATCGTTTGTTTTCTTTTCATTCCATCCAATTCTACCTATTCTTCTATAGTGCTCCCTAGCGTTTGGCTTTTCGTGGCAAGTCGCTGTGCCAGGGAGTACGGGTTCGATCCTGCTTCGGACCATATATTGTTCTTTGTTTTTTTTTTCTGTTGTTGATTATTTGTCATTTTTTCCGAGTGTTGTAAACATACTTCTCCTTCAGAATTTATTCGCTGATCTATCGCCTTGGAAGTTTCCCTCTATAAAAATATTCCTTTATTATTATTTATCTCCGACCTTCATCCCTCAAGTTCTATCGTGTGCCCACCGACATACACCAGCAATGGTACTATTGTCGTAAAGATAGTTACTTCCACGCTATGTTTTGTTGTCTTCACATAAACTTAGGCTTCTCGATTTAGAGGCTGACGTTACCAACTACAGTAAATGTTCGTTATTTGATGTCATTACGTTCAAGCGTATTGTAACACAATTAGATAGAGCTTCAAGTCGTACTAAGTGCAATTTATTCACTAACGATAAATTATTGTTAAATGTTTTATTTAAATTTACCTCCCCTTGCCCTCTCTTTGTCTCTCTCTCTCTCTCTCTCTCTCTCTCTCTCTCTCAATATATATATATATATATATATATATATATATATATATATATATATAAGGATGAATGAAGTTGGTGTTCTATGTAACCCATAAATAGACAAACATAGCTAGGGCCCATCTTGGTGTTTTAGGTAGCCTATAATAGACAAACATTGCTAGGGCCTATCTTGGTGTTCGAGGTAGCCCATTAATAGACAAACATAGCTAGGGCCCATCTTGGTGGTCTAGGTAGCCCATTAATAGACAAACATAGCTTAGACCCATCTTGGTGTTTTAGGTAGCCCTTTAATAGACAAACATAGCTAGGGCCCATCTTGGTGTTCTAGATAGCCCTTTAATAGACAAACATAGCTCAGGCCCATCTTGGTGTTCTAGATAGCCCTTTAATAGACAAACATAGCTAGGGCCCATCTTAGTGCCTATAGCCACCCCACTAGTCTGGGTGAAGAATCGACCGAAGAATTCAAATGAGTTGAGAGTTAAGACTAGCTCAACCAGACGAACAAGGTCAGCGGTGGCGACCGATGGTTGTTTCCTACGTTGAAGGACGTTAAATGATCGTAGATACGTTATGTCATTCTTTACAATAAGCAGCGGTAACTGTCTCTTTCAGCCCGACACATTCATCTTCAACAAAAGACATTTTTGTAGGGTAATTGCTTCCATCTTCGACCCTTAGTCACCTAGCCATACTAGTCATTGTTTGAAGCAAGTGACGGACTGTAACGTTCACTTCTACAACTGTACGGGGACAGCTTTACAAAAAAGAACGAAACAGAATTATGACGTAATTCTGAAAACACGAACACAGAAACGGATAACGAAATGACGACACACTAAACTACATGTTATAGGGTAACCAAAACTAGGGGATCTGAAAGAGAAAGTAGATAGAAAAGAGAAGACAAATCGGTAGGGACACGAAATAAATTACAGGAAAATTATGAATTAAAATCATCATCATCAAGTACCGGGCCTGCTGGCGTAAGTGATCATGTCTCTCCACAACTTTCGATCTCGACAGTTATTTATCGTTTATGTTGTTGACCTTCTGCCAAGCCATTCTCTTAAGTTGTCTAGTATTTTTTTCTCTTTGCTTCCCACTATCTTTTCGTCCCTCAATTTTTCTAGTTGTTACAATATATTCCAGTTGTTTTCTTCTCATTACATGGCCAAAAAATTATGATTATTTCTTCCTAATATTGGAAATTAGCCCTCGTTTTGCTGTGGCCTCTTTCAGAACATTTTCATTGCTCTTCTTAGCTGTTCATGGTATTCTCAACATTCTTCTGTAAAACTACATTTTTACAGACTCCAGTGATTTTCTTCTCTGTTGTCCTATAGCCCATGATTCACATCTATATGTTAAGTCTGGCTCTACATAACATTTAAGAACTCTTTTTCTTGTTTCTATTGTCAAAAATGGATTGCATTGTATCTTCTTCATTTTTTTTTTTGGAAAGCTGCTTTTGCCTGAGCCATTTTGCATCTCACCTCTTTTGTACATCTTTCGTCTGAGGTTAACAAAGTTCCCAAATATTTAAATTCATTTACCTGTTTTGATATTGTTCCACTTGCTTTATTTTGCACTGAGGTGATTTTTTGTTGTTGTTGTTTTGTTTTGTTACCGTTACTTCTGTCTTTTTGCTATTAAGGCTGAGTCCTGTATTTTTGCTTTCTTTCGCGAATTAAAATAGAAAATATATAAATAAAATGTGAAAACACTTTCCTGGAAATAGAAGCTGAGGCCCCGATCTGCGTACGGTTGGGAGTCTGTCATGAATGGCAAATAATTATAAATATCGCAGCCAATTATTTGCCTGTTCCCATGTTATAGTGTGATTCTTTCATAACCACGAAGAGATTAGGATCTTGATCAGCTCTAATTCACTAATCCTTCTAAAAAACTAAACTACGATTCACTGACCACTTATCTCTTATCTTATCTTATCTATAGCTCTACGGAGATGAAATGTATCAGACGCATGACAGGAACCAGCCTGAGTGACAAGATCAGAAACTAAAAACTGAGAAAAAAGCTAGGAATAACCCCCGCCATAGAATATATAAAGAAACAACAGATAAAATGGTTTGGCCATGTGACAAGACAGAATGATCAAAACACAACACAACGAGCCTTCAATTAACGCTGCGAGAACACCAGACTCAAGGGTCGACCACGAAAAAAGATGGATCGATAGAATATTAGAAGCACTAGGAAACATTCTGCAGCAGAGGCGAACAGAAGAGCAAAAGACCGTAAGTTATATTTCCTCTCGACGCTGAAAGGCACATGAGGAAGGAAAGAAGAAGAAGGAGAAGAAGAAGGAGAAGACAACTTATCTTTAGCAGTGTCCAATATCGTTAAACCCCACTACAAACTATATACATCTTCTATCATTTCACTACTTTCTGTCTTTCCGCTCCTCCCTATCTCGGCTCCCTCTTTTCGACTACCATCCCAGACAATGTTTATCCTTCACACTAACAACCTAACCACTTCACAACAATCTCGTGTTCAGCTCGTTGAAGATGACCAGATAAACCCCGAGTTAGTTCCGCCGTTCGTGGAAATAGTAGCTGGTGATTCCACTCACATACTGGCTTCAGTGGGAAACGTTTCACCATGTTTTTGAAGAAGAAAAAAATACAGAAAAGTGCTTGTTGTTTGAGTCGAGACTAGAGCAGAAAACTGAAACCTCGGATGTGGAAACTTCCTGTTCTGGACATGTCGCTATGGACTCTTTGAGGAGCTGCCGTAGACTACGCATCAATTCAGAGGAAGAGATATGTTTACAGCACTCGGAAAAAAATTACAAATAATCAACAACAGGAAGAAAAACAAAGAACAGTATATGATCCCAAGCAGAATCGAACCCGTACTCCTTGGCACAGAGCCTTGCCACGGAAAGCCGAACGCTAACATCGCCAATTATAGCTAATTTTTTAGTTAGCCGAATTGACAGTGTTCCCTAGCGTGTGGCAAGGCGCTGAGTACGGGGTCGATCCTGCTTAGGACCATATATTGTTCTTTGTTTTTTTCTGTTGTTTATTATTTGTCATCTTTTCCGAGTGCTGTAAACATACCTATTCCTCTGAATTTATTCGCTGATTATCGCATCGGATGTTTCCCTCTATAATAATATTCATTTATTATTATTTGTCTTCCGTAGACCACGTATAAGCTGTCATATGTTTTATTGGAATGGCTCTATGGTTCTCTGTGATTGGTCCTGAGGATCTCCATGACATGACACTAAAAGTTTCGTGACAGGACATGTCAAGAGATAGACGAACTAAAGACCACAATTTATATCTCCCCTTGGAGGTGAAGGCGCGCCTCACAGTAGCAGAGCTAGTTGTCAGTGATCCACAGCTGATGTGTTCGGTGAATCAGAACCATCCAGACCCTGTTCCACCTCTCCGTGGTGCCTCCAATAACAGACTAACCTGTCTGGTCTGGCCAAGTGAGTAGGGATCGAAGAGGGAAGACCAACAGGTACTCAAAAATGTCGTGCTGAAGTCGGATGTCTTGGGCTGAAAGGTGCAAATATCACAGTTATACTGCAAACCACAACACAATGCAGACACGTCGACTTAACGTTCTTTTAAGGGCTGATGACGAAGAGATTTTCTCCTATTGTCATCAGGCGAACACAAGCATATCTCCCTTTCGACGGTGAAAGGCAATTTAAGACGGAAAGAAGAAGAAGATGGGTATACAGTGTCGCCTCAACGGATAAGATGTCCATGAATGATGGACATGTCTTCAGTTGAATATGCGACATTGATATGCTGATGTGAGAAATGTCCGAGACAGGACCTTATATTTGGTTAGTTAATTGTATATTTCTGGAGGAAACCAGAACACAGATTTAGGTCTTCATGACAGGTCGCTATACCCGGACCTCCGTGACTGATGGCTATAGGGTCTCGTGACACGTCACTAGGGATTTCCTTAACAGATCTACACTTGAACCTCCCTGACATTTGGCTGTCTCAGTGACAGGTCGCTCCAGACCTCCGCCAAAGGTCGCTGTCTACGTTTGTCTGCATCAGAAACTGGAGCCCTCCCTCTGGAGATAAGAACAGATATCAAATATTGAAAACATGAAGGACTATGCTGGCCGCGAGTATAGTTACAGAAAACTTGCAAAGTAAACATAAAATGGCGTGGAGCAGAAACTAATAGAAAAACAAGACAACCTACAACGTTTCGAGACAAGCGTTCACAAGGCTCTGACAGATCACTATCAGCTCTACGTCGTTAAACTAACAATTAATGCAGAAATTACAGAATCTTTGTCAGAATAACGACTGATTTGATGTCTCCAAGTGTCGACCATTGCTATGCTGTGGCTCTAGCCATAGATTGCACGTTATCGACCAGCATGTCTCCACTGACTTCTGGTCAATATGACGGATAGGCGGTAAGGACCATTAAGGCTCAGTCTAAAAAGTATTCCTTGTTGCAGTTTCCTCATATTCCAAGTCTGGCTTGTTGCTGAAGCTACTGAGTTCAGTGCTCTGTGCACACCGCGAGCTGTGTACTTCATCTGAATCGTGTTTCCAAGTTCCGATTACTTACGATGAACGATAGCATCATGCAATGAAGACAGTTCCATTGCGTTCACTTACGGTGCTGCTTAGCCTTATGCCTTTTGGCGTGTGCTTTTATCTGCTATTATGGGGACTACAGCTGCCTTTCTTTGTTTGGATCTTTCGATGAGATGAGTTTTAATTCGGATGATTCCACAGGCACGGGCGGTTGAGCAATTATGGATTTTATTTCGTTTGCAGTGATACCGGGGCCTTCAACTAACCATAACCATGTCTCCACTATAGATGTAAATAACAAACATATATATTTGGTTTCCTCTAGTCTTTGGTTATTTATTTGTGCGTTTTTTGCACATATTTCTCTCTCTCTCTCTCTCTCTCTCTCTCTCTGTTTGCGTGTGTGTTTTTCTTCTTCGTTTTTTTTTGTGTGTTCTCGTTGTATGTTTATCTCACTTTTTCTGTTCTCTCCGTCTCTCACTTTCTCCTGTTCTTTCTTTTTCTCTCTTTCATCCTTCCCTCTCTGTAAGTTTACTCTCTTACTTCTTTTACTACATTTTTTAGTGAAAAGAGAACTACTGTCCAATATTAGGAAGAAACAATCATCATTTTTTGGCCATGTGATGAGAAGGGAACAGCTGGAATATGTTGTGACAACTGCTAAAATTGAGGGATCAAAAGACAGAAGGAAGCAAAGAGAAAAGATACCAGACAGCTTAAGAGAATGGCTTGGCAGAAGGTCAACAACAGAAATGATAAATAACTATCGAGATCGAGGGTTGTGGAGAGGCGTGATCACCTACGCCAGCAGGCATGACACTTGATGATGATGACTCCTTTTTCTCCCTTTTGATCTCTATGTTTCTCCCATATTGCTCTGTTTCTCGCATCCTTTCTCTGTTTCTCTCTCTCTCTTTCTCTCACACACACACACACATTCTTTCTCTCTCGTGTTAACTTTGTATTTCACTTACTTTTATTTTCTTCCAAGGCTTCACTATTTTCTTTTACTTTTTTCTATTTAGCAGTAAGAAGAAAGAGGGGAAACAAGAGACCAATAACTGGTAGGTGTGGACCGACATGTCATTGAAAAAAACAATAAATAAAAGAAGCCAGACTGCAGAATAAGATAAAGAAATTCATTAATGGATGCTTGCGCAGAATAAAAGGATGAAAATGGCAGGACAAAATCACTGACATAAATTATGGGAAAGTACCAGTCAAATACCAGTGGATAAAGAGATGCAGCGAAGGACGATGACACTGGATAGGACAGACATTGAGAAAGACAACTGAAGAGTATTAAACGACAGGCCCTTTTTTGGAATCCCCAGGGAAAAAGACAAAAAGGAAGACCAAAATATTCTTGGAGGAGACAGGGAGGACACAGAGAAGAAGATGATGGGGAAGACATGGAATGGCAAGAAACAGAACGGCCTTGAAAGTGTTTGTTGAAGACCTTCACATATAGTTTAAATGTAGAAGAAGAAGAATGCAGAATAAAATTAACAAAGCTACATTGGGGGGAAAAAAATAGAAAAAAATTACGATGACGAAGCGAAGTTATCATAGAAATACATCAGATACGACGTCTGCCAGAAGACAGGTATATCAGATTGAGAGTGCGCTAAGAGTGGGACACTGAGTGCACTAGTTGCTGTTCTCCTGTGACCAATGTGAGACTGTGCACAGTTTCTCGTCTCTCTTTTGATGTAATATTATCTTATTTATATCTCTTACAAATATGGAGGGCTATCTTTTTCTTTTTGTTTTCTTTGGTGCTCGCCAGCTTTGACCTCTGACGAAGTCCCTGGAGACTAGGAACTGAATTTTGCGTGTTAATCCATTTTTCCCTGGCAGCCGTGTGCACAGGGGTCCTCCGTCTTCGGAGGCACTCATATTTTTTCCATCGATGAGTAATTGACGTTTCAAGCCGGGCCTCGCCGCTGAATGTTTGACAAACACACACGGCTACAGAATGAACAAGTTAAGTCCACTGACCCACAGGGTTTTCCATCCTTTTTCATGAGTGTTTTCTCTTCTAAGTTTTGCCTTAGCACAGTCTCAAACGATGTTATACTATTCCTTATACATGCTCGCCATGATGTGCGATCACATGCCAGATGTTCCCAGTCATTTTCACAGATGGATATAAAGAGAGTAATAACAATGTGCTGAAAGTTATCTTACAATTAAAAGTATATAGAAGAAGATCGACAAGCAGACAATGATTATATGGAAGAGGCAGGGCAGAATGCTGCTCTATAATAATACAAATTCGTTGGGCAGATGGTAACTGATAAAAGACAACTCTTTAAACTAGATGTCTATCGCTTTTCTGGCTGGGTATTCAAGGGTAGCACAGGCTGGGAATGAATCATTATATCGCCATGTGAGTGACGCTAATCTCATTCTATTTCTTAATTATAATCAACATTTTTTCCTTGATTGTGCCTGGTCATATCCCTTTATTGGTTACTCCATTAACTTCATTTATTGTTCATGGTTATATCCCTTTATTGGTTACTCCATTAACTTCATTTATTGTTCATGGTTATATCCCTTTATTGGTTACTCCATCAACTTCATTTATTGTTCATGGTTATATTCCTTTCTTGGTTACTCCATCAACTTCATTTATTGTTCATGGTTATATTCCATTCTTGGTTACTCCATCAACTTCATTTATTGTTCATGGTTATATCCCTTTATTGATTACTTAATCTGGACCACAAAGTTTTCACGATTTGAAGTTTTATATTTGTTAAGAAATATTGTTCTGGCTTTTGACATGATTGAAATTTTCAAGTGCGATAAATATGTCCAAGTCTGAGTTTGATGACGATTTCAAGTACGATAAATATGTCCAAGTCTGAGTTTGATGACGATTTCAAGTACGATAAATATGTCCAAGTCTGAGTTTGATGACGATTTCAAGTACGATAAATATGTCCAAGTCTGAGTTTGATGACGATATCAAGTACGATAAATATGTCCAAGTCTGAATTTGGTGACGATATCAAGTACGATAAATATGTCCAAGTCTGAATTTGGTGACGATATCAAGTACGATAAATATGTCCAAGTCTGAGTTTCAAGTCCGATAAAACCAACCAAAATAACGTCACTGGCGTAGTGTTAGAGCACTGGATTGGCGTTAAAGTGAACGTTCGATCACAGCAGAAAATTATTTATGGAAACGAAATAACATGACAGATAAGCACTACCACCTCACCTCCAAATGATGATTCCTAGTGTGGTGAAGTTTAACTCTTCCTTCCCCTACGACATTAAAATACGTCACGGAATACCTTTTACGTTAACCCTGTCCATACCAACAAAATAAATCCGGAGTTCAAAGGTTAATAACAACGTCTAGACTGGTTTTCCTCGAAGGATGCATTTTCGCCCAACGACTGTATTGTATTTTCTTCTGATAGCATATCTCTGTTGTCTGAGCTCTCTCGATGGCATGATGGGATGTTAGATTTACTGGCATTAGCAGACGGCCATTTAGCCATGATGCACCTGAGGAAGAGACGAGATGTGTAGAAACCCCTCCACTAATGTGTATTAATTCAAGATTTATCAGTGTCTTGATATGAAGCTCCTTCCGTCTCAACTATCTACTGACATCGCGTCAACAAAATGCAATTTTCTGAAGATTTACTGGCCGGGCTATCATTTGCTATCTCTACAGACGTCTAGATACTTAAAGTGCATCTAGTTTGGCTAACCGGAGTTAAGGTAACTGTGGAAGGCGCTTACAGCCATCGCACGTGACAGATATATAGCCTCGTTTAAGGATTTCTGTTAACCGGGCTACACAAACGGTTCTCAAAATATAGTCTGCGTACCCATCTCCGTAATCAATTATTCCACGGGTAGAAAGAGGGAAATTTACGTTCCATATATATATATATTTATTTATATATTAGCGCTTGAAATAAAATCATGAATATGTAGTTGTAAAAAAGGCTAGCCTGTTTGATTCACTATTTCCCTTGTGGAACGTCTTCACGATGGGTCGCCGGTATGTCATTTGTCACCGTTCTTCCCTTCTGTGTGCCAGTATCCGGGAGGTCCTGTCTTTTCATCTACCTCTTGACTTCTTCTTTTTTCTGTACCTCCCGACTCTTTCTCCTTTATATCTACCTCCCGACTCTTTCTCCTTTATATCTACCTCCCGACTCTTTCTCCTTTATATCTACCTCCCGACTCTTTCTCCTTTATATCTACCTCCCGACTCTTTCTCCTTTATATCTACCTCCCGACTCTTTCTCCTTTATATATACCTCCCGACTCTTTCTCCTTTATCTACCCCCCCCCTCCCCCGGTCTCTTTATCCTCTATCTACCTCCTCAATATTTCTTCTGTATCTACCTCTCGACTCATTCTTATTCACTTACTTCTCGACTATCTCTTCTTTATCTACGTCTCGAATCTTTCTTTCATCCATCTCTCGACTATCTCTTCTTTATCTACGTCTCGAATCTTTCTTTCATCCATCTCTCGACTATCTCTTCTTTATCTACGTCTCGAATCTTTCTTTCATCCATCTCTCGACTATCTCTTCTTTATCTACGTCTCGAATCTTTCTTTCATCCATCTCTCGACTATCTCTTCTTTATTTACCTCTTGACTATTTCTATTTTTACTACTTCTCGACTCTTTTTCTTTTACTTACTTCTCGGTTCTTTCTCTTATCTACTTCTCGACTATTTCTCCTGTAAGGCACTGTCTCAAAAGTATTCCTTGTTGCAGTTTCCTAATATCCCAAGTCCGGCTTGCTGCCGGAGCTAATGAGTTTAGTGCTTTGTGCACACCGTGAGCTGCGTGTTTCATCCGGATTGCGTTTCGATATTCAGATTGCGGAAGATGAATTATGATATGGTGTGACGAAGGACAGTTCAGTTGCGTTCACTGTTGATGCTGATACGCCTTATGTCTTTTGACGTGTGCTGTGTTTGCTACGATGAGAGGTGCAACTGCCTTTCTTTGTTTGGATATTTCGATGATATGTTAATTCGGATGATTCCACTGGCATGGGTGGTTGAGCAATTATGGATTTTAATTCGTTTGCAGTGATACCGGTGCATTCGGATAGCTACAACTATTTTCCTGCACCTATTTCTCGACACTTTCTCCTTTTTCTATTTATCGACTCCCATTTTTCAATGGTTTTGATCTGGCTCGTAAATCACGGGACACTTTTGTACTAAATATAAACTCATTCTTTTAGTAATGTTAGAAGATCTTCTTTCGGTAAAACAAAACAAAAAATACACGGTATCCAAAAAAAACTATCATTTTTGTTTTCAAATTTTTCTAATAAACAAAGAGAAAATTAAGAAGTTCAAGTGTTTTGTTTATTCCAGCATTGGTGCAAAGATTTGGACATTAAGCAACTACACAAAGGGTATTCTTTCTGGTATTCGTCCGATGACTACTAAAGGAATGGATAAACCTCTTCGTCATCCGTCCTTACTATAACGTTAAGGGGGAGCAATTGCGTTGTTTTGTGGCTTCCATAAAACTGTGATATTTGCGCCTTTCGGCCCAGCACTTCCGAATTCAGCACGGAATTGTTGAGTATCGAGTTGCATTCCCTCTCTGATCCCCTCTTGCTTGGCTAGACTAGATTAGATTAGTTAGCCTAGTTCTAGAGGCACCGCGAAGAGGTGGAGTAGGGTCTGGATGGTTCTGGTCCACGGATTCTGGCTCAAGCCATGTGATGTGTCGATGACAGTTTCCACCTCTGTTTGCTGTCAGACGCCTTGCCTCGACAGATGGTATTACTCAGGCCCTTGTAATGTGAGTACACTGAGGGTATCACTGGGGCCCTTTTAATGACACTACACGGTTGAATAGGACACGTCCTTTGGAATTTTGCGTGACGTGTATCGTGTAGTAGGGAAGTAAAACAATAAACCATCACCATACTAGGCCACATTGCCTGCAGACGACAGGGCCAGTGATCGCAACTACTTTCCTCAAACTCATTCAGCCAGATATCCATTCTTCTGTCAGTTGGACCGACTGTATCTGTGAATCTAACTTATGTTTACATTTTCGTGAAGCCATCGTGTTACCTCCATGCTACCAATATCCTTGCGTTCAAAACTAAACTTTCTACCTCTACAGTTATTTATCATTTTCACTGTTAACTTTCTCTCAAACTATTTTCTTAAACTCTCTGCTCTCTTTTTTGTCTATTTCCTTTTATCTCCGTCTATTTCCATCTATCTTCGTCTATTTCCGTCTATCTTCGTCTATTTCCGTCTATCTTCGTCTATTTCCGTCTATCTCTATTGAAATATTGTTACCACTGAAGAACGTATATAATATATTTACAAAAGAGTATATTTATAAAAGAGTATACCTCTTCATCATCCACCCTTAAAAGGACGTTAAGTCGGCGTATCTGCGTTATTATGTGGTTTTCAGTATATCTGTGATATTTGCACCTTTCGGCCCAACACATTCGACTTCAGCATGACATTTTTGAGTATCGGGTTGTCTTCCCTCTTCGATCCCTGCTCGCTTGGCCAGACTAGACAGGTTAGTATATTACTAGAGGCACCACGGAGAGGTGGAGCAGGGCCTGGATGGTTCTGATTCACCGATCCTGGCGCAAGCTATCAGCTGTGGTTCACTGACAACTTCCAGCTCTGCTGCTTTGAGGCGCGCCTTTGCCTCCTTCCATGAGTTTATTTTGACCCCTCTATCATGAAACAGTACCAAGAGTAAAGTTGACTCAAGTTGACATGATCATAAAACCTAAACGCTGAGGTAGAAGAATCAAATATTTCAAAATCCTGAGGGTTCAATGTAGGAGACTGTTTGAGAACCCCTTTTGTGCCGGATGATTTTATCTGCTCGCTGATAAAAACAGCTGGACCTACTACATGAAAGGTTAAGACAGCCTTGTTGTTATGTTTTTTTAAATATACATTAATTATCTTTCTTTGCTTTTGGTTGTCTCAGTGATTATATTTAAAATGTGATTCTTAATATCAGATTATATCTCGCCACCTTCCCGTTTTTCTTTTTTTATCTTGGTCCGCTTGTTGAAAGTTTTAAGCTTGTTCAGTGTCTGATCGACTCTGATTAAACTGTAGTGATTGATCAAGCAGAAGTGATTGATCAAGCAGAAGTGACTGATCAAGCAGAAGTGACTGATCAAGCAGAAGTGACTGATCAAGCAGAAGTGATTGATCAAGCAGAAGTGACTGATCAAGCAGAAGTGACTGATCAAGCAGAAGTGACTGATCAAGCATAAGTGACTGATCAAGCTGTAGTGACTGATCAAGCAGAAGTGACTGATCAAGCAGAAGTGACTGATCAAGCTATAGTGATTGATCAAGCAGAAGTGACTGATCAAGCTGTAGTGACTGATCAAGCTATAGTGACTGATCAAGCTAAGTGATTGATCAAGCTATAGTGATTGATCAAGCAGAAGTGACTGATCAAGCTATAGTGACTGATCAAGCTGTAGTGACTGATCAAGCTATAGTGACTGATAAAGCTGTAGTGACTGATCCAGCAGAAGTGCCAACACTGACCAACAGCGATTGTCATTATTTTGTTAACTTTTCAAACACAGATAACTGATGCAAAATAATAGTAATAATAATAATAATATCATTAAATACCAAACATTCATTCAGCGATTTAACACATGCTCAGTTACTAGTATAACGGTATAACGAATGTTTCGGGAAAAAATAATATGATAGGACAAAAAAAAAAGTGAATGAAAAATAAAAGTTGAAATAAGTGACAGGAGTTCTTTAGCGAGAGCTTAGTCAAAAAGCAACACATGAGCTTGTAGTTATTATGCTCACATTAGAAGAGATTTATTTGAATCAATGAGTTATGGACGTGGGACATATATAAAGGCAAAGACAGTCGGTATGTAACACATGTTACAACTCATATTTGTTTTTTTCTTATATATACTTTTTTTTTAATTCCCAGGCTATTTTATGTCTTTTCTCTTTTCTTTCCTCATTTGCCTTTCAGCGTGGATGAAAATATAGTTTGTGGTCTCTACTCTTCTGTTGGCCTCTCCTGGTGTTGTTTCTTAGTGTTTCTAATATGCCATAAATCCTTCTTTTTCTGTCTGGTGTTCTTGCAACGTTTATTAAAGGCTCGTGTTTGTCTTTCTGTCTTATCACTTGGCTAAACCATTGTATATGTTGTTTCTATACTCATACTGTGACGGGAATTATTCCTGACTTTTTTTTCCTTAATTCTTCATTTCTGATCTTATCTGTAAGTTTGTTTCCTTTCATGTGAAGTAAATAAAGAGCCCCGGTCACGCCAAGTGGCGTATAGGGAATATAGTGTTAGTGACCATACATTTTACACATCTTCAACACATGATTTTCCGGGTAATATAATCGGTATAACGCCCGTGCCGCTTTACTTTCCCAGAAAAATAATCCGGTACCCATTAAGGCTGGGTCAACGCCGAAGAATAAAAAATGTATGTTAAATAAGCTATGTCGTTAAATAAATATACGTTAAATAAGAAATGTACGTTGAAAAACATAAGAAATGTACGTTAAATAAGCTATGTCGTTAAATAATAAATGTGGTTAAATAAGATACGAGGTTACATAAGAAATGGACGTTAAAT
This sequence comes from Megaustenia siamemsis, assembly GCA_032433765.1. Classification (NCBI taxonomy): domain Eukaryota; kingdom Metazoa; phylum Mollusca; class Gastropoda; order Stylommatophora; family Ariophantidae; genus Megaustenia; species Megaustenia siamemsis. The sequence continues at coordinate 18,885,030 of JAVIAB010000160.1, read as the reverse complement.
AAGATATGTCCTTGAATAAGAAGTGTACGTTAAATAAGAAATCTACGTTAAATAAGAAATTTACGTTAAATAAGATAAGTTTTAAAATACGAAATGTACGTTAAATAATATATGTGGTTAAATAAGAAATTCACGCTAAATAAGATATGTTGTTAAATAAGAAATCTACGTTAAATAATATATATCCTTAAATAATAAATCTACGTTAAATAAGATATATCCTTAAATAAGAAATCTACGTTAAATAAGATATATCCTTAAATAAGAAATGTACGTCAAATACGATACGTTCTTACATAAGGAATGTACGTTAAATAAGATATGTCCTTAAATTAGAAATGTACGTTAAATAAGAAATGTTTTTTTTTTTAATGGAGTTCACAGTGTCGTCACCTTTCTTTGTGAGCTTTCTTCAAATTTGCCATGAACTTCATCCACGTACCAGCTGCTCCAGGAGACGACGACACTGAACTGAGTGCTATCGGACAACTGTATCGCGAAGCTAGGCGGCTGGCGAAAATGAAGATTAATATACATCATTAGAGATTCTTAAGCAGTGTCACAGCCGGCGTTGTTTGCGTCAGGGAAGCGTATAGTTAGTAAATTTGTTGCCAAATGTGTTCGTTTTGTCAAGTTCATATAAGTATATTTTTGATACCGGATTATTTGTCCAGAATCGCGATAAATTAGTGTTGGTACAATTGATAACAGATTGGCGGGTCGCAGAGAGAGAGAGAGAGAGAGAGAGAGAGAGAGAGAGAGAGAGAGAGAGAGGCCAGATTTAAGGGCACATGTCTATCTCAATTGTCAACTTACTCATTTTATCCTTTTCTTATTTTCTGTCTTTCCTTCATTTTTTTTCATTCTTTCTATTTCTTTCTGTCTGGAAGAATGGGGAGGATTTTATTTTTTATTTTTATTATTAATGTTGTTTAAATAGAGCTACAAAGTTAATGATAAACAAAGCAGAGATTAAGGTTGAATAAATATATTCAATAAATGTTTTCAATAAAAGTTTTCAATAAATGTTTTCAATAAATGTTTTCAATAAAAGTTTTCAAAAAATGTTTTCAATAAAAGTTTTCAATAAAAGTTTTCAATAAAAGTTTTCAATAAATGTTTTCAATAAAAGTTTTCAATAAATATTTTCAATAAAAGTTTTCAATAAAAGTTTTCAATAAAAATTTTCAATAAAAGTTTTCAATAAAAGTTTTCAATAAAAGTTTTCAAGAAAAGTTTTCAATAAATGTTTTCCAAAAATGTTTTCAATAAAAGTTTTCAAAAAATGTTTTCAATAAAAGTTTTCAATAAATGTTTTCAATAAATGTTTTCAATAAAAGAATTAGTAAAAGTAAAACACTGAGCCCCGTCACACCAAGTGTCGTATAGGGAATTAAGTGACCATAAATTTTACAGACTTTCATCACATAATTTTTGGGGTAATGTGGTCGGTATTACGCCCGTTCCGCTTGACTTTCCCAGAAAAAAAAATCCGGTACCCTTAAAAGGCTGGGTGAACCGGAAGCCGTCGGTTAGGATCGAACCCTACCTATTGTCTTTTGTAGTCCAGTTCATTAACCACTGAGCTATTGCGGTTCAATATAGTTATAACATGGCAGAAATTCAACAACAGAGCTGGTAAACAACATGACGAAATGTATGTTTAGATGAACCATCAACAATTCTCAGAATAAATGTCTCGCAGCGTAATTTACATTCGTTTTAAATTATCCAACAATATTTAAATTCTTTGCCTTAGCAATGTCCCATCTACATGAAGCATTATCTGCTTGGAAGCAAAGGCGCGTCACAGCAACAGAGTCCTGTCAGCGACCCACTGCTGATGGCTTGTGTCAGGATCGGCGAACCAGAACCATCCAGACCCTACTGCATCTCTTCGTGGTGCCTCAAAAAACAGTCTAGTCTTGCCAAATGAGAAGGGATCGGGAAGGCAACCCGGTAGTTAAAAATAACATGCTGAAGTCGGATGTGTTGGGCCGAGACGCGTAAATATCACAGTTCTCCTTCAAACTACAGCCAACGTATGTATGTGCATGCACAGTTCTTCTACGGACGGATTACGAAGAGGGGACAATTAATCCCTTTAGTAGTCATCGTGTAGGAAGAAAGAAGAGAAAGAAAGAAAGAAAGAAAGAAAGAAAGAAAGAAAGAAAGAAAGAATGATTTACCGCAACAAACAAGGTGCCCTCTACAAGAAGCAATATCTGTTTAAAGTTTGTGCTTACCTCACTTATGCTGAAATGATAGCCTCAATGAAACTCAAAGTTTGTGCTTACCTCACTTATGCTGAAATGATAGGCCTCAATGAAACTCAAAGTTTGTGCTTACCTCACTTATGCTGAAATGATAGCCTCAATGAAACTCAAAGTTTGTGCTTACCTCACTTATGCTGAAATGATAGGCCTCAATGAAACTCAAAGTTTGTGCTTACCTCACTTATGCTGAAATGATAGCCTCAATGAAACTCAAAGTTTGTGCTTACCTCACTTATGCTGAAATGATAGCCTCAATGAAACTCAAAGTTTGTGCTTACCTCACTTATGCTGAAATGATAGCCTCAATGAAACTCAAAGTTTGTGCTTACCTCACTTATGCTGAAATGATAGCCTCAATGAAACTCAAAGTTTGTGCTTACCTCACTTATGCTGAAATGATAGCCTCAATGAAACTCAAAGTTTGTGCTTACCTCACTTATGCTGAAATGATAGCCTCAATGAAACTCAAAGTTTGTGCTTACCTCACTTATGCTGAAATGATAGCCTCAATGAAACTCAAAGTTTGTGCTTACCTCACTTATGCTGAAATGATAGCCTCAATGAAACTCAAAGTTTGTGCTTACCTCACTTATGCTGAAATGATAGCCTCAATGAAACTCAAAGTTTGTGCTTACCTCACTTATGCTGAAATGATAGCCTCAATGAAACTCAAAGTTTGTGCTTACCTCACTTATGCTGAAATGATAGCCTCAATGAAACTCAAAGTTTGTGCTTACCTCACTTATGCTGAAATGATAGCCTCAATGAAACTCAAAGTTTGTGCTTACCTCACTTATGCTGAAATGATAGGCCTCAATGAAACTCAAAGTTTGTGCTTACCTCACTTATGCTGAAATGATAGCCTCAATGAAACTCAAAGTTTGTGCTTACCTCACTTATGCTGAAATGATAGGCCTCAATGAAACTCAAAGTTTGTGCTTACCTCACTTATGCTGAAATGATAGGCCTCAATGAAACTCAAAGTTTGTGCTTACCTCACTTATGCTGAAATGATAGGCCTCAATGAAACTCAAAGACATGTACGTTCACTTCTTTTGCAGACGAAGATACCGATGACTCCAACAAGTTGATGTATATCCTCATCCCCTCACTGACTGTTCCTCTAGCCCTGGGAATCTTACTGGCCCTGATCTGCTTCTGCCAGAAGTCGCATAACTCCAGGTTAGTTGGTGTCTCCACAACGAAAGAAAAATATTTCTTGGAACTTACAAACAACAGTATAGATGTACGAGTATAATCATCACCGTCATCAAGTACTAAGCCTGCTGGAGTAGGTGATCATGTCTCTCCACAACTTTCGATCTCTACAGCTATTTATCATTTCTGTAGTTGACCTTCTGCCAAGCCAATCTCTTAAGCTGTCTGGTATTTTTTCTCTTTGATTATCTCTTCGTCCCTCAATTTTCCCAATTGTTACAATATATTCCACCTGTTCCTTTCTCATTACATGATCAAAGAATGATGATTGTTTCTTCCTAATATTGGAAATTAGCTCTCTTTTTGCTTTGGCCTCTTTCAGAACGTTTTCATTACTCTTCTTAGCTGTCCATGGTATTCTCAACATTCTGTAAAACCACATTTATACAGCCTCGAGTGATTTTCTTGTGTGTTGTTCGATTGTCCATGATTCACATCCATATGTTAAGACTGGCTCTACATAACATATAAAACAGATATACAACAAACAAACACATAAGGAAAACACTTCGTAAACCACGGAATACATTTTAGATTAGAGCAGAAATAAGGGAAATTACAAAGAATCCAAAAATATCATCTATAATCAATAGAAGAAAGTGGTCACATGTTGGCCTTGTGATGAAACGGGACAATAAGAGAATCACAAAGCAGGACCTCAAATCGGAATCAGCGGGTAAAAGAAAAAGTGGCCGACCTAGAAAAATACTAAAAGTAACACTGAGGCGAGAGGCAGCAACAGTAGGCATAAGCTTTCTCGCCGAGATTGAACAACTCGCCCTGAACAGGGGCGTGTAACGAAATGCAATACGGGTCCTGTGCAAGGTCGGATACGTGCTAAGAAAGATCGTCAGATACTAAAATCTAGAATGTGTGCTCTACATGCCGTATTGGCTCGAAATGACAATAGAGAGATAGATACAGACAACATATTGGCACGGAGGAATATGTCTTCAAACTTACATACAGACAACATAGTGGCACGAACAAATATATCTTCAAATTTACATACAGGTAACAACATACTAGGATGAAGAAATGTGTCTTCAAATTTGTATACAGACAACAACATACTGGCACGAAGAAATAAGTCTTCAAACTTACATACAGACAACATAGTGGCACGAAGAAATATGTCTTTAAATTTACATACAGGTAACAACATACTAGGATGAAGAAATGTGTCTTCAAATTTGTATACAGACAACAACATACTGGCACGAAGAAATAAGTCTTCAAACTTACATACAGACAACATAGTGGCACGAAGAAATATGTCTTCAAATTTACATACAGGTAACAACATACTGGTATAAAGAAATATGTATTCAAATTTGCAAACAGACAACAACATAGTGGTACGAAGAAATATGTCTTCAAATTTGCATACAGAAAACAACATACTGGCATGAAGAAATAAGTCTTCAAACTTACATACAGACAACATAGTGGCATGAAGAAATATGTCTTCATATTTACATACAGGTAACATCATACTGGCATGAAGAAATGTGTCTTCAAATTTGTATACAGACAACAACATACTGGCACGAAGAAATAAGTCTTCAAACTTACATACAGACAACATAGTGGCACGAAGAAATATGTCTTTAAATTTACATACAGGTAACAACATACTAGGATGAAGAAATGTGTCTTCAAATTTGTATACAGACAACAACATACTGGCACGAAGAAATAAGTCTTCAAACTTACATACAGACAACATAGTGGCACGAAGAAATATGTCTTCAAATTTACATACAGGTAACAACATACTGGTATAAAGAAATATGTATTCAAATTTGCAAACAGACAACAACATAGTGGTACGAAGAAATATGTCTTCAAATTTGCATACAGAAAACAACATACTGGCATGAAGAAATAAGTCTTCAAACTTACATACAGACAACATAGTGGCATGAAGAAATATGTCTTCATATTTACATACAGGTAACATCATACTGGCATGAAGAAATATGTCTTTAAATTTACATACAGACAACAATATACTGACACGAAGAAATATGTCTTCAAAGTTGCATACAGACAACAACATAGTGGCACGAAGAAATATGTCTTCAAATTTACATACAGACAACAACATACTGACACGAAGAAATATATCTTCAAAGTTGCATACAGACAACAACATAGTGGCACGAAGAAATATGTCTTCAAATTTACATACAGACAACAACATATCAGAATGAAATGTATAGTACACGCACGAAACACTTTATTCTGCCTCTGTTACCTTTTAGTGTTGAGAGAAAATGAAATGTTTTAGTCAATGATCTTTAGAGTGTTTACCACTTCATTAACCCTTAGTGTGCGCGGCTGACAACTGTGTTTGGACGCACCCATAATTTTTCACAATTTTGTACACATATCAGTTGCAACAAATTTATTGATTAATCTGGTATTTCTTATAGTCTTTTCATGTATCATATATATATATATATATGTATATATATATATATATATATATATATATATATATATATATATATATATATATGTTCAGAAATGGCTGTTCTTTTTTTTTTTTTTACTTACAATAGTATACTATATTTGTATTTTAAAAATTCCCATACAAAACGTGTTTTGTAAACGAGTAAACAAAATAAAATTGAAATTAACTCTCCACTTCAAACTCTACTAAAATAATTCTTACTCAAAATGTACATAAAAATCCACTTTATTTTCATTATAGATCCATATGTACATATTGTCCATTGATTTTTATTCATTTAGTGACACAAATAATATATTTATTAGCAAAAAAATGTAATGTGATACGTAGACAGGAACGACAGGAAAGTGTTCCTTGTTGCTGTTTCCTCATATTCCAAGTCCAGCTTGTTGCAGGAGCTACTGAGTTAGGTGCTCTTTGCACACCGTGAGCTGTGTGTTTCATCCGTTTGGATCATGTTTTGATATTCCAATTGTTTACAATGAATGATGACATTGTATGACAGGGAACAGTTGGCTGTGTTCACTTTCTGTGCGGTTTCGCCTTATGTCTTTTGGCGTGTGCTGAGACTGCTATGATGGGGACCACAGCTACCTTTCTTTGTTTGGGAGATGAATTAGTAATTCGGATGATTCGACTGGCACGGACGGTTGAGCAATTATTAATTTTAATTCGTTTGCAGTGATACCGGGGCCCTCCATAACCAAAGAACCAAAGTCAGGAATGAAAACAACAATGTGTGTTACTTACCACTATGTTGAAAGATGTTGCACAAATTGACATCGATAAATCCACTTTACTTACTTTCTTTTCACAATATCGGTATTGATAACATTTATATCCATCTAATTCCATTTGAAACACAAATCATCATCATCATCATGTGATATACCGGTTGGCGTAGGCGATCATTTACTTCCACAATCTTCTATCTACCATGCATCGTATCAGTTCTGTTGTTGACTGTTTTCCATGCCATGGACATCAAGCTATCCAGTATTTTCTCTCTTTGTCGCCCGCAATCTCTCATATCCATGTATTTTACCACCTGTAACCAAGTATTCCAACTTTCCTATTCTCATGATGTTCCTGAAAAATGTTAATTGTTTATTTCTGATCTTTCTTAGGAGCTCCCTTTTTGTGTTGGCCTCTTTGTGAGAATTTCCTCGTTGGTCTTTTTAGCTGTGCAGGGATCTTTCAACATTCTTCTGAGAAATCACATCTCTGTGGCCTTAAATTGTCTTTTCATTTGTTTGTTTATTGTCCATGATTCGCTTCCATAGGTCAGAATAGGCTCGATATAGCACCGATGGACTCTCTTTCTCACTTCTATTGACATAGATATGTTGTATAATATGTTTTTCATTTTCTAAATGCTATTTTGGCCTGAGCTATTCTGCTTTTTATTTATGTGGTACATCTTCCATCTGATGTTATTATTGTGCCCAAGTATTTGACGCGAGAGTGAATTAAAAAGATGGATTTGAAAAAAAAAAATATATATATATACATGTATATGGCTATTTTGTATGGAACAAACAAGTGGTTGCTGAAATGCTGGAGAGTTAAAATGAGTCAAGTCATGGTGGTTGCTCAAATGGTTCAAAGACTGTTAATTCGAGCTTGTCTGAGGGATTCTGCCTGCTATAATTTTGATTTTTCTCCACAGATCATCAAGACCGAACAACAAGCAAGGGCAGCCTGTTGAGATGAACCCTCTTAACCCCAAATCCGCCAGCCGTGTTCGAGAGTTTCCGATGCACAACATTCGCTTCTTTCAGGAACTCGGAGAAGGCACCTTTGGAAAAGTGTACAAAGGAGAACTGACAGGAGTTCAAAGAGATGGCACCTCCACCAAAGTTGCCATCAAGACACTGAAAGAAAACTCTTCACCAAAAGTTCAGACTGAGTTTCGCAGAGAGGTTAGATGTGACGTTTTTCGTCCATTGATGCATTTTTCAGGATTTGTTATTTTGTTTTATTTCTTTGTTTTCACTGTGATTTTTTTTTTAGTGTGCGTCTAACTGGTTAATTTAGAGTAAAGGTTCCCTCCACGCCTTGCTAGGAGTATGAGGAATTTTGCGTTAGTGGCTACGACACATTTTTAGATGATGTATTCGGTATTACGCCAGTCACCTTCACTTCCTCAAAAAAATCTCTGGTACCCATTTTTAGAGACTGGGTGAACACTGGAGCGTTGTCGGTCCGAAGAAAAATCCGCCACTTTCTGGGGATCGAATCCAGACCTTTCTGATCAGGAAGCGAGCACACGAACCACTCAGCCCTCAATGCTCCTCGGTTAAATGGTTAGTGCGTGAAATAAAAGCGGTGAGCAACTCATCTCTGACTGATGGTGACAAGATCAGTAAACCAGAGTTGATCAAGACTTTACTTGAAAAGGTGACTTGCCAGTCCGGCTGTGTGAGCAGAAAATGAAAGGGAAAAGATAAAAGTGGAATGTAAAAATTGTTGTGCCGAAGTACATCCATGCCGGCAAAAAGTGCCAAATATTTCAACTTACTGCTAATCATGACATGACACAATTACCCCATATTTTGTTCCAGATTGACATATTATCTGTTTGTTCCAGATTGATATATTATCTATTTGTCCATATTGACATATTATCTGCTGTTTGTTCCATATTGAAATATTATCTGCTGTTTGTTCCATATTGAAATATTATCTGCTGTTTGTTCCATATTGAAATATTATCTGCTGTTTGTTCCATATTGAAATATTATTTGCTGTTTGTTCCATATTGAAATATTATCTGCTGTTTGTTCCATATTGACATATCTGCTGTTTGTTCCATACTGACATATTTTCCATATTGAAATATTATTTGCTGTTTGTTCCATATTGAAATATTATCTGCTGTTTGTTCCATATTGACATATCTGCTGTTTGTTCCATACTGACATATTTTCCTGCTGTTTGTTCCAGATTGACATATTATCAGATCTGCGACACCCAAACATTGTCTGCCTGATTGGTGTGTGTACAAAACAAGAGCCCCTGTGTATGCTCTTCGAGTACATGGCCCAAGGAGATCTTCATGAGTACCTGCTGTCGCACTCTCCTCACTCTGATGTCACTTCCACAGAAGATGACAGTGGCACTGGTACGGGACACATCCTAGAGTACCCAGAAATGCTCCACATCTCAATCCAGGTGGCTGCAGGAATGGAGTACCTTGCCAGTCATCACTTCGTTCACAGAGACCTGGCAGCCAGGAACATTCTAGTCGCTGATGGCCTTAATGTTAAAATTTCAGATTTTGGTTTAGCTCGTGATGTGTATTCATCAGATTATTACCGCATCCAGAGCAAATCTTTACTACCTGTTAGATGGATGCCTCCTGAAGCAATCTTGTATGGAAAGTTTTCCACGGACAGTGATGTTTGGGCATTTGGTGTTGTACTGTGGGAAATTTTTAGTTTTGGTCTGCAACCTTATTATGGGTTTTCTAATCAAGAAGTCATCGAGATGATTCGCTCCAGACAGATCCTGGCATGTCCTGAGGAATGTCCTGCTAGGATATATGGGCTGATGGTTGAATGCTGGCATGAGATGCCTTCACGAAGGTCAGCTTTCAGGGAAATACATGCCCGGCTTCGTACCTGGCAAAGTGAAACCACACCCACAGTTCCATGGTCTCTCTCCCAGAGTCATTCCGGTCACTCAAGCTCCACTCACCAGAGTTCCCAGTCGCAGCCATCTCACCACAGCAGTACTGGTCCCAGTAACACTACGGCTGTTACAGGACTGACAGGCAGCAGCAATACATCTGAATTAAGTCCTGCTCAAGTCTCCTTCTCGCCTCATTACCCACCTTACAACAACCACGGAAGTACGCTTTCACAACCACTGCCTCCATATACCACAGGTGTACCTCTACAGCAGCCGGTAGGTCTCCAAGGAGTTGGCCCGAACAGCATAAACGTCCAACACCAACTAGGTCAGCAGTATAAAATGAACCCATTTAATGGGCCAACAGGGAACCAATATATTCAGTATCAGTCAGGACAGCCAGTGGTTCTCACACTACAACCTGGACAGATACCAATGTCACGAAATAACGGACATCCTTTCACTCAGACAAACATCACAAATACAGGAGGGATGACCAACACAGGACTCAGCAAGGATTCACCTGCTGGTTCTGTGGCCAGTTCTAAATCCTCACACAGCGGCTCATCAACACACAACACGAACAGCTGCGTTGGGCCAACGTTTAAGTCTGGCACAGGCCATAATAACCACAACAGTCAGCCATCAAACAACAGCTACAAACAATTTCTCCCAGTTACATTATTGGTGGGACAACCAACATGGCAACACAGTCTCCAGACAATTTGCCAGAGTATAACACTTTGAACAATCTATCTCATACATCCTTCAATACAGACCAAAGAAAGTTAAACATTTAGACATTACACATTTTACACGTTATATATAACGAGTTCATACAACTGTGTTCTTTTTTCTGAAATACTTAATACATGAGGACCCAGATCCAAAACTGCCTAGCTCACAAAGTTACTATCATGTTGCCTTTTTGTCATCTCTAAAATATTAACTGCAGCAGTGTAGGGAAGATAACAATGAAAATGTTCACTGTTTTCTTGGTGACCTTTTAAATGTTGTTTGTATTTGGGTTTTGTTGTATTTTTCATTAATATTATTTTAATTATTATGTTTGTTATAAATTAATTTAAAATGTTCATAAATATTTAAATGTGTTTGCTTGTTGTATAAGAAATCTCAATTTTTTTTTAAACCTTACATTTCATATTTAATCCTTTGTTTGTTTGTTTTTTATTCAAGCAAAATAACCATTCATTTCACACTATTTTCATTGTTATAAGTGTGAAAATGGTGCCTCGATAGTCAAAGCTTTAATTGTGATTTGGTGACATGTTATGAGCTGTTTATGTTGTAACGGTTTCCTGTTGAATTCTCACAAAACGTTTGAGAGTTGATGACAGATCTATTATGGAATTTACTGACGGAAATGATATCAGAGCTAGTGACTTGGTTTTCTTCTTTCATTAAGTGGGCATGGATACATTGTGTCACTAGTTAACAACAAACTGCGATATCTGCGCCCCCCTCCCCCCATCCCTTCCATCTTCAGCATGAGTAGATATTTTAGCTACTCAGTAAGTGATCCCAGGAACTGGCCGTTTCTCTTGTAGTACTCTGGGAAGGTGATGAATGCCGCCTAGCATCATGAGTTTCGATGCTTGAAGCGACACTATCCAGAAGTCTCCGAACACTTCTGGATAGGCGGCCGTGCATATATGGGTGAAAACTCACGTGCTAAGACGCCGATTCAAGTCTCGTACTTTACCTTTGGCTATTTCAGCCCACTTTTCAACTCTTAACTACCAAATGTTCTTTGACGTGGACAGAGTGCACAGTTTAGTTTTTCAACATTATCTGAGTGGACAAGACATTGGATCTCACTAGCAAAAGACAGGAGTTGGAGGGTATTAGTAATAGTCTCCTCAGTCATTGTTGACTATTGATTTTTTTTTTTTTAGGAATTTTTTTCTTTTCTTTTGTCATGTATTATTTTTTTAATGAATCTGTCTTGCTTTTTGTTTGAGTTGGAGCTTTAGAGTGTGTTTCCAAAGATTGTGGTCTGCAGCTATGTCTTCCCAGGGCTGCAGGATTTATGGGTGGTGGTTACAGTCACAAATAAGCCACAGAAATTATTTTTGGCAGGATTTGCATAAATCTTCTTGTCTAAAGCTGATTTCTTACTTATAGATATCCCAGCCTCCAGTAACTTGGTCTGTTTAGACATTTTCTGAAGGTTTTTTTTTTTTAATTAATGACATATTATAGGCTATATATATTGATTTGGTCTCTTGCTGAATTCACTCTAAAAGTTTATGAGTTACTAGTTTGATCTATTGCTGAATTCACTCTAAAAGTTTATGAGTTACTGGTTTGACCTATTGCTGAATTCACTCTACAATTTTTTGAGTTACTGGTTTGACCTATTGCTGAATTCACTCTACAATTTTTTGAGTTACTGGTTTGACCTATTGCTGAATTTGCTCTAAAAGTTTATGAGTTACTAGTTTGACCTATTGCTGAATTCACTCTAAAAGTTTATGAGTTACTGGTTTGACCTATTGCTGAATTCACTCTACAATTTTTTGAGTTACTGGTTTGACCTATTGCTGAATTTGCTCTAAAAGTTTATGAGTTACTGGTTTGACCTATTGCTGAATTCACTCTACAATTTTTTGAGTTACTGGTTTAACCTATTGCTGAATTTGCTCTAAAAGTTTATGAGTTACTGGTTTAACCTATTGCTGAATTCGCTCTAAAAGTTTGAGTTACAGGTTTAACCTATTGCTGAATTCGCTCTAAAAGTTTATGAGTTACAGTTTTAACCTATTGCTGAATTCACTATTAAAGTTTGTGGATTACTAAATTATTTTTTCTTGAATTAACTTGTATATGTGCATTAGTGAGTCAGTCTCATCTTCATCTTTTTTAAAATAAAAAATGTATGTGTTACTAACTTCATCTATTGCGTGAATTTACTCTTAAAAAGTGTTATAGTTGATGACTATCTTGATTAAGTTGATTAACTAACTTAAATCTTATCAGTTCCATATAAGTACAGGGAAGTCGCTCCATTTGCAACAGGGTTACTTTAAGAAACTGTAGTTCACGTTGCAGTTTCCTCAAATAAGTTGCAGATTATGTTCTATTTGTATTCCTTCTACCCATTTACTAGTTCATATGTTAAACCATTTTGAAGCCAACATTTATTTTGTTCTATCTCAATGATGAGTTTGATTTAGTTACACCTGGCAAGTGCTCAATGAAGTTATCAACACTGTCCAAATTTATTTTACAAGACATGAAAATTATCTGGATTATGGGGCAGACATAATAATCTATCTGTCTATTTTCCTTTCGAAATGAAGACAGCACATAGAGAGCTGAGATTCTAGACTTGTGTCTGATGATCTTTCAACTGTCAGACCTTGTACAAAACCTTTTTATCTTTTACCCTCAGCTTCCCATTTGAGGGTCAGCTTTGAGATTCTTTTGTTGTCTCTTCTCAACACATGACCAACATATGACCACCCTCTTCTCTTGTTTATAGTTTATATTTTTGGATGCTTTGTCATTTCTCTTATTTCTGCACTAGTCTTGAACTCATTCCATTATATATGAAGTATTTTCTCTGACATTTGTTTTCAAATGCATCCAGTCTATTTTGTATTTCTTTAGTTGTTTTCCAGCTCTTGCCTGCATAAGTAAGGGTGAATAATACATTTGATTTGAAAATCCTGAGCTTTGTTTTTGTGCTTAGTCATTTTGATTTCCATTTATTATCAAGGCTTTTGAAAGTCATTGCTACCTTTGTTACTCTGATTCTAATTTCTTTCTTTTGTGATTCCTTCATCTATACAGCTTCTAAGATATACAAAGTGATCTACTTCTTCCACTGCCATTCCTTCAAGACAAAACAGACTATTTTAAACAAAACCTCCTCAAAGTCAATTGATGAGACGGGATGTCAAACTGAGCTACTTCTCATCAGTTCCATTATTACATTTTTTAAAACAAATTAATTTTATTTCCTTATTCCATGTTCCAATATCACTGCATCTCTTATTATGTGATTCTAACCCCATAAATATACATTCTTCTTTTTCTTCTTTCTTTCATCTTCCAGTTGAGCATAGGCCTTCAACAAACACTTTCAGCTCCCTGTGGAGCATAGGTTTTCAACAAACACTTTCATCTCCCTGTGGAGCATAGATTTTCAATAAACACTTTCATCTCCCTGTGGAGCATAGGTTTTTCAACACACACTTTCTTTTCCCTGTGGAGCATAGGTTTTCAACAAACACTTTCATCTCCCTGTGGAGCATAGATTTTCAATAAACACTTTCATCTCCCTGTGGAGCATAGGTTTTCAATAAACACTTTCATCTCCCTGTGGAGCATAGATTTTCAATAAACACTTTCATCTCCCTGTGGAGCAAAGGTTTTCAACAAACACTTTCATCTCCCAGTGGAGCATAGGTTTTCTACAAACACTTTCATCTCCCTGTGGAGCATAGGTCTTTAACATTTTCCAAGCCGTTCTGTTTCATGCCATTCTTTTAAGATCATTCCATGTCTTCCCCATCATTTTCATCTCTGCTTCCACCTGTCTTCTCCAAGAATAGTTTGATCTTCCTCTTTGTCTCTTCCCTTGGGGATTTGAAAAAGGGCCTATTGTTTAATACTCTCAATTGGCTTCCCTAGTATGTGTCCTATCCAGTGCTATTATCTTCATAATATCTCCTTATCCACTGGTATTTGACTGGTACTTTTCCATAATTCTACATTACTGATTTTGTCCTGCCATTTCCATCCTTTTATTCTGCGCAAGTATTCATTAATGAAAGTTTGTATTTTCATGATATAAATATATATATGTATGTACATATAATATGTATACATATAATATGTATACATATATACATACATGTATATATATATATATATGTATACACATGTATAAATATACATAATTGCATTTAAACTGTTTATTAAGTGTAATCATCCATAGCAAACAACAGAAATTGAAATAAACTGTAATTTTGTACTCGCTTTCTTAGAAACCGACAAATCTGGCAATCGTGTTCTTATGTTAAAACATTGAGTTATTATGTCAATGTTCGTCTTAAACTGGTTTTGTTTTCACTAAAGCTTTCTGAAAGGATTTTTGATTTTATTACTAACCTTATGACCTCATAGAGTTGAATATCAACATATTTTAAGCTTGGCCTTATTGCAAGTGTTGGCAATTTTTTTCTCCTGTACGTGTATGTTGAGATAATGTGACTCATTAATCATGAATTCTCAGTAGAATAACCAATAACTTGTATATGTTTATCACTGATATTTGTGTCATTTGGTCAATTACAATTTTCCCTACTGTAAATTTCTAACTGACCAATGGCATGGCCAATTTTGTGATGTTGGTGCACCAAGCAAATTAATGGGCATTACAAACCAAGACTATTAGGTCCTTGAAGTCTCTAAGAGAGGCTATCATCATGCCTTGCTATAATGTTCTTCAAAACATTAATTCTAGGATAATATAGACTATTGAAGCATTAACTATAGCATAACATAAACTATTTGAAGCAATCAACTCTAGCATAACAGACTAATGATGCATTAACTCTAGCATAACAGACTAATGATGCATTAACTCTAGCATAACATAAACTATTTGAAGCATTAACTCTAGCATAACACAGACTATTTGAAGCATTAACTCTAGCATAGCACAGACTGTTTGAAGCATTAACTTTAGCATAACACAGAATATTTGAAGCATTAACTCTAGCATAACACAGACTATTTGAAGCATTAACTCTAGCATAACACAGACTATTTGAAGCATTAACTCTAGCATAACACAGACTATTTGAAGCCTTAACTCTAGCATAACATAGACTATTTGAAGCATTAACTCTAGCAAAACACAGACTATTTGAAGCATTAACTCTAGCATAACACAGACTATTTGAAGCATTAACTCTAGCATAACACAGACTATTTGAAGCATTAACTCTAGCATAACACAGACTATTTGAAGCATTAACTCTAGCATAACACAGACTATTTGAAGCATTAACTCTAGCATAACACAGACTATTTGAAGCATTAACTCTAGCATAACACAGACTATTTGAAGCATTAACTCTTGCATAACAAACTAATGATGCATTGACTCTAGCATAACATAGACTTTTTGAAGCATTAACTCTAGCATAGCATAAACTATTTGATGAATATGTGGAAAGCAAAGGGACTGTCTTTAATAACCGCACTTACATTGTTTAATACAAATGTCAAATTGTTCCTTTTGTATGAAACAGAAACATGGACAATGCAGACTAAGCATATAAGGAATCTGCAGACAATTCTGAACACTTGCTTATAGAGTATACTTCAGATCTAATGATCAGATACTATTAGGGGTGATAAACTGTGGCAAAGAATAAATCAACCCACAGCTGAAGACATTATATGAGAAAGACTTCAGGGATGGGCAGGATATAAACTGCATAGACTAACTACAAGCATTACCAGACAAGCTCTCACCTGGAACCCACAGAGAGTGAGAAAATAAGAAGCTAGATCACAAGGAGATGAAACCTTGAGACTGAGATCACAAAGATAAATTACACCTGGAAACTAACAGGTGAGACAACAAAGGACAGAAAGCCTTTGAGAATTCTTGTTGACTTATGCTCCAAAGGAGGGTTAAAAAAAAAGATAACAATAGAATAGAATGACATTGGGGGCATTGGGAAAAAAACATACCCCTGCGGTCGACCCAGCCACTGGCAGAAATAGGTACCAGGGTAATACTCTGGAAAGGTGAGGAATGCCGCCTTGCATCTTGAGTTTCGATGCTTGAAGCGACACTATCCAGAAGTCTTCAAACTCTCCTGGATAGGCAGCCGAGTACATATGGGTGAAAACACACGTGCTAAGGACACCGATTCAAGTCTCGTAGTCTACCTTTACTTTAGAATGACATAGATTGATTTTATGTACACACCAGGTGTACCACAATAATTTCTCTTCATTCAGAAATTTAACCAAGGAATAGATTTGGGTAACATCAAATGGGTTTTTCCCATTATTTTAAGCACTAAAAATAGCTACAAGGTCAAACCACTTGCTCGTTATTGGAAAACACTTCTAATCAAGTTAATTCTTTATAAAAATTATTTGTGCTGTATGTATTTTCCAAGAAAAGACGATGGTCATACGTTGGACATGTGATGAGAAGAGATAATAATCGAATAGCAAAGCAAGCCCTCATATGGGAAACAACAGGTAAAGAAAAGAGGAAGACCAGGAGACACTGAGAAGAACATTGATGAGAGAGGCAAGAGCAGCAGGAATCGGCTCCCTCAATGAGATAGAACTGCTTGCACAGAACAGAGACAGATGGCGAGATTGATAAAATATCTTTAAAAGAAAACTGCTAGAACAAAAATTCATATAGGAGAAGGTGTATCTTGGTCTACGCCCTATGGGCCGGTACGGCTCGAAAGGTCATAGATAGATAGATGTATTTTCCAAACTAATGTCATTTGTTGTTTAACGTATGACCATTGCAACCTCTTTATACCTTTATTTGAAATGTTAAGCTTTGAAGTGCACCAATTTAATCTCTTTTGTAAACAATACACTGAAGCCATAACTGGATAAATTTGGTTAAATCAAAATGTGGCATTGGCTTCACATAAATGGGGAGCCATGATAGCTCAGTGGTTAGTGAACTGGACTACAAAGGACAAGAGGTAGGGTTCGATCCCAACTGACGGCTTCCAGTTCACCCATACTTTAATGGGTACCGGATTTTTTTCTGGGAAGTAAAGCGGCACGGGCGTAATACCGACCACATTACCCCAAAAATTATGTGCCGAAGGTCTGTAAAATTTATGGTCACTAACACCATATTCCCTATACGCCACTTGGCGTGACGGGGTACTTTACTTTTTTTTTTTTCCCACACAAATGCAGTTGAAATTCACTGTCACCCAAATGTTTTCATTGTTACTATGATAGTATACTATGTTAGAGTCTGTTCACCAATTTGTGCTTCCTTTTAACATTTATAGCAGCCATTTTCTTGCCTATTTGCCTTCTGTGCGTAGTTTAATAGCATAACTAGCCTATATGCACTTGGATCAGCTCCACAGGTGTTCAACATCCCAGCCTCAATGCTAAACTGGTGACAAAACAAAGTAAGCATTCTGATGATACCTATAGCTTGCTGGTTAAACCTTCCACTTATTCTTTCTCTCGTGTGTTTAATCTTTGACGGAAGTTTATGGCTCTGAGCTGAAACCATTTTCAGAGTTTTTGCTAGCATGTGTCGAACACTGAAAGCTTGGGAGGTACTAGGAAGAAGATCTGAGCAATATGGAGTTGTGTGGTGTCAGTGAAGATAGTCGTCGACTAAACTATTAGCTCCATTCTAATTGTGCCATGTGTGAACTAAGATTTAATTCATGTCATTGGTTGTTAAATCAGATGTCACTGTACAACGTGCAGTCCCATAGGTGATGTCTCTTTCAGCATATGGTGAAAGGTATTGGTGCAGATAGTTCCTGTAGCTGGTTGATTATACACTCTTGATGACAACCCTTCTGTACATTATTTTTTTATGTGATCTATGAATGATGTATTTTTGTAGACTCAGAATTGATGTTTAACGAGTCATTATTATCTTCTCTTCCCTGGCCACAAAGGAGTCAGTGACCTATAACTTTACATAGACCTTGTGGTGCACCGTTGGGTAACAAGAAAGTTCCTCCATTTTTAACAGTCTATGGTCGCTTTTTTGCTGGAAATCCAAAGTCTGGCCTACACTGTATATCTCTATGGTTATAGTTAAAGAAGGCCCCGGTATCACTGCAAACGAATTAAAATCCATAATTGCTCAACCGCCCATGCCAGTGGAATCATCCGAATTACTATCTCATCTCCCAAACAGAGAAAGGTGGCTGTAGTCCCCATCATAGCAGTCTCAGCACACGCCAAAAGACAAGGCGAAACCGCACAGAAAGTGAACACAGCCATCTGTTCTCCATCATACAATGTCATCATTCATCGTAAACAATCGGAATATCGAAACGCGATCAGAACAGATGAAACGCACAGCTCACGGTGTGCACAGAGCACTTAACTCAGTAGCTCTTGCAACAAGCCGGATTGGAAAATGAGAAAATTGCAACAAGGGAACACTTTTCAGACAAAGCCTTTAATGGTTTAATGTATATCTCTGCTTCACTATTCTGTGTCAGTTTGTCCTTGATGTAATCTTCCACTTTGCTTCTATTTGTCCATGACATTGCTGTTCTTGTGATTGTTTCCGGATTACCTCTGATCACATGACCTATCCAACTTGTAAATCTGACTGCTACCACTGAAATGAAATTTTTTGGACACATAAAGAAACACAATAGCTTACTGGAAGTTATCTTGAAGAGGGAAAAAAGTAAACTGGAAGAAAAAAGAGAAGGGCTAAAGTGCACTGAGAATATCAAGATATGAAAAACCTTTGACAATATTTGTCATCAATGCAAAAGACAAAATGAAATGCAGCCCCAAAGTAGCCAACCTTCCATGTAGAGATGGCACAAGATGATGTTGTTGTAACTGTGTTTTTCTTCTTGACTGCACATTTTGAGCACTTCTTGAACGTTATTTTATTTTTGGCTACAATATTCTGAGAATTTTCCTTGCATAGGTTTACCAGTTGAAGGGTTTGGGTTTAGTTCTCAGAAGTGGTGGATTTTTTTTTTTTTTCGGGCCAATAAGGCTCCGGGGTTCACCCAGGTTCTAAATATTGTATCCAGTGATTTTTCTGAGGAGTAAAGGTGGCCTGAAGTGATACTGGCCACATTGTCCAAACATGTGCTGTCATATACCACCATATTTCAGACACGGCTAGTAAGACATGGAAGGTACCTTTTTATCAGGTTTACCAGTCATATCTTTAGAAGAGGAGGATTGAAAGGACATACATGTCCCGTAAATGGTACTCGTATTCAATGTGACTGATTGCAACATGTCAGTTCTTTTGTCATTGTGCAACCTGTGCAATGCTTCATTATTTTCAATTCATGTTTTTTTCTAAAAAAGATTCATATTATTATTTAATATTGCTATATTTCTATCTAAAATATGTCACTGCACCAATAGTTATCTATTTCGGTACACATTTACAGTCTATATTTCCTCTGCTGACTTATTGGCATATCAGTATTCTCAATTATTGTGCCTTGTTTCTTTGTTTATATACACATTTCAGAGTCTTTAGTTCTGACCTGAAAAATATTAATGACACATTCGTTTATTTCAGAGGTTAACATTGACGGCAACAAATGGCTTCAATGAAACTAAACTAATCAATCATTGCTAATTTATATATTGGAGTTTCTGCTTCAATTTTCTTTTTTTTTAATATCAAATTTCAAACTGAAGGAGCATGATAAAGTGTGAGAAAAGATGAGATGGATTGTCGCAGTGCATCTATCTCTGGTAGCTCAGTGGTTAGTTAACTGGACTACAAAGGACAAGAGGCCGGGTTTGATCCTGACCGACGGCGTCCGGGTTCACCCAGCCTTAAATGGGTACCAGATTTTTTTCTGGGAAAGTAAAGCAGCGCGGGCGTAATACCAACTACATTACCCAAAAAATCATGTGCCGAAGGTCTGTAAAATTTATGGTCACTAACACCATATTCCCTATATGCTGCCACTTGGCGTGACGGGGGTACTTTACTTTACTAATTCAGTAATGTAAACAGTCTGGTTTAAACTCATGACATAAACAAATAAAACAAGATCTGACACACAGTGTAAAAATAAACTGATTGTAGGAACAACTAATATTATCTATCTATTATGCTTACCCAGCTGAAGACGAAGGGCAGAACCTCCACATCTGATGATCATTGCTAATGTTAGATTTTTCTCTCAGCTGGCATCTCCCATCATATTCAGGCAGTTTGTTCATTGTTGCTGATTCATGCAGTTTGTTCATTGTTGCTGATTCATGCAGTTTGTTCATTGTTGCTGATTCATGCAGTTTGTTCATTGTTGCTGTTCAGTCATTTTTAAAAATCAATCTTTTGAACATTCATGTAACCAACTTTAATATACACTGTACACCAGTTTCACAACATTTCATACCAGAATAGAACTATATAATCACCTCCTTACACAAAACTGAAGCTCTTGTTATCTGTCACTATCACTATCATCATTGACAGGACAGCTATTTGTTTTCATCTCAAAGGTGCATTTTAGTTCTTGCTTGCTTGCTGGTTTGCTGGCTTGCATTCACCTGATGACTAAAGGAACACACCTCCTCATCATCCGCCTTTAAGAGGACGTTAAGTGGGCGTGTCTGCGTTGTGTTGTGGTTTGCAGTAAAACTGTGATATTTACGTCTTTTGGCTCAACACATCCTAATTCAGCATGTTATTTTGAGTGCCGGGTTGTCTTCCCTCTTCAATCCCTACTCGCTCGCCCAGATTAGGCAGGTTAGTCTGTTACTAGAGGCACCACAGAGAGGTGGAGTAGGGTCTGGATGGTTCTGGTTCACCAATCTTGTCACAAGCCATCAGCTATGTGTCGCTAACATCTTCCAGCTCTGCTGCTGGGAAATGACTTTACTTCCATTTTAGTTCTAATTTTGGAAATTTTGCAGTATTTATAGATGATAAAAGTCTGGAGTCTAATACATTCCTCTCATTTCTTACAATTAGTATCTCATGTAAGTGGTTCCAATTTGTGACATCACACACAAAACATCAAATTGTTAGCTAAAGTAAATACGTATCTATGAATGATATTTTAGTAGAACAATAATTTGTAACAAAAAACAACAAAGACTGGCAAATCTGAGAGTTTCAGGAGATGCGATAATAATATTTTTAACCACAAGTTTTTTTTAAACTTTAAGATCCAGCTTCTTTGAATGCATAATAGTAGCGTGCATGTTTTATTTTTCTGTAAAGACACGTAAGAGTAAAATAACTAAAGTATCAATTATAAACAATAATAACAGATATTATAATTATTATTATTATTATTACTACTCTGTCTATCTATTTACCTTTCGAGCCATAGCCAGCTCATAGGGCAAAGACCCAGATACTTTCTCTTATCTACATTTTTATTCTAGCAGTTTTCAATCCTTGTAAAGATCTTTTATCAAATCTCGCCGCTTGTATCTGTTCTGTGCAAGCAACTCTATCTCACTGAAGGAGCTGATTTCTGCTGCTCTTGCCTCTCTGATCAATATTCTTCTCAGCGTCTCTATGGGTCAGCTTCTTTTCCTCTTACCTGTTGTTTTTCACGTGAGGGCTTGCTTTGTTATTCAGTTATTATCTCTTCTCATCACATGTCCAACATATGACTATCGTCTTTTCTTGATTACTGAAGATATTAGTGGTTGATTGGCGATTCCTCTAATTTCCTCGTTTGTTTTTAATTCGTTCCACGCTATACCAAGTATTTTCCTTAGACATTTATTTTCGAATGCGTTCAACTTTGTTAATGTCTTTTGTTGTTTTCCAGCTCTTACATGCATACATAATGGTTGATAGTACGTTTGATTTAAATAGTCTAAGTTTTGTGTTTGTATATAAACCCCCATATACCTAGCAAGTTGTTGAGGGAACCTTTATTTACCTTCCAGAGTTCAATTAAAATTATTTCCCATTGACTTTCCTCTTTGAGTATGTTTTACACTTCTAGTAAGTGTAGAATCATATATTCTGGTTCACAGCTTTGAGTTGCCTTACTTATTTATTGTGAATATTTTGTACGATCTACCATCTTCATCACCCAGCATTGTCTGTTTGTCTTGCCATTTTAATGTTATAATTACCATGTGTTGTCCTGTATGCTTGCTTGCTTGCGTTCGCCCGATGACTTCAGGAGTGTACCTCGTCATCATCCGCCCTTAAAAAGACATTAAGTAGGCGTGTCTGCGTTGTGTTGTGGTTTACAGTATAACTGATATTTGCGCCTTTCGGCCCAACACATCCGACTTCAGCACGACATTTTTGAGTACTGGGTTGTCTTCCCTCTTCGATTCCTACTCGCTTGGCCAGACTAGACAGGTTAGTCTGTTACCAGAGGCACCACGGAGAGGTGGAGCAGGGTCTGGATGGTTTTGGTTCACCAATCCTGGCGCAAGCTATCAGCTGTGGATCGCTGACAACTTCCAGCTCTGGTGCTGGGAGGTGTGCCTTCACCTCCATTTACCTGTTTCTGATATACAGATGTTGATATAAATTCATTACCATAATTTTTTTTATTTCTTTCTTTGGATCCTATAATGAGATGAGTTTTAATTCAGATGATTTAACTAGCATGGGTGGTTGAACAATTATGGATTTTAATTCATTTGCAGTGATACCGGGGCCTTCCATTAACCATAACCATCATTACCACAGATATAGGATGGAAAAACATGCCTTTCATAATGTAATCTAACACATTATAAGTTAATTACAATTTATGATGAAAGACTTGTTATTGAAGCAAAGTGTGGCTCAAATACTGTGTGTAACAGGCTGATGCCTGCACTGCACAGGTGATGATTCCAAACCTTAGTCGCCTCTTACGACATGAGTAGCAGGTAACAGAGGCTCTATTCTTTTCTTCCCTCACCGTCGAGGGGTCCCGGAAGCCACACAGGGTTGTTAACTTATTTTGTCAAGGCTGTTTCTACTGAATTGTTCATATGGATTAGTGTGTCATATTTTAGCATGAAATTATTTGTTGAACAAAAGATGAATGTGCAGTCTGTTCTTGTTGTTGACGTGTACAAAAGCTATTTAATGTTTTTTTAATCTCTACATTGCATTGACAATCCAATACCTTGTAATGTACCCAATATTGTTAATAGATTTCTTTAACTGTTTTTTTTATCATAGCAAAAAATAATTTCTGGCTTGTACAATTTATTTGTAAATAATTCTTACAAGATAATGTGATGTTGTATTGGCTTACATGTGTAGCTACTGTCTTATTGTCTACATGTGAAGATAAATTACTACCTACATGTGTCCATGACATCTTATTATCTATACTTGTAGCTGATCTCTTATTTCCTATTTTTTTAAGATGACATCCTACTGCCTACAGTGTAACTGACTGCTCACTGCCTAAAAGTTTAAATCATTTAATATTGCCCGCATGTATAACTGAAATACGTGTATAGGTGACATCTTTACGTGTGTAGACGACAACTTATTTCCTGTGTGTATGTAATTGATGTCTTATATTATATTTATATATATATATATATATATATATATATATATATATATATATATATATCTAGAATTTTATTACCATCATGTTTTGCTTAATGATTACAAGTGTAGTTGGCATATTATTTGCCTACATAATTAGCTATGCCTTTATACCTGCGTCAGAACTTAATGAATTATTGCCTATATACGTAGCTAATATCTTACTTCCTATATGTGTAGCAGAAGTCTGTGTATGATATGTAAAAGATGTTTCCCTACATGGCACACATTGTATGTTTGGAGAGTGCCATAGACATATGGTCAGTTATAAGCTAAAAATATTATAAACTTCCGAAAGAGATCAGAGCATCATTTTCTTTCATAACTTGCAATATGTACAACTTAACAATTATCTCACATATCATCCAATATAATAACTTAACAATCTTCTTATATAACATCCAACATGTACAGATTAACAATTTTAATACACAACAGCCAATGGGAAAACATTTAACCACTAGGACTAAATCAAACATAACACACTCAAGAGCTATGTACACAGCACACTACAGAAGATCAGCCATATAAATATCCAGAACACACTCCAAAGAACCAACTGTGTACACATCCAGAACACACTCCAAAGAACCAGCTGTGTACACATCCAGAACACACTCTAAAGAACCAGCTGCCCACACATCCACAACACACTCTAAAAAACCAGCTGTCCACACATCCACAACACACTCTAAAGAACCAGCTGTCCACACATCCACAACACACTCTAAAGAACCCGCTGTGCACACATCCACAACACACTCTAAAGAACCAGCTGCCCACACATCCACAACACACTCTAAAAAACCAGCTGTCCACACATCCACAACACACTCTAAAGAACCAGCTGTCCACACATCCACAACACACTCTAAAGAACTAGCTGTGTACACATCCACAACACACTCCAAAGAACCTGCTGTCCACACATCCACAACACACTTTAAAGAACCAGCTGTCCACACATCCACAACACACTCCAAAGAACCCGCTGCGCACACATCCACAACACACTCTAAAGAACCAGCTGTCCACACATCCACAACACACTTTAAAGAACCAGCTGTCCACACATCCACAACACATTCCAAAGAACCAGCTGTCCACACATCCACGACACACTCTAAAGAACCAGCTGTCCACACATCCACAACACACTCCAAAGAACCAGCTGTCCACACATCCACAACACACTCTAAAGAACCAGCTGTCCACACATCCACAACACACTCCAAAGAACCCGCTGTGCACACATCCTTTATATTAAAACTGTTGAGAACTATTTTTATGAGTGCCTAGTAATTGACTTGCTAGAGAAACATTTCTACCTCCAGGCTAGGATAAACACAATACTCTATATGAAACACAATTCATATAACACCAGAAAACACTACTTCATGGCTTCAAGCCACAGGTCCACATACTGGTAACCAAACAATAACTTGCAACAGTTTTGTTGTTGTGAAATAATTATAAGACTTGACACTAAAAAACTGTAATAAAGTTAAGATAAAGGTAAGGAGATTAACTAACAATGAATAGCATGAGATAACTGTCATTTCTTTATCTCCATCTTTAATTTCCATAAATCAGTTACAAATATTTCAAATAAGAATGGCAATAAGTGTAAAAATGCATACAGGACGATGGTAAAGCTGGTGTAAAGTAAAATTAATGAAATTATAAATTATTTTTACAGCTTTAGAAATATTAGGCAGAACTCAGTAACAAAACATCTTGACTGTCAAGTTTTTATCAGTGGGTGGATATAGAAAAACAACAGATCACATGATTAAACTGGGAAACTGTTACTGAGTCTTGTTTCATATCTGTAATGTTGTATGTAACATACATATTTCACATGATGATTTTTCCCTATCTATGATATAAACACATTGTGTACATCATGTATGAAAGTGTTGTACTATTAAAACTGAGCTGTGCAGCACAAGCACTTGAGTGGATTGAACCAATCATTGGTTAATCACAGTGATATACTATAATAGGGTAAATGTTGTCTAACGCAACAGAGTCAATGTGAGACACTTACTCTCAGACCCATGAAGGGGGTGTGTTGGACAGCAAAGGCTTTCTTGATTTCCAAGCTCTGATGGAGAGGTTGTAGTTTGTCCATCTTAGAGGTACCGTGCAATTTTAGGTTTTCTATACCAACAGACCATCTTAGAGGTACCATGCAATACTAGGTCTTCTATATCAATAGACCATCTTAGAGGTACCGTGCAATACTAGGTCTTCTATATCAACAGACAGAGTTAAGCAATTCTATTATGTTGTCCATATAATCAGACAGAGTTAAGCAATACTATTATGTCTTCTATATCAACAGACACATGTACAGCAATACTATTATATCTTCTATATCAAAGCAAACCTATATTTGGACTGTGAAAAGCTTCCTCTTATTAGTCAGACTATTTTTATGCAGACTGTTACCAAATGTACACAAGATGGAGCTAAAGTGAGGTCCTGATAAACTCTGGGTTTCAGACCGTGACATGGCACCACAGGTCACCTAACTCTTGCTCCCTCTATCTAGAGTGGAATAACAACCCTAGTAAAATAGACGTACAGTCTGTGTTCTCAATTTCTCAATAAAAACCCACTCAGTGATCCCAAAAGTTGTTACTGTTGCAATGGATCAGTTTTTAAAAGAAAAGTTAGACATTTTTAACCTGATCATTTCTTCACTGCTTTTTTGTAGGGAACAATAATATTCCCTTCTTTGAAAGTTGTTTTGATATCCCTAATACAAAAAAGCCGTATGTAAAAAAAAAAATAATAATAATAATAATCAGTATAAATATATTTATTTAAATTATATAATTAATTGTTCCTTTTACGGAATATAATTTTAAAATTCCTTAATGATAATGTTATTATTAAGGAACAAAAAGCATTGCTAATTAGTTACAACAATTTAATGGAAAGAATTAAAATAACAAAATAAAAGTAATTTAAGTGCCTGATCACTGAGAAGTGTCATTAATAAAGAAGATTAAATTATAGATAAACATCATCATTTTCTACACTTTCACAGTGATCTAAGACAATCTTCATTGTGTTTCAAATGCCTTAATTTTCTTCTCTGCTATAGTCATTACTCATACAATTATTAATTTATTCAACAGGTATTTATGACAGCTAAAGTGTATATGAAACCACTTCACTTGTGTGTGTTTGACATGTTTCATGACCTATGCATACGTTCTGTGATTATTTTCATCTATCTGTTGTGTACAGCCAGTTTATCATTTTATTTTGCTTTCAGTACATTCTGAAAGTGAAATTTTCATCATGTATTGCCCATTTCCCATATGTTTATGTGGCTAAAGACATCTTCAAGTATCAGAATGTATAATTTCATGTAATAATTTTACTCAAAAGCCCACAAGATGATATTCAAAGTAATTATATTATTACAAGTGTAAGAATTAATATTATTTTCTAAAGTATTAAAATTATAAGATAATATTACTTCCAAATTATTATAGTTAAACGAGACACACAGATCTCTTCACAGTGCTAAAAATGAGATTTAATAAATATATTATAAAATGTAGTTTGTTACACAAATACAAGAAAGTTACAGTATTCTAAGAGTTTAGCGAATACATTTACTTTGTATCAATCATAAGCAACCTAGTAATTGGTTTGTTACACTATAAATACATTTCAGCTCCGACTAACCAAATTAACTTCACGTACAATCACTTATTGTAAATTAACAAAATATTTTTGCATTAAAAAATAGATTCAGCGTCAAAATTTTGTACATGATACGCAAACGTGCCTGTTGCACAAGATAATGCTTTTATTTCCTTTATCTGTATCAAAATGTTGTCTTAATGATCTGTTGTCATTATTTGTCTTCAATGAATGTAAATTGTTCCTAGCTTCTAGAAGAAGAAGAACTTGTACGTATTATGATGTAAATTATCCTTACATGTTTGTAAATATATTCCCTGTTGTGCTTCTGTGTTTGTATGCTGCAAAGTACGTCCTCTAGTTGATAACAAGATTTGAACATAAATCAAAAGATACCAAAACAATGATGCTACTTGTTACAGCTCTAGGTTCCCATAAATGGGGCAACAACACCTGACAACATGCTCTTTATTTCACTTGCAGTTTTTTTTTTTTTGCAACAGGAATCGGCTCCCTCAATGAGATAGAGTTGCTTGCACAGAACAAAGACAAATGGCGAGATTTGATAAAATATCTTTAGAAGGATTGAAAACTGCTAGAATAAAAATTTAGATAAGAGAAAGAGTATCTGGGTCTATCCCTGTGGGCCGGCTACGGCTCGAAAGGTCGATAGATAGATAGTTTTACAGAAGTAAATAATTGTGCTCAAATGAACAGATTTTGTCAATACGTGTATTTTAGTTTGAAAATATAAATAAGAACAAAGAAGAAACATGCAGAAAACTGTTGATGTAACAACAAAGAAGTTTACAGTAATATGAGCTCACTATAAAATCTACAAAGTTAGTAATATTCACATCTATTGTATGCTGGAAATAATTTCTGCTGATATTAGTGATATCCAAATAAATGCAGAATTAGAAAAGGTAAATACAAGCTGTGGTCATGAGCAATGCTACAATATGATCAGATGCTTGTCATAAAAAAAGTTAACACTGCACGTGAGAAAGTCTGTAAAATCATCACCAAAAACAAATCATGAAGAGCTTCTAACATCAGTAAGAGAAAAGGAATTATGTTAGTACGGGAATGTCACACTGGCCTGGCCAAAACCACATTACAGGGATGAGTGAATGGTGGAAGACATTGAAGTAGGTCAAAGAAAATATGGATTGATCAAAACTGGGATGTGAAACATATAGGAACAAAGCCAGAAACTAGCACATACCTGTGAAACATGGAGAATTGCAAAAACAATGAAGATACAAACTTTCATTAATGGATCTTGCACAGAATAAATTGATAGAAATAACAGCACAGAATTACTTAAAACTATGGGAAAGTGCCAGACAAATATCGGGACAAAGATATACAGCAAAGATGATGGATGCTGGATGGAACACACTGCCAACTAAGCATACTGCATTAGAGGTCCTTTTTCTTGAAATCTCCAGTTCAGGAGGCAAAGAGGAAGGCTAAAATGTACTTGGAGAAGACAGGTGGAAGCAGAAGTAAAGATGGAGAAGACATGGACCAAACTTAAGAGAATAGCACTAAACTTGTCGACTTGAATAATAATGTTTGCTGAAGATCTGCGCTCTACAGGGAGTTGAATGGCAGAAGAAGAAACCAGCGCATAACAGTAAAGAACTGAGCGTGATCTTGAACAACTCACGTTAATATTCCAAAACTCTTACAAGGGAGGTAACAGGTAATACATTAATGACAACTCAAAATTATTTCCTCTCATCATACTCATTAAAAAATTACCACTGAAGTGATTTATATCACAATAGCATCATTAACAAATTTCATAGTTAAACCCTTACTCATAATAAAACATTGAACCAGGACCTACCTAGAGTAGTTAATCTAGGTAGACAGGCAAGAAAGTGTGTTTGGTTTGAGTGTCTCAACTATAGAACTACTATTGTATAATGTAATCAAAAGTGTAACCACATGTTTACGTAAGCTGTATGCTTGTTACCAATATATATAATCACATGTCCATTGATGCTGTATGTTTGTTGCCATTGTACAAAATAAATAACATGGACACTCTAATGTGCTTTCTCTATTCAATTTTTTTTCCCCTGTATGTCCATAAAGTATATCCCCTTTAGAAGACTTTCTGGTACCAACATGATGTGTTGCTCGCAACCTATTTTCTTTACTATGGTTTTGGCCATCATAATATATCTTATAATTCTTGTAAAAGAGTCTGACAATCATCGCAAAAGCATCTTATAATCCTAGCAAAAGTGAAAAGTGCCTGACAATCCTAGCAAAAGTGAAAAGTGTCTGACAATCCTAGCAAAAGCATATTACAATCCTAGTAAAAGTGAAAAAGTGTCTGACAATCCTAGCAAAAGCATCTTACAATCCTAGCAAAAGCATCTTACATTCCTAGTAAAAGTGAAAAAGTGTCTGACAATCCTAGCAAAAGCATCTTACAATCCTAGCAAAAGCATCTTACAAGTAAAAGTGAAAAAGTGTCTGACAATCCTAGCAAAAGCATCTTACAATCCTAGCAAAAATCTTACAATCCTAGTAGCATGTCTACAATCCTAGCAAAAGCATCTTACATTCATAGTAAAAGTGAAAAAGCATCTTACAATCCTAGCAAAAGCATCTTACATCCTAGTAAAAGTGAAAAAGTGTCTGACAATCCTAGCAAAAGCATCTTACAATCCTAGTAAAAGTGAAAAAGTGTCTGACAATCCTAGCAAAAGCATCTTACAATCCTAGCAAAAGTCTGACAATCCCAGTAAAAGTGCCTAAAATTATAACATGGAAAGAGAATGAACAATCAAATAAAACAGTTGTTACACATTAAAATTCATTAAGAACCATCCTTACAAAAATCACAACAACACCAACAATTGTTTAAATGCCCATTTCTTAAAAAAAAAAAGAAATAAATAAAACAGTATTATATGTAAATACTATAATTAATTAAATGATTTTACAAAAAACATACATTTTACAAACGCTATATGTAAAAAAAATGCACTGATAAAATTTACTGCACACAGCAGACTTATAAAATATAAAGAAATGTAAAAGTCATACTCCAATTTTAACATTATTAAATTAAAAAGATATCTACTTTTTTTTTACAAAATGTTATGCAGCATTCTTCTTTTTCTTAGCGTTCACCCATTAAGTGGGCATTGATGCGTTGTGTTACTAGTTTACAGCAATGCCACAATATCTGCACCTTTCGGCCCGATATATCTGTCTCTGGCATGGATGGGTAGATTTGCTTAACAATTTTTGCCCAGACAGCGGTCATTTTTAGCTCACTCATTTTGACTTTAAACTGCCAAGGTTTCTTTAATGTGAGTGAATGCACATGGGACCTTCTGTTTTTCCCCATTTTCCGAGGGCTAGACATCGGATCTTAACTACACAGAGAACAAAGCAGGGTATATATAGCCATGAAGAACACACAGATTTGATTTTTGACAAATTCCCACCGTCTGTGGTGAGGATCAAACCTGTGACCTTTTTATCCAGAGGCCAACATCTTATCTCTAGACCACCAAGTCCCCTATATGTAGATTCAATCAATCAGTCAGTCCAAAGAATGGTGCTTAAATACCCCAGTTAAAGCTATCAACACCTTTAACTTCTAGCAAACCTATTGAGATCAGTGTTAACCATATTCAAACTTATATACTTCTACTTGGGGTATCCATTTCCATAAAACATCAACGACAACATACCCACATTTTACAGAAAAGTAATTGTATTTCAATATTAAACAAGGGTCACCATGAAACAAAATCATGAATGAAAAATTATTCATATGTGCAGACTTGGGGGTAAAGGCAACTGTCAGCACCAAAGCTAAAAGCTGTCAACAACTATAGCTGACTGCTTGCTCCAGGTTTGGTGAATTAAAACTATCAAAATCCTACTCCACCTCTTCGCTGTGTCCCCAGAAACAAACTAACCTTAGCCAAGGGTAGGGACTGAGAAGGAAGGCTGTCTGGTACTCAAAAACTCCAGACTAAAATTGGATGTGCCTGGCCAAAAGGTGCAAATATTAGTTCTACCACAAGCCACAAAACAATGCATTTATGCCCACTTAACATCCTTTTAAGGGTAGAGAAGTAAGAGGACTATACATTCCTTTAGTAGTCATGAAATGAACATGAGAAAGAATTCACAGGCTAAAAAATATTAACCAAATGAAACAATTTAAAATGCCACAAATGTTATATGTTGTGAATAAGAAACTTATAAATTGTTTGATTAATCACAACAATGAAAAATTAAAGTTGTGAAGGTTAAGTCATGTCCTTCAGGTCTGGCAGAAGTTACCACACAGAGAATTATGAGAGATGGTAAGATGTAGAGATTATTAGGAAGAACTGGAATAACAGCTTCTAGGAATGGATGGGTTCTGACTTTGCCATCTCTGAGATAAAAGCAATGGACTATAAAGACACATGGAGAAGAGCTGTGACCCAACAATTTATATAATAGATGAAGCCACCAGTGTTGATAACAATACATTTTAACTTGTGCTGATAGGATTGTTCTGTCAGGATTGACAAGGTTAAAGCAAAAATGAAAAAAAACAAAAAACATCTTCCTTACAACAAACATATTTTAACAAGCAGTGGTATCTATATTCTTCTAGAGCTGCAAAACATGAATACTCCCTGCTATTTATGGAAAAAAACATGAAATGAGATGCCATAGAAAGATCTTGTGCATATCTTATACAGACCATATCATGTATGAGGAAGTGCAGAATAAAGCCCAATGACCCACAGAAACATTTAAATACTTAGTGTCCAAGGTTAAAACATAAAAATGGTACTGACATGTTACAAGGTCTACATGCCTTACTAAAACCATTCTACAGGGTACCAGGAAAAAAGAAGACAAGGCAAGAAAGAGGTGACAAGCCAACAAGAGGAGGCAGGATTATGATTAAAATGTAAATTTGTGGATGTGTCACTCTGAACAAGGACAACAGATGCTGAAAAATATCCTGTGTTCCAAAGTGTTCACCCCTTGTGATGGAATCAAAGAGAGAAGACAAGTCTAGTGAAAAAAGTCATAATGTAAAAAAAGTTTGATGTGATATTAGGAGGAATGGAGAGGAAATATAATACATTGGCTGTAAATTGCAACACAACACAATAAACATTCTTTTAGGGACAAGCAAACAATAACAGAAAATGGAAGGAGAGCCCCATAGTAGACCCAGAGTAAGATGGAGTGTCAAATATCCAAGAAATGCTACTACAATATGAATTAACAATGACTGTGGCTACCAGAATAGCAAGAACTAAAACTTGATATCTTCATCAACACCTGAAAGGGTATAAGATGAAGTGAAAAGAGGGGAAATAATAAGAAAATACAAAATTATATGGAACAAGTATTACAAGCAATTACTAAACAAACCCTCACC
Source organism: Megaustenia siamemsis (assembly GCA_032433765.1). Lineage (NCBI taxonomy): Eukaryota > Metazoa > Mollusca > Gastropoda > Stylommatophora > Ariophantidae > Megaustenia > Megaustenia siamemsis. Next base: position 18,852,055 of record JAVIAB010000160.1, on the reverse strand, counting down.
TAGAGCCCATAGAAAAAGAAAACAAGGAAAACTAACAAACACAAAGAGACTTCTTCTTTCTTTTCTCTTTCTCACTGGTACCAAAAAGGTGTCGTGGTTATATCATTTGTAGTTCTTGCGCTGCTCGAACTGTCTGAATTAGTGATTTTCTTTGTTGTTACTTGTCTCTGTCACTGTCATCTATCCATCTTCTTCTGGGTCTTCCTCTTGGTCTTTTTCCATGCATTCTTGAGAAGAACGCCCTTGATGGTGATTGTTAAGGATTCATTCTGACCAGGTGGCCCAACCATTTAAGTTGTTGTTCTATATATTCTTGGTAGGGTTTTGTTCCTACCATAACACAAAGAGACAAATCCTTGAAACAGGAATTACAGCAACAGAAGGAATTAGCAAGCTCTTGTTAATGGCCTATCCAGAGTGAAAGTATTTTATAAAGAAAAATTTAAAAAGCCAGAAATAAAATATTTAAAAATATGAAATAATGTTGAAGTTTGTAAAATTGAAATATTAAAAAGTCTGTTGTCTCTAGCAATATAAGTCAATGGCTAAACTCAAACTCAAATATATATATATATATATATATTTTTTTTTTTAATTACATGAAATCTCACCTTCTATTAACAGATGTCTAAATGTCTTAAATTATTATACAATAAACCTATTATTTTATTATTATTTGCTAATTACAAATTATGATACTTTTCTAGTATAAACAAAACTGTTGACTCTACATCCATTGAAACTGAATTCTGCATATGAATTTGATACTCTCTCTCTTCCCCAAATAATAAAAACATCAATACTATTCTCCATTTTAGCACTGATGATTATCATAACAATACAAATGATGACATTAAAAGTTTAGTTAATGAACAGCAAAAAAAAACACCATAATGACAAAACACACCTTACAACCAGAGGTTTTTATTAGGAAGGTAAAAGACAAGAACTAAGGTAAGTTGCAGTTCCTTCAATACCTGGGAAAAAAATACCGTTTGTGCTTGGGGTTTTGGTAGCCTAGTTGGGAAAACTACCAAACTTGGCTACCGACGTTCGGACAACCCATGTTTTATTCCCGTTGCCAGCAGTGTGAGTTGTGGCTGGAAAAAAAATTAAATCGCGGTCGACCCAGCCACTGGCAGAAATGGGTACCAGGTAGTAGTACTCTGGGAAAGTGAGGAATGCCACCTCGTATCGTGAGTTTCGATGCTTGAAGCAACATTATTCAGAAGTCTCTGAACACTTCTAGATAGGTGGTCGAGCACATATGGATGAAAACTCATGTGCTAAGATACTGATTCAAGTCTCGTACTTTACCTTTTCTCTACCATTAGTGATCACATTTTTCAGTGACCAATGGCACATTTTATGACTAGTGTATCACACTTTTCTGCCCTACTTTTGAGTTTAAAAAACTCTGCTACCTATTTTCACGGTTGAGTGAGCCTCGAAGTTGCATCTTTCCAAAAACATTCACAAGAACTAAAGTAACTAAAGATCTAAATACAAAGTATGTTTTACCTTTTGAAAGAAGATGATGAAGCAACACGATGAAGATGCCATGAGTCAATAACTCACAATGATCGCTGCCTGTTTCAATCATTACATAACAAAAACAGTATCAATCTTGGTAACGAAAAATCCAATCAACAGGGGAATGCTAGTCCTGGCTGACACTCCACATAAAGAGTAGGAAAATGTGATACAGACATGACAAGAACGATTTGTTAATCTGGTAAGAATACATTTCTAAGCAAACAACTCTGACTACAAAAGGCTGCTGCCTTGCACAGAGGTCAAAGGAGTACTGTGCACACTTCTGTTCTTGCCATTTCAACTTTTGTGCATGCACATGCACCCCATGTGCAATTCCATTCTTGCCACATTAGAATAGGGAAGACTTTATTCTTCTTTTCCTTTCATTTCTCCTTCCAATTCAAAATTATTATATTAATTTTGTTATCATTTATTTTAAATACATATTTGTACATGTGATGTATGTTTGTTCCTGTTGAAGGCTTGTTGCGCGAAACGTCATTCTGGTTTGTGTTTGCCCACTTGTTACATGAAGCTTTGACCATACCATTTTTATCTATATATCTCCTTTTTTTTTCATTTCTCCTCAAAGGCTTACCTTCTTCTTACCTCATCTTACCTCAAAGGCTTAGCAAAGGATCTGGAAGCAATACCAAACAAATGTGACCTACAAACAAGTGCACCTGATCACATAAAAACAGTGTAAAGTATTATGCTATTAAGCGTAAGGAGAAGAAGAAAAAAAATGTTTTTCTATTTTCTAGAATGATTACAGTTCTTTTAGCTCTTGACAACAGATGACATCCTGCATGGGAGTTTTATTTCCATCTGGCATCAATAACATACACCATTATTTGACTCTCATTCACAATATTTCTCATTGTGTTTCATTCTCTCGAGTCTGTCCCCACTTATTTTCCTTTGAGTTACTATTTTTAACCACATTTCTTTTCTTATTGTTCCAATAGTAGCAAACCGCAATTCAGAGAAGAGAAAGTTTTCATATTTTATGTTTTAATTGTATTATATACCTGGCAGAAAGTGCTGGTTTTGTCTATTGTCATCATGTCATTTATGTCATGTAGATGTTACAGTACCTGTTTTTTTTGTCTCATAATTGTTTATTTATCATTTGATTGATATGACTTCATATCTCTGAATACATTAAATGTTCACATTTTTCTTATGCTTCTAACAAGAACAATTGTGATGAAAAGTATGGCCATTTGACGCAGGTGATTATCTTTAACCTTATCAGTAGACAGTGAAGGCACACAAGGTGGTTCATGACTATGTACTGACTCATAATATTTTCTACAAAATGGGTTCACGTTCTTTGGATGTGGCATTTGATTTACCTCCTGGTTAGAACCATCACAAATGTTTCCTTCTGATCTATTGTCATGCTCGATCGTTTCCAACAATTTGTGCATTATGTACCTCATATAGAATGGTATTCGCAGCAGCATTTTTATAAAAAACTTCATTTTGATAACCCTGAGGAAAAAAAAAGAAATTGTGAAAGAGAACCTATAATCTAATTATACATAAACTTGACATGTATAAGGGAAATAATCATGAAAATATTTCACAGAAATTATGAAGTCAGATTATATTTCTGATATAAGCTGAAGGTGGTAAAATACACACTACACATTTTGAACCAATTGCATAGGCTAAACTAAAAAAAAAAAACCTTCCCTAGTCTAAATTTATCATAATTTAATTTATGTTCATTATGTATTGTGAGGTAAAAGATTTAGTTACTGTCATTTGTTTTGTTGTTTTGAATCTATTTTTCTTAATGTTTATCAGATTTACTTATATATGAACTTACTGGTGCCATTACAAATAAATTCTGACCAAATTTTACGTGCAACTGTCAACATAATTATTTTAAAAATAAAATTACATTCACCAAATTCATAAATACACAGCACTGATAATGACAGATAATCACTGTGCTACTGACTAATACTTTTACTGACTTAATCTATCTATCTTTCGTTCGCCTGAAGTATTGTCTATATCTGCAATGTCGTTTCCTGTATAAATGTTACTGTCTTTTGTAATTCTTGCAGTGGCCCATATAGTTTTGTCTGTAGTGTTGTATCTATGGGCCAATGGATTTTCCTCAGTTTACTATATTCAGTGCAGTCTTGAAGTATGTGTTCAGCAGTCTGGGGCGCCTGTCCACATGTACAAGTAGTTGAGGTGCCGATCTTGAATTTTGTATACATGTGACTATGGAGTCGATTGTGTCCTGTTCTGAGGCATATAATGATAACTTGTTCATATCTATTCATATTATGAAAGGCATCCTGATTTGGGGCTTGTGGTCCTCTGATTGATTTGATTATCTGTTTCTTATGATGGTATGTAACCGGTGTATCTAGTTGTGTGCCTGTTGAACCTTCCTTTGCCAACTGATCTGTTTTCTCATTTCCTGGTATTCCACAGTGAGATGGGATCCACTGCAGGGCAACCCTGTGGTGCTTGCAGAGTTCAGTCAATAAGGTCTGCAGATGTGGTAATTTTCTGGATTGTAGTGCCTGGAGTACTGATCTTGCATCTGTCAAAAACACTATAGGCTGTGGGCTAAGATTACTGTTCAGCAGTTTTTCTATTGCCAACTTTATTGCTTGTATTTCTGCATCATAATTTTGACAATATTTCCCTGTTGCTATTTTATTCATATCCCTAGTGTTATTTGGGTATTTTATATATGCACCTGCTCCCCCATTCTTTACTGCATTCTGTGCTGATCCATCTGTGTACACACGAATCCATAGGTCTTGTGGGTATTCTTCGTCCAGGAAACTGAGAGTTATTGTTTTTCGCTGTAGACTATTCTGTTCCTCTTTGTCAACTATTCCTTTCACTTCTGTCCGTATTTGAACTGATAATCCTGATTCCTCTGTCCAGGGAGTCTGTTCTGGTATGGGCAGTAAGGGGTTAACAACTCTTGGCATGTCTGGTGTTTGTCTACTAATACGCTTGGCTTGGTGGATAAAACTGCTTCTCTTAAGTCGTCCCAATGCAAGATTTTGGAATCGATCCTTCATTGGATGTCTCGGCATACAAGCAAATTTTTCTGCCTGTATCAGTACCTTTCTGTCCCTCCATTCTCTCAGTGCTGGTATCCTCCACAATTTCTCCATCTCCAATATTGGTGTTGATTTCATTGCTCCTGTGATGACCCTAAGTGCCTGGTTTTGTACTTTATCCAGTTCTTGCAGTGTGGTGTTTGATGCTGAGCACCATGCAGATGATCCATATTCTAAATGTGGGTGTATACTCTGTTGGTAAACTTTACTGAGTATTTTCCCACTCGTACCCCATGTAGTTCCACACAGCTTTCTTATAATAGCCAACTTTCTCCTTGCTTTTTGGGTTGCCTTATTTATCTGCTGTTTCCATAATAGTTTGTTATCAAATGTAACTCTGAGATACGTAGCTTGTGTGTCTTCTTTCACAGGCTCATTGTTTATGTAGATGGCTCCTGCTTTTTGTTTTGGGGAGAGAGTGAAAAGTGTAGTACTGCATTTGTCTGTATTGATGCTGATACACCATCTATTTGTCCATGAATTCAGTGCATTCATAGCTCTTTGTAAAAATTTGGAGGCCACTGTTGCATACTCCTCTGTGCACCACATTACCAAGTCATCTGCATACATTGCCACTTTGATGCCATGTGGTAGTTCAGTAACTAGGTCATTGATGTAGATCAGAAAAAGTGTTGGAGATAGTACCCCTCCCTGTGGAACGCCCTGGCGCAGTAAGACCTTCTTACTCTTAAGACCATCCAGTTGCACTCTGGCTCTCCTGTTATGCAGGTATGCTTTGATCCATTTGTACATCCTGCTATTTACTCCATAATTTCTCAGTTTCTTCAAAAGCCCTTCCTTCCATACCTTATCAAATGCTTTCTTTAGGTCTATCCATGCTGCAAGTACCAGTTTCTTTTCTTGAAACGCATCCTCAATTTCCTGGGAAGATAGGTTGCCTGATCTTCGGTAGAGTAACACTGTCTAAAGTCTGCTTGTTGTGGGACAAGGAGATTTTCACTTTCCAGGTACCACTGCAGTCTGAGATTGATTATACGTTCCATTGTTTTGCACAAACAACTTGTAAGGCTGATTGGTCTATAGCTGGATGTCGTTGAACCATCTTTTCCTGGCTTTAGTAATGGTATCATAATTGCTTCTCTCCATGCCTGTGGCACTCTACCTGTGATCCAGCAAATGTTGTAGATCTGCAGTAGTTTTGCTTTAGCTGCAGTTCCTAAGTTCTTAATCATTTCATTGGACACTCCATCACTACCTGGTGACTTTTTCATTTTTAATTTGGATATTGCCAGCTCTAACTCTCTTTGTGTAATGGGTATTTCCATGACTTCATGTGTGGTCTCTTCTTGTCTTGCATTTTGTTGTTTTAAACGGGTCTCTTGTCGTTTCTCTAGGCTAATTTCAATATTGTTGTCATTTGCAAAGGAGTCTGCAAAGTGATTTGCTGCATGCTTACCTGTTTGGATGTTTCCATCCTTCTTCAGTGTAATTTTGGTGTTCCTTTCTGTACCCTCATCATTCAGCTGTTTTACAAGCTTCCACACTTTTCTTGTGTCTCGTTCAAGATTCAAGGACACTGTTTTCTCTTTCCAGCTTCTCCGTCTGGCTTGTGGTTTAGTCCATTGAAATTTGGCTTTAGCATGTTGATAGTTATTGTGGTGTTCCTGGCAGGGGTTATTTTCTGCTTGCTTTCGAGATATTTCCATGTCATTGTGCAGTTGCTCTAGTTCACTACTCCAGTATGGTTTGTAGTGTTTCCGTGACCCTCTAGGTATTGTTTCACTGGCAGCTTGTATTATTAGTCTACTGAATTCATCAACTATTTTGTTCATGTCTCTGTCTGTATTTAGGTCTTTAGTCAGTACACTGGTGTAATGTTGATACATTTTCCAGTCTGCCTTTTTGTAATTCCATCTGGAGAGAGTGCTGCTCTCCCTGACGGCCTCATTTTGTACCACTAAAAAGACAGGTCGGTGGTCACCGCCTCCAAGTTGTTTCCCAACAATACGTGTGATATTCCAATCCAGATCTGGTGAATGGAAAGCAAGGTCTGGTGTAGATGTGGTATGCCATGATCTGGAGTAGAATGTTGGTGGATCTGTTGCCTGGTTTAATAGTATAAGCCCATTGTCATCCTGCCAATTTTCAAGTCTTCACCTCTCTTGTCCATATCTTCATAGCCCCAGCTCTGTGAATGGCTGTTAAAGTCTCCACATACAATTATTCTATCTTTTAATGTAATTGTGTCTAGTGCTAGTGGGCGGTCACTCGGACAGTAGTAGTTAATTAGGTGAAAGTCTGTATTTTCTAGCCTGAGGTGCAGTATTTGATATTCTGCCCCATCCATATATACTTCAATCTGACATGCATTGATGTTGTTCTTTACAAGTGTCAGTATTCCGCCCTTTTGTCTGTTTTTTCTGTCAGATCGGTAGCACTGGTATCCCCTAATCTTCAAGGCTATGTCGTTGTTTAGATGGGTTTCCTGCAAACAGCATATACTTACTTGTTCTTCATGTAGGATATTTTATAATTCTATCTTTTTACTGTACCCATCTCTTTTGATGTTAATGCCTTCAGCATTCCAGTGCATTATTTTGAGTGGTCTTATTTTGGATTGGCCAGTAGCTCTATTCTCTCGCCCCCTGACTCCACAGAGCGGTTGAGAAGGACATCCAGTAATAGAGGTTGGGCCCTTTCGAGGCTGAGGGCCCGGCGCTGCACCTGCCTGAGTGTCCATCACAGGGCGAGTGCCATATCGATTTGTGGTTATAGACATACTTCCCATTGGCGTGAGTGCGTAGCATCCTGATTGTTGTAGTGCGCCTTTTGGCTGGTTGCCTCCGACTTCAGCACTTAAACTTGCTAGAGCAGACTGTGGTCTTGCTCGGGTGTAGGAAGGCCTGGCCAGTCTTGGTTTTCAGTCCCTGGTGACTGTTAAGCCCCATCCCCACGACAAGGAGCTGGCCTTGATGAGGACTGACTTAATAATATTGTTGTATTGATTCATTACTATTAAGTTACTATAATATATCATTATGATTATATTGATAATTATGTATACAAAATGTGATTGTGAATCATCATCATCATCAAGTACCGGGCCTGCTGGCGTAGGTGCTCATGTCTCTCCACAACTTTCGATCACGACAGTTATTTATCATTTCTGTTTTTGACCTTCTGCCAAACCATTCTCTTAAGTCTTAAGCTGTCTGGTATTTTGTATTTTTTCTCTTTGCTTCCCTCTATCTCTTCGTTCCTCAATTTTCCCAGTTGTTACATTTACAATATATTCCAGTTGTTCTCTTCTCATTACATGGCCAAAAAATGATGATTGCCTCTTCCTAATATTGGAAATTAGCTCTCTTTTCGCTTTGACTTCTTTCAGAACATTTTCATTACAGTACAGGCATTACTCTTCTTAGCTGTCCATGATTGTGAATAAGAATACAATATTATTTTCTATGACTCTTGCATCTAAAACGTACTTTCTAATCATATATATAACCTTGCCTTACAACACTTACTAACTAACTTTGCACAACTCACAACTTACAAATCTTACAGTTACGTTACATTCTCATTCCATCATAACTTTCACTTTCAGTGACTTTCTAAATTTTATTTTATTTTATAAATTGTCTGCTTCGTATTCTATTATTTACTAACAACACCGTGAACACGACGACAACAAACGTACTCAGTACTGTCTCTGCTAGATTAATATTATAAACAACACAGTAAACAAGAAGCAGAACAATAAAACTACGACAATTTACCTTGTAACTGGTATTGCCAGCAATTATAAAACTGTCCTTCAGTTTCAAAAATTGAGCGCCGCCATGACATGTCGTCATCCAAGAAGTGGCCAGGGTCATGGCCTAAATGGTGACCAAACGTTCAACAATTTATTGGTTATTGGTTATGGAAGGCCTCGGTATCACAGCAAACGAATTAAAATCCATAATTGCTCAACCGCCCGTGTCAGTGGAATCATCCGAATTACTAACTCATCTCCCAAACAAAGAAAGGTAACTGTAGTCCCCATCGGAGCAATCTCAGCACACGCCAAAAGACATAAGGCGAAACCGCGCTCAACAACGTTCAACAATGCAGGGGACAAGCAGACAAAGCCAGCCCGTTTGTTCAACAACACACGAAAGATGCAGATATTGTACTGTTACCTTCAATAGATTACACGGAACCTGCAGAAAAAAATATAGTCTTTCAGTGTTTCCGCGTTTGAATTTATTATAACATTTTAAACAGCTACAATTCTGTTTTCGTTTTTATAATCATCAAGAAAATTCATTTGTTGTTTCTCTCTTTCTCTCTCTGCGATCAAGACTCAATCAGACTAGGTTTCCAGACTCTCTCATGAAGTCAGCTGTCTTAAGTGATTCTATTGTCCCATATAGTTTCTCTTCCAGGGAGGTGAGTGTGGACCACATTGCTCTTCTCAGGTCGGTGTACTGGGGGCAATCCTGTAGAACATGTTTTGTAGTCATATTGTCAAGTATATTGGCATACATTTGTTGTTTGAATGTTGTGCTTTCTTTGTTTGGATCCTTCAATGAGATGAGTTTTAATTCGGATGATTCCACTGGCACAGGCTGTTGATCAATTAATGATGTTAATTCGTTTGCAGTGATACCGGGGCCTTCGTCTAACCATAACCATAACCATTCTTTGCTTCTTTAATTTGTTTCAACTGGAATTACAAGAATAAATGTTATCAGAAAGGATAAATAAGGCCAGAATAGATGTAGTCAATGTACACTTTTGGGGATATTTAGATTACAACACAAAAATTAGATCAATGAATTATATTAGAGATTTGTATTTTATGCCTTTTATATGGATGTGGACCCTAGACACCCAACAGCACCTAGGATGAAAGTGGACAGTGACTCTTAGATGGCTGCTTTACATCAGGATTGGTGAACCAGAACTGATAATGATCCTTTACATCAGGATTGGTGAACCAGAACTGATAATGATCCTACTCCCGTATTTAACCTGGAAACAGACTAACTAGCCTGGTAAAACTGGTATGATCAACGAGGGACGGTAATCTAGTATTTTAAAATGCCCTGTTGAAGTCGGATGTTAGGTCGAAAGGCGAAAATGTAGTATAATAGTCTGGTCGAGCGCAGAAGTAGAATGATGTCCTAAACTTCAATGATGAGTGAAACTAAAACTCGTAGAGTAAGAATAAAAACTGGCTGAACTTATTATTAGATGACTTAGCATGAAAACGAATTAATTAATTATCAAAACTGGAATATTAAATATACTGAACAACAAAAAAGAAAAGGAATACTTTTCAAGACATGGGTTATTGATAATGACAACGCCACACAATTTACTTAATTTTCTGTTCCATTTGGTCACTGATGTCCAACTTGTCCTTATGGGTATGTCAAGTGACCAGTAGAATCTTGACAACTTCTGCCACTTTTAGTCTATTTGCCCGTTTGTCTTCGTGTGGAACAAGGAGCAGGCGAAGACGGATGTGTCGGGCCGAACAGCGCAGATATCGAGGCTATGCACGTAAACTAGCGACACAACGTATCCACACTCACTTAACGGCTGAAAGCTCAGATGAAGAAGAATATGGAACATACCGTGCTTATTTGATATTTCTTGTCCTGTTCCTGGTGAACGCATGTGACCGAAACGTTATATTTTGTCTTTTTTCACATTTAGTTTAGTTGTCCTATAGAATTTTAAGTTGTTTTTTTTTTTTTCAAACAGATTAATTGTTTGGAGAATTCTCCCCCCCCCCCCCCCCCCCAAAAAAAAAAAAAAAAAAAAAAAATACTGTGAGACTCAAGAAGACAACTGAAAATAACAAAACAGTACGGATCTCTGGATTTGGAAATTAATACCTGCTGAATAATTGATTAATAACCTACGGAATATGGAAATTAATTGCTGCTGTAAGATTCTCGGCACCTCAAATAGCGACCACTACACAAGTGAGAAGGATCTAGAAGGAACACGCACTAACAATATATGACCATGTAAAGAAATGTTGAAAATGATCACCGGGGACTGGACAGAAGAAGCATTCAAACAAATCCAGATAATGACAAACAATAATGTGGAATGAAGTAAAAGAGAGCACAAACCAAAGAGCAAAAACCAGCCCGGTAACCAAAAAAACAGGGTGGCAAAATAAAACAAGGAAGACCAGATGAAATTATGTGTAGAACAATTAACAAAAATGGCTCAGTTATGAGTATAAGAACAAGACAATGTCTACAAGACCTAGCAGTGAATCGTCAGATTATGCTTGTTCTCGTTCGCCCGATGACTAAAGGAATACACCTCTTCGTCATCCGCCCTTAAAAGTCTGCGTCGTGTTGTAGTTTGCAATATAACTGTGATATTTGAGCCTTTTGGCCCAACACATCCGACTTCATTACGATATTTTTACAGACCCGGTTGTCTTCCCTCCTCGATTCCTACTCGCTTGACCAGACTAGACAGGTTAGTCTGTTAATAGAGGCACCACGGAGAGGTGGGGCAGGGTCTGGATGGTTCTGGTTCACTGATCCTGACGCAAGCCATCAGCTGTGGGTCGCTGACAACTTCCAGCTCTGCTGCTGTGAGGCGCGCCTTCACTTCCGTCATGTTATGAATGGTAAAACTATGAATCGTCAGATTATGAATAGTCAATTTATGAATCATCATTATGATTTCTGCCCGATTTGCAGTTTTCGGCATGAGAGAAACACTAAAAATGCAATGCTGAAGTCATGTGTTGGACCGAAAGAAAAAAATATTGCAGCCTGTCGCAAACAACGACACAGTACAATAAAATCCATGTCATTTAAAATGGTTGAGAGAGGGAGAAGTGTAGTCGTTATTAGAGCGTAAACAACAAATAGACGATGACAGTATTCATAACCATCTATCTTATAAAGAAAGCCGTGCACCACTGGCGATAGTTATCTTCTCACCTGATAATCTCGCTCATACACTCTGAAGATTCAGATCTCTCTCTCTCTCTCTGTGTCTTTTTCTCCCTTGATTTCATCATCATCATCATTGAGTGCCGTCTCCGCAACGAAGGTTGGCTACCATGGAGCGCCATTTTGCTCTATCTCTTGCTTTGATGGTGCAGGTTGTCATCGGTTGATTTGTCCATCTTTTGATGTTACTCGTCCATGTTAATCTTGGTCTGCCTCTGCCTCTTTTACCTTGTATTTTCCCCTCCAGGATCACTTTCAGTAGGCTGTTGTGTCTTTTAACATGGCCTAAGAATCGCATTTGTCTTGTTCTAATTGTCCCTTGATTTCATCTTTTTAAAAAAGTAACATGCTGGTCGATAACGTGCAATCTATGGCTAGAGCCACAGCATAGCAGTGGTCAACACTTGGAGACATCAAATCAGTCGTTATTCTGACAAAGATTCTGCCATTTCTGCATTAATTGTTAGTTTAACGACGTAGAGCTGATAGTGATCTGTAAAAGTAAAGTACTCCCGTCACGCCAAGTGCCGTATCTTTCTGGTGTTAGTGACCATAAATTGTACAGACCTTCAGCACATGATTTTTGGGGTAATATGGTCGGTATTATGCCCGTGCCGCTTTACTTTCCCATAAAAAAATCCGGTACCCATTTGAGGCTGAGTGAACTCGAAAGCCGTCGGTTGGGATCGAACCCTACATCTTGTCCTTTGTAGTCCAGTTCACAAACCACTGAGCTATCGCGGCTCTCTTTGTTTTCACCTTGCTACCACTAAAATCATCGAACGGCAATTATGTGGACCTAGATGAGTTGTGCTGTGGTGTGAAGTAAGTAAAAGAAAGTCGAGACCCCCGTCACGCCACGTGGCGTATAGGGAATATGCTGTTAGTGACCATAATTTTTATAGACCTCCGGCACATGATTTTTGGGATAATGTGGTCGGTAACACCCGTGCTGCTTTACTTTCCTAGAAAATATCTGGTACCCATTTAAGGCTGGGTGAACCTGGAAGCCGTCGATCAGGATCGAACCCTACCTCTTGTCCTTTGTAGTCTAGTTTGCTAACCACTGAGCTGTCGCGACTCCCTGTGGTTTGTAGTAGAATTGTGATATTTGCACCTTTCGGCCCAACACATCCAACTTCAGCATATTGTTCCAGATCCGGGTTGCTTTCCTTTTCGATTTCTATTCTCGTAGCTAGACCGGTTTTTGTGTTAATAAGAGCTCCATGAAGAAGTGGAATTAGGATATCGGTTGTTCTGGTTCAACCGATCATAGCGTAAACAGTCAGATGTGAGTTGCTGGCGGCTTTAAACCCCGGTGTTGATGCGCGCCTTCGTCCCCGGTGCAATGTTTGTCTGTGTCAGCTATTTCTTCTTCATTGTTCTTCTATCGGTTATCAAAAATAATCACAGATAACTTTAATTAGCCATGTTTAGATAGCCATGTTTAGATAGCCATGTTTAGATAGCCATGTTTAGATAGCCATGTTTAGATAGCCATATAACTCTTTACGTCGCAACAGCATTGCAATTTAGGAAACATGACCGTTTTAACTAACTTGTGTTTTGCTCTCACTCTCACTTTGCTCTATCTCCTCTCTCTCTCTCTCGCCTCACGCTCTCTCTCTCCTCGATCGCTCTCTCCTCGTTCTGTATCTTCGCTCTCTGTCCTCGTTCTCTCTCTCTCCTCTCTCTCTTCTCTCTCTCTCTCGTATCGCGCGCTCTCTCTCTCCTTGATCTCTCTCTCCTTGATCTCTCTCTCCTCGATCTCTCTCTCCTCGGTCTGTATCTTCGCTCTCTGTCCTCGTTCTCTCTCTCTCCTCGCTCCCTCTCCTTGCTCTTTTTCTCCTCGAAATCTTTCTCTCCCCACTCTCTCTCATCGCGCTCTCTCTGTTTGTGACAAGTAACAATCTGACCGGTTTACGACAAGTATCGATCTGACCGGTTTATGACAAGTATCGATCTGACCGGTTTATGACAAGTATCGATCTGACCGGTTTATGACAAGTATCGATCTGACCGGTTTGTGACAACTAACAATCTGATCGGTTTGTAAAAAAAAAAAAAAAAATTAAGTGCCTCCGTCACGCCAAGTGGCGTATAGGGAATATGGTGTTAGTGACCTTCATTTTACAGACCTTCAGCACATGATTTTCGGGGTAATGTGGTCGGTATTACGCCCGTGCCGCTTTACTTTCCCAGGAAAAATACGATACCCATTTTAAAGCTGGGTGAACCCGGAAGCCGTCGGTTGGGAAGGAACCCTACCCCTTGTCCTTTGTAGTCCAGTTCACTAACCACTGAGCTATCGCGGCTCCCTGATCGGTTTGTGACAAGTAACAATCTGACCTGTTTATGACAAGTAACAATCTGACCTGTTTATGACAAGTAACAATCTGACCTGTTTATGACAAGTAACGATTTGACCGGTTTATGACAAGTAACGATCTGATCGGTTATTGACAAGTAACAAATATGAAACTTTACTAAAAGCAGTTTTGTATTTTATTTTTGTGAGTACCGCGATTTCTACAAGTTCTTAAATCTGTTTTACTGACACATTTTTTTCTTCAAAAACTTCAACCTTCTTTTTCTGCGTTTGCTCGACGATAAGTTTACTTCCCTTCATAGCACGGCCTCTTAAAAAGGCGTTAAAACGACGTTGTAGCGACTGTCTTTGCAGCTGCTGCAACATATTTCAGGACTGCTTCAACGGGAAATAATTTACTTTGCTTAAGAATTGTGTTCAGATTATAAGTTGGTTGTGTCCCCTAGATTATTAAAATATGTCAAATATTAAAATAGTAGCCATGATAATTTATTTTCTCTCCCTCAATCTCTATCTCTCTCTCTCTCTCTCTCTCTCTCTCTCTCTCTCTCTCTCTCTCTCTCTTAATTAAGTATGCATTTCTATTTTTCAATGTATGTGTGACTAACACTACCGGTTTCATTTTTATTCTGTCATCTGGATAACCAGAAGTTATTTCCGCTTTTCTAACTCAAGATGCAACAAAGCTTGTCAAATCATTGGAGAACCAATATTGTCCAACAAGGAAATAATTAGCCCTTACTCTGCGACAGAACTAGCACAGCGGCAGAGGACAATGTAACATACATACAACAGTGCTCAGAGCCAAAATAATGGAGAAACAATCGCGATCATACAGACATAACGTAAATAAAATTGCAGGATTTTTCTCAAAATGGCGCCCATGTTTTGCCCACTTCTTGGCCAGGCACAATCCGTTTAGCCTCAGACTAAGTCTTTCACGTTATATTAGACCGTGATTGTTATCCAAAATTAAAAGTACAAACGCTACGAAAACGCCAGATTAAGAGGAAGACCGAGAAAGAGATGGATAAAGGGAATACTAGAGTCACTAGGAGGAATAACATCAGAAAAGGCCAACAGAAGAGCAAAGAATCGCAGATTGTTTCTCCCCTCGACGCCAACGGCAGCAGAGGAAGGATAGAAGAAGAAGAAGAAGAAGGAAATAATTCTAGAGACAACATGGGCATTCTGCAATACAATCTTCATTCCAACGTTGTGCTATCAATGCCAGTCCTGGACCCTACTGCAAGAACAATTAGAAAAATAACCACTACTGAGACGAATTGTTATGTGTTAGACGAATGATAGGACACAGTCTGAGAGATAAGATAAAAAATGAAGAACTGAGAAGAAAAAAATAGGAATAATTCCCGCCATAGAGTACATAAAGAAACAACAGATAAAATGCTTTGGCTACGTGATAAGGAGAAAGATCAAAGCATACGCAACGAACCATTCAATAAACGTTGCGAGATCACCAGTTCCAAGGAACGACCACGAAAAATATAGACTGATGGAATATTAGAAACACTAGGAAACATAACTGCAAGAGAGGCCAACTGAGGAGCAAAAGACCGTAATTTATATCTCCCCTCGACGCTGAAATGCAAATGAGGAAGGAAAGAAGATTTATTTTTTGTCCTTAATTTTTTTTCTCTCTCTCTCTCTCTCTCTCTCTCTCTCTCTCTCTCTCTCTCTCTCTCTCTCTCTCTCTCTCTATTGGCATCCCCCCCCCAAAAAAAAATAAAGAAATAAAAACACTCTGACCTCCCCCCCCCTTTCTCTCTCTCTCTCTCTCTCTCTCTCTCTATATATATATATATATATATATATATATCTCTCTCTCTCCTCAAAACAGATCACTGGGTGTGTTAAACAAATATTACTGTTAGAGTATCTGTGTTACAGATGCTCTGCGTTATCTTCATTCTGCTATTTACGTTTTTACATTTCATGTGCGTGGTATATTGAGGGTGTGTATTCGTGTGTGTGCTTTCGTGTGTCTGTGTGTTGGAATTCGAGGAGGCTAAAACTATTATCCTTTTTTTTTTTTGGTTATAGGAGGTGTGGAAATAGAGGGAGATGTGTTGGGGAGGAGAGTTATGAGACCAGAGAATGTGGGCAAGGAGTCAGGCGTACAACAAGCTATGGTGGCAGCTTTACGAAAAAAGTAACACAACAAAATAATGACGTTTCGGCCTACATGCGGCCTTTCTCAGAAAACGAGAACACAAACAAACAATCAAGTAAAGATAAACTCTACTACATCTAGGATGAGCGGGACAGGTATCTCAAAAAGAAATACACAGAAGAATAAGAGATGAAATGAAAAAGAGATGTGCTACATGTCGGAGAATAAAAATAGATAGAGATAGAGATAGAGATAGGGATAGAGATAGGGATAGAGATAGGGATAGAGATAGAGATAGAGATAGAGATAGAGATAGAGATAGAGATATTGATATTGATAGCGATAGAGATAGAGATAGAGATAGAGATAGAGATAGAGATAGGGATAGAGATAGGGATAGATATAGAGATAGAGATAGAGATAGAGATAGAGATAGAGATAGAGATAGAGATAGGGATAGGGATAGAGATAGAGATAGAGACAGAGACAGAGACAGAGACAGAGATAGAGATAGAGATAGAGATAGAGATAGAGATAGAGATAGAGACAGAGACAGAGACAGAGATAGAGATAGAGATAGAGATAGAGATAGAGATAGGGATAGAGATAGAGATAGAGATAGAGATAGAGATAGAGATAGAGATAGAGATAGAGATAGATTAGACTCTTGCACGCTACTACTTGCTCCGGTTACCAGATTTACTGCAGCACTGCAATCATTTGCTTGTTTCCTAGACAATATGAGCCAGTGGCCAATTGTGGTTTTGTGTTCACTTTGAGTTTTTAATTTCACCTTGCACAGAAAGAAAATTGAGTAATTTCCTAGTTTAGGGACATGAATTAACATGATCTCCCCTTAGTTGGCGTCACACCAAAGATACTGTAGTTCTCTATTACTAAAAATGATTTCTATGTTCACCACTAACAACAAAAATTAATACATGAATATTATAATGGATACAAACTCCCGAGGTGATAGGTCATCTTCATCATAATCGAGTGCCATCTCCGCATCGAAGATTGGCTACCATGGAGCGCCATTCTGCTCTGTCTCTTGCTTTGATGGTGCAGGTTGTCATAGGCTGGTTTGTCCATCTTAACATGTTACTCGTCCATGTTAGTCCTGGTCTGCATCTGCCTCTTTTACCTTGTATTTTCCCCTCCAGAAATACTTTTAGTATGCTGTTGTGTCTTTTAACATGGCCCAAAAATCGCATTTGTCTTGTTTGAACTGTGTTTAGTAGTTCTCTTTTCATTTTTAGTTGTTTCAAGACTTCATCGTTTGTTTTCTTTTCCTTCCATCCAATTCTACCTATTCTTCTATATATCCACATTTCTAAGGCTTTAATTCTCTGTTCTGTTTTCTTGTCTAATGTCCATGTTATGGACATAATGGATGCAAACTCCCGAGGCGATAGGTCAGTGAATCATTTCAGTGAAGAGGTAAGTTTATAATACTCGGAAACAAATTCACAAATAATGAACAACAGAGAAAACAAAACAAAGAACAATAAACAGACAGCCCAAAGGAGGGATGAAGCCGTATTCCTCGACACAGCGCCTTGCACGAGTCTCGCTCTGTATTGTTGAGATCTTTCTGTCTTATCACGTGGTCAAATCATGCTGTATGCTGTTTCCTATGCACTCAATGCCGGGAATTATCCCTAGCTTTTTGTCTCAGTTCATCACTTCTGATTCTTCGGCTGTTTCCTGAGATTCGTTTAACACATTTAATCTTGCAGGTGGTTATTTTAACATTTCATCTTGGTGGTGGTTATTTTAACATTTCATATTGGTGGTGGTTATTTTAACATTTCATCTTGTTGGTGATTATTTTAACATTTCATCTTGGTGGTGGTTATTTTAACATTTCATATTGGTGGTGGTTATTTTAACATTTCATCTAGGTGGTGGGTATTTTAACATTTCATCTAGGTGGTGGGTATTTTAACATTTCATTTCGTTGGTGGGTATTTTAACATTTCATTTCGTTGGTGGTTATTTTAACATTTCATCTCGGTAGTGGTTATTTCAAAATTTCATCTCGTTGGTGGTTATTTTACTTATTGTCTCGAGTCTAGAATTCAAGTCTGGCATTGGTAACACAGAATGAAATTAGGTTAAACACAAAAATAAAAATGTTCAACTCGAATGTTAAGTCAGTCCTATTATATGGCTGTGAAACATGGAGAGCAAAAAAATTGACAATCATGAAGATACAGACTTTCATTAATGGATGCTTATGCAGTATAAAAGGATAGAAATGGCAGGACAAAATCACTAACATAGAATTATGGAAATGTACCAGTCAAACACCAGTGGATAAAGAGATACAGCGAAGACGATGGCGCTGGATAGGACACACACTGCGGAAGCCAACTGAGAGTATTACACAACAGGCCTTTTTTTGGAATTCCCAGGGAAAAAGACAAAGAGGAAGATCAAGAAATTCTTGAAGAAGACAGACAGAAACAGAGATGAAGATGGTGGGGAAGACAGGGAATGATCTTAAAAGAATGGCAAGAAACAGAACGACTTGGAAAGTTTTTGTTGAAGACCTGTGCTCCACAGGGAGCTGAAAGTGTTTGTTGAAGACCTATGCTCCACAGGGAGAAGAAGAAAAGAAGATTGGTAACACAGCGTCGGGATGGTGATTGTGTCGTAGAGTGTCCGTTTTACCTCTAGAGTTATTTTCTTGTTGGACAATGGTGGTAATAGTTGTCCGATGATTCGCTTGCTTGCATTCTGTCGATGACTAAGAGAAAACACCTCCTCATCATCCGCCATTAAGAGGACGTTAAGTGGGCGTGTCTGCGTTGTGTTGTGGTTTGCAGTAAAATTGTGATATTTGCGCCTTTCGGCCCAACACATCCGACTTTAGCATGTTATTTTTTAGTACCGGGTTGTTTTCCCTCTTCGATCTCTTCTCGCTTGGCCAGACTAGACAGGTTAGTCTGTTACTAGAGGCACCGCGCAGAGGTGGAGCAGGGTCTGGATGGTTCTGGTTCACCGATCCTGGCGCTAGCCATCAGCTGTGGATCGCTGCTGTGAGGAGAGCCTTCGCCTTCTTCCGATGCTTTGACAAGCTTTGTTGCATCTTGAGTCTATTTCTGCTGTTTGAGAATTGCCATTTGTCACTAAACTTCCTAGGTATTTAAAATCATTCACCTGTTTTAATTGCCTGTCTATAGTTATGGTGATCTTCTTTATTCTCTTTGGCCATACTCATGTTTTGTTGATAATGACTTTCACTTTTTATTGAGTGCCTGTGATGTTGTCTATTTTTGTTTTTCGTTCGCCAGGTTTGACCTCTGACGAAGTCCCTAGAGACTAGGAACTGAATTGTGCATGTTAATCCATTTTTCCCTGGCAGCCGTGTGCACAGGCAGATAACTCCGACTTCGGAGGTACTTATATTTTTTCCGTCGATGAGTAATTGACGTTTCAAGCCGGGCCTCGCTGCTGAGACCAAGGATGGTTGTCGCAGAGAGAAATCATAAATAAAAATCCCAACCGGTGTAGCCGGAATTTGAACCCACAACCTCTCTGTCTCGAGGCCGGCATCTTGCCTCGAGACCAACCAGTCCCAAGTCTATTTAAGTGTTTTTGAATGTCTTCTATTTCCTCACGTATTTGTGCCTGATTGTCTGCGAATAGAAGATCATTAATCTCCCCTATTGTCTCCGATGCGTTGGCCACCTTACATATGTAGCCCATGTAGGTAATAAACAATTAAGGGAATCGCTTTTACTTTGTTTAGATTAATACATCTTTTTTAATAGGAAATACTTCACCAGGAACTTGCAGGCTCAATATTAGAACTTAATCCGGTAGTGACGATCATGACACAATAACTTACCTTTATTACAAATTTGACGTTTGGAAGGAGTCTTGCTGGCTGAGTGGTTAGTGTGCTCGCTTTCTGGCTAGAAGGGTACTGGTTTGATCCCCAGAAGTGACGAGGTTTTTTTTCGGCCGTGAAGGCTCCGGGGTTCATCCAGCCTCTAAAAATGGTTACTAGATATTTTTTTTTTTGGGGGGGGGGGGGTAAATAAAGGTGGTCTGGCATGATACTGACCACATCACCCAAAAATGTGCCGTAGTCATAGAAAAATATGGTCACTACCACCATATTCCCCGTAATACCTAGCAAGTCGTGGGGGGGGGGGGGCGATCTTTACTTTACTATTTGGGTAATAGTAATTAGTTGCTGATTCTAAGATGTGTGCCCGGATAACTGAAAGGCCTCATTACCCAAATCGGAAAGAGAGTGAGAGTCAGAGAGATAGAAAAAGAGTGAGAGAGTCAGAGAGATAGAAAGAGAGTGAGAGTCAAAGAGATAGAAAGAGAGTGAGAGTAAGAGAGAGAATGAGAGTCAGAGAGATAGAAAGAGGGTGAGAGTAAGAGAGAGAGTCAGAGAGAGTCAGAGAGATAGAAAGAGAGTGAGAGAGAGTAATAGAGTGAGAGAGAGTAAGAGAGTGAGAGAAACAGAGAGAGAAAGAGAGGGAGTGTGAGAAAGAGAGAGAGTGAGAGAGAGAGAGAGAGAGAGAAAGAAAGAATGAGACAGTGAGAGAGCGAGTGAGGGAGAGAGTGACAGAAAGAGAGAGAGAGAGTAAAAGAGAGAGAGAGAGAGAGTGAGAGATCGTATTTATTGTTTGTACTTTATTAGTAGGAAAACCGAAAAAAAAACAATACTGTGACCCTGCATCGAATCATCGGCGGAAAAAAAAAACATGATTAAATCAACGATGAAAACGTTCCTCCAGAGGCTAAAGGGCTTGATCTAAATTGAGATCAGACGTGAATTGCATAATAGTTCTAGAAACTACGAACTACTCTATTGAACTGCTGGTCACACAGATCTGGGGACCAAAGCTAGATGGCCGGTGTCTGAACGATCCGGCTATTTTGGGACTGTTTTTCCTGGATTCCGGAAGCTCGCCCACACGGAAAGTAGACACGATGGCGATTATTTGTGTGTGGGACGTAAGGAAGCACTAGATATAGGGTAATCAATGAATACAAACAAACAGGGGAAGAAGTCAATCAATAAGACATTGTGTTGTGACTAAAACCTTTCAAGTGTAAAGAGGAAGGAACAGGGTTACACATTTAATGTGCATTTTTTAGTAGACGGGGGATGGGAGGAAACAGATGTGTTTGTGAGAGGTTGAAAAACACAAGTGAAGACATTAATGAAAGAGACGATAAAAAAAAACGAAAAAGAAACAAAGAAAGGAATGAAGGAAGAAAGTGAGAGAGAGAAAAAGAAAGACGGACGAGAGAGAGAAAGAAAGAAAGAAAGAAAGAAAGAAAGAAAGAAAGAAAGAAAGAAAAAGATAGAAAAGAAAAAAGAGAAGAAAGAAACAAACAAACAAACAAAGTGAGAGAGAGAGAGAGAAAGAAAGAAACAAACAAAGAAACAAAGAGAGAGAGAGAAAGAAAGAAAGAAAGAAAGAAAGAAAGAAAGAAAGAAAGAAAGAAAGAAAGAAAGAAAGAAAAGAAGAAACAAACATTGAAACAAATAAACAAAGAGAGTTTGAGAGAAAGAAAGAAAGAAAGAAAGAAAGAAAGAAAGAAAGAAAGAAAGAAAGAAAGAAAGAAAGAAAGAAAGAAAGAAAGAAAGGATTTTAAGATTGAACAGAACGAGATGGAAGTGGGAGCACGCTGAAAGTTACAAAAAAACGAGAGACATAGAAGCAAAGAGTGAGAGAGACGGGTATACTACTTGAATTGAAATATTGAGGAAGTCTAGTGACAAACGGCAATTCACATGCATCAGAAATAGATTCACGATGCAACAAAGCTTGTCAAATCAATAGATAACTATCACCACTATTGTCCAACAAAGAAATAACTCTAGAGGAAATACGGGCACTCTACAATACTATTGAGTTATTAGCGGATCATCATCATTGCACTCCGAACATGTCCATAGGTGCTCAGATCCCCTCCTCAGCAAGTCCCGCAGTGTCCAGCGACTGACGACTCCAGTTCTGTGTTGGTTGATTAGTCTTCTTACACGCCCACTAAGTTTCTCGTTTCTGGCTGTGCCCATCTTAACTCCCATCTCTTCCATCCGAAGGAGTGACGTGGACTCATGGTTATCGAAGTCCTGTGTCCTTCCCACTTATCGGAGGGCATCGATGATGTCTGCCCGATCCACTATTTGACCGTCCTGAACAATAGCGCAGCTAGCCAACCTGTCCGCTCTTTCATTTCCCCGTACACCCCCATGTCCTGGGACGTCGACAAAGGTGACCTTACGTATTTTTGACTTCGGCAATAACTCTACCGATTGCCTACGTACAGATCCCGCCCCCAATTTTCGTATCATGCTCATCGAATCACTCAGTATACTGGCGTGTGTGTAGTCTTGTGACTCTAACTAGATGAATGGCCTGGTCACTGCCATCGCCTCCATTGTCATGCTACTCGTGGTCATAACGTATGCACCACTGTCTTCCTTGACTATTTTGCCTGCCGAACGTGCTGTAAATGCCCATGCACTTCTTGGGTGTCGTATTACAGATCCGTCTGTATAGATGACTGCATCTCACTCATCGGTATTATCCCAGATAAGACCATTTACTCCGCATTGACCACTACTGAGTTCTGTTCTCTACATTTCCTGTCGAGTGTGACAATGCACGAGAATGTCCCCTTGAATGACGTAGGCACCGGTATCCACTCCTCGCCAGCGTTGATGTGGTAAGCCCACAGACCTGTTTGATAACATCTTCTGCTCGGCCCACCCATGATTTGCCTCTTTTTAGCCTGGCACCTTTCCCTGTGTTGAGCCCATGACGCAATTGATGCTCTTTATCTACACTAATCTTCAGGTATGCTCGTGCCCTCCAGATCTTGATCCTGTCATCCATGGTTGGAAAGTCGAGAAGATACCTCATTGCTACACAGGGAGTGTCTCTCGTACACCCCACGATAATGCGCATAGCCTCAGTCTGTAATTTCTCCAGCTTGT
This sequence comes from Megaustenia siamemsis, assembly GCA_032433765.1. Classification (NCBI taxonomy): domain Eukaryota; kingdom Metazoa; phylum Mollusca; class Gastropoda; order Stylommatophora; family Ariophantidae; genus Megaustenia; species Megaustenia siamemsis. The sequence continues at coordinate 18,829,026 of JAVIAB010000160.1, read as the reverse complement.
CAATTTGCAATATCTACAATATTATCTTGGTAGCCACGATAGCTCAGTGGTTAGTGAACTGGACTACAAAGGACAAGGGGTAGGGTTCGATCCCAACCGACGGCTTTCGGATTTACCCAGATTTAAATGGGTACCGGATTTTTTTTTCTGGGAAAGAAAAGCGGCACGGGCGTAATACCGACCACATTACCCCAAAAATCATGATGAAGGTCTGTAAAATGTATGGTCACTAACACCATATTCCCTATACGCCACTTGGCATGACGGGGGCTTTTTACTTTCTATTTTATTTTTTTTTACAATATTATCTTCATTCCAACGTTGTACAACCAATGCCAGTCTTGGCCTCTGCTTAACAATAAGAGAAATAACCTTTAAAGAGATGAAATGTGTCAGACGAATGACAGAAGACAGCATGAGAGATAAGATTAGAAATGAAGAACTCAGAAAAAAGCTAGGAATAATTTCCGCCATAGAGTACATAAAGAAACAACAGATAACATTGGTTTGACCAGGGGATACGCTAGAAAAATTATACAACACAACGAGACTTCAAAAAACTTTGCGAGAACACCAGACCTAAAGACCGACTGCGAAAAAAATGGATTGATGGAATATAAGAAACGCTAAGAAACATAACAGCAGCAGAGACCAACAGAAATTACAGCTGAGCCATGTATTTGGTGTTTTTTTTTTTTTTGACCACCCATATTTCCAGCGCTATTTTGAGTATTTCCAAAATACTAAAATATTTTTTTTAAAGTATAAATAGTCGCAGCTTTTTTGTTTCTGGCCCAGTCTTGGCAGGAATTTAGCGTTTGTTGCTGCCCAGAGTGGACCAGAAATAGGCTGTTTGTCTCAAAAGTGACATTTTAGTTTTTATTTTGGAAATTGTGTAGCATTGTTTTCTAAAGAAGTACACATCTTCGTCATCCGCCCTTAAAAAATGTTAAGTGGGCGTGTCTGCGTTATGTTGTGGTTTGCATTATAACTGTGATATTTGCGCCAGTCGGTCCAACACATCCGACTTCGGCACGACATTTTTGAATACCGGGTTGTCATCCCTCTTCGGTCCCTACTCATTTTGCTACACAAGACAGGTTAGTCTGTTACTGGAGGCACCACGGAGAGATGGAGCAGGGTCTTGATGGTTCTGGTTCACCGATCCTGGCGCAAACCATCAGCTGTGGGTCGCTGATAACTTCCAGCTCTGATGCTGTGAGGCGCGCCTTCGGATCCTGTGTAGCATTTATTATTTGCTTGCATTCGCCCGATGACTAAAGGAGTATACCTCTTCATCATCCACCCTTAAAAGAATGTTAAGTGGACGTGCCTGCGTTATGTTGTGGTAGCATTTGTTGATAAAGAAGACGTTTGAAGTCAAGTACATCCCACTCATTCTTAAATTGACATTTTAGGGTTGTGGTTAAAATTTGTGACACCACGTACAAAAATTAAATGATAGTTTAGTAGTTAATGCTCGCAAAAAAAAACAAAAAAAAAAACAGCCAAAGATGAGCAAATCTGAGAGTTCGGGGGAACTCTATTTAATGGGAGCCAGAGATTAAAAAAAAAAAAACAGCCAAAGATGAGCAAATCTGAGAGTTCGGGGGAACTCTATTTAATGGGAGCCAGAGATTAAGAAAAAAACAGCTAAAGATGAGCAAATCTGAGAGTTCAGGAGAACTCTATTTAATGGGAGCCAGAGATTAAGAAAAGAACAGCCAAAGATGAGCAAATCTGAGAGTTCAGGAGAACTCTATTTAATGGGAGCCAGAGATTAAGAAAAAAACAGCCAAAGATGAGCAAATCTGAGAGTTCAGGAGAACTCTATTTAATGGGAGCCAGAGATTAAGAAAAAAACAGCCAAAGATGAGCAAATCTGAGAGTTCGGGGGAACTCTATTTAATGGGAGCCAGAGATTTAAAAAAAAAACAGCCAAAGATGAGCAAATCTGAGAGTTCGGGGGAACTCTATTTAATGGGAGCCAGAGATTTAAAAAAAAACAGCCAAAGATGAGCAAATCTGAGAGTTCAGGAGAACTCTATTTAATGGGAGCCAGAGATTTAAAAAAAAAACAGCCAAAGATGAGCAAATCTGAGAGTTCGGGGGAACTCTATTTAATGGGAGCCAGAGATTTAAAAAAAAAAACAGCCAAAGATGAGCAAATCTGAGAGTTCGGGGGAACTCTATTTAATGGGAGCCAGAGATTTAAAAAAAACAGCCAAAGATGAGCAAATCTGAGAGTCCGGGGGAACTCTATTTAATGGGAGCCAGAGATTAAGAAAAAAACAGCCAAAGATGAGCAAATCTGAGAGTTCGGGGGAACTCTATTTAATGGGAGCCAGAGATTTAAAAAAAAAACAGCCAAAGATGAGCAAATCTGAGAGTTCGGGGGAACTCTATTTAATGGGAGCCAGAGATTTAAAAAAAAAAACAGCCAAAGATGAGCAAATCTGAGAGTTCGGGGGAACTCTATTTAATGGGAGCCAGAGATTAAAAAAAAAAACAGCCAAAGATGAGCAAATCTGAGAGTTCGGGGGAACTCTATTTAATGGGAGCCAGAGATTTAAAAAAAAAACAGCCAAAGATGAGCAAATCTGAGAGTTCGGGGGAACTCTATTTAATGGGAGCCAGAGATTTAAAAAAAACAGCCAAAGATGAGCAAATCTGAGAGTTCGGGGGAACTCTATTTAATGGGAGCCAGAGATTTAAAAAAAAAAAACAGCCAAAGATGAGCAAATCTGAGAGTTCGGGGGAACTCTATTTAATGGGAGCCAGAGATTTAAAAAAAAAAAACAGCCAAAGATGAGCAAATCTGAGAGTTCGGGGGACTCTATTTAATGGGAGCCAGAGATTAAAAAAAAAAAGACCGACCTAGTGAAACACTAACATGAACATTAAAACGAGAGACAAAAATAGCAAGCATCAGCTCCCTCGCCGAGATTCAACAACTCGCCCAGAACAGAGCCATGTGGCGAGACACAATGCGGGCCCTGTGCAAGGTCTGACAGTTCAAAGATCGTCAGACATAAGAGTCTAGAATTTTTCGCCCTCTGTGCTGTCTTCGGTTCGAAAGGGGATTAGATAGAATATTTTTTTTAAAACCACAAAAGCATTACAGTTTTAATATTCGGCTTCTTCTAATTACTTTGGATGTATAATTGTAGATGAGTGTTGATTTGATTTGCGTGGAAAGAAACAAACGAGCAAATCAACTAAGGTATGAGGGAAAAACAATATATCTATCCATTGATCTTTCGAGCCGTAGCCGGCCCATAGGGCATAGACCAAGATACTCTTTCTCTTATCTGAATTTTTTTTCTAGCAGTTTTCAATTCTTTTAAAGATATTTTATCAAATCTAGCCATTTGTCTCTGTTCTGTGCAAGCAGCTCTATCTCATTGAGGGAGCCGATTCCTGGTGCTCTTGCCTCTCTGATCAATCTTTTTTTCAGTATCTCTCTGGGTCTTCCTCTTTTCCTCTTACCTGTTGTTGTTTCCCACATGAGGGCTTGCTTTACTATTCGGTTATTATTTCTTCTCATCATATGTCCAACATATGACCATCGTCTTTTCTTTATTACTGAAGATATTAGTGGTTACTTGGCGATTTCTCTAATTTCCTCGTTTGTTTTGAATTCGTTCCACGCTATACCAAGTATTTTCCTTAGACATTTATTTTCGAATGCGTTCAACTTTGTTTCTATATCTCTTGTTGTTTTCCAGCTTTCACGCGCATACGTAAGGGTTGATAGTACATTTGATTTGAATAGTCTAAGTTTTGTGTTGATGCGTTTTGATTTCCACAACTTTTCAAGGCTTCTGAAAGACATTGCTGCTTTAGCTATTTTGATTTCTTTGCTTGTATCCCCTTGATCGATCAATGTGACTTCCAAAATAGATAAAGTTATCGATCTCTTACACTGGTTTGTTTTCCATGCATATTTTGTCGTCTGTTGGAATGAAGCTTTTCATGACTTTAGTTAGTCTTTTCATGATTGGTTAGGGACAAACTACTGTGTGCCTAACTCAACATTCTCATCTCAACTCAACATTCTCTTCTCAACTCAACATTCCTTGTCTGCTGGCGGATAACTTAACTGAAGTCTCCATAGCGCGTCACGAGCTATTAAAACAAGTGACCTTGAGCTGTGACGGGTAAAGTCAGGCTTTTCATTTTTTTAAATTTTATTTATTGTATAAATAGAAAACATTTTAGAAACATTTTGTCTTTGTTTGCCCTCAGAAGTGCATGAAAGTATAATTGAAATTCTAGGTCGCACTCGTACTCGGAGTCGATGAAATTGGGTGGCTGGTCATGTTCGTCAGGCTTTGCTTCATCAATGGATCTATCTCCGACACGAGACGCCCTGAAGCCAACACTGCTTATATTCCTTTGTCTGATCAGTGTGTGTCGAGTCCTAAAGAATAGCCACCGCGGAGGAATTCTACGTGGTACACTGATCAAGGGTGGGCTAGTCCAGCCGTGGACAAAGAGTACCTTTTCACACAAAAAAGAGTCACTTTGAAACCGAGCAGGAGGTCCACCCACCGCAATCTACGGTCACTCGTTACACGTAACTTCTTACCACAGATCGGATCCGTCTCGGTGCCTTATTGTTGTTGGATGTAAACGGTTTATGGCGTCCTGTGTCCCGCGGACTCGTTTAAACGTCACTATATATCTTGGTATCGTGGGAAACGTCACGATGATAGCTCTTAAGTGGTTTTGTCTGGGTCAAGGCTGTATGAAATCCCGCCATTTTATTGGGTGAAACGGACTTAAAAAATAATAAGGAATGCGTTGCAACGACCGGAGTCGTAATTTCTAAGTAAAGCTGACAAGAATATGGGTGATCTCCGAGTGAACCAAAGGGTTGGCTTTACATAAGTAACCAGTAAGCCCAGACAGTAAAACTTACGCTAAGACCAAAGTCTATCTAGCCTGGCAGGGTAACCGTGTCCCAAGAGGCCAGGCCTGAGATGGCAGACGACAGTCGAGGAACCAGTCATTACAGACACACCGAGCACAGCAGTACAGACGACAGTCGAGGAACCAGTCATTACAGACACACCGAGCACAGCAGTACAGACGACAGTCGAGGAACCAGTCATTACAGACACACCGAGCACAGCAGTACAGACGACAGTCGAGGAACCAGTCATTACAGACACACCGAGCACAGCAGTACAGACGACAGTCGAGGAACCAGTCATTACAGACACACCGAGCACAGCAGTACAGACGACAGTCGAGGAACCAGTCATTACAGACACACCGAGCACAGCAGTACAGACGACAGTCGAGGAACCAGTCATTACAGACACACCGAGCACAGCAGTACAGACGACAGTCGAGGAACCAGTCATTACAGACACACCGAGCACAGCAGTACAGACGACAGTCGAGGAACCAGTCATTACAGACACACCGAGCACAGCAAAACAGACGACAGTCGAGGAACCAGTCATTACAGACACACCGAGTACAGCAGTACAGACGACAGTCGAGGAACCAGTCATTACAGACACACCGAGTACAGCAGTACAGACGACAGTCGAGGAACCAGTCATTACCGACACACCGAGTACAGCAGTACAGACGACAGTCGAGGAACCAGTCATTACAGACACACCGAGCACAGAGGTACAGACGACAGTCGAGGAACCAGTCATTACAGACACACCGAGCACAGCAGTACAGACGACAGTCGAGGATCCAGTCATTACAGACACACCGAGCACAGAAGTACAGACGACAGTCGAGGAACCAGTCATTACAGACACACCGAGCACAGCAGTACAGACGACAATCGAGGATCCAGTCATTACAGACACACCGAGCACAGCAGTACAGACGACAGTCGAGGAACCAGTCATTACAGACACACCGAGCACAGCAGTACAGACGACAGTCGAGGAACCAGTCATTACAGACACACCGAGCACAGCAGTACAGACGACAGTCGAGGATCCAGTCATTACAGACACACCGAGCACAGCAGTACAGACGACAGTCGAAAAACCAGTCATTACAGACACACCGAGCACAGCAGTACAGACGACAGTCGAGGAACCAGTCATTACAGACACACCGAGCACAGCAGTGCAGACCAACGATACAAAGACAATCACTAGAGAAGCAACACTTTTTCACCACCTACAAAGAAGAAACGCAGCTCAAAACAAAAGAAGATAGAACAAAAAACGAACGAACCCACGCAGCAACAGATGTCCAGAACAAAAGCTCATACGCCCACATCGACAGATTCAGAAGATGAACCTAGACGCAAAAAATCAACAGAAACGAAGAATTACAACACAAAACCCACACACATTAACCTCCACAGGACGAACAACAATGGACAAACACAACCTACCATACGGGGTGGGACGGCTTAGATTTCGATGACGAACATAACCAGCCAGCCTACTTCAGCGACTCCGAGTAGGACCTAGAGCATCAATGATACCTTCATGCTCTTCTCAGGGCAAAACAAACACGGAAATTGTTCTAAAATGGTTATATTTAAACAATAAAAATGTTGAATAAAATCCTCTACTAACGTTTTACTTCTACTACAACTACTACTACTGCAACTAACTACTATTACCTCTACAACTACTACTACTGCAACTAACTACTATTACCTCTACAACTACTACTACTGCAACTAACTACTATTACCTCTACAACTACTACTACTGCAACTAACTACTATTACCTCTACAACTACTACTACTGCCACTAACTACTATTACCTCTACAACTACTACTACTGCAACTAACTACTATTACCTCTACAACTAAAAAAAAAAAAAAGTCTATCTAGCCTTGACATTCATTTATATAAAGGTAAAGATAAAGTACGAGACTGATCGGCATGTAAGTTTCCACCCATATGTGCTCGGCCGCCTATCCAGAAGTGTTCGGAGACTTCTGGATAGTGTCGCTTCAAGCATCGAAATTCACGATGCGAGGCTGCATTCTTCACCCTCCCAAAGTGATAACCTGGTACCCATTTCTGCCAACAGCTGGTCGACCGCGGATTTTTTGTTCCAACCACGAGTACAACTCATGCTACTTCCAGCGGGAACACGGTGTTGTCCGAACGTCGGTAGCCCAGTCGGATGGTTTCCCAACCGGCTACCGAGACCCCATTTATATTATTATTTATATATACCCAACGAGCTGTGATCAAAAACATTTGTAGTGGTCATGCCCATATTTCTTGTTCACATCACGCACATAAAGTAATATGGTAATCATCATTATCATGTGCCATACCAGTTTGCCTATGCGATTATGCACTTTTATAATATTCTATCAACAGTGCATCGTATCAGGAATAGACCTCGCCTTAGAATATATAAAGAAACAACAGATAAAATGGGTTTGCCACGTAACAAGACAGAGAGCAAAACACAATACAACGAGCCTTCAGTAAACGTTGTGAGAACACCAGACCCAAGGGTCGACCATGAAAAAGATGGATTGACAGAATATTATAAACACATAAAGGGTATTGGGAACCATTATTTCTAATATTTTATAACGCAGAAGAGTTCGTTGTTGGTGGCCATAGAAAATAGAACGAATTGCCACATTGTCGTTTACAATAATTACCACTGGCGTTGTCTTCAAGCTACGCTTCACTGTACAGATTGTCTGGTTAGCGAAAATGAACAATTTTGGCTTACTGGAGACTAACAATATGGCAGAAGTCTGGTGGACCCTAGCCAGGAAATGTATAAATATATATATATATATATATATATATATATATATATATATATATATATATTTTTTTTTTTTACCATGGAATCGTGATCATCATCATCATCGAGTACCGTCTCCGCAACGAAGGTTGGCTACCATGGATCGCCATTCAACTCTGCTTCTAGCTTTGATGGTGCAGGCTGACATAGATTGACTTGTCCATATTTTGATGTTACTCGTCCATGTTAGTCTTGGTCTGCATCTACCTCTTTTACCTTGTATTTTCCCTTCCAATGTTGCGTTTAGTAGGCAGTTGTGTCTTTTAACGTGTCCCAAAAATTTTATTTGTCTTGTCTTAATTGTATTTAGTAGTTCTCTTTTTCTTTTTAGTTGTTTTAAAACTTCATCGTTTGTCTTCTTTTCTTTCCATCCAATTCTGCCTATTCTTCTATAAATCCACATTTCAAAGGCTTCAATTTTCTGTTCTGTTTTTTGTATAATGTCCATGTTTCTGCACCATACAGGAATATTGAGAAGATGTAACATTTTGCTATTCTTAGTTTCAGCCCTGCTGTTATTTATTTTGTTGTTAGTATATTTTTCATGGCATTAAAATTGCTTTTTGCCATATCTATTCTTTTGTTTATTTCAATTGTATATTTTCCATCATTGGTCATAGTATGTCCTAGGTAGTTGTAGCACTGAACTGTCTGTACCAGATGTATTCCTTCAACTCTGGAATAATTATCAAATTGTGATCTACTTATGTTATGTTCGCGCGTCAGTTTACAATTTGCGTCCTATAAAAATTCGCTCATCATCATTATCATGTACCATACCGATTGGCGTAGGCGATCATGTCCTTCCACAATCTTCTATCTACAGTGCATCGTATCAGTTCTGTTTTTGACTGCTTTCCATGCCATGACACCAAGCTATCCATATTTTCTCTCGTTGTCGTCCGCAATCTCTCTTTCCTTTTATTTTGCCAGTTGTAACCAAGTATTCAAACTTTCTTCTTCAAATGATGTGCCCGAAAAATGTTGATTGTTTCTTTCTGGTGTTTTTTGTGAGCTGCCTTTTTGTGTTGGCCTCTTTGAGAACTTTCTCATTGGTCTTTTTAGCTTTCCAGGAAACTTTCAACATTCTTCTGAGAAATCCCATCTCTGTGGCCTCTAATCGTCTTTTCATTTGTTTGTCTACTGTCCATGATTCGATTCCATAGGTCAGAATTGGTTCTATATAGCAGCGATGAACTCTCTTTATCATTTCTATTGACATAGATTTGTTGCATAAGATATTTTTCATTTTCTGAAAAGCTATTTTGGCCTGAGCTATTCTACTTTTTATTTCCGTGGTGCATCTTCCATCTGATGTTATTATTGTGCCAAATTATTTGACGCGTTGCACTTGTTTCAAATTTGTCCTGCTTATTTTTATGCTGCATGCTGGTGATGATTGTTTCTTCTATATGATGATTACTTCTGTTTTCTTAATATTCAGAATGAGGCCCTTCTTGATGCTTTCCTTCAATATTATGTCTACCATTTCTTGTAGTTCCTTCTCTGTCCCTGCTATTAAGACTGTGTCATCCGCATATCGCAAATTATTTATGTTGTGACCTTTGACTTCAATTCCTTTTTTGTGTACTATTGATCTCATAATATATTCGCTGTAAAGTGAAAACAAATCCGGTGACAGAACACAGCCTTGTCTGACTCCTTGTTTTATATATTGGAATTGTCCTGTTTGTTTGTTAATTCGTATAGCTGCTGTTTGTTGCCAGTACATGTTTTTATGATTCGCAGATCCTTGCCATCAATGTTTAATTTCTCCAGCATATTGATTATTTCCACATGCTTTAATTTGCCAAATGCTTTTGTGTAGTCTATAAAGCACATTTATAGATCTTTCTTTACCTCTCTATCAATGTTCTTAAGATGTATATTGTATTATTGGTGCCCTTTCCTTCCACAAATCCACATTGTTCCTCACTTATTTCTGTTTATTTTGTTTCTTACACGTCTCATGATTCTTAGTAATATTTTTGCCATATGGCTCATGAGACTAATAGTGCGATGGTCTTCACAATCAGTGGCGCCTGACTTCTTCAGTATGGCTACAAAGATAGATTTTAGTAGATCTTCGGGTAAGTGTCCAGTGTAATATATATCATTGAGTAGTTTTCTTATAACTTGTACTCCCAGTTCTCATAATGCATTCATCTCTTCGATTGTTATATTGTCGGGACCTGGAGCTTTGCCTCTTTTCATGTGTTGAATTGTGTCCTCCACTTCACTCTGCATAACTGGTGGTCCTGTGTCTTTGTTTGAATTGTTTAACTCTGGTCTTTCATCATCAGATAGAGTTGACTGATATATTCTGTCCATCTTTCTATTGTCTTCTCCAGTCCCATTATTATATTTCCTTCATTTGACTTTAAACATACTGAAATTGTTACTTCTTTTCTTCCTGTTAATTCATTTAACTGATTATGCATAAATTTTGAGTCTTTCTTTTGTTGTTTTTCCATTTCTTCACATTTCTGTTTTAACCATCCTTTCTTTGCTTCTCTGCATTTGTTCTGGATCTCTTTGTGCAATATTTTGTATGTCCGTTCTTCTTTCTTATGTTTTCTTCTTTCATTCATTAGTTGTAATATTTCTTCTGTCATCCATTTCTTTTTGTTGATTCTTTTGGTCACTGGTATAACTTCTTTGATGTTTGTTGAATCGATTGTTTGAGCATTTCCCACTGCTCCTCGATGTCCTGTATTTTCTCAATAGCATCATATCTAGTTTGTACTATCATGCCATACTTATCACTCATCTGTTTATCTACTCTAAGTATATCTAGTTCAAATTTTATATTTCTTGGGGATTTCTGTGCCTCTCGCAGTTTTATTCTTATCTTTCCAACAACTGGTACATGGTCGATATTGCAATCTGCTCGTGACCTTGTTTTAACAGATGTTAGCCCATTCCTAAATCTTCTCTGTACCAGTATAAAATCAATTTGATTGTGTACTTTTTTGTCTGGGCTTTGCCATGTCTATAGTCGTCTAGGGTGTTGTTTGAACCAGGTGTTACCTATAATCATTTCATGTGTCTTTGCCCAATCTATCAATCTATCCCCTCTGTCATTCGTCTCTCCAAGGCCGTGTCCCCCAGTCACATTTTGCACTTTAACTGTTCCTACCTTTGCATTGAAATCCTCTAATATAATAGTTATTTCTTGGGATTTACAGTGTTCCATTGTCATCTCTAGCTCATTGTAAAAAGTGTCAATGTCTTCTTCTTCACTATTATTTGTTGGTGCATAAGCTTGAATTATGTTGGTTGGTATCCATTGGTCTACCTCTCAATTTTACTAGCAGAATTCTATCTGATACTGGCCAAAATCCTTTCACTGTTTTGCTTCTTTCTCTATCTAACATGATGCCTACTCCTCTTTCTTGTGTGGTTCCCCCAGAGTAAATTACATTTCCACTGTCGCGTTGTAATAATCCTGCTCCTTTTCATCTCATTTCACATAGTTCCAAGATGTTCAATTTCATTCTCTTCATTTCTTGACTGATGTTTTCTAGTTTTCCAACCTGGAATGCTGATCAAATGTTCCAAGTTCCTATTGCTAGTGTCTCTTTATTTTTGATCTAGCATACAGTAGCTTATTTCTAGCAGTGATTTCTGCAATATGTGCCACTTTGGCACACAAGGTTTCTGTTTTTGAGATTGTGTTTCTGCCCGATGTGCCGTCTTCGGCTCGAAAAGCTCAAACAATTAGAATTGACATTTCTGTTCACAAACGGGAAACTATAACATTTAATAGTTATGGGTAGAACATTAACATGGAACAATAAACGACATTGTAAATTTAGACAATATTTCGGGCGAACAATAGACAGACAGACAGACAGACAGGCAGGCAGGCAGGCAGGCAGGCAGATAGATAGATAGATAGATAGATAGATAGATAGATAGATAGATAGATAGATAGATAGATAGATAGATAGATAGATAGATAGATAGATAGATAGATAGATAGATAGATAGATAGATAGATAGATAGATAGATAGATAGATAGATAGATAGATAGATAGATAGATAGATAGATAGATAGATAGATAGATAGATAGATAGATAGATAGATAGATAGATAGATAGATAGATAGATAGATAGATAGATAGATAGATAGATAGATAGATAGATAGATAGATAGATAGATAGATAGATAGATAGATAGATAGATAGATAGATAGATAGATAGATAGATAGATAGATAGATAGATAGATAGATAGATAGATAGATAGATAGATAGATAGATAGATAGATAGATAGATAGATAGATAGATAGATAGATAGATAGATAGATAGATAGATAGATAGATAGATAGATAGATAGATAGATAGATAGATAGATAGATAGATAGATAGATAGATAGATAGATAGATAGATAGATAGATAGATAGATAGATAGATAGATAGATAGATAGATAGATAGATAGATAGATAGATAGATAGATAGATAGATAGATAGATAGATAGATAGATAGATAGATAGATAGATAGATAGATAGATAGATAGATACAGTAGCTTGATGAAGATCGGGTGTCACCTGTAGCACATGACGCTCCCTACCGAACGAGGTAGCTGTGGAGTCCCCATTAACGTTTATAAAAAAAAAAATCCGCTACAGTATAAATTAAATTAGCGAGACAATATTGAACAACACCGGGGGAAAAAATGTTAAAGCGGCATAATAATGTTTGGACAATCATATTTACTCGTTGTCGTGAGTTTTGGCCGGAGTTCAAACGCTTCAAACGTGACGATGAAGAAGGAATGGAAATGTCAAACAACATAGCGTTTACCCGGAAGTAACCGCCTTTTCTTATTCCAGAAAGTGCCAATTCCATCGCAAATAAAAGCAAGAAAATGAAATGTCAACAATCACCCAATGCTAAGGTTAATCCGGATAAACAGAAGCACCCTCCCTCCCCCCGGTCTATTATTACGAAATATGTGGGCGGAGGTGGGGTAAAGTAATAGCAGGACGGACAGAAGATCGGAAGCTATTTCCAGTTGTCACATTATCCATTGTAAACGTTATGTTGAGGGAATAAGTGTCAAACTTTCAACGCGCTATAACCACCCAACACCACCCCTCCCCTCTCTCAAAACCATATTACACTTACAAAGAAAACATCTTACATCCTAACTTCTTCTTTTTCTACCTTTCAGCTCCCTGTGGAGCATAGGTCTTCAACAAACACTTTCGAAGTCGTTCTGTTTCTGCCATTCTTTTAAGATCATTCCATGTCTTCCCCATCCTCTTCATCTCTGCTTGTATCTGTCTTCTCAAAGAATTCCTTGGTCTTTCTCTTTGTCTTTTCCCCTGGGGATATTGAGACTATGGATCTCAAGAGTATCATCTTGAGATACAGGCTCTAGAAGATTTTGGCATCGAAGTGATCACAGACATATGCAATGACATATAACATACAGGATACATACCAAACGAACTAAAAACATCAACTTTCATTGCATTGTCTAAAAAGAATGGTGCAGCTGAATGCAGTGATTTCAGAACAATAAGCCTAATGAGCCATGTAACAAAAAGTTTACTAAAAGTTATACAGGGAAGGATTCAGAATAAAATCAATACTGAATTAGATGAGCAACAATTTGGATTTAGGAAAAAACAGTGGCACAAAAAAAGCCATATTTAGCATGAGAACATTGATTGAAAAGTACATAGAAGTAAACAAACCAATTTATGCCTGCTTCATAGACTACAACAAAGCTTTCGATAGAATACACCATAACCAACTTATAGATTGCCTAAAGGATATAAATCTTGACGACACAGACATCCGACTAATATGTAATTTGTACTGGGATCAAACAGCAATAATAAAATATAACAAGGAGAACTCTACACCCATGGACATAAAAAGAGGAGTAAGACAAGGATGCATCCTCATCCGATCACCAAGCTTGTTCAATCTATACACTGAGCAAATCTTTAAATACATCTCAGAGATACCAGGCATACTAAACATTAATGGAAAGATAGTTAATAACCTGAGATATGCTGATGATACTGTTCTACTAGCAGAAAATCCTAAAGACCTACAACAATTGCTTAATGTGATAAACATAACAAGCAAAAAATATGGACTAGAAATGAATATCAAAAAGACTAAAACTATGATCATAAACAAAGAAAATTCTCAAGACCTGCAACTAAATATCACAGTGGAGAGAATACATCTGGAGACAGTCCAGAGCTACAACTACCTGGGACATACTATAACCAATGATGGAAAATGTAAAATTGAAATAAACAAAAGAATAGGTATGGCAAAAAGTAATTTTAATGCCATGACAAATATACTAACAACAAAACAAATATCAGCAGGGCTGAAACTAAGAATGGCAAAATGTTACATCTTCTCAGTATTCCTGTATGGTGCAGAAACAAGGACATTAGACAAGAAAACGGAACAGAAAATTGAAGCCTTTGAAATGTGGACATATAGAAGAATAGGTAGAATTGGATGGAAAGAAAAGAAAACAAACGATGAAGTTTTAAAACAACTGAAAATAAAAATAGAACTACTAAATACAGTTAAGACAAGACAAATTAATTTTTGGGGGCATGTTAAAAGACACAACAGCCTACAAAAAGTAATATTGGAAGGGAAAATACAAGTTAAAAGAGACAGAGGCAGACTAAGACTAACATGGACGAGTAACATCAAAAGATGGACAAGTAAATCTATGACATCCTGCACCATCAAAGCAAGAAACAGAGTAGAATGGCGCTCCATGGTAGCCAACCTTCGTTTTGGAGAAGGCACTCGATGATGATGTACGGGTGAACCTATAACAAGATATACCATCAAGACAAGCGACAGAGTAAACTGACGTTCCATAGTAACCAACCTTCGATATGAAGACGTCACCCATTCAATGAATAACGCTCCTTGGTAGCCAAACTTCGGTGTGGAGACGTCATCCAATTAATGAATGACTCTCCTTGGTAGCCAACCTTCGATATGAAGACGTTACCCAATTAATGAATAACGCTCCTTGGTAGCCAACCTTCGATATGAAGACGTTACCCAATTAATGAATGACGCTCCTTGGTAGCCAACCTTCGATATGAAGACGTTACCCAATGAATGAATAACGCTCCTTGGTAGCCAACTTTCGATATGAAGACTTTACCCAATGAATGAATAACGCTCCTTGGTAGCCAACCTTCGATATGAAGACGTTACCCAATTAATGAATGACGCTCCTTGGTAGCCAACCTTCGATATGAAGACGTTACCCAATGAATGAATAACGCTCCTTGGTAGTCAACTTTCGAAATGAAGACGTTACCCAATTAATGAATGACGCTCCTTGGTAGCCAACCTTCGATATGAAGACGTTACCCAATTAATGAATGACGCTCCTTGGTAGCCAACCTTCGATATGAAGACGTTACCCAATGAATGAATAACGCTTCTAGGTAGCCAACTTTCGATATGAAGACGTTACTCAATTAATGACTGACGCTCCTTGGTAGCCAACCTTCGATATGAAGACGTTACCCAATGAATGAATAACGCTCCTTGGTAGCCAACCTTCGATATGAAGACGTTACCCAATGAATGAATAATGCTCCTCGGTAACCAACCTTCTATATGAAGACGTTACCCACTGAAGGAATAACGCTCCTTGGTAGCCAACCTCCGATATGAAGACTTTACCCAATGAATGAATAACGCTCCTTGGTAGCCAACCTTCGATATGAAGACGTTACCCAATGAATGAATAACGCTTCTAGGTAGCCAACTTTCGATATGAAGACTTTACTCAATTAATGACTGACGCTCCTTGGTAGCCAACCTTCGATATGAAGACGTTATCCAATGAATGAATAACGCTCCTTGGTAGCCAACCTTCGATATGAAGACGTTACCCAATGAATGAATAACGCTCCTTGGTAGCCAACCTTCTATATGAAGACGTTACCCAATGAATGAATAACGCTCCTTGGTAGCCAACCTTCGATATGAAGACTTTACCCAATGAATGAATAACGCTCCTTGGTAGCCAACCTTCGATATGAAAACGTTTACCCAATGAATGAATAACGCTCCTAGGTAGCCAACCTTCGATATGAAGACGTTACCCAATGAATGAATAACGCTCCTTGGTAGCCAACCTTCGATATGAAGACTTTACCCAATGAATGAATAACGCTCCTTGGTAACCAACCTTCGATATGAAGACGTTTACCCAATGAATGAATAACACTCCTAGGTCGCCAACCTTCGATATGAAGACGTTACTCAATTAATGACTGACGCTCCTTGGTAGCCAACCTTCGATATGAAGACGTTACCCAATTAATGAATGACGCTCCTAGGTAGCCAACTTTCGATATGAAGACGTTACTCAATTAATGACTGACGCTCCTTGGTAGCCAACCTTCGATATGTAGACGTTACCCAATTAATGAATGACGCTCCTTGGTAGCCAACCTTCGATATGAAGACGTTATCCAATGAATGACTGACGCTTCTTGGTAGCCAAACTTCGATATGAAGACGTTACCCAATTAATGAATTACGCTCCTTGGTAGCCAACCTTCGATATGAAGACGTTACCCAATTAATGAATGACGCTCTTAGGTAGCCAACCTTCGATATGAAGACGTTATCCAATGAATGACTGACGCTCCTTGGTAGCCAACCTTCGATATGAAGACGTTATCCAATTAATGAATGACGCTCCTTGGTAGCCAACCTTCGATATGAAGACGTTATCCAATAAATGACTGACGCTCCTTGGTAGCCAACCTTCGATATGAAGACGTTATCCAATTAATGACTGACGCTCCTTGGTAGCCAACCTTCGATATGAAGACGTTACCCAATTAATGAATGACGCTCCTTGGTAGCCAACCTTAGATATGAAGACGTTACCCAATGAATGAATGACGCTCCTTGGTAGCCAACCTTCGATATGAAGACGTTACCCAATTAATGAATGACGCTCCTTGGTAGCCAACCTTCGATATGAAGACGTTACCCAATGAATGAATGACGCTCCTTGGTAGCCAACCTTCGATATGAAGACGTTACCCAATTAATGAATGACGCTCCTTGGTAGCCAACCTTCGATATGAAGACGTCATCCAATAAATAAAATTAACAACATAAAACATCCACGTCCACTTAACTGGTGAACGCTAAGAAAAGGGAAACATATTTTTATCATAACCATATGATGGTCAGCGTGACACGTAACGTCGCTGTCTCAATCCGCTAAATGAATGTAGTTCGTCTGATAGGCCAGTACATAACGTATTTAGATGATAGCTTCAATGAGTTCGGAAAAAAAGAGAAGGTAACCAACCAGACAAATCATATTATCAGTTGTGTCCCTTGAGACATGACGTCAGAATCCCAGACAAATGAAATATCAAAAATCGTGGTAAACTTAAAGATAGGACATGGGCCAACACGAGCTGTGTGTTAAGTACATTTCCACACGGATCAGAAACGTGGACTACCTATGTAGTGCATGAGAAAAGGTTAAGTATCTTTCATGCGAGTTGCCTTCGAAAGATAAGAACATCAAATGACAGAACAAGGTAAGCAACTCTAATGTATTATCCAATTATTGTTCTTTGTATTTTTTTTCCTGTTGTTGACTATTTATTATTTTTTAGTCTTTGAATGAAACGCAGAAGAAACAAAAGTATGAAAGAAGGAACTGAACTGTTTCTGTCAAACTGTTATCAACTCTTGTCGTCGCCAACTCACTCAAAACAAACGAGTAAGAATCAATATTGGGCAGGAATACACCAGCCCTCCCTTATAAACATGATATGTTGTACTCAGTTTCGCGCTGTCGTTGTTGTACGTTGTCACTTTGGCCAATGTGAGAAAAGAGACCAGCTGCTGACACGGTAACTCTATCTTTAAGGTCGAGGCGTAGTTGAGGGCGTAAAGTTGAGGCTCCGGTCGAGTTTTTTACTTACAAGCCGGGCCAAAATTGAAGGCGTTAAGAAGTGATGATGACGTCAACACAAGGAGGTAGAAGTTAGAGAACGAAATATAGCCGGGGTAGATGAGTAATTAGTGGATTGATCTATCGAGGGCAGGAGAGTTGGTTCGATTCCAAGCGACGGCTTCTACGTTCAACCAGCCTTTGAAACGCCACGCGTATGGGGGGGGGGGGGGGACGACACAAAAGTGGATTGATACAGACATTATCCTAGGCCCACAAATGCCTTGCTGGTTACAAGAAATGTGGGCACTAACACACTATAACACCATTTTGGGTGGGAAAAATCTTTCTTTCTTTCTTTCTTTTTTCTATCTTTCTTTCTTTCTTTTTTTTATTTATTCATATAACGGAAAGAATACAGTCATAATCGCTAAGAGTGAAAATAAGTTAGAAAAAAATGTTAGACATTATAGTGAAAGAAAGCAAAATTAAAGGACTCAGACATAATTGTAAAAAGACAGAAGTAATGGTAACAACAAAGAAAAAGACATCACATCAGTGCAAAATAAAGACAAGTGGAACAATATAAAAACAGGTAAATGAATTTAAATATTTGGAAACTTTGTTAACCACAGACGGAAGATGTACACAAGAGGTGAGATGCCGAATTGCTTAGGCAAAAGCAGCTTTCCAAAAAATGAAGAAGATACTATGCAATCAATTTTTGACAATAGAAACAAGAAAAAGAGTTCTTAAATGTTATGTAGAGTCTGTCTTAACATATGGATGTAAATCATGCACAATAGGACAACAAACAAGAAAATCACTGGAGTCTGTAGAAATTGTGGTTTTACCGAAGAATGTTGAGAATACCAAGGACAGCTAAGAAGAGTAATGAAAACGTTCTGAAAGAGGTCAAAGCAAAAAGAGAGCTAATTTCCAATATTAGGAAGAAAATATCATCATTTTTTGGCCATGTAATGAGAAGAGAACAGCTGGAATATATTGTAACAACTAGAAAAATTGAGGGACGAAGATATAGAGAAAAGCAAAGAGAAAAAATAACAGACAGCTTAAGAGAATTGCTTGGCAGAAGGTCAACAACAGAAATGATAAATAACTGTCGAGATCGAAAAGTGTGGATAGACATGATCACCTACGCCAGCAGGCCCGGTACTTGATGATGATGATTACGCAAACACAACAGTTTCGATAACGTAAAATCAATTCAAAACTAACTTGATTGTTATTTCTTGTATCGATCTGCTGTTACATTGAACCGTCGCAGGAGAAATGAGGAATGTCTAACATAATCTAACGTCTGTAGAATGGCGCTGTATTGCTCGTACTCTTTAGTAACTTTCATTTTAGATGTAGTGTCGTTATTGTGCATATTTGGAATATGTTAGAATAGAAACGTTTTCGTTCTTGTACACGTCTTTCATTCCGTCTGTCCATCTCTTCTTTGGCTTCCCTCTTGTCCTCTTTCCTGATGTTTTGAGGCAGAAAGCTTTCGATGTTGTTTGGTCTGGTTTCATTCTTACTGAGTGTCCGAACCATTTCATTTGTTCTTTGTATCCCAGGCATGGTTTAATTTGTATGGCTTCTCTGATTTTCGCTTGAATTTTTGTCCACAGCCAACTATATTTTTACTAAGGCCCGCGATCTGTGAGGATTTTTCCTTACATGATCCAAAGCTTGTGACGTCTTCAGCTATGCGAGCTGTACGAGACAGCTGACGTCATTTCACTCATAACCGCCACTGTTCGTAATGCTGAAAACGCTACAATGTGTATGAAGATGTTCCTTGTTGCACTTTCCTCTTATTCCAGGTCCGGCTTGTTGCAGGAGCTACTGAGTTAGGTGCTCTGTGCACACCGTGAGCTGTGTGTTTCATCCGTTTTGATCGTATTTCGATATTCCGATTGTTTACGATAAGTGATGATATCGTATGACAGGGAACAGTTGTCTGTGTTTACTTTCTGTGCGGTTTCGCCTTATGTATTTTGCCGTGTGCTGAGACTGCTATGATGGGACCTACAGCTACATTTTTTTGTTTTGGAGATGAGATAGTAATTCGGATGATTCCACTGGCACGGGCGGTTGAGCAATTATAGATTTTAATTCCTTTGCAGTGATACCGGGGTCTTCCATAACCAAAGAACGCTACAAACTATGAGTACTTTCAGCCCGCATGCTTTGCGACACGATGGTTAATTATTGTTTGTCCACCAAAATGTTCTAGTTAGTGTACTATTTGTGCTGTTCAACGTCATCACCATATGACGTATTCTTCAACAAGCCAAAAGCATTGTGAAGTCAAGTTACAGTCTATTTGACTTTAGTTAAAACCTTAAGTTACTTGAATCGCGTCAAGGAAAATTACTGCATAACGTTCTCAAAATGTATTGGCTGCAATTACTTCCCCCTTTGTACTCATTTAAAGAAACAATAATTACTGGGTGAATAAGAAACCAGATTGGATTTTGTGAATAACTGACCAAATTACAGGCTACTAGATGTCAATCGGTAAACTTGATAAAGTACCGATAATGATATCCCAGGGGCGAGTATTTAATGTGGATTAACTACACGAGCTGGCCGGAGCAGTGGTTACAAAACTGACGGGTCACGGCACTTTGACGTGCAGAAAATGATTTGGGAATTTTCATGAAATTTGGCATTTTCTCGTTCTAGCGCTGAAGATGGTTTATGAGCTGTATGTCGGGTTGAATTTTCTAACTTTGAATCTGGTGTACGAGTTTTATGTCGGGTTGAAATTTATATCTTTTAAACTGGTGTATGAGTTGTTGTAATAGTATATCGACTAGGAGTAGATTATAATCATAGAATGAGAGATATAGTTTGGGTTGGATATGTTAGTAGTTACCCATAACAAAGTAGAATGAGCAGTAACAAAAATAGAAGAGGAAAGATAACCCGGTACTCAAGAATAACATGCTGAAGTCGGATATGTTGGGCCGAAAGGCGCAAATATCATAGTTTTACTGTTAACCACAACACAACGTACATACGCCACTTAACGCCGTTTTAAGGGAGGATGGTGAAGATGTGCATTCTTTAGTCATCGAACGAACGCAAATAAGCAAGCAAGTAATTCTTAAAATTGGTAGTTTATGGAAACGGCTTCATTTTGTGGCATCACAGACAGAAAGTCAAGTTTTCACTTTAAATATCTATCTATCTATCTATTGTCCTTTCGAGCCGAAGACGGCACATAGGGCAGAACCACAATCTCAAAAACAGAAACCTTGCGTGCCAAAATGACACATATTGCAGAGATCACTGCTTCTAAAATATATGGCGCTGTTTCCATAACAATAGTTTTTACAATGACAGCTTGTCAAGCCATCGATCAACTCCTTAGTCGCCTCTTACGACATGCCTGGAAGGTCACAGTGTCACTATTCTTTACCTCCCTCATAATGAGGCTCCGGTAACACACGGGATATATATATATATATATATATATATATATATATATATATATATATGAGAAATTATATTTTTTGTAGTTAATGCCCGTAACAAACAATGTTTTGTACAAATTGACAGATCTATGGGATTCGAGCGGTGCAATATTCATTGTTAGCCACACCAGTTTTTAAATTCTGGAGTTCTGCTTCTTGTAAGCAGTTTACAGTAGAGGTCAGGATTGTTCTTCCTGGAGAGGCACAAATAAGGAAACAAACTAAAGTATCAGTAACAAACATCTGTGAATTCTGTATGTCCATATCTTTCAAGGATATCCTGTAGGTCTGATGTGTTAGTTGTTGTTGTTGTTAATAACTGTCTTAATTGTGTTCAGCCTGTGTTATATATCTTGTCACGAGACAAAATAATTTTTTGGTGTTATTTCTTTCATCACAGCCAACTATAGAGAAGGCCAGAGGACAGAAAAGGAAACTCGGGAATAACCTAAAAAGCGTGACGTCTTTAGCTATGCGTGCTATGGACATCGGCATAAATCTACCTAAAACCGACAATGCTCGCAAAGCTGAAAACGTCACGGTAGTTGGTGGTTTTCCGGACTTCCACTTTCAACCCTCTTGCCTCTTCTATTATTGGCTGCGTAATATTCTGTACTCGACTAGGCATGAGAGGTTTCATCCCTGTCTATTTCGTTTTTCGCGCTCCAATTTTCTCTCTCAATCTGACGCTTGTAATGCGACTCAAAGGACCAAGACCCCCCGCTAGCAAAAAGCTATCAGCTGACGTAGAGATTTTTGTTCGAATTCTGAATCAAAGTTACATAGGATTTGGCATCCAACCCCTGAACGTTCGAAATAGAGAAACCATCGTGCTTTTCTTTTTAAATGATGTGTTTTCAATGATTTATTGGCTGTATACCTATCTTTCGTCCGCCAGATGTATTGCCTATATCAGAAATGTTTCTTGTAATTGTACTGAGTTTTTAATTTAGTTCTTGCAGTGGCCCTTACAGAGTTTTGCCTCTAATGCCGTATCTATGGGCCGATAGGTTTGTCTCAGATTACTATATTTAGTACAGTCTTGAAGTACGTGTTCTGTAGTCTGGGGTACCTGTCCACGTGTATATATAACTGAAGTGCCAATCTTTAATTTTGTATACGTGTGACTGTGGAGTCGGTTATGCGCTGTTCTGAGGCGTTTATTAACTTGTCCCCATATATCCATATTATGGTAGGCGTCTTGATTTAGACCTTGAAAAATAACAATCACGAAGATACAGTCCTTCATTAATGGAGGCTTGCCCAGAATAAAGGGATTGAAATGGCAGGACAAAATCACTAACGTAGAATTATGGAAATGTGCCTGTAAAATACCAGTAGATAATGGCATAAACGAAGACGATTGCGCTGGATAGGACACACTACGGAAGTCAGTTGAGAGTATTACACAACAGACCCTTTTTAGGAATCCCCAGGAGAAGAGATAAAGGGGAATATCAAAATATTCTTGGAGAAGACAGATGGGAGCGGAGATGAAGATGATGTGGAAAACATTGGAATGATCTTAAAAGATTGGCAAGAAATAGAACGACTTGGAAAGTGTTTGTTGAAGACCTATGCTCCACAGGGAACTGAAAGTGTTTGTTGAAGACCTATGCTCCACAGGGAACTGAAAGTGTTTGTTGAAGACCTATGCTCCACAGGGAACTGAAAGTGTTTGTTGAAGACCTATGCTCCACAGGGAACTGAAAGTGTTTGTTGAAGACCTATGCTCCACAGGGAACTAAAAGTGTTTGTTGAAGACCTATGCTCCACAGGGAACTGAAAGTGTTTGTTGAAGACCTATGCTCCACAGGTAATCGAAGGTTAGAAGAATATGATTCCATGTGTCGTGAGACCTTTTAATGGGGTAGGGCCCTCAAAGTTTCATTTAGCGTAAGGCGTTACCAAATATAAATCCGGAACTGCACTAACGCTAATATATTGTTTTTCTCACTCTCTCCCTCCCTCTCTCTCTCTCTCTCTCTCTCTCTCTCTCTCTCTCTGTGTGTGTGTTCTGGTATTATTTTTCTCATACATAATCAAACATCTGGCACGACCTAACGCCCCCTTCCGTCCCAACTCTTAGGATCGCATTACACTAAAATAATGAACCGCTCACTCATACCGCACACACGCACGCTCCTACCACTCCTGGGTCATGTGAGACCAGAAAATGCAATTCCAACAATCTCAGATGAGCACGGCTCTCCTTTAAGCTGTCCTGAATATTGTAGCGAAGAGCAAAACGTGTAGCAGGGTGCATTAGCCCCCACGATCTGATTTCCACCGTCACCCTTGGGAGCTCAGACAGAGCATGACTGGTCTTTGTCTAAAGCTGCGTTATTTTTAACCACCGTCGCTAGAAGTAATAACAGGGTGTCCACAAACATGAGAATCTAATGGAAAATTGTTCATTTTTTCGATCAAACGGTTCTAGCGATGTTATTTTGAGAGACAACGTGGTGGTAATGTTTGGAATTGCTTTTTCGTTTTTCTTTTTCCTTCCACTCCGGAAACTACGACATTTCCATACAGTAATTTTGGGTAATTATGCATGTGAGATAGTGTCTACCGATAGGACAAGCGGGCATCGTTATTATCGTGCCTGCTGGAGTAGGCGATCATGTTTCTCCACAAATTTCCATCACTAAAGTTTATCATTTCTGTTGATCTCCTCAGTAAACCCATTCTCTTAAAAAGCTTAGTATCTTTTCATTTTCCTTCCCACTGTTTCTTTTTCTAATATTATTTGTCTCCGTGATATCTCTCTTTCTCTTTCTGACTTTCATCCGATGACTACTAAGGGAATGAAGAGTCATCTTCATCATATATCCTTAAAAGAACGCTAAGTGAGGGTAATTACGCTGTGTTGTGATATATTTCCGCATTTCGGCCCAACATATCCGAATTCAGCACGGCGTTTTTCAGTCCAAGGTTATTTTCCTGATTCGATCCCGATTCGCTTGGCTAAACTAAATTGCTTAGTCTGTTATTAGAGGCACAGCGAAGAGGTGGAATGGATCTGATAGGTTCTGGATCAATCATAAGTTATGAATCGCTGACAGTTTACAACTCTTCAGTTTTCAAGATACTTGTCTTAAATAAAAAAAAAATACTGATTTACAATTTATTTCCGTGCTGTGATCGCAGCTTTATGCTATAGTCATGAGAACACCTGCGAGAAAGACATTGTCCACGATAGCTAATTGTTTAGTTAGCTGAGTGGCAGTGTTCCCTAGCGTTTGGCTTTTTGTGACAAGGCGTTGTGCCACTGAGTACGGGTTCGATCCTGCTTTGGTCCATATACTGTTCTTTGTTTTTTTTTTCTGTTCTTGATTATTTGTCATTTCTTTACGAGTGCTGTAAACATGCCTCTTTCTCTGAATTGATTCGCTGATTATCGCCTCGGAAGTTTCCCTCTAAAATAATATTTATTTATTATTATTTGTCTTCAACTGTCAAGCTCCCTTGCCTCCGTTGGCGTACTTGACATCCGTTACGTTTGAATGTATTTATTTTATTATGACCTGTTCTAAGTTTGAGGATAGTAAGAAACATGTGACTGTACAATGTGAGGTGCAGCGGTAGAGTAGTGAACGAGTTATTGAAGACAAGACTGGAGGCAAAGCCGCTTCACAACAGCAGAGATGGAAACTGTCAGCGATCCACAGCTGATGGTTTGCATCAGGATTAATGAACCAGAATCATCCAAACCCTACTCCACTTCTTCGCGGTGCCTCCAGAAACAGACTAACCTGACTATTCTGGCCAAGCGAGTAGGGATCGAAGAGGAAGGATAAACCGGTACTCAAAAATAACATGTTGATGTCGGATGTGTTGGTCCGAAAGGAACAAATATAACAGTTCTACTGCAAAACTACAACACAACGTATCTACGCTCACTTAACATCTTTCTAAGGACGAAAAATGAAGAGGACATTTCTTTAGTAGTCATCGGGCGAAGGAAGGAAGGAGGGAAGGAAGGAAGGAAGGAAGGAAGGAAGGAAGGAAGGAAGGAAGGAAGGAAGGAAGGAAGGAAGGAAGTCAAGACGTAGGCGGATTCTCGATTCACCCAGCCATAAATGGGCACCAAATTCTTTTAGTGACGAAGCATTGGCGTAATGCTGACAACATTGCTAAAAATTGTACTGATGGTCAAATAATCATGGCACTAACACCATTGGGATTAACGTGGTTCTGTATCTTCCTCTCCCATGAAATGAAATATAGTAGCAGACAACATGATGGGGGAAAATAGAACATAAAAAAGAGGGCCCGTCAATTGCTCATGCATGCAAGATCACAGTTCTACAGCTGACGGCTTCCGACAGGAACGGTGAACCAGAATCATCCAGATCTACTCCACCTCTCCGTGGTGCCTCCAGTAACAAACTAACCAGTCTAGTCTGGCCAAGCGAGTAGAGATGGAAGAGGGAAGACAACCCAGTACTTAAAAATAATATGCTGAAGTCGGATGTGTTGGGCCGCAAGTCGCAAATATCACAGTTGTACTGAAAACCACAACACAATTCTCATACGCCCACATAACGTACTCTTAAGGGCGGATGACGAGACGGTGTATTCCTTTAGTCATCGTGCGAACGCAATCAAGCACCGGAGTTCTGATTTAAGATGAAACAATTTTGTTGAAGAATTGGACAGATATAACCAGATCCGTGAGCTGTGTGTCTCATCCGTTTTGATCATGTTTCGATATTCCAATTGTTTACGATAAATGATGATATCGTATGACAGGGAACAGTTGGCTGTGTTCACTCTCTGCGTGGCTTCGCCTTATGTCTTTTGACGTGTGCTGAGACTGCAACGATGGGGACTACAGTTACCTTTCTTTGTTTGGGAGATGAGATATTAATTCGGATGATTACGCTGGCACGGGCTGTTGAGCAATTATGGATTTTAATTCGTTTGCAGTGGTACCGGGGTCTTCCATAACCATATAACCAAATAACCAGAATATTTGGACAACAGCAGCCGTCAGACTCACTTACAATACAGTGATAATGAACTCACGCCGTCCTTGCGTCCAATTGACGAAATCACATGACCTTTAATGGGTTAGATTTAGCTTCTGTATGCTTATCTTTCCATAAATTTACAATGTGAATATTATTTATTATTATCGTTCATGAATCTATGTCAAGGAGAGACGGGTTTCTACAAGTGTACTGAACAAATGAGTGCTGTATTGGACTGAAGTGACAGTAGCAGCCAAAAACTTTACCCGTAATGACTATATATATTATAATTTCATCGTACAGCGAATCATCTTTAGTATACCGCGACAGTGTCATTAATCATCATCATGTGCCATACCAGTTGTCGTCTACGATCATGTCCTTCCACAATTCCCTGTCCACTTTACATCGTATTCAATCAACTCTGTTCTTCACTGTTTACCATGCCACGACACTAAGCTATCTATAGCCCGTTCAGAATTTGTTTCTCAAGCTCAAAATAATTTTTTTTCGGAAACTATTTTGTCGATTTCTGTGAAATTTTGCTTGTAGTCATATTTTCGGGGAACTACAGGTATTATTTTTTTTCCTAAAAATAAAGTGATATATTTTTAGGATTTTGCTTATATAACTTATGTAAATTAATTTAAAGACTTTAAGGCAAGACAATTAAAGGTTTTACATTCAATCTCCTCACCTGTTCAATAAATGGCATTTTCAAATTTTAACTCCTTCTGTACGGAAGCTTTTCATCTATACAAATTTCAGAGACACAGTTTTTCATGATTTTAATCATAAATCTACATCCTTATATAATATATTATATTTGAAATTTTGAATAATTGAACAAGGTATTAGATTTCACTAATACCAAGACGATACAAGACATGTAAAACGAATATGGTTTGATGACGGTTCACAATATTCAAATTGACAGTGACGAAATATGCGGCGACATGTACGCTGCTGAAGTCAACATGGCGCACGGTGCGAGGAAACGTACGCTGCTGAAATCGACATTGCGCACGGTGCGTCAAAACGTACGCTGCTGAAATCGACATGACGCACGGTGCGTCGAAACGTACGGAAAGTTACGTGAAAAAAAAAAAATCGATCGCGTCGTCTCAAAGTACACGGGGATAAAGACATCGTTGATCTTATCAGAATACAAAGTAGAGCCACTCACCGTTACATTGTAATATGTGGATGCATTCAAGTAAACAATATCATGTTTATTGCAAACTGTTTTTGTACACAATTTATATAAGAAATACTCGTATTTGAAAAAAAAAAAACACTTTGTCCTTGGATTTAATATTTACAAATTATTAAGGTCCAGGAAAATCTAAGACTTCATGCAAAAAATAATGACATTATGCCAACTAGTTTCTTAGAAAATTGATGTTGAGTTTGAATTTAAATTTTTGAACGGACTATAGTACCTTCTCTCTTTAGCGCCCACTATCTTTTTTCCCTGTATTTTGCCAATTGTAACCAAGCATTCCAACTTCCCTCATCCCTTGTGCCAGAAAAATGTTGATTGTTTCATGTTTTTAGGAGCTCTTATTTTGTGTTGACTTCTTTGATAATTTCCTCGTTGGTCATGTTAGTTGTCTAGGGTTGGGATCTTTCAATATTCTTCACTTCTTTTAGATTTGTCCCACTCATTTTATATATTGTATGATGATGATAAGTTCCATGTTAAGTCAGTCCTATTATATGTCTGTGAAATATGGAGAGAGAAAAAATGGCAATCATGAAGATACATACCTTCATTAATGGATGCTAAAGGGATGGACATGGCAGGATAAAATCACTAACACGTAGTTATGGAAAAGTACCAGTCAAATACCAGTGGATAAAGAGTTACTGCGAAGACGATGATGTAGGTTAGGACACACACCGCGGAAGCAAACTTATTACAAAACAGGCCATTTTTTGGAATCTCCAAGGAAAAAAATAATGTAGAAGACCAAGGTATTCTTGGAGAAGACAGATAGAAGCAGAGATGAAGATGATGGGGAAGACATAGGATGATCTTTAAAAAATAACAAGAAACAGAACGGATTGGAAAGTGTGATACAGCAAAGTGTGTTGTACTCATGAGGCATATTCAGAACACGAAATACGAATATGGCAGACCATCGTGAAAGAGGATGGAGCTGTATAACGTAACATTCCAAAGATAGCCATGGAGAGAAATTATAACTATTGTTTTAGGACTAAACACAATTAGAACAAGACAAATTAAATTTGGGGGGCATGTTAAAAGGCACAACAGCCTAATAAAAGTAATATTGGAAGGGAAAATACAAGGTAAAAGAGGCAGAGGCAGACCAAGACTAACATGGACGAGTAACATCAAAAGATGGACAAGTCAACCTATGACAATCTGCACCATCAAAGCAAGAGACAGTGAAATGGTGCTCCATGGTAGCCAACCTTCGATGCGAAGACGGTACTCCATAATGATGATGACTGGAAAGTGTTTATTGGAGATCTATGTTGAACAGGGAGCTGAAAGGTAGAAGAAGCAGACGGTAACGACGATGATTGTTTGTTTGATATGACAATTACTTGTGTTTTCTTACTACTAGTAATTAGTCAATAACGCCTCCTTCTCCCCTCGTGCACACTATCATCATCATCATCATAATCATCATCATCAACATCATCGAGTGCCATCTCCGCATCGAAGTTTGGCTACCATGGAGCACCATTCTGCTCAGTCTCTTGTTTTGATGGTGCAGGTTGTCATTATAAGACCACACTATAAAACCACTTGTTTTAGCCTGCTACTAGCTTTCGTACT
This sequence comes from Megaustenia siamemsis, assembly GCA_032433765.1. Taxonomy (NCBI): domain Eukaryota; kingdom Metazoa; phylum Mollusca; class Gastropoda; order Stylommatophora; family Ariophantidae; genus Megaustenia; species Megaustenia siamemsis. Next base: position 18,800,004 of record JAVIAB010000160.1, on the reverse strand, counting down.
TTTCATCTCTTCTTTCACTGGTCTGTCTAATCTCTGTATTCCACAGAAATCTACTTTCTGTACGACTGCTTTTAATCCAATTTTTTTGTGTGCTGCAGTTTTTGTGCTTTATTCTGTACTTCATTTGTTACTGTTGCCTCTGAGCATCTTTGAAGTATGTGACCTACTCATCATCAACTATCATTCTGTGTGGTAGTCAATGTTGCAGTTAAACCAGCTTATTTTGTTACAAACACAAATACAGGACTGTTCAATTCTCATCATCATCGAGTGCCATCTCCACAACGAAGGTTAGCTACCATGGTGCGCCATTCTGCTCTGTCTCTTGCTTTGATGGTGCAGGTTGTCATAGGCTGGTTTGTCCATATTTTGCTGTTGCTCGTCCATATTAGTGTTGGTCTGCCTCTGCCTCTTTTACCTTTTTTTCCCCCTCCATGATTACTTTTAGTAGGCTGTTGTGTCTTTTAACATGGCCCAAAAGTTCAATTCTAATATCTTCTATTCCTGGAGTCAATTTCAATGCAGTCGGAGAATTCCCATATCCGCTCCACAGTATATCCCAGTATTTATTGAAGCGTATGCAGACTTACTGTTCCTGTAAAGCGATGATTGCAGACATATCTGCTTTTCCCACAAATTACCCCGGATCGACCAGACCCGTTTTCCAAATTTAGCCTATCAGTCTCTCAAAACAACACATCCTTGTACAACGCATGGTTTCTTTCCGCCATTTTATAAATCAGTGTTTGTTTTATTGTGCTTGGATTTCTTTGTTTAACTGCAACACTTTGTGTGTTATACCTGATGAAGCCTCATCAAGGCCAGCTCCTTGTCGTGGGGATGGGGCTTAACAGTCACCAGGGACTGAAAACTAAGACTGGCCAGGCCTTCCTACAACCGAGCAAGACCACAGTCTGCCCTAGCAAGTTCAAGTGCTGAAGTCGGAGGCAACCAGCCAAAAGGCGCACAACAATCAGGATGCCACGCACTCAACGCATATGGAAGTATGTCTATAACCGCAAATCGATATGGCACTCGCCCTATGATGGGCACTCAGGCAGGTGCAGCGCCGGGCCCTCAGCCTCGAAAGGGCCCAACCTCTATTACTGGATGTCCTTCTCAACCGCTCTGTGGAGTCAGGGGGCGAGAGAATAGAGCTACTGGCCAATCCAAAATAAGACCACTCAAAATAATGCACTGGAATGCTGAAGGCATCAACAGCAAAAGAGATGGGTACAGTAAAAAGATAGAATTAGAAAATATCCTGCATGAAGAACAAATAAGCATATGCTGTTTGCAGGAAACCCATCTAAACAACGACATAGCCTTGAAGATTAGGGGATACCAGTGCTACCGATCTGACAGAATAAATAGACAAAAGGGTGGAATACTGACTCTTGTAAGGAACAACATTAATGCATGTCAGATTGAAGTGTATATGGATGGGGCGGAATATCAAATACTGCACCTCAGGACAGGAAATACAGACTTCCATCTACTAAACTACTACTGTCCGAGTGACCGCCCACTAGCACTAGACACAATTACATTAAAAGAAAGAATAATTGTATGTGGAGACTTTAACAGCCACTCACAGAGCTGGGGCTATGAACATATGGACAAGAGAGGTGAAGAGCTTGAAAATTGGCAGGATGACAATGGGCTTATACTATTAAACCAGGCAACAGATCCACCAACATTCTACTCCAGATCATGGCATACCACATCTACACCAGACCTTGCTTTCCATTCACCAGACCTGGATTGGAATATCACACGAATTGTTGGGAAACAACTTGGAGGCAGCGACCACCGACCAGTCTTTTTAGTGGTGCAAAATGAGGCCATCAGGGAGAGCAGCACTCTCTCCAGATGGAATTACAAAAAGGCAGACTGGAAAATGTATCAACACTATACCAGTGTACTGACTAAAGATATAAATACAGACAGAGACATCAACAAAATAGTTGATGAATTCAGTAGACTGATAATACAAGCTGCCAGTGAAACAATACCTAGAGGGGCACGGAAACACTACAAACCATACTGGAGTAGTGAACTAGAGGAACTGCACAATGACATGGAAACATCTCGAAAGCAAGCAGAAAATAACCCTTGCCAAGAACACCACAACAACTACCAGCATGCTAAAGCCAAATTTCAACGGGCTAAACTACAAGCCAGACGGAGAAGCTGGAAAGAGAAAACAGAGTCCTTGAATCTTGAACGAGACACAAGAAAAGTGTGGAAGCTTTTAAAACAGCTGAATGATGAGGGTACACAAAGGAACACCAAAATTACACTGAAGAAGGATGGAAACATTCTAACAGGTAAACATGCAGCAAATTACTTTGCAGACTCCTTTGCAAATGACAATAATATTGAAATTAGCCTAAAAAAACGACAAGAGACCCGTTTAAAACAACAAAATGCAAGACAAGAAGAGACCACACATGAAGTAATGGAAACACCCATTACACAAAGAGAGCTAGAGCTGGCAATATCCAAATTAAAAATGAAAAAGTCACCAGGCAATGATGGAGTGTCCAATGAAATGATTAAGAACTTGGGAACTGCAGCTAAAGCAAAACTACTGCAGATCTACAACATCTGCTGGATCACAGGTAGAGTGCCACAGGCATGGAGAGAAGCAATTATGATACCATTACTAAAGCCAGGAAAAGATGGTTCAATGACATCCAGCTATAGACCAATCAGCCTTACACGCTGTTTGTGTAAAACAATGGAACGTATAATCAATCTCAGACTGCAGTGGTACCTGGAAAGTGAAAATCTCCTTGTCCCACAACAAGCAGGCTTTAGACAGTGTTACTCTACCGAAGATCAAGCAACCTATCTTTCCCAGGAAATTGAAGATGCGTTTCAAGAAAAGAAACTGGTACTAGCAGCATGGATAGACCTAAAGAAAGCATTTGATAAGGTATGGAAGGAAGGGCTTTTGAAGAAACTGAGAAATTATGGAGTAAATGGCAGGATGTACAAATGGGTCAAAACATACCTGCATAACAGGAGAGCCAGAGTGCAACTGGATGGTCTTAAGAGTAAGAAGGTCTTATTGCGCCAGGGCGTTCCACAAGGAGGGGTACTATCTCCAACACTTTTTCTGATCTACATCAATGACCTAGTTACTGAACTACCACATGGCATCAAAGTGGCAATGTATGCAGATGACTTGGTAATGTGGTGCACAGAGGAGTATGCAACAGTGGCCTCCAAATTGCTACAAAGAGCTATGAATGCACTGAATTCATGGACAAATAGATGGTGTATCAGCATCAATACAGACAAATGCAGTACTACACTTTTCACACTCTCCCCAAAACAAAAAGCAGGAGCCATCTACATAAACAATGAGCCTGTGAAAGAAGACATACAAGCTACATATCTCGGAGTTACATTTGATAACAAACTATCTTGGAAACAGCAGATAAATAAGGCAACCCAAAAAGCAAGGAGAAAATTGGCTATACTAAGAAAGTTGTGTGGAACCACATGGGGTGCGAGTGGAAAAATACTCAGTAAAGTTTACCAACAGAGTATACGCCCACATTTAGAATATGGATCATCCGCATGGTGCTCAGCATCAAACACCACATTGCAAGAACTGGATAAAGTACAAAACCAGGCACTTAGGGTCATCACAGGAGCAATGAAATCAACACCAATATTGGAGATGGAGAAATTGTGGAGGATACCAGCACTGAGAGAACGGAGAGACACAAAGGTGCTGATACAGGCAGAAAAATTTGTATGCATGCCGAGACATCCAATGAAGGACAGATTCCAAAATCTTGCATTGGGACGACTTAAGAGAAGCAGTTTTATCCACCAAGCCAAGCGTATTAGTAGACAAACACCAGACATGCCAAGAGTTGTTAAACCCCTTCTGCCCATACCAGAACAGACTCCCTGGACAGATGAATCAGGATTATCAGTTCAAATACGGACAGAAGTGAAAGGAATAGTTGACAAAGAGGAACAAAATAGTCTACAGCGAAAAACAATAGCTCTCAGTTTCCTGGATGAAGAATACCCACAAGACCTATGGATTCGTGTGTACACAGATGGATCAGCACAGAATGCAGTAAAGAATGGGGGAGCAGGTGCATATATAGAGTACCCAAATAACACTAGAGATATGAATAAAATAGCAACAGGGAAATATTGTCACAATTATGATGCAGAAATACAAGCAATAAAGTTGGCAATAGAAAAACTGCTGAACAGTAATCTTAGCCCACAGCCTGTAGTGTTCTTGACAGATGCAAGATCAGTACTCCAGGCACTACAATCCAGAAAATTACCACATCTGCAGACCTTATTGACTGAACTCTGCAAGCACCACAGGGTTGCCCTGCAGTGGATCCCGTCTCACTGTGGAATACCAGGAAATGAGAAAGCAGATCAGTTGGCAAAGGAAGGTTCAACAGGCACACAACTAGACACACCAGTTACATACCATCATAAGAAACAGATAATCAAATCAATCAGAGGACCACAAGCCCCAAATCAGGATGCCTTTCATAATATGAATAGATATGAACAAGTTATCATTATACGCCTAAGAACAGGACACAACCGACTCCATAGTCACATGTATACAAAATTCAAGATCGGCACATCAACTACTTGTACATGTGGACAGGCACCCCAGACTGCTGAACACATACTTCAAGACTGCACTGAATATAGTAGACTGAGGAAAATCCATTGGCCCATAGATACAACACTACAGACAAAACTATATGGGCCACTGCAAGAATTACAAAAGACAGTAAAATTTATACAGGAAACGACATTGCAGATATAGACAATACTTCAGGCGAACGAAAGATAGATAGATAGATAGATAGATACCTGATGAAGGTTTTTGCCGAGACGTCGTAGTTTGTCTTGTCTCTCTTTAAGTTTAGCTGCTCATGCCATTTTATGTTTATTATACCAGTATTGTGCTGTCTACAGAACAGAAGACAAAAGAAAAGAGCCCCCTGCGCAGAGAAAGGAGAATTTGATGTTAACGGAGCCCCCTGTGCAGAGAAAGGAGAATTTGATGTTAACGGAGCCCCCTGTGCAGAGAAAGGAGAATTTGATGTTAACGGGGCCCCCTGTGCAGAGAAAGGAGAATTTGATGTTAACGGAGCCCCCTGTGCAGAGAAAGGAGAATTTGATGTTAACGGAGCCCCCTGTGCAGAGAAAGGAGAATTTGATGTTAACGATATTGTTACTTAATTTTTTTAATTGAAATTTGGTACATTATTTTTGGGCAGTATTACGCCAGTGCTGTGTTTCTTTTCCAGAAAAGTCAGCAGCATTTTTAGGACAGGGTGAACCTAGAAGCTACTAATCAAAACTGAGCCTGTTCTATTGTTTTTAGTATTCTCCACATCACTAACCACTGAGCTGCTCCTGTTGTCTATAGAAGACTGCTGTTTTTGCGCCTGTTACTGAAAATAACTGAGCGATAGCTCAGAGGTTGGTTAACTGGACTACAACGGACTAGAGGTCGGGTTCGATTCTGATTGACGACTTCTTGGTTCACCCAGCCTTAAATGGGTACCGGATTTTTAAATTGGAAAGTAAGGCGGCACGGGCGTAATACCGACCACATTAACCCAAAAATCAAGTGTCGATGGTCTATACAAATTATGGTCAGTAACACCATATTCTCTATACGCCACTTGGCGTGACGGGGCTCTTTACTTTAATTGTATGCTGATGATACTGTCTTAATCACTAATAGTGAAGATTAGCTACAAGAAATATTAGATATTATAGTGAAGGAAATAAAAAATATAGGACTCGGCTTTAATAGAAAAACGACAGAAGTAATGGTAGCAACAAATAAAAGGGCATCAACGCAATGAACAATAAAGACAAGTGGAAGAATATTAAAACAGGCAAACAACTTTTAATATCTGGGAACAATGTTAACCTCAGATGGTAGATGTACAACAGAGTTGAAATTCAGAATGGTTTAGACAAAGCAGCTTTCCAAAAAATGAGGAAGGTACTGTGCCATCCATTTTTGACAATTATTATTATTATTATCTGATTGCCACGAGTTGATACGAGCAGCTGCTCTTTGACTCGATTAGATGTGGCGGGTTGTAATGGCTTTCTTGATATTCCCGGCTCTTACTGGAGAGGTTGGAGTTCGTCTGCCACAGGCTATGCTGGGAAACTACTAGTCCTTCCCTGAGGTACTGCAATACTGGGTCCTCTATATCAGTAACAGCCACCACTACGGGGAACACAGCGATCCTAGCTTCTGTTAGCCAGCCTGGTTTGACGCAGACTGTTACTAGGAGTAACCACGAGGAGGTAGATATGCTAGGTCTTGGTCGGCTGATGGTGCGCCGACCCTGCTATTGCGACCGCAGGTCGCAGGCACTTGTGCACCCCCATTTTTGACAATAGAAACAAGAAAAAGATTTCTTAAATGTTATGTAGTGCCAATCTTAACATATGGATGTGAATCATGGACAACAGATAATAAAATTACTGAAGACTGCAGAAATTTTGTTAAACAGAAGGATGTTGAGAAAACCATGGACAGCTAAGAAGAGTAATGAAAACGTTCTGAAGGAGGCCAAAGCAAAAAAGAGCTAATTTCCAATATTAGGAAGAAATAACCATCATTTCTTTGCCAGGTAATAAGAAGGGAAAAGCTAAATTATATCGTGAAACTGAAAATTGAGTGACGAAGAGATAGAGTAAAGTAAAGAGAAAAGATGCCAGAAAGCTTAACAGAATGGCTTGGCAAAAGGTCAACAACAGAAATGATAAATAACTGTAGAGATCGAGAGTTGTGGAGAGACATGATCACCTACGCCAGCAGGCCCGGTACTTGATTATGATGATGTGTTGTCTTCACTTTACGATAGCAATTTACTTTTCCCTGGGCACTGAGCTGACGTACATTAGGATCTTGATCATTTCTGATTCACAAATCTCTTCAATAGCTGTCACCCATAAGTAATTCACCACTTTCAACACAAGAGCGGTTAGACGTTGTTGTCAATTATATATATATACATCATCTAAGATATTTTACACCGCTTAGCCATCAACAAGATTAAGTTAGTCATGATAAACCCTGCTCTGAAAACAATAAAAAACACACCAAATATCAAACAGACGTCAGAAAAAAAGAACAAGTCTACAAAGATACAGTGTATACTTTAATAAAATCACATCGTAAAAATAAAAGCGACAATTTAGTAATAACGTAAACAGAATGGGTGTAAAACATTAACGCCACAAGTTTAAAGCAAACCACATTTGTAAACATTTGACTTCATATTTATTCATTATTATGGAAGGCAGATTAGCGGCCACTAGAATTCTCCAGCTACATTCTGATATAGAAGAAAGGGCAACAACTTCGGGGGATAGTAACACCTCTATCTATCTATCTATTGACCTTTCGAGCCGTAACCGGCCCATAGGGCGTAGACCAAGATACACCTTCTCCTATATGAATTTTTGTTCTAGCAGTTTTCTTTTAAAGATATTTTATCAAATAACAACATCAAATATTTTATCAAATTAAGTAACACCTCTGGGTCTCTGTAATTCTAAAGCTACGTAAGTGGATCTCTGTAACTTGAGATGTACCGTAGAACTTAACAAAGTCTAATCGGGGGAGGGGGGAGGGAAATGAGGAGTTCCCGTCTCTGGTGCAATGAGTGGCGACTATAAATAAACGACTTTGACCTAGTATTGATCGGCTGACCTTATTGATATTCCAGGCTTGGAGTCGCCGGCTTCCGTCAAGAGGACGTCAAGTACACACGAGTCAGATAAGACTTTGAGAGGGACACGCCCCCTTATTCCAATAAACAAGAACGCTTGCGAGATATGAAGATTATTGATCTGATATGAAGATGAGGCGGAGAATGGATGAGGGCATGACTAACTCATGTTTGCACAAGATATAAATATGCATTAGTTTCATCACAATTATAAGGACAATACTCAAAAAACTAGTGTTTTTTTGTTATTATTTGCAGTTGTGTCGGTCAGTTTAAAACACATTGTCCAGTGACAAACCTAACGGGAACAGATAGATAAATATACGAGTGGGTGTCCTAGTTGAATAAATAGATGTACGAGTGGGTGTCCTAGTGGAACAAATAGATGTAAGGGTGGGTGTCCTAGTGGAACAAATAGATGTACGAGTGGGTGTCCTAGTGGAACAAATAGATGAACGAGTGGGTGTCCTAGTGGAACAAATAGATGTAAGGGTGGGTGTCCTAGTGGAACAAATAGATGTAAGGGTGGGTGTCCTAGTGGAACAAATAGATGTACGAGTGGGCGTCCTAGTGGAACAAATAGATGTAAGAGTGGGTGTCCTAGTGGAACAAATAGATGTACGAGTGGGTGTCCTAGTGGAACAAATAGATGTAAGAGTGGGTGTCTTAGTGGAACAAATAGATGTAAGGGTGGGTGTCCTAGTGGAACAAATAGATGTACGAGTGGGTGTCCTAGTGGAACAAATAGATGTAAGGGTGGGTGTCCTAGTGGAACAAAAAAGATGTACGAGTGGGTGTCCTAGTGGAACAAATAGATGTAAGGGTGGGTGTCCTAGTGGAACAAATAGATGTAAGGGTGGGTGTCCTAGTGGAACAAATAGATATATGAGTGGGTGTCCTAGTGGAACAAATAGATGTACGAGTGGGTGTCCTAGTGGAACAAATAAATATACGGCTGGGTGCACTAACGGGACAGATAAACATATATGCTATAGCGTGCCCTAACGAGATACATAGGTATACAAGCGGATGTCGTATCTGGACAGATAGACAGACATAATAGTGAGTGTCCTAACGAGACATATAGACAGATAGACAGATAGACAGATAGTCAGATAGTCAGATAGTCAGACAGACAGACAGACATGCAGGCAGATAGACAGACAGACAGACAGACAGATAGACAGACAGACAGACAGACAGACAGACAGATAGACAGATAGATAGATAGATAGATAGATAGATAGATAGATAGATAGATAGATAGATAGATAGATAGATAGATAGATAGATAGATAGATAGATAGATAGATAGATAGATAGATAGATAGATAGATAGATAGATAGATAGATAGATAGATAGATAGATAGATAGATAGATAGATAGATACAAATCGTTAGACAAACGCGTGGATGCCCTTGCGGAAGAGATATATATGCTGGAGGGTGCCCTAACGGGACAGATAGATATAAGAGTGGGTGCCCTAACGGGACTGATAGATATAAGAGTGGGTGCCCTAACGGGACAGATAGATATAAGAGTGGGTGCCCTAACGGGAGAAAATCAGACCGGTAGACATACTAGTGGGTGGTGCAACCGAACATACAGGCAAGGAGATGAGTGGGTAGCCTAACTTTAGAATTTGATTCAAAGTTTGTGTCCTAACAAGATTGACAGACATGTGAGTGGGTATGATGCTAAGACAGACAGACCATACGAGCCAGTAACATAGCGAGACACAGACAGTCAGACAGGCGTGCGAGTAGGTATTTTAAGACGGACAAAGCTAGGAGTGACCGCAATATGTCGTTGTTAAGGATTCAGCAGATCGTGAACTCACTACCGAAACAGACAAGCGACGAGACGAGTGAGTAACCTAACAGGGGAGGTAGATAAAAAGATAGGTAAGACAGTAGGTAGATATAACAAGTAAAAAATATACACACAAATATTAACATACAGATAGACGGGTGGACGGACAGATCGGTAGGTATGTTAGTTTTGCATTCATTCATTGAATGTCGTCTCCACATCGTAGGTTGGCTATCATGAAGCACCATTTTACTGTCTCTTGTCTTGATAGTGCATGTTGTCATAGGTTCACCTATCCATCTTTTGATGTTATCAACCCACTTTAGTCTTTGTCTGCCTCTGCCTCGTCTACCTTGTACTATCCCTTGTACCATCCCAAGATGACTTTTAGAAAGATTTTGTGCCTCTTCGCATTCCCCAAACTATTTCGGTTGTCTTTGTCGAATTGTGTTAAGTGGTTCTTGTCTTTCATTTACCTCTGATTCAGAACGTATTTGTTTTTCTTCTTTTCCATATTTCTCCCTATTTTTTTTTTATAAAGCAACTTTTCGAACACTTCTATTTTCTGCTGTTTTCTTATATTTAATGTCCATGTTTCTGCACCATACAGGAATGTTGAGTAAATATAATATGTTACAATTCGTAGTTTTAGTTCTGATGTTATTTGCTTTGATGTGAGCAACGTTTTCATGTTGTTGCAATTGCTTTTTGCCATTCTTATTCTCATTTTTATTTTTGTGCACAATTTTTTATCCATCGTCTGTTATTATATGTATGTATTGTTAGTATATGTATGTATTGTTAGTATATGTATGTATTGTTAGTATATGTATGTATTGTTAGTATATGTATGTATTGTTAGTATATGTATGTATTGTTAGTATATGTATGTATTGTTAGTATATGTATGTATTGTTATTATATGTATGTATTGTTAGTATATGTCTGTATTGTTAGTATATGTATGTATTGTTAGTATATGTATGTATTGTTAGTATATGTATGTTTTACTTGTGACGAGTGGATGGACTGTGAACGTTACCGATATGTAAGTGGGATATGATTTGTTCATCTTTGTGTCGTGTGTTCGAGGTTCGACAGGCAAACACATAGTTCGACAACAATGGCGCCCGGCGGTTATGTCCAAATCGAATGTGAAAAGTCTGTGACGGTGGATGGGGAGGAAGAATCAGAAATGATCAACGGCCCAGAAAGCGAAAACAGCAAAGTGTGTGGTACACATGAGGCATATTCAGAACACGAAAGACAAATATGGTAGACCACTGTGAAAGAGATTGGAGCCTCATCACGTAACACTCCAAAGAAAGCCATGGAGAGAAATTATAACTATTGCTTTAAGAACGAGCTAAAAATAACTACATGAAAGGTTAGGACCTTATACCAACAAGGAAAATTAGAAAATCTTATGGTAGAAGCAGAACGACTAAACATAGATATTCTAGGCATATCAGAAGCAAGATGGAAAGAAAGTGGATACATACAAGACGACAGATATACATTTATATTTTCAGGCAACACAAGAGAACATCAAAGAGGAGTAGGCATACTAATAAAACGAGAGCAATAAAAATATATAAATACCCACTGGACATACAATAATAGGATTATACTATTAAAAATGAAGGCAAAACCATTTGACATAGCAATAGTACAGACATACGCACCTACTCAAGATTATACAGATGAACAAAAAAAATTTACTAAAAGTTATACAGGAAGGGATTCAGAATAAAATTAATACTGAATTAAATTAGCAGCATTTTGGATTCAGGAAAAACAGTGGGACAAAAGAAGTAATGTTTGGCATGAGGAAATTTATTGAAAAATGCATGGAAGTAAACAAACCAATACTAAACAATAATATCAAGACAAAACCAAAGCATTTGTTAGAACACACCATAATCAACTTATAGATTGCCTAAAAGATATAAATCTGGACGATACAGACATACGACTAATATATAATTTGTATTGGGAGCAAACAGCAATAATAAAATATAACCAAGAGAACTCTACACCCATTGATATAAAAAGAGGAGTAAGACAAGGATGCATCATATCACCAAGCTTGTTCAATCTATACACTGAGCAAATCTTTAAAAACATCAAAGAGATGCCTTGCATAAACATTAATGGAAAGATAATAAATAACCTAAGATATGCTGATGATACTGTACTACTAGCAGAAAATCCTAAAGATCTACAACAATTACTTAATGAAATAAACATGATAAGTAAAAAATATGGACTAGATATGAATATCAAAAAGACTAAAACTATGATCATAAACACAGAAAATTCTCAAGACCTACAAATAAATATAAAAGTTGAAGGAATACATCTGGAGACAGTTCAGAGCTACAACTACCTTGGACATTCTATAACTAATGATGGAAAATGTAAAACTGAAATAAAGTAAAGAATATGTATGGCAAAAAGTAATTTTAATGCCATGAAAAGTATACTAACATCAAAACAAATAACACCAGGGCTAAAACTAAGAATAGCAATATGTTACATCTTCTCAATATTCCTGTATGGTGCAGAAACATGGACATTAGACAAGAAAACAGAACAGAACATTGAAGCATTTGAAATGTGGATTTATAGAAAAATAGGTAGAATTGGATGGAAAGAAATGAAAACAAACGATGAAGTAATAAAACAACTAAAAATGAAAAAAAAAACTACTAAATACAATTCAAACAAGACAAATGAGATTTTTGGGGCACGTTAAAAGACACAACAACCTACAAATAGTAATCTTGGAAAGGAAAATACAAAGTAAAAGAGACAGAGGCAAACCATGACCAACATGGATGTGTAATCTCAAAAGATGGACAAGTCAATCTATGGCAACCTGCACCATCAAAGCAAGAGACAGAGTGGAATGGCGCTCCATGGTAGCCAACCATCGATGTGGAAACGGCAGTCGATGATGATGATGATGATGATGATGATGATAGATCCATCCACCGTGGCGCTTATATTGAAAACTGCCTGCAGGTTCTAAATTATATGAATAATTTTTTTTTTAAATTTAGCATGAGGTGTTGGCCAGTAGAAACTGTAAATATTCCATTTAACTAGCATCATTTTATTTCTGCTGGCCACAGACTGGATTATGAAAATAACTCAAAACAACAGAAATGAAATCCAGTGGTCACTGAAAAAGCAACTTGATGATTTAGACTTTGCTGATGACATAGCTCTCCTATCACACAGCCATACTTGATGAGAGAACACAACAGCTAGGACTGAAGATTAATAGCGATAAGACCCACATTATGAGAATTAATGCAGTTGGCAATAACCAAATAAAATTAGGAGAAATACCTCTACTTGACGTACAATCATACATAAATCTGGGCAGTAAAATAAAGAGGGAGGAACAGAAAATGATACCAAAATAAGGATATCAAAAGCAAGAGGAGCTTTCGTTGCACTGGGAAACATATGGAAGTCCAAAGAAATTAGGTTAAATAAAAAAATAAAAATTTTCAATTCCAATGTTAAGTCGGTCCTATTATATGGCTATGAAACATGGAAAAGAACAAAATTGACAATCATGAAGATACAGACTTTCTTTAATGGATACTTACTCAGAATAAAAGGATGGAAATGGCAAGACAAAATCACTAACATAGAATTATGGAAATGTACCCGTGCAAATAGCAGTGGATAAGGAGATACAGCGAAGATGCTGGATAGGACACTGTGGAAGCCAACTGAGAGTATTACACAACAGACCCTTTTTTGGAATTCCCAGGGGAAAAGATAAAGTGGAAGACCAAGGAATTTTTTGAGAAGATAGATAGAAGCAGAGATGAAGATGATGGGGAAGACATGGAATGATCTTAAAAGTATGACAAAAAACAGAACGACTTGGAAAGTGTTTGTTGAGGACCTAGAGGACCTACAGGGAGCTAAACAGGTAGAAGAAGAAGTATCATTTTGTGTATTTATTTTTATATACCACAATTAAGACAACAGTAAAACCATCTTATTTGTTTCCAATGAAATTTTTTTTTTTTGGTATAACGACATAACAATAAACAGTTTAAAAACAAAATTTCAACAAATAAAACAAAACGGTTATTAAGTTATAACATTTTGAAGATGGGCATCAGTTTTAGTAAGGACTGTAACAAGGAATTCCGGTTGCCGTACGTACGATAGATTGTACACAACGAACGAGTTAATATTTCAAGACAAAACTCACTTTTATGCAAATTCCAGGGAATTTAGGAGAGAGCAAGTTTATGTGGAGCAAGTTTTGTAGCGAGAAGGAAAAACTAATTAGATGTGTGAGAAAACAGTTGCAATGTAGACATAAGCGTTGAACAAGAATTGGGGGGGAAAAAGTAAAATAGCAAAGTTGAAAGTCAAACTTGAAATGTTTGGAATACGGTTACTTCACGCTTCACTTCCACCAAGACAGATTCGGGAATGTGGGCGGGAAATCAATCAACCGAAACGGCGTTAGAATAATCTGGTCGGGACGAGCTGTAGAGGAAAGTTCAAGGAGGGACTGGGAAGCCTGAGCAATGATCCGAAACGAGAAGTCATAAAACCTGATGAATGGAAGCTGTTGGAGGGACACTAACATAGCGGGAGCGGCAAGAAAGACGTCATCAGCCTTCGGTGGAGCTCGGCTTTTATGGCTAATAATCGCAGCTGAATAGCGTGTATCAATCTACGCTGCTACTAGCTGCGATACATGGCTATAATGGAGGAAGAGATATAAAGGGAAAGGTGACAATTACAGTTAGGCTGGGTATACTTTCCTATCAATTTTAAACGGTTAGCGGCCATGTTTTTTTTACCTACTTTTATCGATTTCCAACTGCCAAGAGTTCCCAATGGTTCTTTAACGGAACGCATACGGGACTTGTGGTTATTTTATTCATTATTTATTTCAGTTTTTATGTGATAATTTCCGGCCTGTGCTATGTGGTTTGAACTGTGGATATTTGCGCCTTTCGGACTACCATATTCGACATTGGGGTTTCGGTAGCTGGGAAAACCACCCGACTGAGATACCGATGTTTGGACAACCCGTTTTTGATTCCCACTGGAATCAGTGTGAATTGTACTCATGGTTGGAAAAAAAATACCTACGCGGTGCCAAGCCGCTGAGAGAAATGGGTACCAGGATAGCATTCTGGGATGGTGAGGAATGCCGCCTCGCATCATGAGTTTCGATTCTTCATGCGATACTATTAAGAGGTCTCGGAACGCTTCTGGATAGACGGCCAAGCACATATTGGTGAAAACTCGCGTACTCAAATATACGTATAAAACTCCGATTCAATTCTCGTACTTTACCTTTACATTTACATTTACCTTTACCTGTACATTTACCTTTACCTTTACCTTTACCTTTACCTTTACCTTTACCTTTACATTTACCTTTACATTTACCTTTACCTTTATATTTACATTTACTTTACCTTTACATTTACATTTACATTTACTTTACATTTACATTTACCTTTACCTTTACCTTTACCTTTACTTTTACCTGTACCTTTACATTTACCTTTCCTTTACCTTTAAATTTACATTTACATTTACATTTACATTTACATTTGCCGTTACCTTTTCCTTTACCCTTACCTTTACCTTTACCTTTACCTTTACATTCAAATGCACCTTGGCATTTTTTTAGTGACTGTTTGCCTTTCGTTATCGATACCAAATCGATTGACCAGACCAGATTAATTATATTTCACCAATCCTGGTGAAAACCATCAGCTATGAGTCGCTGATAGCTTCCAGCTCGGCTGCTGTCTGACTCCTTGCCTCCGCAGCGCTATTAGAATTCCCTGGCCTCTGCTTCTTCTTCTCAGCGTTTATCCGTTAAGTGGTCGTTGATGCGTTGAGTCGCTTGTTTATGGCACCGCAGCGATATCTGCGCCTTTCGGCAAGGATGGGTAGATTCGCTTATCAAAGTTTGCCGGCGTCTTAGCTCTAGATCACCGAGTCCCCAATTCCCTGCTATTAAACCCTGGTGCGACCAATGCCTATTATATGACAAGTGGACGACACATAAGGCTTGTCTTGTCACGTAAAGCTTCTTATATACCATTTTTTTCTTTTTTTTATTTTTCCTTATATTCAGCTTTACTGCAGCTTGGCTTTTTTTATGCCTTAGCCTATTATATGAGGATGAAAACCTGCTACAACATCATTTAACATCTCTAGATAAAAGCTGCACAAACTACAGTATGAAAATTAACACAGCAAAAACAGAGGCCGTGAGAATAAGCAAATTAAGACACCAATTAAACATTAAGATCAAAGGTAAAGAAATAAAACAAGTAGAGGAATTCAAGTATTTGGGCACAATGTTCACAGAAGATGGAAAACTAGAAAGAGAAATTGACATGAGAATACAAAAGCAAATGCTGTCACAAGCCAGCTTTCACCATTGCTAAGACATTCAAACATTTCTATGCCAGCTAAACAACAAATGATAAATAGCATTTTCAAATCAACTTTGTGCTATGAAAGTCAAATATGGACCCTTTCTAAATCGCATTTAAGAAGATCAATACATGTGAGATGCGATGCTTGAGAAAAGTAACAAATAACACAAGAAGAGATAGAATACCAAATGAAACCATAAGAAAAATGGTAGGAACAAACCCCTGCCAAGAATATATAGAACAACAACAACTTAAATGGTTTGGCCACCTGGTCAGAATGAATCCTCACCAATCACCATCAAGGGCGTTCTTCTCAAGAATGCATGGGAAAAGACCAAGAGGAAGACCCAGAAGAAGATGGATAGATGCAGTGACAGAGACATGTAACAACAAAGGAAAATCACTAATTCAGACAATTCGAGCAGCACAAGAACGACAAATGATAATAGCACAAGTGATAAAAACACTGTTTTTTTTTTCTAAAAATATAAATTTTACACGGGAAGCAACTAACTTTTAACTGTTTTTGTTCGATCTCCAACTGCCAATGATTTTTAACGTGCGCAGACAGCACACATGACTTTCTTTTTTTGGTTTTTGTTTTTATTTTTTGCTACTCTTTTCCAAGAGGGCTAGACATCGGATCTCATTGCCCAGAGACCGAAGCAGGAAAAGCTGCGAGGAAATGACGGATTCAAATTGAAACAAAATCCTCGTTCGAACCCAGAACCTTCTTGAGGTCGATGCACAACTTCAAGACCACCCAGCCCACAGGTGAGGAAGAAACGTGTGAGGCTGAGGTCAATCCGGTGTTACGATCAATGTAAAATAAATAGGAGGATGAGCCTCAGCTGCGAGGCCCGGCTTGAAATGGCAATTACTTTATAGAGAAGAAATATGTGTACCTCCGAAGTCGAAGTTATATGCCTGTACGGCGAGGGACCACTGTGCTCACGGCTGCCAGGGGGAAATGGATTAAAATGCAAAATAAAATTCAGTTCCTAGTTTATAGGAACTTCGCTAGAAGTGAAAGCTTACGAACGCAAAAGAAAATAAATGTTTTTTGTTGTTTTTTAAAATCGTAACACTGAAGGCAGAGACACGTCATACTGGTTTGCTTTGAAAGAAAATAGGGAACATACAAAAGATACATCTTTGTTGTCTGCGGCTGAAAAAGGGGAAGGGACCTTTTGCCTACAGCATCGTCGGATATTTTGTTTTGTCTCTTTTCTTGCATTCCTTTACTGTCGTTTTACTGTATAGTTAATAAAAGAATGAATATCCCATTTCCGTGTCCGCCCTTAAAAAAGACTTTATGTGAGTGTAAATAGGCTGTGCTGTGGTTTATTTGCGCTTTTCGGACCAACAGATCCGATCTCAGCACTGGATTTTTAAGTGCCGGGCTGCCTTCTGTATTCGATTCCTACTCGCATGGTCAAACCGAATAATCTTTTTTTCCCAGGAGCACCGCTGGGAGGTGGAACATGATCTTGATCATGTCTGTTGTTCGCGTGTAGCCTCTTGTGGGTCGCTCACTTGCTGGACCGGTGTCATGGTCCACATTCATGTTATTTCAAATAAAAACTGAACAAACAAGAAAATCACTGGAGGTTGTAAAATTGTGGTTTTACAGAAGAATGTTGAGAGTACCATGGGCAGCTAAGAAGAGTAATGAAAACGTTATGAAAGAGGTCAAAGCAAAAAAAAAGAGCTAATTTCCAATATTAGGAAGAAACAATCATTATGTTTTGGAAAATAATGAGAAGGGAACAGGTGGAATATATTGTGACAACTGGGAAAATTGAGGGACGACGAGATAAAAGGAAGCAAAGAGAAAAGATACCGGAGATCTTTAGAGAATAGCTTTGCAGAAGGTCAACAACAGAGATGATAAATAACTGTCCAGATCGAAAGTTGTTGAGAAACATGATCACCGACGCCATTAGACATGGTACTTGATGATGATGAACGGTTAATCTACGGCTGAACTCATCCTTAGAATGAGTGGGGAGTGAAACATTTAAATATTGACATAGGACTTGATCACAAGAAAACACGAAGGTGCTTGCTTGCGTTCGCCCGATGGCTAAAGAGGTACATCGCTTCGTCATCCGCCCTTCATGGATCGTTATGTGGGCGTGTCTGCGTTGTGTTGTGGTTTGCAGTATAACTGTTATATTTGCGCCTTTCAGCTCAACACATCCGACTTCAGCATGATATTTATGAGTACCGAGTTGTCTTCCCTCTTCGATCCCTACTCGCTTGGCCTGACTAAACAGGTTAGTCTGTTACTGGAGGCATCACGGAGAGGTGGAGCAGGGTCTGGATAGTTCAGGTTCACCGATCCTGTCACAAGCCATCAGCTTTGAGTCGCTGGCACCTTCCAGCTTTGCAGCTGTGAGGTGCGCCATCGCCTCCAAAAACAAGAAGGAAGGTCGAGAAATGAATGCAGGGAGAATCGTGCTAGGAAACGTAACTGAGGAGCAATGATAACATAGATATGTAAATGGAGAATATTTATTAAACATATTGATACGATTCTCCGATGTCTGAATGGTCAGTAAGCTCGCGACCTGTTTGACCATATGGGTCTGGATTCAAGTCCAAAATGTTAGGAACCATTTTTCTGTCCAACAGAAATCGGTTCGGGGCGTACCTAACCTATGAAAATAACTTTCTGAGGCAATAAGACGGCCGGACGCGATACTGACCATATCACTCGATAAATGTGCATTTAGTCATTTTCTCTCTCTCTCTCTCTCTCTCTCTCTCTCTCTCTCTCTCTCTCTCTCTCTGCGATCAGGCTCAATCAGAGTAGGATTCCAGACTCTCACATGAAGTCAGCTGTCAGGTTAAGTATGTTGATCGCCCCCACAGACAGAACATCACAATTAGAGTCTGCCAGATCCACTCCGATTGAACACCCGTTAATACGTTGCACTGTGTTTTGCGCCAGTGGCCCAGTGCATCCGATTTCAGCCAGCATTTTATTCAGGTTTGCATTCCTTAGCCTTTGATTGTCCTCAATCTTCCTGCAAGGCAGCAGATTGTCTTTTCTGTATGGGGATTCTGCCCTTAGATGGTCGGCCCTCCCAGGTTTACGAGCACCATCTGCCCGAGTCACTAGAGGTGGCTAACACAGACATGCACACACAAAGATATGAGATGTGACTAACACAGACATGCACACAGCGATACGAGGCATGACTAACACTGACACACATCAAGATATATGACACATGACTAACATAAACATGCGCATAAAGATATGAGATGTGACTGACATAGACATGCACACACAAAGATATGACACTTGCCTAACATAGACATGCACACAAAGATATGAGATGCGACTAACATAGCCATGCACACACAAGGATATGAGATGTGACATACACGGACATGCATACACAAAGATATGAGATATGACTAACATAAACATACACACAGAGATATGAGATATCACAAACCCAGACATGCACACACAAAGATATGACACGTGACTAACACAGATACACACTAAGATATGAGATATGACTAAACACAGACTCACATTAAGATATGAGCCATGATTAACACGGACACACCAAGATATGAGATATGACTAACATGACACACACCAAGATATGAGCCATGGCCAGCACACACATACACACACACACACACACTAGCCAAGATATGAGCCTTGGCTAGCACAGAAACACATCAAGATATGAGCCATGGCTTCACGGAAAAAACACCAAGAAATGAACCATGTCTAGCACAGAAACACATTAAGGTATCCATATGCTTTGGTGTGTTGTAGTCGGCAGACTCTTCTTAACGTGGGAATCATCGACATTGTATTTATTGAAATTTAGTCATTTTAAAAGTGTGTGTGTACTAACACCATATTCTTCATACACGTTAAGGCATGACAGAAACCATCACTTACAAGTAGGACAGATTTATCGAAGAGCATACGCTTCAGGAAGTTCTACAACTAAGACCATCCTATAGACTTGCTGGATTGGGGGTGAGAGGTATGTACTACAGCACTCAGAAAAAAATGATAAATAAACAACAACAGAAAAAAACAAAGAACAATATATGATCCGAAGCAGGATCGAACCCGTACTCCATGGCACTGCGCCTTGCCACGAGAAGCCGAACGCTTAGGAACACTGCCACTCAGAACTTTTTTTTAATGTTGTGTTTATTTGTCGTTTTTTTCTGAGTGCTGTAGTACATACCTCTTCCTCCTATGATTCCTTGAATTATCGCCTCGGAAGTTTCCTTCTATAATAATATTAATTTATTATTATTTGTCTCCTGGATTGGGGGTGGAGGGATGTATGGTGAAAAAAAGGGAGGGGAGGCTGGTCTAGAAGTACTACGTCGGCTTCACGACAGGAACGACCTGGGTTCAAAGCCCACAAGAGGCTGTGATGACATTTTCACAAAATAGGAAAAATTACTCCGTTGTTTCTTTATGCCGTTACCTTCTCTTGATCTCTTGGGTAGTGATATCAACTGTCTAGCCCTCTATGAAAACGGTAATATACAGAAGGTCCCGTGTGCACTCGCGCACGCTAAAGATTTATTGGCAGTTAAAATCTAGAAAAAAAAGTAGGCCATAAATATGGCCCGGACAAAACTGTCAACAAAAACCTACCCACACATTGGATATCATTTGTTCGGAGTTCGTGCACGTGGGCCAGGATTCTCCTAGGATTTTCTCGAGATTTTCGAGGGGGATAAGAGAGCACCTATCTGTTCGTCCGGTGTGCAGTAATGATGATCCTGACAACAAACGCATGACTTGCTGTTGCTGGTGATGATAACGGCTGTAAACAAACCTTCACATAAAAACATTTAGGTTGTTATTGATTCTTTTATGGTTAATGTCGAGAGGCGTCGAATATCACGTTCCTCCACAAACCCTCGACCTCGTGCTCGCTGAGTAACAGCTTCACCGTCGATCTTTTCTCGCTTCACGCCGACAATCCACTCAGCGTCTTTTCTCTTTGTCCATCTGTACCTTTCTCGCTTTCTATTTTTTCCTGTTGTTACAAAGTATCCGCGGTAGTGGTGAATGAAAAAAAAAAGTTATATTTTTACGTGAAGGACAACACAATCGAACGAAGTTTCGGCTCATTAGGCTTTCCACAGGAACATTAGACAACACACACACACCGCACAAATAAGAAGGCAATAATATTAACAATAATTAAATGTGTTCTTTTTATTTTAGATATCATTTTGCTATGCTGTATTAAGTTTACTTGCTTACATAATTGTATGTGTGTAACGTTCACTGTTCCCGCTGAAGGCTTATTGAGCCGAAACGTCGTTCGATTGTGCCTCATTCACTTAACGTAAAGCTGTAACATATCGTTTTTGTTTCTTTTTGTTTCCCTTGTACCTTTATCTTTAGCTTTACAGCACCTTTTCATTTCCATGTATCCACATGCCTTTTTAATCCTCTACCTCTCACTTATTACCAGGTATCTAATCCATCTCCTCTCCACACATGTCCCACACACCTGGACTGCCATTTCCCAGTTTGTTTTACAACTATTTATAATATTACACTATTATCACTATTGATTGGAGGCAGGCACACACCGCCGCATAAACATATATATACATGTACAGCTTTTTTACCAGACATGCTATCGTGTTGTCTGGTTCGTCAACACATCTAGTTCATCCACACGTACTTCATTATGTTAATGGTGTTGTAGATTGTCTCCCCTAGCGACAGCACTACCCATCAGTTAACACGTTCACAGCAGTTGTTTTTATTTATCTATTTTTTTTTTTTTGTTAAGTTAACATATTTCGTATCAAGCTGTTAATATCGATGGCTGTTATGTTACTAAAGTTCTTCTTCATTCCTTCCTTACTCGCCTTTCAACATTTAGGGGAGAAATAATTTGCGGCCATTTGCTCTTCTGTTGGCCTCTGCTGCTGTTATGTTTTCTAACGGTTTCTAATATTTCATCAATTCGGCTTTTTCGTTTGGATCCTTGAGTCTAGTGATCTCGTAACGTTTATTAGAGGCTCGTATTTTTATGTTTTGGTCATTCGCTCTATTTTCACGTGGCTAACCCATATGTATGCTATGGCGGCGGCAGCGGGAGTCATAGAGACTTCAATAAACAGAGTTCATCGGTGCTATACAGAGCCAATTCTTACCTCTGGAAGCGAATCATGGACAGTAAACAAACAAATAAAAAGACGATTAGAGGCCACAGACATGGAATTTCTCAGGAGAATTTTGAAAGTTCCCTGGACAGCTAAAAGGACCAACGAGGACATTCTCAAAGACGCCAACACAAAAAGGGAGATCCCAAGAAACATCAGAAAGACACAATCAGCATTTTTCGGGCACATCATGAGAAGAGGATACTTGGTTACAACTGGCAAAATACATGGAAGAGAGGTCGCGGACGACAAAGAGAGAAAATACTAGAAAGCTTAGCGTCATGGTATGGAAAACAACGGAATTGGTACGGTGCACTGTGAATAGAAGATTATGGAAGGACATTATCGTCTATGCAACCGTTATGGCACATGATGATGACGACGGGGGGTCGAAGATTTTTTTTTTTTTCTGAGAACTTCATTTCTGATCTTGTTTCTCAAGTTTAACGTACAAAACTGTGGCGTTTCCATGAGATGATAAATCAACTAATTCAAACTGGATTGGGCGTATCTGCGTTGTGTTGTGGTTTGCTATATAACTGTGATAGTTACGTCTCTAGGCCCAACACATCCGACTTCAGCGTGGGTTTTTATAGTAAACCAACAACTGATGTGGTCAGTAGTTTTACCCTGACGATATACAAAAGAGATCTGAGTGGTTTTCCGGTGTGCAATTAGAATATTTAAAAAAAAAAAAAAAAAACTACTTAACACAATTTTTAAAAAAAGTAGACAAATGAAATGTTTTGGGCCACGTGATAGTAAAATGCTACACCCAATTTTGTATTTATTTTATCCATGTTTTATCCAGCGCAATAAGGGTCTTCCACTATGTTAAATATATATGAGGCAATACGCTCGATAACGACAGAGCTAGATGCTGTCAGCTACTCATAGTTAATGGTCTGCGCTAGGATCGGTGGACCAGAACCATCCAGGATTTATTTCACCTCTTCGTGGTGACTCTAGAAAAAGACTAACCAGACTAGTCTAGCCAAGCTAGTAGGGATTGAAGAGGGAAGGCAACCTGATACTAAAGGATTATGTGCTGAAGACAGATATGTTTGGGACAAAGGCCGTTCTACTGCAAAACCTCATCACAACTCATCTATGTCCAATTAAAGACGTTTTAAGGACGGATGACGAAGAAGGTTATACATTCCTTTAGTAGATATCGGGAGAACAGCAGAAAGTGAAAGAATTGAATGAACTATTTGGTGAGGCAACATTACTTACAGAACATGCCTGGTGGTGAGGCAACATTACTTACAGAACATGCCTGGTTGGTGAGGCAATATTACTTACAGAATAAGCCTGGTTGGTGAGGCAATATTACTTACAGAATACGCCTGGTTGGTGAGGCAATATTACTTACAGAACACGTCTGTATGGTGAGGCAACATTACTTACAGAATACGCCTGGTTGATGAGGCAACATTACTTACAGAACATGCCTGGTTGGTGAGGCAACATTACTTATAGAACATGCCTGGTTGGTGAGGCAACATTACTTATAGAACATGCCTGGTTGGTGAGGCAATATTACTTACAGAACATGCCTGGTTGGTGAGGCAACATTACTTATAGAACATGCCTGGTTGGTGAGGCAACATTACTTACAGAACATGCCTGGTTGGTGAGGCAACATTACTTATAGAACATGCCTGGTTGGTGAGGCAATATTACTTACAGAATAAGCCTGGTTGGTGAGGCAATATTACTTACAGAATACGCCTGGTTGGTGAGGCAATATTACTTACAGAACACGTCTGTATGGTGAGGCAACATTACTTACAGAATACGCCTGGTTGATGAGGCAACATTACTTACAGAATACGCTTGGTTGATGAGGCAATATTACTTGCAGAATACGCCTGGTTGGTGAGGCAATATTCTTACAGAATACGCCTGGTTGGTGGGGCAACATTACTTACAGAACACGCCTGGTTGATGAGGTAACATTACTTACAGAATACGCTTGGTTGGTGAGGCAACATTACTTACAGAACACGCCTGGTTGGTGAGGCAACATTACTTACAGAATACGCCTGGTTGGTGAGGCAACATTACTTACAGAATACGCCTGGTTGGTGAGGCAACACTACTTACAGAACACGTCTGTATGGTGAGGCAACATTACTTACAGAACACGCCTGGTTGGTGAATCCACATTACTTGCAGAACACACCTGGATGGTGAGGCAACATTACTTACAGAATACGCCTGGTTGGTGAGGCAACATTACTTATAGAACATGCCTGGTTGGTGAGGCAACATTACTTACAGAACATGCCTGGTTGGTGAGGCAACATTACTTGCAGAACATGCCTGGTTGGTGAGGCAACATTACTTATAGAACATGCCTGGTTGGTGAGGCAACATTACTTACAGAACATGCCTGGTTGGTGAGGCAACATTACTTACACAATACGCCTGTATTTGGGGTATATGAAGTTGTGGTACGAAGAAATAAGCAACCAGACACTAAAAAGAAATATCTTTCCGGCATGTTCGCGTTACTGGGGGCGGGGGACTTATAGGACCGGAGAATAAAGACCGCATGTCCAGCGCAGTGGCCGCGAGATGTTCGGGTCTGAGTTTTACTTTCACACTCGCCCCCGCCCTCCCCCACTATTAATACAAATTAAAAAAAAACTTTTGACTTTCCCAGTTTTCGAACCCGCGATCTCCTGGATTGGAGCTGAACAACTTATCGATTCGGTCAACCGCCCTTCAGCCTGACACTGGCTGGTTACGATTTGCGGATGTTATGTAATGATACATTTCCCCCCATCTGTAATTATGTACTCCCACGGTGAGTCACGTGTTAATTTTTATGTACACACTGACTGTGGCTGTTGGGATGGAGAGTCATAATTGTACAGCACAGAACTGTCGACATGGAGGCAATTAGTGTTAGGTTCTCGTAACTGAAACAAACACATGCATATCAGTTCGAGACACGATGATCACTTAACTAGGTCACAGTCGTATATGCTACATATAGTACTAATAAGTTCAATTATATAGCACTAATAAGTTCAATTATATAGCACTAATAAGTTCAATTATATAGTACTAATAAGTTCAATTATATAGCACTAATAAGTTCAATTATATAGTACTAATAAGTTCAATTATATAGTACTAATAAGTTCAATTATATAGTACTAAAAAGTTCAAATATATAGTACTAATAAGTTCAAATATATAGCACTAATAAGTTCAATTATATAGTACTAATAAGTTCAATTATATAGCACTAATAAGTTCAATATATAGCACTAAAAAGTTCAATTATATAGCACTAATAAGTTCAATTATATAGTACTAATAAGTTCAAATATATAGCACTAATAAGTTCAAATATATAGCACTAATAAGTTCAATTATATAGCATTAATAAGTTCAATTATATAGCACTAATAAGTTCAAATATATAGCACTAATAAGTTCAAATATATAGCACTAATAAGTTCAAATATATAGCACTAATAAGTTCAATTATATAGCACTAATAAGTTCAAATATATAGTACTAATAAGTTCAATTATATAGTACTAATAAGTTCAATTATATAGTACTAATAAGTTCAATTATATAGTACTAATAAGTTCAATTATATAGCACTAATAAGTTCAATTATATAGTACTAATAAGTTCAATTATATAGCACTAATAAGTTCAATTATATAGCACTAATAAGTTCAATTATATAGCACTAATAAGTTCAATTATATAGTACTAATAAGTTCAATTATATAGCACTAATAAGTTCAATTATATAGTACTAATAAGTTCAATTATATAGCACTAATAAGTTCAATTATATAGCACTAATAAGTTCAAATATATAGCACTAATAAGTTCAAATATATAGCACTAATAAGTTCAAATATATAGCACTAATAAGTTCAATTATATAGCACTAATAAGTTCAAATATATAGTACTAATAAGTTCAATTATATAGTACTAATAAGTTCAATTATATAGTACTAATAAGTTCAATTATATAGCACTAATAAGTTCAATTATATAGTACTAATAAGTTCAATTATATAGTACTAATAAGTTCAATTATATAGTACTAATAAGTTCAATTATATAGCACTAATAAGTTCAATTATATAGTACTAATAAGTTCAATTATATAGTACTAATAAGTTCAAATATATAGCACTAATAGTTCAAATATATAGCACTAATAAGTTCAAATATATAGCACTAATAAGTTCAAATATATAGCACTAATAAGTTCAATTATATAGTACTAATAAGTTCAATTATATAGTACTAATAAGTTCAAATATATAGCACTAATAAGTTCAATTATATAGTACTAATAAGTTCAATTATATAGCACTAATAAGTTCAATTATATAGTACTAATAAGTTCAATTATATAGCACTAATAAGTTCAATTATATAGTACTAATAAGTTCAATTATATAGCACTAATAAGTTCAATTATATAGCACTAATAAGTTCAAATATATAGTACTAATAAGATCAATTATATAGTACTAATAATTTCTTTTATATAGTACTAATATATAAATTATACAGTCTTAATCGCTAAGAGTGAAAATGAGTTACAAGAAATGTTGGACATTATAGTGAAAGAAAGCAAAAATAAAGGACTCAGCCTTAATAGCAAAAAGACAGAGGTAATGGTAACAACAAAGAAAAAGACATCACCTCAGTGCAAAATAAAAACAAGTGGAACAATATTAAAACAGGTAAATGAATTTAAATATTTGGGAACTTTGTTAACCTCAGACGGAAGATGTACAAAAGAGGTGAGATGCAGAATGGCTCAGGCAAAAGCAGCTTTCCAAAAAAATGAGGAAGATACTATGCAATCCATTTTTGACAATAGAAACATGAAAAAGAGTTCTTAAATATTATGTAGAGCCAGTCTTAACATATGGATCTGAATCATGGACAATTGGACAACAGACAAGAAAATCACTTGAGTCTGTAGAAATGTGGTTTTACAGAAGAATGTTGAGAGTACCATGGACAGCTAAGAAGAGTAATGAAGATGTTCTGAGAGAGGTCAAAGCAAAAAGAGAGCTAATTTCCAATATTAGGTAGAAACAATCATCATTTTTTGGCCATGTAATGAGAAGAGAACAACTGGAATATATTGTAACAACTGGAAAAATTGAGGGACGAAGAGATAGAGGGAAGCAAAGAGAAAAAAAAACAGACAGCTTAAGAGAATGGCTTGGCAGAAGGTCAACAACAGAAATGATAAATAGCTACCGAGATCGAAAGTTGTGGAGAGACATGATCACCTAAGCCAGTAGGCCCGGTACTTGATGATGATGAATATATAAATTATATAGTACTAATAAGTTCAATGACTTTCCAGGCAAATATCGTAAGAGGAGACTAAGGAGGTTGATCGATGGCCCGACAAGGTATCATTGTAAAAAGTATTGTTATGGAAACAGAGCCATAGATTTTAGAAGCAGTGATATCTGCAATATGTACCATTTTGGCAAGCATGGTTTCTGTTTTTAAGTTTGTGATTCTACCCTATGTGCCGTTTTCGGCTCGAAAAGACAGTAGATATATAGAATAAATGGATAAAGTACAAAACCAGGCACTTAGGGTCATCACAGGAGCAATGAAATCACCACCAATATTGGAGATGGAGAAATTGTGCAGGATACCAGCACTGAGAGAACGGAGGGACACAAAGGTGCTGATACAGGCATAAAAATGTTCATGCATGCCGAGACATCCAATGAAGGACCGATTCCAAAATCTTGCATTGGGAAGACTTAAGAGAAGCAGTTTTATCCACCAAGCCAAGCGTATTTGTAGAGAAACACCAGACATGCCAAGAGTTGTCAGCCCCCTACTGCCCATACCAGAACAGACTCCCTGGAGAGAGGAATCAGGATTATCAGTTCAAATACGGACAGAAGTGAAAGGAATAGTTGACAAAGAAGAACATACTAGTCTACAGCGAAAAATATTAACTCTCAGTTTCCTGGATGAAGAATATCCGCAAGACCTATGTATTCTTGTGTACACAGATGGATCAGCACAGAATGAAGTAAAGAATTGGGGAGCAGGTGCATATATAGAGTACCCAAATAACACTAGGGATATGAATAAAATAGCAACAGGGAAATACTGTCACAATTATGATGCAGAAATACAAGCAATAAGGTTGGCAATAGAAAAACTGCTGAACAGTAATCTTAGCCCACAGCCTGTAGTGTTTTTGACAGATGCACGATCAGTACTTCAGGCACTGCAATCTAGAAAATTACCACATCTGCAGACCTTATTGACTGAACTCTGCAAGCACCACAGGATTGCCCTGCAGTGGATCCCATCTCTCTGTGGAATACCAGGAAATGAGAAAGCAGATCAGTTGGCAAAGGAAGGTTCAACGGGCACACAACTAGATACACCGGTTACATACCAT
Source organism: Megaustenia siamemsis (assembly GCA_032433765.1). Classification (NCBI taxonomy): domain Eukaryota; kingdom Metazoa; phylum Mollusca; class Gastropoda; order Stylommatophora; family Ariophantidae; genus Megaustenia; species Megaustenia siamemsis. The sequence continues at coordinate 18,771,325 of JAVIAB010000160.1, read as the reverse complement.
CATAAGAAACAGATAATCAAATCAATCAGAGAACCACAAGCCCCAAATCTGGATGCCTTTCATAATATGAATAGATATGAACAAGTTATCATTATACGCCTAAGAACAGGACACAATCGACTCCATAGTCACTTGTATACAAAATTCAAGATCAGCACATCAACTACTTGTACATGAGGACAGGCGCCCCAGACTGCTGAACACATACTTCAAGACTGCACTGAATATAGTAGACTGAGGACAATCCATTGGCCCATAGATACAACACTACAGACAAAACTATATGGGCCAGTGGAAGAATTACGAAAGACAGTAAAATTTATGGAGGAAATGACATTGCAGATATAGACAATTCTTCAGGCGAACGAAAGATAGATAGATTTATAATTTTATTCAATTATTCTATTCAGTCATTCTATTTAAACATTCAATACAATCATTCTATTTAATCATTCTATTCAACCATTCTATTTTTTTTTTTTTTTTAGAAAACAGACATGAAAATCACTGGAGTCTGTAGAAACGTGGTTTTACAGAAGAATGTTGAGAATACCATGGACAGCTATGAAGGGTAATGAAAACATTATGAAAGAGGTCAAAGCAAAAAGAGAGCTAATTTCCAATATTAGGAAGAAACAATCATCATTTTTTGGCCATGTAATGAGAAGAGAACAACTGGAATATATTGTAACTACTGGAAGAATTGAGGGACGAAGAGATAGAGAAAAGCATATAGAAAAATTACCACACAGCTTAAGAGAATTGCTTGGCAGAAGGTCAACAACAGAAATGATAAATAACTGTCGTAATCGAAAGTTATGGAGAGACATGATCACCTACGCCAGCATGCCCAGTACACGATGATGATGATATTGATATATTACAGGTTTTTCGCTATATTGTATTAAATGATAGCTTTTTCTGGTGAGCACGGTCTACGTGGGAACTTTGTCTGTGGTTTTATGTATACTTCACCACGTAAGGTAACTATCTCTGTCTCGTCTATCCCATTGGAAGCTTGCTTCTAATCAATCATGGTAGCAGAGCGAGCACATTGGTCATGTCATCTTACAGCACTATAAAGTAACCACAGCAGCGAACGATAATATACAAAGTTGGAGAAGCTCTGGATCAGTGGTGGCCAACTTAAGGTTGATCGTGGGCCAGATTATAGCCAAAGCCAGGACTAGAGGGTTAAGCTTAAGAATATCATCAACAGTTAAATGGTGTGATTTAATCATATATTTCACGACATATGTTACCATTTGTAACAAGACAATTAATTTTAAAAACTATCTTTACGAAACATAGTACCATTGCTGGTGTATGTGTGGGGGGGGGGGGGGGGGGCAACGATAGAACCAGAGGGATAAAGGCCGCTTGGTCATATTATTTCAAAATTGCCTGTAAATTATTTCTTTAACCCACTGGAACTTTTGGTTTTTATTTATAATTATTTAATACAGAAGTTTCTGTGGACGCTTCAACGGCCAAGAAGAATAGAAGGGCGGGCCGGATCTGCTCCGCGGGCCGTCATTTGGCCATCTATGCTCTAGATCAGGGGTGGCCAAATGGCGGCCCGCCAGCCTAGTTTTCTTGGCCCGCGAAGCTCCACGGACTTACTTCATTTTTTACCCCTAATAGCGGATTTCTCCTGGTTTTAATCCGTGTCGGAGTTAACTCTTCTATCGTTCAAGAATACACAATTTGAAAATCTCTGTCAATTTCTCGCAACAGCTAGATTGGCAACATAATTTCAAATAACACACACACACACACACACACACACACACACACATCACACACACACACACACACACACACACACACACACACACACACACACTGCACAACTAATGGTGCCGACAATATTCAAAGTCTTTGCTTCGAGTTGGTACCGCAAAGTTGCTTTATTGTCAGTGCGGTGATAGCGTCAGATCTTTGGCTCAACATTTGTCGTCTGGACTTGTGGTGGCTCTTTCATTTCGCGGTTATAGACATACTTCCATATGCGTTGAGTGCGTGGCATCCTGATTGTTGTGCGCCTTTTGGCTGGTTGCCTCCGACTTCAGCACTTGAACTTGCTAGAGCAGACTGTGGTCTTGCTCGGTTGTAGGAAGGCCTGGCCAGTCTTAGTTTTCAGTCCCTGGTGACTGTTAAGCCCCATCCCCACGACAAGGAGCTGGCCTTGATGAGGCTTGATGAGATATGAACAAGTTATCATTATACGCCTAAGAACAGGACACAATCGACTCCATAGTCACATGTATACAAAATTCAAGATCGGCACATCAACTACTTGTACATGTGGACAGGCACCCCAGACTGCTGAACACATACTTCAAGACTGCACTGAATATAGTAGACTGAGGAAAATCCATTGGCCCATAGATACAACACTACAGACAAAACTATATGGGCCACTGCAAGAATTACAAAAGACAGTAAAATTTATACAGGAAACGACATTGCAGATATAGACAATACTTCAGGCGAACGAAAGATAGATAGATAGATAGATTTCGCGGTAAGGGGTTAATGAGGTTGGGAGGGACAGGGGTGAGGGGACTTCGTAGCTCTAATTCTGTCTTTGAAGTTACATTCAAAATGTTTCACTGTTCGCCTTCATTCCCTTTGATCCCATCGTCTTGTCTTGTACATAAAATGACTGCAACGTGTTTATTTGGTCACAATCTTTTGATTTCATTGTCAAACACAAGTCTGTGTATAACTGTCAAATCTGGACTTATTTTCGATAGTGGACCAACATTCTGTGACTTTTAACTTTGATGTGAGATTTTGTATTAATCGCATATTTAAACCTGAATGGGAATTAGATTATTTGTTCATCTTCAATAAGGATAGTAAACCTCAGTGCTTAATTTGCGTTCAAGTGTTAGCCGTTTTGAAGGAATATAATTTAAAACGGCACTATGCCACACATCATCAAAACATGTATGAGAAACATAGCATTGAAGCTAGGAAGCTTTTGGTTGAACAGCTGAAGACAAAGTTGAATCAACAGCAAAGTATGTATACAAAGGGCAATAAAATTAAAGAGTCATCGATCATTGCATCATATACAGTTACCTATGAGCTTGCAAAATCTAAAAAACCCTTTACTGACGGAAATTTTGTGAAGAAATGTGCGATTCAAATGGCAAAGGCATTCGGTCAAGAAAAAATAGCCAAAGAATTTGAATCTGTGCCTCTTTCAAAACAAACTGTAGCCAGAAGAACAGAAGACATCAGTCTGCAACTGTCTCAAAGTTTAAAATCTTGTATTGAAAACTGCTCATATTTTTCGCTCGCGATTGATGAAAGTACTGACATCACTGACACTTGCCAGCTTCTTATTTTTGTTAAAGTTATCCAGGAGGATTTTACTGTTATTGAAGAATTGTTGAAAGTTTGCTCTTTGCATGACACTTGTAGAGGGACAGACATATTTTCTGCAGTTCATAGTGCCGTAGATGAAGTAGGTGGTTTTGGAAAGTTGTCTGCAGTGTGTACTGATGGTTGCAAAGCTTTTATTGGTTCAAATACTGGTTTTGTTGGACTTCTAAAGCAAATCAAAATTAACGTACCTACATTGCATTGCATAATTCATCAAGAGGCCCTTTGTGCAAAGTCCATAACTCTAAAAGACACCATGGCTACTGTTGTGAAAATAACAAATTTGATAAGAGGAGGACACCAGTCTTTAAATCACAGGAAGTTTTTATCATTTTTAGAGGAAGTAGATTCTAGCTACGGTGATCTCCTGCTTTATACAGAAGTAAGATGGCTTAGTCGAGGGAAATGTTTAATAATATTTTTTGAACTGAAGAATGACATTTATGACTTCCTGCGAGAGAACTTACCATGCTCCATTGATCTTCAACATGCACTCAAAGACATTAATTTCCTTCATAATCTGGCATATCTCACAGACATCACACAACATTTGAACATATTGAATTTGCAGCTACAAGGGGAAAAGCAAACCATTTTTCAATTGATGGGATATGTTGATGGTTTTAAAAAGAAGCTGAATCTATTTAGACTTTCTTTGCAAAAAAATGATCTGTTCCATTTTTCAAGTTGTAAGCAGTTGTTGTCAGAGATAGAAAGTGCAAACTTCAGTAAGTACGCAGCTGACATTAAACATTTGATTTGTGAATTTGATCGACGATTTCAAGATTTTGAAATGTTTCGTCCGCAAACGGAACTTTTTAATAACCCAATTAAGTGCACAGTGGAGTGCCAGCCATCAGATCTTCAACTAGAGTTGTGTGACCTTCAGTGTGACCCCTTCCTCAGTACTGTAAAGGCATTAGGAGCTGACTTCTGGAAATTGCTACCAAATGAACGTTACCCGTGTCTGAGAAAATGGGCACTAAAGATGTGCTCTATATTCGGCAGCACATATCTCTGCGAGACAACATTCTCTTCCATGAAGTTAATTAAATCTAAGACCAGGAACAGAATGACCGATTCGACATTGTCCCATACTCTCCGAATCGCCACGTCAAAAATGGAAGTGGACTTCAAATCTCTGGTGGAAAGCTGTGGCAAGTCACAATCGTCGCACTGAGACATTAAAGGTAATTTTAAAATGAATAATTAATGGATTTGTTACAAATCAAATATGTAGTCAAAGTGCAAGCATTATTTATATATTACTATATCGCATAGGTCCCTACTGTCATTTTTGACGATATTCTTAAGTGTGGCCCGCGGGTCTTGGCCTTGGCTTTAATCCGGCCCTCGGGCAACCTCAAGTTGGCCACCACTGCTCTAGATGCATAGAGCAAGGGGTTATGAACTATGAGCGCGTATTGTTTGATGGTATTTCTGTGCTGCGGAATCTCCCACACTCTTCTGCGTACTCAATTACCATAGCGGTCAAAGTTCACTATCGGGTTTTTTTTTCCCCACGCCCCATCTAGATTTGGGGGTAAGATGGTGGTCACTCGGTCAAAGCAAGTTGGTGTAAGCGTCGCCGAGAGAGTTGTCAACCTGGACAGACCAAACGAGCTATCAACAAAGCTCATCGCTGTTGCTAAGCAACAAGTGGACGTCTAGTCCTTTGTAGCACTTGAAAAGTTGGGGGAAAAAATCCAGTCCCGTGTTTATCCCTCCCCCCCCCCAAATGCACTAATCATCACGTGCAATCTCCGTAACGCAGACTAACTACCATTAGAGACACATCATAATAAATGAATATTATTCTAGAGGGAAACTTCCAAGGTGATAATTCAGGGAATCATAGGAGGATGAGGTATGTTTACAGCACTCGGAAAAAAAAATTACAAATAATCAACATTAGAAAAAAAAGAAAAAAAGAACAATATATGGTCCGAAGCAGGACCGAACCCGTACTCCATAGCTCAGCGCCTTGCCACAAAAAGCCGAACGTTAGGGAACACGGCAAACTCAGCTAGATAAAAAATTAGCTATCATTGGCCATGTCCTTCACGCAGGCGTTGTCATAACTATGGCATAAGGTTACGATCACAGCTTGGGAGTAAACTGTGTATCTGTATTTTCCTATTACCACCATTTGAACACAGGCATCTATAGTGTTCATAAGGCCGGCAGGCTGAAAGGAATGACCCAAATTATGTGACGTTTTAGCTTTGGGAGTAGCGGCTGATGTGTGTCAAATGATGTCAGTCGCCAATAACTCCCATAGCTGAAACACAGCCAATTATATTTTGACTAAAGCCTACGGTCAAAAAATAAAACCGGAAAATCCTCCAACTGGTATGACGTTTTCTGCCACAGGAGCTATAGGGGGTTGACATCAATCTACCCATAATCTCCCTGTTCACAAAGCTGGAAATGTCATGCTAGTTTGAGGTTTTCCGGGAACCCCCTCTCAACCCGCAGGCCTACGTAAATCTATAGTTGGCTGTGGCTGAAGATTCACAATCTGTGGGTGATTCAAAGATTTTCCTTTCGGTCTGCAGGCCTTGCTAAAACTACATACGTCTGTGGTATTCTATATACTTCACCGCGTAACGTAACTATTTCTGGCACTTCTATCCCATAGAAAGCTTGCGTCTAATCGGTCATGGTAGCAGAGCGAGCATATTGGTCATGTCATCTTATCTTCTTCTTTTCTCTTTTCACTGATACCTAAAAAGGTGTCGTGGTTTATGTCATTTGTCGCTCTTGAGCTGCTCGAACTGTCTGAATTAGTGATTTTCCTTTGTTGTTACATGTTTCTATCACTGCATCTATCCATCTTCTTCTGGGTCTTCCTCTTGGTCTTTTTCCATGCATTCTTGAGCAGAACGCCCTTGATGATGATTGGTGAGGATTCATTCTGACCAGGTGGCCAAACCATTTAAGTTGTTGTTGTTCTATATATTCCTGGCAGGGTTTTGTTCCTACCATTTTTCTTATGGTTTCATTTAGTATTCTATCTCTTCTTATGTTGTTTGTTACTTTTCTTAAGCATCGCATCTAACATGTATTGATCTTTCTTAATTGTGATTTAGAAAGGGTCCATGTTTGATTTTCATAGCACAAAGTTGGTATGAAAATGCTATTTATCATTTGTTGTTTAGCTGGCATAGAAATATTTGGATGTCTGAGCAATGGTGAAAGCTAGTATGTGCAGTCATTTGCTTTTTGTATTCTCATGTCAATTTCGCTGTCTAGTTTTCCATCTTCATGTAATCTTATAATACTATAAAATAACATGTAATCTTATAACACTATAAAATAACATGTAATCTTATAACACTATAAAATAACATGTAATCTTATAACACTATAAAATAACATGTAATCTTATAACACTATAAAGTAAGCTGGTATAGAGCAGCTAAACTAATAGAAAGAAAGACAAAGAAACTACAAAAGTTCGGCAAAAGTCTTCATCTTTAGCCGAACTCGCAGCTACGCACAGCTTTTAGTATTTTGTGTATTTAATACATAGGACAATAGACAAGAAAATCACTGGAGGCCGTAGAAATGTGATTTTACTGAAGAATGTTTAGACTAATAAGGACAGATAAGAGTAATGAGAAAGTTCTGAAAGAAGCCAAAGAAAAAAGAGAGCTAATTTCCAAAATTAGGGAGAAAAAATCATCGTATTTTGGCCATATTAGAAGGGAACAGCTGGAATATATTGTAACAACTGGGAAAATTGAGAAACGAAGAGATAGAGGGAAGCAAGGAGCAAAGATACCGGACAGCTTAAGAGAATGGCTTGGCAGAAGGTCAACAACAGAAATTATAAATAACTGTCGAAATCGAAAATTGTGGAGAGACATGATCACCTACGCCAGCAGACACGGTACTTGACGATGATGAGGACATTTAATACGTGTCCTTGTTTCCAATATTATTACAGTCAATATCACTCAGGATATGTCTATACCTTACAGGTAAGATAAAATTATAAAGCTAAAGGCGACCCTGAGATACCTGCCTCGGGACTTTCGTTATGCCTTTCCACAAACAAAGCTAATATATTTCTTTGTTATAGTATCCTTGTTCCGTCTACACGTTTCTAGCCCAAAATACGCAATTTGTCGTGCTGTGTTTATGCTCATGACACATATCCGCGATGGGACGAGCGAGACAAGCCCGTGATTCCCTACCTCGGCGATCGTCCTTCCTTCGTCAGTTAATTTGTGTTGACATAAATTGTTCCACAAGAGCTTCCTGTACAGTTAGACCGAGTTCTTGGTCTTTATAAGTACGACTAGACTCACCCGGATATTGCAAATCTTTTCTTTTTTATTGTATTTTATGTCTCAACGTTCAGGGCTCTGCTGGGTACATAATCATAAACATTAAATAAATAGACGAAGTAGAGAGCAGGTTTTGAAATGGGCGCAGCGTATAAGAGAATATGTTCACTACACAATAAAAATACTGCATAATGGAGGTGGGATATCCTATTTCACAGGTATGAGGCCACTGCGTTTGGAGATGACGCTGTCAGTGCCCCTCCTCTGTGTATATGTTCAGTAGAAGAGGAAGAAAGCACTCAGCGACGTTACGTGGTGACAGGGAATATGGTGTTAGTGCCCGTATATATATATATATATTATATATAAAGTAAAGAACCCCGTCATGTCAAGTGGCGTATAGGGAATATGGTGTTAGTGACCTTAAATTTTACAGACCTTCGGCACATGATTTTTGGGGTAATGTGGTCGGTATTATTCCCGTGCCGCTTTGCATATATTTGTTCGTCGGTACATTTTAGCAATATGTTCAATACTTTAAGACTAGTATAAATGTATGATAATAACACAATCGTACACATTGAATAAGTTGAGGACACATAGAATATAGGCGTTTGAGAAGTGTACATAAAAGAGAGTAAACAAAGGGTGTAAAGAGAGTTTAAGCAAACGAATATAAGAGCTTAGAACAGACAGACGTTAATAAAAAATTCTACCTCTGTGTTCATACTTTTAAACGCAAACATGTTACATTGAAGCTTTATTCAGCACAAGGTTGTTGACATTATGTACAGTTTATCCAGAAATTGTTGTGGTTTCTGAATCTCCACACAGATGGATTAATGTAATATTAGAAACACTGGGTAACAATACAGGAGAGGCCAATAGAAGAAATAAAGATGGATTAATGTAATATTAGAAACACTAAGAACAACAGCAGGAGAGACCCACAGAAGAGAAAAAGATGAATTAATGTAATATTAGAAACACTGGGTAACAATACAGGAGAGACCAACAGAAGAGAAAAAGATGGATTAATGTAATATTAGAACACTAAGAACAACAACAGGAGAGACCAACAGAAGAGAAAAAGATGGATTAATGTAATATTAGAACACTAAGAACAACAGCAGGAGAGACCAACAGAAGAGAAAAAGATGGATTAATGTAATATTAGAACACTAAGAACAACAGCAGGAGAGACCAACAGAAGAGAAAAAGATGGATTAATGTAATATTAGAACACTAAGAACAACAGCAGGGGATGTGAACAGAAGAGAAAAAGACCGCAAACTGTGTCTCCTGTTGACGCTGAAACAAAAATGAGAAAGAAATGAAGTCCGGGAAATAAGGATAGAAATGAACACTATCTTGGCAAGGAGGGAGTTGGCTGTTCTAAGAAAGCTGTGTGCAACCACGTGGGTGCGAGTGGGAAAATACTCAGTCAAGTTTACCAACAGAGTATACGCCCACATTTAGAATATGGATCATCTGCATGGTGCTCAGCATCAAACACCACACTGCAAGAACTGGACAAAGTACAAAACCAGGCACTTAGGGTCATCACAGGAGCAATGAAATCAACACCAATATTGGAGATGGAGAAATTGTGGAGGATACCAGCACTGAGAGAACGGAGGGATACAAAGGTGCTGATACGGACATAAGCATTTTCATGCATGCCGAGACATCCAATGAAAGACCAATTCCAAAAGCTTGCATTGGGACGACTTAAGAGAAGCAGTTTTATCCACCAAGCCAAGCGTATTTGTAGACAAACACCAGACATGCCAAGAGTTGTCAGCCCCCTACTGCCCATACCTGAACAGGCTCCCTGGACAGAGGAGTCACGATTGTCAATACAGATACGGACAGAAGTGAAAGGAATTAGTTGACAATGAGGAAGAGAACAGAATACAGCGTAAAACAATAATTCCCAGTTTCCTGGATGAAGAATGTCCACACGATCTACGGCTTCGTGTGTACACAGATTGATCAGCACAGAATTTAGTAAAGAATGGGGGGAGCAGGGGCATACATAGAGTACCCTTGTAACACTAGGGATATGAACAATATAGCAAACGGGAAATATTCTCACAATTACGATGCAGAAATCCAAGCAATAAAGTTGGCAATAGTAAAATTGTTTTATGTCCTTTGCAGATTATTGCATTCACCACATCCCGCCTGAAAGAATCACTGTCTTTAGTCAGATCTCCCACAGAACGTTGCATACACCACAGCCCGTCTGAAAGAATCTCTTGTCTCTAGCCAGATCTCCCACAGAACGTTTTATACACCACAGCCCGTCTGAAAGAATCTCTTGTCTCTAGCCAGATCTCCCTCAGAACGTTGTATACACCACAGCCCGTCTGGAAGAATCTCTTATCTCTAGCCAGATCTCCCACAGAGCGTTGCATAAACCACATCCCGTCTGAAAGAATCTATGTCTCTAGCCAGATCTCCCACAGAACGTTGCACACACCACAGCCCGTCTGAAAGAATCTATGTCTCTAGCCAGATTTCCCACTATGCCCCTGATGCGTCGCCCAGTAAACCATGCCTTGCATTATTTGTCTTTCCAGCCCGCTGTGTCTTTTTACATGTCCGTAATATTTTAGTTTCCGCTATAGAATGGTGTTCATAAGCTAGTTCCTTTTAACGTTTAAATATCTGGTCGTTTCTTCTAAATACGTTCCCGACATAGGTCCATCTTCTTTTCTTAATAGTAAACGAGATAAACGGCTGCAAGATAATTTCTCTTATTTCAGCACTGGTATTTCATTTATTTCATTTAATGCTAAGCATCTGTCTTAGGCACTTGTCTACAACGAAAATTCAAGCGATCAACGGCCTAATCTGGCAAATGACATTATAAAAGTAAAAAAAAGTAAAGTCACGCCAAGTGTCGTATAGGGAATATGGTGTTAGTGACCATACATTTTACACACCTTAAGCACATGATTTTTGGGGTAATATGGTCGGTATGTCACCCGTGCCGCTTTACTTTCCCAGAAAAAAATACGGTACCCATTTCATTAAAGACTGTGTGAACCCGGAAGCCGTCGGTTGGGAGCGAACCAAACCTCTTGTCCTTTGTAGTCCAGTTCACTAACCACTGAGCTATCGCGGCTCCAAAATGACATTATGATGGAGACTTATTCCTATAATTACTTATAAGGTTAATGTCTGTAAACGTGCACTGGTGATAATGCGTCAGCCGGGCAAAATTCGACGTTTTCGACAATATTTAGGTGAAGCCGCTCCAAACCATTTAATGTTGTATGTGCACACACAAGTCCACGAGAGTCGCACGAGGGTGATGACACGGTAGGACAAACGGCACGCCCCCTGCAGTTAACAAGCGTACACATAGGGTTCACGAAGCAGTCATTACTGTTAAAGCAGGTCACATTTTCTCATGGGTTGGGGGTTCACATTCTGTCGTTGCTGCAAGTCAGTTCTGATCTCAGGGCTAGCCGTTCTTGGGTGTGAGGCTGCGGCCGTGTGTCCTTAATCCGTGCTAAAGTTGAAAACAAACCAAGTCAGTGCCTGTGATGCTTCTCCACTCCAGGTAGCTGATTGGCAGAGACAACATGAGAAAAACAAACTGAGATTGAACAATGTCTGCAAGAGATCAGACACGGCTGCTTGACTTAAGACTCCAAGTGGTAATTTAGTTGACTCAACTTTGATTGAGTGACTCAACTTTGTTACATTTTATTACACATTCATATTCTAGAATGGTTAATTGTTATGCTATTGATATTTTCATCCAAAGACGTTTATGAGAATAAATATGTCAAAACTGGACCCCTTCTGTGTAAAATAATTATATTGTAACCACACATTGTAACAATTTCAGTTATAGTGTTCCGTGTTGTCATTTTTAACACGTTGTAACAGAATTATACTCAAGTTGGGGGCCTCTGTAACCTAATTGTGAAAACCACCCGACTGGGCTACCGACATTTGGACAACATGTGTTCGATTCCCGCTGGAAGCAGTGTGCGTTTTAATGGTGGGTGTTTGGACAAAAAAAAATACACCCGCGGTCGACCCAGCCGCTGGCAGAAATGGGTGCCAAGGTAGTACACTTGGAAGGTGAGGAATGCCGCCTCGCATCGTGAGTTTCGATGCTTGAAGCGACACTATCCAGAAGTCCCCGAACACTTCTGGATTGGCAGCCGAGCACATATGGGTGAAAACTCGCGTGCTAAGGCGCCGATTCAAGTCTCATACTTGACCTTTACCTTATACTCAAGTCACGTTTTGGAACTGAGAAAGCTTACCAAGAACAACAAAATATGAACCAACATGCATTAGATATGTATAACGTGCGTGATGCGTCATTTGTTATGGGAAGAATATCAAAATAATAAATGATAAGGGCCAACGAATATCGCGTTGAGTTCCTTAGTGTAGCATACTGGCTAGATCTTGGAATTGTGAATATACTCCAGACATGAACTGGACTACAAAGGACAAGAGGTAGGATTCGATCCCAACCGACGGCATCCGATTCACCCAGCCTTTAATGGGTACCGGATTTCTTCTGGGAAAGTAAAGTGGCACAGGCGTAATACCGACCACATTATCCCAAAAATCATGTGCTGAATGTCTGTAAAATTTATGGTCACTAACACTATATTCCCGCTTCGCCACTTGGCGTGACGGGGGTACTTTACCTTAGTTTTTATACTCCAGACATGTTTCTCATTATTACAATGTATATTATATGAAGTGTTTTTATGTTTGTGACACTAGACAAAGAGGTCAAATGTATAGTCTGGGTCAATTGTGACGCTACACAAAGATGTTACATTCATTGTCTAGGCAATTTGTGCAGGCAATTTTTAGCGCAACAAAAATACAGCATTAGAAAAGTAAAAGATTAGCAAATTTGAGATTTTCTGGTTTGCTCATTTGAACTTTGAGCCACATATGTTTGTAACATTTAAAACATAACTTCATCTAGTCAACTTGAATATATAATACAAGATATATAATACAGGATATATAATACAAGATATATAATACAAGATAAATAATACAGGATATATAATACAAAATATATAATACAGGATATATAATACAAGATATAATACAAAATATATAATACAAGAAATATAATACAGGATATATAATACAAGATATATAATCTATCTATCTATTGACCTTTCGAGCCGTAACCGGCCCATAGGGCGTAGACCAAGATACACCTTCTCCTATATGAATTTTTGTTCTAGCAGTTTTCTTTTAAAGATATTTTATCAAATCTCGCCATCTGTCTCTGTTCTGTGCAAGCAGTTCTATCTCATTGAGGGAGCCGACTCCTGCTGCTCTTGCCTCTCTCATCAATGTTCTTCTCAGATATATAATACAGGATATATAATACAAGATATAATACAAGATATATAATATGGATATATAACACAAGATATAATACAAGATATATAATACAAGATATATAATACAAGATAAATAAACCAAGATATATAATACAAGATATATAATACAGGATATATAATATAGGATATATAATACAGGATATATAATACAAGATATATAATACAGGATATATAATACAAGATATATAATAAAAGATATATAATACAGGATATATAATACAAGATATAATACAAGATTTATAATACAGGATATATAATACAAGATATAATACAAGATATATAATACAGGATATATAATACAAGATATATAATACAAGATATATAATACAGGATATATAATACAGGATATATAATACAAGATATAATACAAGAAATATAATACAAGAAATATAATACAGGATATATAATACAATATATATAATACAGGATATATAATACAAGATATAATACAAGATATATAATATGGATATATAACACAAGATATAATACAATATATATAATATAAGATATATAATACAAGATAAATAATCCAAGATATATAATACAAGATATATCATACAGGATATATAATATAGGATATATAATACAGGATATATAATACAAGATATATAATACAAGATATATAATACAGGATATATAATACAGGATATATAATAAAAGATATATAATACAGGATATATAATACAAGATATAATACAAGATATATAATACAGGATATATAATACAAGATATAATACAAGATATATAATACATGATATATAATACAAGATATATAATACAAGATATATAATACAGGATATATAATACAGGATATATAATACAAATTATATATATATATATATATATATATATATATATATATATATATATATATATATATAACAGACAAATTAGAAAATGCTAACTGAAATAACAGCGACAAGGAGCTGTGAGTGCCATATAAAAAGTAAAGAACCCCAGTTACGCCAAGTGGCGTATAGGGAATATGGTGTTAGTGACCATAAATTTTACAGACCTTCGACACATGATTTTTGGGGTAATGTGGTCGGTATTACGCCCGTGCCGCTTTACTTTCCCAGAAAAATATCCGGCACCCATTAAAGGCTGGGTGAAACGGACGCCGTCGGTTGGGATCGAACCCTCTCTTCTACCCTTTGTAGTCCAGTTCACTAACCACTGAGCTATCGCTTGCCTTATAATGCAGAGTATTAAAATATAAAAACATATCCTGGTAGCAATGCAAAGATAAAAATATAAATTCCAGGAAACAGAACACGCCCTTACTTAACTGCATTGAACAACCACATAATTAACTGCATTGGCAACCAATGAATGTTAATCAATAGAGCAAATGGGGTTTATGCAGCTGTTCAGAAAAAAAAGCGAATCAGAGCTGATGTCTTGTGCCAGGATCCGTGAAACAGAACTACCCAGATCATACTCCCCCTCTTCGCAGTGCCCCTAGAAACAGACTAACAGTCTAGTCTCGCAAAATGAGTAGGAACTCTCTCTCTCTCTCTCTCTCTCTCTCTCTCTCTCTCTCTCTGCGATCAAGACTCAATCATAGTAGGATTCCAGACTCTCTCATGAAGTCCGGTAGAACATGTTTTGTAGTCATATTGTCCAGTGTACAGTGGCATAGGCTGGTTGTACCGATTTTGAATTTGGCGAACATGTGATTTCTCATTCTATAGGGAGGTCAAAAAGTAATGCACACCAATTTTTTTCTCGGCTAATAATAAAGATAGGAATATGAAATGTTGCACACTTGGAATATGACATGTTCCAATTATGTGCACCAAATTGCACAGCATTCTGAAAAATATTACGCAATCTATGAACCGTTAAAATGGAGCTTGTCAACAATGTCCGTTACAAACAGCGAATTGTCATAGAATTTCTGGTTGCGGGAAAAGAAACTGTGGCAAACATTCATAAACGACTGTGTGCAGTGTACAAATGTTCTGCAGTCGATAGGAGCACAGTTAGTCGCTGGGTTCAGAGAATTAAAGCTGCAGAAAGTGTACGAGTGGAGCTGCATGATTTACCGCGTTCTGGACGTGTTGCCTCGGCTACCAGCACAGACATGTTAAACCGGGCTGATGCCATTATTCGTAAGGATAGGCGTATCACTAGTCAGCAATTGGCATTGCAGCTTACAGTCAGCAAGGGAAGTGCAATCGCAATTTGTAAAACTCTCGGATATTCAAAGATTTGCGCTCTATGGGTTCCTCGGTGCCTAACAAATGATCACAGAGTTCAAAGGAAAACATTCTGTTCTGAATTGTTGGAGCGTTTCGGTGTTGAAGGAGAAATGTTTTTGTCAAAAATTGTTACCGGTGACGAAACGTGGGCACATTATTATGAGCCTGAAACAAAAATGCAGTCAATGGAATGGCATCATCCGCAGTCACCAAAAAGAAAAAAATTCAAAACATCTCCATCAGCCGGAAAGGTGATGATCACTGTCTTCTGGGACATTGATGGTGTGATTCTTGTTGATGTAATGACAAGAGGTGAGACAATCAACTCGACAGCTTACATCAATACACTGACAAAACTCAAAAATCGGTTCCACAGAGTTCGGCCTAATAAGCCATCTGCAGATTTGTTGCTTCAACATGACAATGCACGCCCTCACACAAGTCTGGTAACACGGGAAGCAATCAACAAATTTGGTTGGACTGTACTGCCCCATCCTCCTTACAGCCCTGATCTGGCTCCCTCAGATTTCCATCTGTTTGGACCACTCAAAAAATTCCTGCATGGGAAACACTTTGACAATGATGAGGATGTGATCCGTGAAGTTAAAAAATGGCTACGCGAGCAGGACAAAACTTGGTACAAACGAGGCATTCATGACCTAGTTTCGCGTTGGCGTAAGGCAATACGCTTGGACGGAGATTATGTTGAAAAACAGGTAGTGTAAAGGGGATGTTCAGCTACAAACTGTGAAAATTTCACACATTTTGCCCGAATAGTTTCCGAGAAAAAAATTGGTGTGCATTACTTTTTGACCTCCCTTCAGTATTGTGGCCAGTGCGTAGGCGAAGTATAATGACTTGATCCCTCCTTGATAGTTGGTGGTATCCGTCACTTTCGTTATGCTTTGGGTGTTCTCGTTTCTATTTTTCATGGAACTGACCTTTGAGGATGGATTTGGCTTCATCATAACTGAGCGGATGGTTCTCTTGCGGTAATCTCCCTCCCTCTTTAGCTAATTTGTCTGCGCGTTCGTTCCCGTGTGTATTACAGAGTGTTGATATCCACTGAATGACTACTCACTGCAAGTTGGTCCAGGGTTGTTCTCAAGTCATCTAGTTCATTGTTCTTATGGCTTTTTAGAGCTGATGATACTGAAAGTGCATCAGTCAGAATCACCAATTTATTGTGCGTGTTATTTTTGTGTTGAGTAGCCAGTGTTGCAGCATCTCTGATGGCATCAGTTTCTGTTTTAAAGTTGTTAGAGAATTTTCCAGTAGCTATTGACTTGGTGATCTCGTCCTGATTATTCAGCGTCAAGAACACACCTCCCCCTCCATTTCTGGTGGCATTTATAGCAGAGCCATCTGTGTATATGTGGGACTAAGAGTCCTGTGGGTAGGTATCGTGTATGTGTTTTTCTGCTACGTGTTTTCTTTCTGTGTCTGATTGGGTGCCTTTTTTCATGATTCATGTTATATTTTCCTTAAGTTCTGGTATTTTATGCTTTCCATGAGGAGACATATCAAATGGGCCAAGGGTTTCGGTATTGTTTGGGAAAGTACTGGGTCTCCAGTAGTTAATTCATGGGTAATTGCAGCGAAGTTGCTCCTCTTTAGTCGTACAATTCCTAAACATGGAATGGCTAAGGTGCATGGGGTGGCTAAGGAGCCTTCTATATTTCGCCGCTTGTTGCAATACTTTAGTGACCCGTCTGTCATCTAAGGGTTGTAAACCTGTTACTGTTTCTAGAGTCTTGATAGGTGTAGATTTCATAGCACCGGTGATGATACGGGCAGCTTGGTTCTGTGTTCTGTTAATTTTGCTAAGGTGTGATTTGGAAGCCCTAGCCCAGGCTGTGACTCTATACTCTAGAACTGGTCTGACTCTTCCTACGTATAGTCTTTTCAAAATATTGCTGTCTGTTGCCCAGTCCGTTCCTGCCAATTTCTTCTTAATATTTATTCGTTTTCTGGCTTTTTTTTTCTTGCTCTGTCTATCTGATTTTTCCAAGTCATTCAGCGATTCATGGTGACGCCAAGATAATTTGGGTTTTGGTCAATAGGGAGTGTATGGTCTTTTATCTTCAAGTTTGCGGAGAGTGTGTTTCTTGATAGACTGAAAATTGTATATGTAGTTTTTTTTTTCGTTGATTGGTAAGAACCAGGTGTTCGTCCATTTTTCAAGTTCACCTAGGGCATCTTGCATCCTGGGTCCAGCCACCGACATACTTTCCTCGCGAGCCCATAACGCCAGATCATCTGCGTATATAGCTGAGTGTGTTCTGGATGGAATGTCCATTACGATGTCATTTATAAAATTTAAAAAGAGTGTTGGGGACAAGACTCAGCCTTGTGGGACATCTTGTTAGGGAAGGCAAAGCGGTAATAAAAATGTCCCGTTGAAGGTGGATATATTGGGCCGGAAGATACAAATATCACAGTTCTACTGTAAAGCGCAATGAAAAACATCCACCTCCAATCAATGATGTCCTTTTTACAGCTGATGACGAAGAAGGGAAACTGTTTCGTTAGTCACCAGGTGGACGCAAGCAAGCGATTGAGTAAATGTCAATATGCACAACAAACAATTATATGCCAACTGGACCGTCAGTGTTTGAAACCATCGCCGTCCGTAGACTGGCAGAAGGTGATGTTGAAACCAAGGATTGAGCATTCGACTGGTAGACGTTGAAACTAAAGATGGAGCATTCGACTGGTAGACGTTGAAACTAAAGATGGAGCATTCGACTGGTAGACGTTGAAACTAAAGATGGAGCATTCGACTGATAGACTTTGAAACCAAAGATGGAGCATTCGACTGATTGACGTTGAAACCAAAGATGGAGCATTCGACTGATTGACGTTGAAACCAAAGATGGAGTATTCGACTGATTGACGTTGAAACCAAAGATGGAGTATTCGACTGATTGACGTTGAAACCAAAGATAGAGTATTCGACTGATTGACGTTGAAACTAAAGATGGAGTATTCGACTGACAGACGGTGACGTTGAAACCACAGATGGAGCATTCGACTGGTAGACGTTGAAACCAAAGATGGAGTATTCGACTGATAGACGTTGAAACCAAAGATGGAGCATTCGACTGATAGACGTTGAAACCAAAGATGGAGTATTCGACTGGCAGACGACGATGTTGAAACAAAGATGGAGTATTCGAATGATTGACGTTGAAACCAAAGATGGAGCATTCGACTGGCAGACGACGATGTTGAAACCAAAGATGGAGCATTCGACTGATGGACGTTGAAATCAAAGATGGAACATTCAACTGATAGACGGCGATGTTGAAATCAAAGATGGAGTATTCGACTGATTGACGTTGAAACCAAAGATGGAGTATTCGACTGATTGACGTTGAAACCAAAGATGGAGTATTCGACTGACAGACGGTGACGTTGAAACCACAGATGGAGCATTCGACTGATAGACTTTGAAACCAAAGATGGAGCATTCGACTGATAGGCGGTGAAACCAAAGATGGAGCATTCGACTGATAGACGTTGAAACCAAAGATGGAGCATTCGACTGATAGACGTTGAAACCACAGATGGAGCATTCGACTGATAGACGTTGAAACCACAGATGGAGCATTCGACTGATAGACGTTGAAACCACAGATGGAGCATTCGACTGATAGACGTTGAAACCACAGATGGAGCATTCGACTGATAGACGTTGAAACCACAGATGGAGCATTCGACTGGTAGACACGTTCAAACCAAAGATGGAGCATTCTTCGTGTACCATTTATTTCTGAGTCTATTCTAATTCATAGTCACCCTGGGTGGACCTCCCCTGCTCTCTATTACGCCTTTGACCATGGAATTGAATTATTCTATTCTGTTCACGGAATCAGTTTAGTTGCAATCGAGCCATCCCCATATCCGCTCCATCGCCGCCTCAGCATTTCTAGAAATCGTACGCAGACAGACTGTTCATGTAAGGTGTTGCTTATAGATGCATACGGGCTGTCCTGGGGGAATTGTCTATCAGCGAAAGAAACTGGGAGGGTCTGGCTGCAGATCGTAGCACTTGGAGAGCAAACAAAAAAATATTACAGTAACATTTGAGGCCGTTCTGATATCAAATTCAGAAGACCAGAGGTGCAGGAGAAAATAGACGAGGCCAGGCGCCATGAAAACATCTTTTTCTTTCTGCAGTTGAATCTGTCTATCTAATGTTTGACAGATTCAGCCATGGGAGAAGCTGTTCAGCAAAACAGTATCCAAAGTAAGACACTAATATTTTACCAAGTACTAACTTATCATGGGAGCCGCGATAGCTCAGTGGATAGTGAACTGGACTACAAAGGACAAGCGGTAGGGTTCGATCCCAATCGACGGCACCGAGTTCACCCAGCCTCTAAATGGGTACCGGTTATTTTTCTGGGAAAGTAAATCGGCATGGGCGCAATACCGACCACATTACCCAAACAATCATGTGCCGAAGGTCTGTAAAATTTATGGGCACTAACACCATATTCCCTATACGCCACCTGGTGTGACGGGGGTATTTTAATTTTTTTTTTTTTACTGACTTATCATAATCGCTTGTTACCAACCATCAATCCCATTCATTCACCTTCACTTTCTTAAGGAATGAAGACCTTACTTGGCGATGTCTTCTTTGTTCAGAGTAAGCCCACACTCACTGAACATGAACGATATGAGACATGAACATGTACGATAGCAGACATGAACATGAACGATGACATGAACATGAACGATATGAGACATGAACATGTACGATAGCAGACATGAACATGAACGATGACATGAACATGAACGATGACATGAACATGAACGATATGAGACATGAACATGAACGATATGAGACATGAACATGAACGATATGAGACATGAACATGAACGATGACATGAACATGAACGATATGAGACATGAACATGAACGATGACATGAACATGAACGATATCAGACATGAACATGAACGATATGAGACATGAACATGAACGATGACATGAACATGAACGATATCAGACATGAACATGAACGATATGAGACATGAACATGAACGATATGAGACATGAACATGAACGATGACATGAACATGAACGATATGAGACATGAACATGAACGATAGCAGACATGAACATGAACGATAGCAGACATGAACATGAACGATAGCAGACATGAACATGAACGATAACAGACATGAACATGAACGATAGCAGACCTGAACATGAACGATATCAGACATGAACATGAACGATATCAGACATGAACATGAACGATATCAGACATGAACATGAACGATATTAGACATGAACACAAACGACATAATACATGAACATGAACGATATCAGACATGAACATGAACGATATCAGACATGAACATGAACGATATCAGACATGAACATGAACGATATCAGACATGAACATGAACGATATTAGACATGAACATGAACGATATCAGACATGAACATGAACGATATTAGACATGAACATGAACGATATCAGACATGAACATGAACGATATCAGACATGAACATGAACGATATTAGACATGAACATGAACGATATCAGACATGAACATGAACGATATCAGACATGAACATGAACGATATCAGACATGAACATGAACGATATCAGACATGAACATGAACGATATCAGACATGAACATAAACGATAGCAGACATGAACATGAACAATAGCAGACATGAACATTATCGATAGCAGATATGAACGATATTAGACATGAACATGGACGATATTAGACATGAACATGAACGATAGCAGACCTGAACATTATCGATAGCAGACCTGAACATGAATGATATCAGACGTGAACATGAACGATAGCAGACATGAACATGAACAATAGCAGACATGAACATTATCGATAGCAGATATGAACGATATTAGACATGAACATGAATGATAGCAGACATGAACAGTATGGCTAAATCTACCATTGTGTCAATGCTTTAAGCCGCAATTTTTTTTTACAAAATATGTAACTAAAGTCTTCTTTTCTCAGACAGTAACAAAGGAAAGAAGGAGCCCAATGCATTCAATAACTGCTTCTTTATGTGACGTCAGGCTTCATCATCCGATTCTGTCTCCACATCGTGGCTGTCACGGAGCGATATTTAACTCTATGGTGCAAGTGGTTATAGGTTCACATGTCCACTTTTAGATGTTATCCGTTCACTTGAAGTCATGATCTGCCTTTGCCTCATCTATCTTGTACCGTCCCTTCCAAAATAACTTTCAGTATGGTATTATATCTATTCATTGTCCTAAAAAGGACAGCTGTCTTGTTTAAACCTGTTTAGGTAGGTATTTCTTTCATTCATAACTCATTCAGAATGTTTGCCTCCTTCCACCAAATTCTCCCTCTTTCTCTAAAGATCCACATTTCAAACGTTTTGAATGGGTGTCCGGTTAGCGCAATCTATAGGCGGTTGGCTTACCACGGCAACAGCCGGGGTTCGTACCCTGGCAAGAACACCTGGGTTTTACTAATTCCCTAAAAATTAGTACCTCTGAAGTCGGAGTAAATCTGCCTGCATGGCGAGGGGCATCCTGTAATGGGATAAAACAGACTTTACACGCAAAATTCAGTCCCACAAAATTGAGTAGGTGGGACTTCGTCAGACGTCAAAGCTGACGAAAACGAACGAACGAAAGGTTTTGAATTTTATTTAATGTTTACGTATCAGCACTCATGTTGTGTAGATATGACAACATTCGTAGTTTTGGTTCTGGTGTCACTTGCTTTGGTGTGGTTATATTTCATATGTTTCTAAAATTGCTTTTTTGCCCCAATCTTATTCTTATTTATATGTCTTACATTTTCCATCACTTCTTATATGTCCAAGATAGATATTGTTGAAATATTTCTAGGTTCCTGCCATTTACTTCGATATCCACTTGTATATTTTGTGTTTTTCCTCTGCTTATAAACATAGTTTTATTTTTAAAAATATTTATATCCATGTCGTTAGTGCTTGTTTGTCTTGTTTATTTTGTTGACTAGTTGTTGTAGGTCTTCTGAATTTTCAGCCATTAATACGGTATCATCAGCATTTCTTAGATATTTGATTATATATCCATTGATGTTTAGTTGTGGCACTCCCATGATACCTTTGAAGATTTAATCATTGTATAAGCTGAATAAACAAGGTGATTGAGTGCAGATATGTCTTACCCCTGTCTTTATATATACAGGTGTAGACTTCTCATTGTTATATTTTATCACTGCTTTTTGCTCTAAGTATAAATTACATATCAGAATTATGTCAGCATCAGGTAGATGCTTATCTTTTAGGCATTCTATTAGTTCTTTGTGATGTTTTCTGACGAAGGCGTTGCCTAATTTATAAAGCATGCATAAACTGGTTTGTTCACTTCTGTATATTTTTCTGTTGACATTCTCATGCAGAATGGCTTCTTTTGTCTCATTTTTTTTTAATAAACTCAAATTTTTGTTCTATTATTTTCATACTAATTTTATTTTGAATTCTTCCTTGTATAACTTTGGGCAAAATATTTGTGATATAGCTCATCAAACTTATAGTTCTAAAGTCACTTCACTCCTCAGCACTAGTCTTCTTAGGCAAGACAATAAATACATGTTTTCAGCTCATATATATTAATATATATGCAATTCATTGTTGACAACAGAAACTAGAAAAATAGTTATTAAATGTTATGTAGAGCCAGTCCTAACATATGGATGTGAATCATGGACAATAGGACAACAGACAAGAAAATCACTTGAGTCTGTAGAAATGTGGTTTTACAGAAGAATGTTGAGAATACCTTGGACAGCTAAGAAGAGTAATGAAAATGTCATGAAAGAGGTTAAAATAAAAAAGAGAGCTAATTTCCAATATTAGGAAGAAATAATCATCATTTTTTGGCCATGTAATGAGAAGAGAACAACTGGAATATATTGTAACAACTGGAAAAATTGAGGAACGAAGCGATAGAGGGAAACAAAGAGAAAAAATACCAGTCAGCTTAAAAAGATGGCTTGGCAGAAGGTCAACAACAGAAATGATAAATAACTGTCGTGATCAAAATTTGTGGAGAGACATGATCACCTACGCCAGCAGGCCCGGTACTTGATGATGATGATGATGATATTAATATATCCTGCACTATTTATATAATTGGTGACAGGTCTGTGATTATTGCTATGCCCAGTCCCATAGTGCTTTTATCATCTGAATCTGTCTGTTGTCTGGCCCTACAGCTACAGCTTTTCGATTTGTCATTATTTTTATAGCTTTCTCTACTTCAGATTGTAAGAGCTTATATCCTGACATATACTTCATGGTTGGATTCTTATCTCTTTCATCTTCAGACAGTTTTGTTATGTATTCCTGCTATCTGTTGATTATATCTTTATTGTCTGTTAACATTTGTACATTTTTTAATGTACAGTTTACAGTGCAATCTCAATTTGTGACTTTTTAAAAACCTTGTTGGTCATTAATTTTATTTCAGTATACATCCCTCCCTGTTGGGAGCTGCGATAGCTCAGTGGTTAGTGAACTACAAATGACAAGGGGTAGGGTTCGATCCCAACCGACGGCTTCCGGGTTCACCCAGCCTTTAATGGGTACCGGATTTTTTTCTGGGAAAGTGAAGCGGCACGGGCGTAATACCGACCACATTACCTTAAAAATCATGTGCCGAAGGTCTGTAAAACTGATGGTCACTAACATCATATTCCCTATACGCCACTTGGCGTGACGGGGGTACTATACTTTTTATACATCCCTGTTAAATCTTGTTTCTTATCCATAGTTTCTATTTCCAGGCATCTTTGGTTGTGCCCTTACTACTTTGGCTGTCTGCACATATTATGGGATTTCTTTTTCTATTTTGGTGCAATGAGTTGTGTTCTTTGTCTATCTTTGTTATCCATTTTTTTTTCAAGATGATTTCAGTCACCCATTTTTTGTTTTCTGTTCTTTTGCAGTTTCATATAATATGTTGTTTAGTTGTTGCTTTCTTGTAAGCTTTCCTTTATGCGTTGCCGCTTGGTTGAAACTTTGTCATCAGGATTTCCATTCTGTATTGCTTTATAACAACTGGAAAAATCGAGGGACGAAGAGATAGACAGCTTAAGAGAATAGGTTGGCTGAAGGTCAACAACAGAAATGATAAATAACTGCCAAGCTCGAAAGTTGTGGAGAGACACGATCACCTACACCAGCAGGCACGGTACTTCACGATGATTGTTTTATTCCCTCTGGCAGCATCAGTATAGCTTTTGGAACAGAAATGACCAGATTTACAATTAAGTATGCAGTTTTTTTTTTTTTTGGTTGTTTTCTTTTTTTTTCTTCATTTAAACTCCTCAAGGAATTTAATTTGTCAGCAAAAAAGCTTTTCTTAATGTTTTTTAACCCATTGTCTGAACACCTTCTTCATACGTCCATAAAAACAATGAACTGTGAGTATCCTTTACATCTGAGCTCACATATCTAACATAGTATATGGATGTATGTAGTTTAGATAATAAATAGCTCTGTCTGGAACCACAGCAGAACTTAAAAATACTTGTAGATACTACTACATGGCATTGGGCCGAAGATCATTAGCTCAAAGGTCGCTTGATCCATAACAACAACATAGAATAAATATAATATATATATTTAAAAAAGAAAGTAAAGTACCCCCGTCACGCCAAGTGGCGTATAGCGAATATGGTGTTAGTGACCATACATTTTACAGACCTTCAGCACATGATTTTTGGGGTAATGTGGTCGGTATTACGCCCGTGCCGCTTTATCTTACGCCCGGAATCCGTCGGTTGGGATCGAACACTACTTTTTGTCCTTTGTAGTCCAGTTCACTAACCACTGAGCCTAATATATATATATATTGGAACAAAGATTCCATGTCACATGATTTGCGGGATACAGACATCATTAAGTTATTCCTGAACAAAAAGCGACTGCAGTGACTGCAACAACAACTGTGGTATCTCTCTCCCTGTGTTGGACCCAAAGGTAAAATAAACACATCCGCTCCTAGGTAACGTCGTTTTAAGGACAGACATCGATGTGGCTTATCCATCCCACTAGTAAAAAGTAAGTAAAGTACCCCCGTCACGCCAAGTGGCGTATAGGGAATATGGTGTTAGTGACCATAAATTTTACAGACCTTCGGCACATGATTTTTGGGGTAATGTGGTCGGTATTACGCCCGTGCCGCTTTACTTTACCAGAAAAAAAAATCTGGTACCCATTTAAGGCTGGGTGAAACTGAAGCCGTCGGTTGGGATCGAACCCCACCTCTTGTCCTTTGTAGTCCAGTTCCATCACACTAGTAGTCATTGGGTAAATGCCAGAGCGAGAAAGAGTGTCTCGCAACTAATTGAAGCTGGAAAAACATTTGTCACGTAGTAGTTGTGGCTTTCAGAGATTGACAAAGCGTGTGTACCGTGAGTCACAATGTGGCCTCATACAGGACGATCCTGCACGATACTCTTGTCTTAACACATGAGATACAAGGCGGGAAAAAGGTGCCTGGCATCAAAAGGACTGAAAGCGGGCAGTGACTCATAATTGATTTTCGAGAGATCAGTGTATCAAAACTATCCATATCCTACTCCCACTCTTCGCGGTGCCCACAGAAACAGACTAACCAGTCTAGTCTGCTCTAGTGAATAGGTTCGAGCGGAAAGGCAACCTGGTGTTCAAAAACGCTGTGCTGAAGTCGGAAATGTTAGGCCGTAGGTTTCACATTTCTACTGTAAACATCAATACAAAGCATATACGCCCAATTAATGTCTTTTTAAGGGCGGAAGACGAAGAGAGCTGCTCATTCCTTTATGTGTCGTCTGCTAAAAGTCAGAAAAAAAAGAAAGAAAGAAATCATTTATTTCGATTTTTTTATTTATTATTTTATGGTTTTTTTTTTTTTTTTGTTTTTTTTTTTCCCCGCATCTTCTTCTGTTCTGACTTCAGAGTGTACATCGTCAGACAGTTCCTAATAGAACTTAGCTTCCATTGTAGCTACTCTGAAGTTTTATCTGTCTTGCATGAGTTGCCCAGTGTTTTCGACAGTCAGTCCAAGCTCGTCTGTGATATCTTTCACCAACCTTCTTCCAGATCTCCCCTCCCCCTCTCTTTCTTTCTCTCTCTCTCTCTCTCTCTCTCTCTCTCTCTCTCTCTCTCTCTCTCTCTCTCTCTCTCTCTCTCTCTCTCCATCTTCTCTTTCTCTCACCCGATAACCCGAAACTATACCCTCAATAATAACCCTGTACAGTTTATTATTTTGTTTTACAAGAATGATAATATGTTATTTGTTTTGTTTTTGTGTCCTTTGTCAAGAAATTTTCTACAATTTTAAATTCTTGCAACACTGATAAATTTGTTCCTTTCTAGGCTTTTTTGCTTTCTAGCAAAATTCTTACATTTTTTCCTCCTTTTTTTCTGGCGTTCACGCGATTACTACTAAAGGAATTAATAGTTATCTTCGCCATTCACCTCTAAAAAGACGTTAAAGTAGTCGTAGGTGCAATGTGTTTCTTGTTTGCGGTCGAACTGTCAAACTTACATCTTTTGGTCCAACTCATCCGATTCCAGCTCGGCGTTACTACGTACCAACTTGCCTTCCCTTTAGATTCATATTCGGAGGTGAAGGCACGCCTCACAGCACCAGAGCTGGAAGTTGTCAGCGACCCACAGCTGATAGCTTCCACCAGGATCGGTGAACCAGAACCATCCTGACCCTACTCCACCTCTCCGTGGTGCCTCTAGTAACAGACTAACCTGTCTAGTCTGGCCAAGCGAGTAGTGATCGAAGAGGGAAGACAACCCGGTACACAAAAATGTCGTGCTGAAGTCGGATGTGTTGGGCCGAAAGGTGCAAATATCACAGTTATACTGCAAACCACAACACAACGCAGATACACCCACTTAACGTCCTTTTAAGGGCGGATGATAACGAGGAATTATATAATATACGAATGTTCTAGACTACTTTTGTCATCGGGCAAGCGCAAGCAAGATTCATATTCACTTTGTCAAACTAAACTAGTTAGTCTGTTTCTGTGGGCACGGCGATGAGGTCGATTAGGATCTGGATGGTTCTGATTAACAAATCATAACCCAAATTATCAGCTATGAGTGCTTGTCAACTTTCAGCCCTGTTGCTGATTTGCGTCTTTGCCATCACTTTTGCTCCCAAAGACGTTAATGTATTATTCAGCAGAGAGCTATCGATTATCCATATTTCACAGGCATATATTGTTATGGGAAAAATACAGGCTCTTAAAAACCTCAAATTTGTTGCTTTCAGTTTCTTGCCATATGCTGTGCAAATATTGTAATTTGGCCACAGCTGTGTTCATCCTTTTGATCTCCCTCATAGTCTTTCCATCGTTTGTAATCAATGAGCCAAGATATTCAAAACGTCTAATCTTTTCAATATTTGTCTATTAATATGTATATTGTCGAACTTACAACTTTCTTTCTTATCAACAGGCATAGTTACCTCCCAGCAACAGAGCTGGTAGTTTTCGGCGACACACAGCTGATTGCTTGCGATAGGATCGGTGAACCTGAATCATCCAGACCCTTCTTCACCTCTCCGTGTTGCCTCCAGTAACAGATTAACCTGTGTAGTCTGGCCAAGTGAGCAGGGATCGAAGAGGGAATACAACCAGGTACTCAAAAATATCATACTGAAGTGTGATGTGTTGGCCCCAAAGGCGCAAATATCACAGTTTTACTGCAGTAGGAATCAAGAGGGAAGGCAACGCGGTTATAAAAATGTCGTGCTGAAGTCGACAACAAAACGTATACACGTCACATGACGTCATATAAAGAGCAGATGATGAAGATGTATATTTGTTTAGTCATTGGGCAACCGCAGGCAAGCATATATTATGTCGATTTTGGTTTGCGAGCTAGGTAATGGTATTCCTGTGGCAGATTTCCTCACAACTTCAAACCATCTTCTCTTTCGTTGCCAAATTAGGTAGATGATGCAGAGAACAGAATTTCATTATTGTTAACGCAGAAGTGAATGCCCTCCTTTGTGACAACTGCAGTATTATGGACGAGCCTACACAGATGCTCTGTGGTACGTCGTCAATGGAAGGTTTGGGCCATCACTGCCCAATCCAATGGCAAAACTGTTTACAAAGATAACGGCCTACGCAATGATGACCAGTAGTTTGACGATGGAAATAATGGCACTGACAACGGTTTTGATTGGTTGGAGACTTAAGAATGTACCCATGTGAGAAGATGTTTAGTTTAAAACCAAATTCTCCTGAAAAAGTAGCAAATTTAAAAAAAGGTGAAACCCGGTCTCAAAGAACTATTGTGCACCGAGATGTTCCGGAAGACTATACTCGACCCTGGCGAGAGGATCTTGTAGATGATGACCATCCACTCTTGTAGATGATGACCATCCACTCTTGTAGATGATGACCATCCACTCTTGTAGATGATGACCATCCACTCTTGTAGATGATGACCATCCACTCTTGTAGATGATGACCATCCACTCTTGTAGATGATGACCATCCACTCTTGTAGATGATGACCATCCACTCTTGTAGATGATGACCATCCACTCTTGTAGATGATGACCATCCACTCTTGTAGATGATGACCATCCACTCTTGTAGATGATGACCATCCACTCTTGTAGATGATGACCATCCACTCTTGTAGATGATGACCATCCACTCTTGTAGATGATGACCATCCACTCTTGTAGATGATGACCATCCACTCTTGTAGATGATGACCATCCACTCTTGTAGATGATGACCATCCACTCTTGTAGATGATGACCATCCACTCTTGTAGATGATGACCATCCACTCTTGTAGATGATGACCATCCACTCTTGTAGATGATGACCATCCACTCTTGTAGATGATGACCATCCACTCTTGTAGATGATGACCATCCACTCTTGTAGATGATGACCATCCACTCTTGTAGATGATGACCATCCACTCTTGTAGATGATGACCATCCACTCTTGTAGATGATGACCATCCACTCTTGTAGATGATGACCATCCACTCTTGTAGATGATGACCATCCACTCTTGTAGATGATGACCATCCACTCTTGTAGATGATGACCATCCACTCTTGTAGCAAGAGGTTCATCCGGACATCAGGAAGGACAGCTGAAGGTGACGTTCACACGGTCTTTGAGCTCCTTCTGCCCAGCGACTCGTGACGTTAACACGGTCTTTGAGCTCCTTCTGCCCAGCGACTCGTGACGTTCACACGGTCTTTGAGCTCCTTCTGCCCAGCGACTCGTGACGTTCACACGGTCTTTGAGCTCCTTCTGCCCAGCGACTCGTGACGTTCACACGGTCTTTGAGCTCCTTCTGCCCAGCGACTCGTGACGTTCACACGGTCTTTGAGCTCCTTTTGCCCTGCGACTCGTGTTTAGCCAGCGCCGGCAACCGGCAGTCTCCCCTCAACTCATCATCATCATCAAGTACCATGCCTGCTGGCGTAGGTGATCATGTCTCTCGACAACTTTCGATCACGACAGTTATTTATCATTTCTGTTGTTGACCTTCTGCCAAGCCATTCTCTTAAGCTGTCTGGTATCTCTCCGTGCCTCAATTTTCCCAGTTATTACAATATATTCCAGCTGTTCTCTTCTCTTTACATAGTCAAAAATTGATGATTGTTTCTTCCTAATATTGGAAATTAGCTCTCTTTTTGAGCTACATCACAATCGCCGCGTTCGCGTTCTTCTGGCGATGTGAAAGTAATCCACGATTGGCGAACCAGCCTTTAATGTTATTTTGGCCGCTGTACAGGTTGCAGAAAACAATTACAGATTTTGTAGGAGTTCACTAGTTCAAAATTCTACTTTGAAGGCCTGTATGGTTGCTAGGCCTGCTCCCTGTAGAGTGACTTCCGTAATTCATGCGGCCTGCCACTGGAGAAACAACAACTGTAATGTACTAGCAGCGCGGACTATCAAGAAAGCAACTCAATCCTAGTGACGTCATTTGTGACGCACTAAAAAATCTGGACCCGCCTTATTTCTGTTTTATGTGGGGAAAACCCGCAGTTCCCGGAATCGTTGAACTCCAGTAATCTGGAACACGGTTGGTTCTGTTACTGGGCACGTACGGAGGTCGTAGGCTTTCACGGTTCATGTTGGAGGTACAACTGTGAAGGAAGATGTGATGCTTTCACGGCTCATGTTGGTGGCAGAACTATGCTCCACATTGGAGCTGAAAGGTACAAGATGACTATAATTTCCCACAATTTCACAAAAATGTTTACTGTATATCATAATGATGAACATAGAGTGCCGTCTCCGCATCGAAGGTTGGCTGTCATGGTGCGCCATTCCGCTTTGTCTCTTGCTTTGACGGTGCAGTTTGTCATAGACTGACTTGTCCATCTTTTGATGTTACTCGTCCATGTTAGTCTTGATCTGTCTCTTTTACTTTGTATTTTCCTTTTCAAGATTACTTTTAGTAGGCTGCTGTGTCTTTTAACATGCCTCCAAAAATCTCAAAGATGGTTTCATATGTGTGTATGGCAACATTATTTATGCCATCATATGCCAACGAAGTAACATGACTCATTTTGGCGTGTCCGTGAGACGTTTAGCGGGAAAATTCGGTGAATATCTTCAGAATGTTCAACAGACAACAGATCTCATTCAACTTTGGGATCCACTTGCAAATTCCACTGCACAGCGATTTTACTAACACCCCGAATGTATGTATGTATTATGGCCAGCGACCCGTGCAGGTCGTTGTATTTGGCCCTCGGGTAACTAACTTTCTGTCCAAACTGACCCAAAACCTGTTGACAGCGACCAAGTAGGTATCTGTTGTGGATGAAGCAATTAGTTGAATCATCGCTGAGAAGTACTGTCTCATTAGAGGACCAAATATCTGCTCTCCCAGTTTGTCGTAAACACAAGACATGACACGTGTCACTGCGAGATCTTGACAGATTGGCTTTACAATATAGGACCTGAAGATTTCATAGTTGCTGCCATGACTTCTTTAGGCACAGATTTCACTTCACATGAGTCCAGGCTCTTCTGACGAGAAAGAAGAAGGGACAAGGAGAGATAGAGATATTGGCACTTATGCGATAATATAAATAAAGTTAGAGAAACAGAAAAGAACAGAGGAAGAAACAGGGAGATAGTGCGAAAGAAGCAAAAACGATGTGGGAGAAGAAGACAGACACATCGAGTGAGAGAGTGATACAGTGATGAAACTACAGAAAGAGAGAAGATATGAAAAAGAAAAACATAGAAAAACTGAGTGAGAGAGAGAGAGAAGGGGGCTGGGTGATTAAGTCGTAAGACGTCGGGGTCCGGACAAAACAGTCCTGTGTTCGAATCGCGCCACAGACGGTGGATATTCTTCACTTCAAGTCCATGGTTTTTCGTGGCTTTATCATCCCTGGTATCTGGGCAGTGAGATCCGATGTCTAACTCTCTCTGGCTATTGAGATGTGATATCTAGCCCTCTCTGGATAGTGAGGCCCGATGTCTAGCCCTCTCTGGGGAGTGAGGTCCGATGTCTAGCCCTCTCTGGGGAGTGAGGTCCGATGTCTAGCCCTCTCTGGGGAGTGAGATCTGATGTCTAGACCTATCTGAGTAGTGAGATCCGATGTCTAGTCTTCTCTATTCAGTCACTTGACATTTTAATGTTTAAGAACTTATGCTATAGACATGGTATAGTAAAAGTAAAGTAAAGTGCTCCCGTCACGCCACGCCAAGTGGCGTATAGGGAATATGGTGTTAGTGACCCTATATTTTACAGACCTTCAGCACATGATTTCTGGGGTAATGTGGTCAGTATTACGCCTGTGCTGCTTTACTTTCCCAGAAAAAAATCCGGTACCCATTTAAGGCTGGGTGAACCCGGAAGCCGTCGGTTGGGATCGAACCCTACCCCTTGTCCGTGGTAGTCCAGTTCACTAACCACTGAGCTATCGCGGCTCCCATGGTATAGTCGTAGAAAATTATTATTTAAACGATAGTTAGTTTGTAAAGTTTGTAATTGTTGCAACAAGTGGCATCAAAACGTAAATGCAGTTTCAATCAAGATTTACAAAAAGAAAACCATTTCTTTAAAAAAGTCTACATCAGACTTCACTGTAGGATGCAGCATATGTGTCTCTGGGTTTTTGATTAATCATAGTTGACGTGGTGATATTAAGAGTCACATAAATAGTGCGAGAGAGCCGTCGCTACAGCTGCATCAAGCTCGTCGTTAACATTTTGTCGAGCTGAACAGATTGATGACAAAGAAGAACAATTAGCTGCTACAGAAGGTGCATTTGCCTATCATACAGTGATACACAATCATACAATGATACACAATCATACAGTGATACACAATCATACAGTGATACGCAATCATACAGTGATACACAATCATACAATGATACACAATCATACAGTGATACGCAATCACACATTTAGATCTATGGACTGCACATCACAATTACTTCATGTTACTTTAGAACTAACATTTGCTTGTGCACGTACGAAAACAGAAGCCATTATTCGAAATGTGTTCACACCCCATGTTCAAAACGAATTGAGATGTGACCTAGAAAACTCAACATTTATTTCCACACTGACAGCTGCCTTCAACCACAAGGAAATCAAGATTTTTTCTTTGCTTGTCAGATACTTTGATCACAATAAGAGGCTGAAAGTTAAAATATTAGAATTGAAGACATTGCCAGGAGAAACATCTGATATTGTTAGTAGTTTTATTAATGAATGTCTAACGGAAAACGGTTTAGAAAGGAAAGTAGCTGTATTATGTACAGACAAAACAGATTCTAATTTTTGGGGCGCTGAAAGGAATGGAAAGAACAATGTCTTCATAAAGCTGAAAGAAAACCTTGGACATAGTTTGATAGGTGTTGGTTGGGTTGCATGCCATATTTTCCACAACACTGTTCGAGCAGCTGCAGACGTATTACCTATTGATGTTGAGATGATTACTGCTAAAATTGATCTGCACTTCAAATCATACACAGTTAGAGTTGAAAGTCTCAAGAAGTTTTGCCAGTTTGTGGACACAGACTTCCAGATAATTTTAGATTATGCACAGATTAGGTGGCTTGCACTGCTGCCTGCTGTTGGAAAGGTTCTTCACATGTTCCTGCCTTTAAAATCCTATTTTCAGTCTCAAGACAGATGCCCAGCCTTTATACAGAAATTCTTTGAAAACCCCCTGTCTGTAGCATTGCTTATTTTTGTTCACAGTTAGGCATCCTCTTTCCACGAAGCAGTGCAGAAAGTAGAGGGACAGATGGTCACTGTTTTTAAATAATCGACAACATCAATGGGTTGAGAACTATCTTGGAGTCCAAACTGGAAGATGGTTTCTTGCCATCAAGAGTTAAACTAATTCTTGACAAGCTGGAAATGGAAGGATTTCCACGTGAGGATGTGAACAAGTTTAACGCCAGTGTTTCTTCATTCTATGAAACAGCTTTAAGTTATTTGAAGAAATGGGCTGCAAATAATTTTCAAAACCTTGAGGCCTACAGCTGGGTAATGCTGAACAGAACACCAACTTGGGAAGATGTTCAGAAATCTTCATCATTAGTGAGTCAAACAGTACCTTCAGTCGACTTTCCAGAAAATGAAATGTATGACGAATATGTTTACATGGAGCAGTTTGTTACTTCTCAGAAAATTAATCAGTGGAGTATTAATGAAACATTGCCAGGCATTACCAGGGCAGCGTTGGATTGAAGTGGCTTCCAACTTCAAAAACAGGCTTGTGCCACTTTCACATATTCTGAAGCTGGCAGAGTTCTTTTTGTCCCTACCGGGAACAAATGCTGCAACGGAAAGATTGTTTTCACTGATGAACAGCTTGTGGATCAATGATAAAAGACATCTAAGTGTGGACACTTTGAATGCCATGTTGATCACCAAAGGGAACAATGAGCAAAAATATGTGTTGAATTTTTTAAAATACTCCAAGCAAAGAAAGATCTTTTTTAAAAAAAATCCACTCATCAGAAAAGTACAGCAACTCTGCTTCACCTTCCATTTAAGTATCACTAATGTTTTTGTTTATCTCCTGATAACGTTTTGTAAGCCTATATTGTTAGGTGTTTTAATTAGTTTTAAAATATATGTTTTATTCACTTGAAAAAGACGGAAGAAATGTAATTTTATTGATGGAAACTGTATGTCAAATTAATCCGTCCCGGATTAGGGTTTCAAAAATATGGTCACCTTAATATATATCATCATCATCATCATCATCAAGTACCATGCCTGCTGGCGTTGGTGATCATGTCGCTATACAACTTTCGATCTCGACAGCTGTTTATCATTTCTGTTGGTGACTTTCTATATATATATCTTATATATACACATACGTCATATTTGTTATATTTGTTGTAAACGATTATCGTTTTTGCTGCATTTAGACTGAAGTGTTGTTTTTTATTATTATACCAAAGAGAGATGGAAAGGAGCCGGATTATTACAACGCGACAGCGGAAATGTAATTTACTCTGGGGGAACCACACACGAAAGAGGTGTAGGCATCATGTTAGATAGAGAAAGAAGCAAAACAGTGAAAAGGATTTGGCCAGTATCAGATAGAATTCTGCTAACAAAATTGAGAGGTAGACCAATGGATATCAACATAATTCAAGCTTATGCACCAACAAGTAATAGCGAAGAAGAAGACATTGACACTTTTTACTATGAGCTAGAGATGACCATGGAACAGTGTAAATCCCAAGAAATAACTATTATATTAGAGGATTTCAGTGCAAAGGTAGGAACAGCTAAAGTGCATTATGTGACTGGGCCTTGTTGGGACCAGGTGTGGTTGCAGCTGAGAGAAATCATAAATAAAAAATCCCCACCAACCGGTACTTGAACCCACAACCTCTCTGTCTCGAGGCCGGCGTCTTGCCTCGAGAAAAAAACAGTCCCCCGTAAGCTACGTATAAAGAGTTTCCTATTACTGCAGCATTTATCCCCTAATCTCAGCATTACCTGTAGACCTGTTCGTATTTAAATTGTGACCTTCCCACATGTCACTCCTACATATATTAAACCAATACAAATGCATTTTCTCTTTTTGAAAATATATTGTTATAAATGTATGTAGTCTTGTAATGAAAGACTTAGTCTTTTAGATTATTAATACATATGTTAATTCTGAAGAACAGTTTAAATTTAGATCCTGCGCAACGTGATTATGCAAGAGTTATTGTAAGTAGTCCCGGGGCTATGAATGTTAGTTTATGGCTTTATTTTTAATCAAATCCTAATGTGGTATGTCAATTAAATCGAAGCCTTGCACGCAAAAATATTTCTTAGCTCATGACTGATTGAACAGTGGTGTCTGGTGTTTGGGTGAAGAAAGCGCCACGTTGATGTTAGCACTTCTTCCTCTTCTGCGATAATGACTCATTCAGAGTAAGTTTCCGGACTCTCTTATGAAGGCAGCTGTCTGTTTAAGTGATTCGGTTGCCCCGTATAGTTTCTTTTCCAGGGAGGTGGGTGTGGACCATATTGTCCTTCTCAGGTCTGTGTACTGGGGGCAATCAACTAGAGCATGTTTTGTTGTCATGTTATCCAGTGTACAGTGGCATTGGCTGATCGTTCCTATTTTGAATTTGGTGAACATGTGGTTTCTCATTCTGTTGTGGCCAGTGTGTAGGCGAAGTATGATGACTTGATCCCTCCTTGATAGTTGGAGGTATCCATCCCTCTGGTTATACTTTGCGTGTTCTTTGGTCTTGTTTCCATTTTTCATTATACTGGCCTTTGATGATGGATTTGGCTACATCGTAGCTGATATATTAACACGAAATAGTTCGAACACTGTTTCCTGTTTCAGTACATTTGTCGATGTTTGGAAAACAGAACTATAGATGCCTGTTTAAAGTAGGCTATGGCTTTATTCTAGTGCTATAAATAGCATAAATACCATGAGTGTAGTTTTACAGTTATCGTGACAAAAGCATACCATGAGTGTAGTTTTACAGTTATCGTGACAAAAGCATAACATGCGTGCAGTTATATATTTTTTGTGACAATAGTACACCATGAGTACAATGAGTATAATTAAAATGACAAAAATATACAATGAGTGCTGTTGTATGTTATTGAGTTATTTGCGGGTCATCATCATTGCACTCCGAACATGTCTATAGGTGCTCAGATCCTCTCCTCAGCAAGTCCCGCAGTGTCCAGCGACTGACAGCTCCAGTTCTGTATTAGTTGATAAGTCTTCTTACACGCCCACTAAGTTTCTCATTTCTTGTTGTACCTATCTTAACTCCCATCTCCATCATCCGAAGAAGTGACGTGGATCTGTGCTTGTCGTATTCCTGTGCTCTTCCTACATCTCGGAGGGCATTGATGATGTCCGCCCGACTCATTGGTTGAGCGTCCTCAACGATGGCACAGCTAGCAAACCTGTCCGCTCTTTCATTTCCCCCTACTACCGCATGTCCAGGGACATAGACAAGGGTGACGTTACGTATTTTGGACTTCTGCAATGACTCTACCCATTGCATGCATACAGGGCCCGCTTTCACTTTTTTTTTTTATCATGCTCATCGAATCACTCAGTATACATGCGTGGGTGTAGTCTTGTGACTCTAACCATTTGAATGCCTTGGTCACTGCCATCACCTCCATTATCATGCTACTCGTAGTCATAACGTATGCACCACTCTCTTCTTTGACTATTCTGCCTGCCGAGCGTGCTGTAAATGCCCATGCACTTCTTTGGTGTCGTATTATAGATCCGTCTGTATAGATGGCTGCATCTTTCTTATTGGAGTTATCACAGATGAGACCGTTGACCTCAGCATTAATCACGACCGGTTCTGTTCCCTACTTTTCCTGTCGAGTGTGACATTACACGAGAAAGTCCCCTTGAATGACGTAGGCACCAGTATCCACTCCTCGCCAACGCTGATATTGATAAGCCAACATACCTGTTTGATGACATCTTCTGCTCGGCCCACTCATGATTTGCCTCTTTTTAGCCTGGCACCTTTCCCTGTGTTGAGCTCATGATGCAATGAATGCTCTTTATCTGTACTAATCTTCAGGTATGCTCGTACTCTCCAGATCTTGATTCTATCATCCATGTTTGGAAAGTCAAGAAGATACCTCATTGCTACACAGGGAGTGTCCCTCGTACATTCCAGGATAATGCGCATGGATTCATTTTGTATTTTCTCCAGCCTATCAATTTGAGTCGTACTGACAGTAAGAATTGCCAGGGCATACTCGATTGGTGCGAGGAATATCCCTGGAACAGAAGAGTAAGTAGCCTCTGCTCAATGTTGGAAGCTGCCATGACCTTCAAGGAGGGTTTTTTTCGGGATTTTGTTATCACATGTTTGACGTGGTCCCGAAAACACAGGCTGCTATCAAACTTAACTCCGAAGTATGTCATCAACTTGTCCCTGATCACCTCATCAGCTCCCATTCGTACTACCGGTGTGGTCGTATTAACGATATGATTGTTAAGGGAGAACCATGAAACTGATGATTTATTAGGATTAACAAAGGCACCTGAAACCCCACACCAGGACGGGAAATAATCCAGGGGTGGTTGCCGCAGAGAGAAATCATAAATAAAAATTCCAACTGGTGCAGCCGGGATTTGAACCCACAACCTCTCTGTCTCGAGGTCGGCGTCTTGCCTCGAGACCAACTATTCCACAATTCCATAATTGATTTCTATCACTTCAGCCAGCCAGTCCCTGGATTGATGATGAGAATAAAATTGTTGACATTTAATCGTAACTTATGTCATCCAGCAGATGTGACCAAATTATTAACATTTGATTGTAACATATGACATTCAACAGCTGTGGATGTATCGCGAGTAGAGATCGAAGAGAGAAGGCAGCCCCGATACTCACAAAATGCTATGCTTAAATCGGATATGTTGGACTGAAATGTGAAAATAAGCCACAACGCAATGTATCTTCGTCCGCTTGACACCCTTTTAAGGACGGATGATGAAGATATCAATCGATGACTTAAATAACTGCCGGGTTAACGTCAGAAATAAAGAAATACACATCAAGGCCAACTACTCATGACAACATAAGCTACCTATAAAGAAGAGACCAAATCACCATTTTCAGACTAGGAACGAGTCATGAACAACCACATCAATAGAATACAATGAAACCATACTCAGACCAAAGTCATCTATAGATTTCCAAGGGCCCACGGGATGAAAATAAACCGGAAATCATCCAACTAGTGTGACGTTATCAGCTATGGGAGCTATATACAGCTGACGTCACTCTATCAACAACCGCCCCGACTCGCAAAGCTGAAAACGGCACTCTAGTTGAAGGTTTTCGGGGAAGTTCCTGTCGGCTCGTAGGCCAGTGAACACCCACTTGAAACAGTATCACAACTCTTGTTTGACTTTTTAAGCTCACCGATCCTGGCGCAAACCATTTGCAGTGGGTCGCTGACAGCGCTGCTGCTGTTAAACGCCATGCCTCCATCTCACCAATATCAAAGCAACCATACTTCCTCAATGACCTGATAAATAGAATACCTTGACCTTGGGTAGTTCAAAGTTAAAACATGGGCCTCTGGAAGGGTAGTTACAGTTCCCACTACTGGCGATGAAAATGTTTCTAAGAATCGAATTCGTGGTTGCCTCGTGGCTTTACACTTCCTGGTCTCTGGGTAGTGAGATCTGATGTCTAGCCCTATCGGAACACGGCGAAAACTGGGAAGTCTCGTGTATACTCACGCTCGTTCAACTCTTGGCAGTTAAAAAAAAAAAAGCAAAAACGTCCGCTGTCTGAGCACAAATGATTAATCTACCAATCCATACCGAAGACGGATGTGTCGGGCCGAAAGGCGCAACTATCACGGTTTACGGACACAACGCATTCACTACCTAATATCGGGCGAACACTAAGAAAAAGTGGCAGCCGCGATAGCTCAGTGGTTAGTGAACTGGGGAGCCGCGATAGCTCAGTGGTTAGTGAACTGGGGAGCCGCGATAGCTCAGTGGTTAGTGAACTGGGGAGCCGCGATAGCTCAGTGGTTAGTGAACTGGGGAGCCGCGATAGCTCAGTGGTTAGTGAACTGGGGAGCCGCGATAGCTCAGTGGTTAGTGAACTGGGGAGCCGCGATAGCTCAGTGGTTAGTGAACTGGGGAGCCGCGATAGCTCAGTGGTTAGTGAACTGGGGAGCCGCGATAGCTCAGTGGTTAGTGAACTGGGGAGCCGTGATAGCTCAGTGGTTAGTGAACTGGGGAGCCGCGATAGCTCAGTGGTTAGTGAACTGGGGAGCCGTGATAGCTCAGTGGTTAGTGAACTGGGGAGCCGTGATAGCTCAGTGGTTAGTGAACTGGGGAGCCGCGATAGCTCAGTGGTTAGTGAACTGGGGAGCCGCGATAGCTCAGTGGTTAGTGAACTGGGGAGCCGCGATAGCTCAGTGGTTAGTGAACTGGGGAGCCGCGATAGCTCAGTGGTTAGTGAACTGGGGAGCCGCGATAGCTCAGTGGTTAGTGAACTGGGGAGCCGCGATAGCTCAGTGGTTAGTGAACTGGGGAGCCGTGATAGCTCAGTGGTTAGTGAACTGGGGAGCCGCGATAGCTCAGTGGTTAGTGAACTGGGGAGCCGCGATAGCTCAGTGGTTAGTGAACTGGGGAGCCGCGATAGCTCAGTGGTTAGTGA
Source organism: Megaustenia siamemsis (assembly GCA_032433765.1). NCBI lineage: Eukaryota > Metazoa > Mollusca > Gastropoda > Stylommatophora > Ariophantidae > Megaustenia > Megaustenia siamemsis. The sequence continues at coordinate 18,731,308 of JAVIAB010000160.1, read as the reverse complement.
ACTGGGGAGCCGCGATAGCTCAGTGGTTAGTGAACTGGGGAGCCGCGATAGCTCAGTGGTTAGTGAACTGGGGAGCCGCGATAGCTCAGTGGTTAGTGAACTGGACTACAACGGACAAGATGTCGGGTTCGATTTCAAACGACGGCTTCCGGTTCACCCAGCCCTTGATGGGTATCTGATTTTTTTCTGGGAAAGTAAAGCGGCATGGGGGTAATACAGACCACATTACTCCAAAAAATCATGTGCCGAAGGTCTGTAAAATGTATGGTCACTAACACCATGTTCCCTATGCGCCACTTGGCGTGACGGGGGTACTTTACTTTTTCTTTTACTAAGAAGAAGAATGCATTGTACGAAACTTTAAGGAAACTCAGAAATACCTGCAGAGGACTGGTTGGTCTCGAGGCAAGACGCTGGTCTCGAGACAGAGAGGTTGTTAGTTCAAATCCCAGCTGCATCAGATGGCATTTTTATTTGTGATTTCTCTCTGCGGCAACCACAGCTGGTCTCAGCAGCGAGGTCTGGCTTGAAACGTCAATTACTCATCGACGGAAAAAAATGAGTACCACCGAAGACGGAATTATACGCCTATGCGGCGAGGGACCCCTATGAACCAGACGGGCTGCCAGGGAAAAACAGATTAACGCGCACAATTCAGTTTGTAGTCTCAAGGGACTTCGCTAATGGTGAATGCTGGCAAACGAAAAAAAAAAAATCACCTGTAGATATTACGTGGCATTGGGCCGAAGGGCGTCAGTCAGCTCATTGGTCGCTGGATCCATAACAACGATATAACAGTAACATCTATTGGTCTTCCATATTCCATACCAACATATATAGGTCAGATTTATATTAGGCAAGTTAAAATTAATAATTACCCATGGATGAAAAAGTGGAACACAACCTTCACATTAACGAATTACTGCTACGTCATTGTCGATACACACTTGGCCCGTACAATTAATGTTAAAACACATTTAGTTAATTTCTTACTAAGGTATAGTATTTCCCATCTGATTGTATTTGTACAAACATTAACAAGTACCGCGCCTGCTGGGATAGGTGATCGTGTCCCTCCTCAACTTTCTATCTCTAAAGTTCAAAAATTCTGTTGGTAGTGAGGTGTAATGGACACTGCTATAAGGAATGGTGACAGCTTTACAAATAAAAGAACACAACACAATACTGACGTTTCGGCCTACATACGGCCTTCTTCAGAAAACGAGAATACCGACATTCTTGTTGTTCTCGTTTTCTGAATCATCGTGTGTTGTTCTCGTTTTCTGAATCATCGTGTGTTGTTCTCGTTTTCTGAATCATCGTGTGTTGTTCTCGTTTTCTGAATCATCGTGTGTTGTTCTCGTTTTCTGAATCATCGTGTGTTGTTTTCGTTTTCTGAATCAGCGTGTGTTGTTCTCGTTTTCCGAATCTTCGTGTGTTGTTCTCGTTTTCCGAATCATCGTGTGTTGTTCTCGTTTTCTGAATCATCGTGTGTTGTTCTCGTTTTCTGAATCATCGTATATTGTTCTCGTTTTCTGAATCATCGTGTGTTGTTCTCGTTTTCTGAATCATCGTGTGTTGTTCTCGTTTTCTGAATCATCGTATATTGTTCTCGTTTTCTGAATCATCGTGTGTTGTTCTCGTTTTCTGAATCATCGTGTGTTGTTCTCGTTTTCTGAATCATCGTGTATTGTTCTCGTTTTCTGAATCATCGTGTGTTGTTCTCGTTTTCTGAATCAGCGTGTGTTGTTCTCGTTTTCTGAATCATCGTGTGTTGTTCTCGTTTTCTGAATCAGCGTGTGTTGTTCTCGTTTCTGAATCATCGTGTGTTGTTCTCGTTTTCTGAATCATCGTGTGTTGTTCTCGTTTTCTGAATCAGCGTGTGTTGTTCTCGTTTTCTGAATCAGCGTATATTGTTCTCGTTTTCTGAATCATCGTGTGTTGTTCTCGTTTTCTGAATCATCGTGTGTTGTTCTCGTTTTCCGAATCTTCGTATATTGTTCTCGTTTTCTGAATCATCGTGTGTTGTTCTCGTTTTCTGAATCATCGTGTGTTGTTCTCGTTTTCTGAATCATCGTGTGTTGTTCTCGTTTTCCGAATCTTCGTATATTGTTCTCGTTTTCTGAATCAGCGTGTGTTGTTCTCGTTTTCTGAATCATCGTATATTGTTCTCGTTTTCTGAATCTTCGTATATTGTTCTCGTTTTCTGAATCATCGTGTGTTGTTCTCGTTTTCTGAATCATCGTGTGTTGTTCTCGTTTTCTGAATCATCGTGTGTTGTTCTCGTTTTCTGAATCATCGTATATTGTTCTCGTTTCTGAATCTTCGTATATTGTTCTCGTTTTCTGAATCTTCGTATATTGTTCTCGTTTTCTGAATCATCGTATATTGTTCTCGTTTTCTGAATCATCGTGTGTTGTTCTCGTTTTCTGAATCATCGTGTGTTGTTCTCGTTTTCTGAATCATCGTGTGTTGTTCTCGTTTTCTGAATCATCGTGTGTTGTTCTCGTTTTCTGAATCAGCGTGTGTTGTTCTCGTTTTCTGAATCATCGTGTGTTGTTCTCGTTTTCTGAATCAGCGTGTGTTGTTCTCGTTTTCTGAATCATCGTGTGTTGTTCTCGTTTTCTGAATCATCGTGTGTTGTTCTCGTTTTCTGAATCAGCGTGTGTTGTTCTCGTTTTCTGAATCAGCGTATATTGTTCTCGTTTTCTGAATCATCGTGTGTTGTTCTCGTTTTCTGAATCATCGTGTGTTGTTCTCGTTTTCCGAATCTTCGTATATTGTTCTCGTTTTCTGAATCATCGTGTGTTGTTCTCGTTTTCTGAATCATCGTGTGTTGTTCTCGTTTTCCGAATCTTCGTATATTGTTCTCGTTTTCTGAATCAGCGTGTGTTGTTCTCGTTTTCTGAATCATCGTATATTGTTCTCGTTTTCTGAATCTTCGTATATTGTTCTCGTTTTCTGAATCATCGTGTGTTGTTCTCGTTTTCTGAATCATCGTGTGTTGTTCTCGTTTTCTGAATCATCGTGTGTTGTTCTCGTTTTCTGAATCATCGTATATTGTTCTCGTTTTCTGAATCTTCGTATATTGTTCTCGTTTTCTGAATCTTCGTATATTGTTCTCGTTTTCTGAATCATCGTATATTGTTCTCGTTTTCTGAATCATCGTACATTGTTCTCGTTTTCTGAATCAGCGTGTGTTGTTCTCGTTTTCTGAATCATCGTATATTGTTCTCGTTTTCTGAATCTTCGTATATTGTTCTCGTTGTCTGAATCATCGTGTGTTGTTCTCGTTTTCTGAATCATCGTGTGTTGTTCTCGTTTTCTGAATCTTCGTGTGTTGTTCTCGTTTTCTGAATCATCGTGTGTTGTTCTCGTTTTCTGAATCATCGAAAACTGGCCTGACTTAGAGCAGTCAACTTAGAACTGTGAAGGAAGAAACAAAGATGGCAGAAAAAGCTCAAGAATGTGAAGAACTGGATTTCACAGTCCCAATGAATGAGTGAAAATAGAAAAGGAGAAAACTCATGACGTATGTCAGCAATGCTCCAACGGGTAATGGGAATGATGGAAGGGGCATCGGTAGCTTAGTTAGGACCCGACTAGGCTACCCGTGTTCGATTCCCGCTGGAAGCAGTGTGTGTTGTACGCGAGGTTTGAAGAAATAATACCCCCCCCCCCCGATTGAGGTCTAGTCATCATCATCGTGTGCCCTCTCCGCAACGAAGGTTGGCTACCATGGATCGCCATTCTATTGTTTCTTGCTTTGGTGGTGCAGGCTGACATAGATTGACTTGTCCATCTTTTGATGTTACTCGTCCATTTTAGTCTTTGTCTGCCTCTTTTGCCTTGTATTTTTCCTTCCAATATTACTTTTAGTAGGCTGTTGTGTTTTTTAACATGCCCCCAAAATTTAATTTGTCTTGTCTTAATTGTGTTCAGCAGTTCTCTTTTTATTTTTAGTTGTTTTAAAACTTCATCGTTTGTTTCCGTCCAATTCTACCGATTCTTCAATAAATCCACATTTCAAAGGCTTCAATTTTCTGTTCTGTTTTCTTGTCTAATGTCCATGTTTCTGTACCATATAGGAATATTGAGAAGATGTAACATTTTGCCATTATTAGTTTCAGCCCTGCTGATATTTGTTTTATTGTTAGTATACTTTATTACTTTTTGCCATACCTATTCTTTTGTTTATTTCAGTTTTGCATTTTCCATCATTGGTTATAGTATGTCCCAGGTAGTTGTAAATCTGGACTGTCTCCAGATGTATTCCCTCAACTGTGATATTTAATTTAGGTCTTGAGAATTTTCTTTGTTTATGATCATAGTTTTAGTCTTTTTGATATTCATTTCTAGTCCATATTTTTTGCTTGTTGTGTTTATCACATTAAGCAATTGTTGTAGGTCTTTAGGATTTTCTGCTAGTAGAACAGTATCATCAGCATATCTCAGGTTATTGATTATCTTTCCATTAATGTTTAGGCCTGGCATCTCTGAGATGTTTTTAAAGATTTGCTCAGTGTATACATTGAACAAGCTTGGTGATAGGATGCATCCTTGTCTTATTCCTCTTTTTATGTCCATGGGTGTAGAGTTCTGCTTGTTATATTTTATTATTGCTGTTTGCTCTCAGTACAAATTACATATTAGTCGTATGTCTGCGTCGTCTAGATTTATATCCTTTAGGCAGTCTATAAGTTGGTTATGGTGTATTCTATCGAAAGCTTTGGTGTAGTCTATAAAGCAGGCATATATTGGTTTGTTTACTTCTGTGTACTTTTCAATCAATGTTCTCATGCTGAATATGGCTTCTTTTGGTCTTGTACTTTACCTTAATGAAGAAAAGAATATGTAATTCTTCAGACATATCTGCTTATACATAGAATTAGTACAAGACGCTTAACTGTGCACGCATGAGTTCGTCATCAAACAATTTACATTGAAACTCTGGTTATGTCGGCCCTAAAGGTCTTCATGTGGTGAAGTTGACAAAATGCAAGTGGGGGTATCCTAGTTCCTACATTAGTCCAGGACATTGGACAGAAGCATTGAGATTACCTAAACAGTTATTTATCATTTCTGTTGCTGACCTTCTGTCAAGCTATTCTCTTAATTAAGCTGTATGGTACTTTTTCTCTTTGCTGTCCTCTATCTCTTCATTCTTCCCAGTTGTTACAGTATATTCCAGTTGTTCTCTTCCCATTACAGGACCAAAAAATGATGATTGTTTCTTCCTAACATTGGAAATTAGCTCTCTTTTTGCCTTGACCTCTCTCAGAACATCTTCATTACTCTTCTCAGCTGTCCATGGTATTCTCAACATTCTTCTGTAAAACCACATTTCTAGATTCCAGGTATTTTCTTGTCTGTTATCATATTGTGCATGATTCACATCCATATGTTAAGACTAGCTCTACTTAACAATTAAGAACTCTTCTTCTTGTTTCTATTGTCAAAAATGGATTGCATAGTATCTTCCTCACTTTTTAGAAAGCTGCTCTTGCCTGAGCCATTCTGCATCTCACCCTTTTGTACATCTTCCGTCTGAGGTTAACAAAGTTCCCAAATATTTAAATTCATTTACCTGTTTTAATATTGTTCCACTTGTCTTTATCTTGCACTGAGGTGATTTCTTTTTCTTTGTTACCATTCTGACTTTTTGCTATTAAGGCTGAGTCCTTTATTTTTGCTTTCTTTCACTATAATGTCCAACATTTCTTGTAACTCATTTTCACTCTTAGCGATTAAGACTGTATCATCAGCATACCTGAGATTATTGACATCATGACCCCCAATTGGCCCTGGTATAATAACCATAACAGCTTTCTTAGTTCATCATATGTTGGGTACGATTATAGCAGATGTTGGGTACGATTATAGCAGATGTTGGGTACGATTATAGCAGATGTTGGGTACGATTATAGCATATGTTGGGTACGATTATAGCATATGTTGGGTACGATTATAGCATATGTTGGGTACGATTATAGCATATGTTGGGTACGATTATAGCATATGTTGGGTACGATTATAGCAGATGTTGGGTACGATTATAGCAGATGTTGGGTACGATTATAGCAGATGTTGGGTACGATTATAGCAGATGTTGGGTACGATTATAGCAGATGTTCAGGAGTTACTTTTTACTTTTCCTGCGCTACATTCAGAGCTTCCTATCTTAGAGTGTTGAAAAGATGATACTTTAGTCTGTTGTTGCTTGTTCTATTCTCAGCTGGCAGTAGGCAGTTTCTGGCAGCCCTTGTGTTTTGAGGAGATAAGCAGATATATTAAATATGCTACGAGGGGTCACGTGTATAGCTGCACAATACAATCATAAAGTGTTATTGAGCAGCTAGACTAATAGAAAGACAAGACAATCTACAACGTTTTGGCAAAAGCCCCATTATATATATATATATAACAAGCTATACACATTAGAAATAACGTAAAGTAATATGTGATGAGAGGAGACAATAACCGAATAACAGAAGAAGCCCTCATGTGGGGGAAACAACAGGTAGGAGGAAAAGAGGCAGACCCAGAGAGATACTGAGAAGAACATTGATCAGAGAGGCAAAGGCAGCAGGAATCGGCTTTCAATGAGATTTAAATGCTTGCATTTTGATTTGATAAAATATCTTTAAAAGAATTGAAAACTGCTGGAACAAAAAAATTCAGATAAGAGAAGGAAAGAAGAAAATTTAGAATAAAGAGAATCTGGGTCTATGCCCTATGGGCTGGCCATGGCCTGAAAGGTCAATAGAGAGATAGAATGTATGCAGTTTGTTATACCTGATGAAGGCAACTGTCAAAACATTAGTTTGTCTTGTCTTTCTGTTTGTTTAGTTGTTCAATACCATTTTGTATTTGTTTCTTTCTTCTGTGTTCCATTTGTTTAAACCAACGTGGTCCTCTAACTATTGAAATACTCTTCAAAATGACCAGCTCTTCTGCATTCCCCCCCCCCCCCCCGACATCTCTTCTTAGAGCGTAAAGTTGAGTATACTCATTTTGCATTGAGGTTTAAAACAGACTGTGATATTTGTACGTATGGCCTGACACATACATCTCCCCAACATCTTTGGGTTTGAAGCAGGCATGGTACATAATGATGATTAGACAGGTCAAACTAAATTCTTAAGAGTAAGTCAAGTGTCAGCAATAAAAACCTAACACAAAATACAAACATTTAATGAATGGGACAATGTCAATGACACCCATAACAGACAAAGAAACCCAAACATGCAGTAGCTTTAAGTGTGATTTAATTCTATTGTAAATAAGACCAAACAGAAAATAAAAACTTCGCAGACAACACAGTCTTGTACTTGTCAACTGAAATACAAATTTGGTAACTGCAAGGTTTATATGTAGACAAGATCTCTGATAAACAAGTCCCAGCCACCACTAGTCAAGTGTATCGTGGTGTCAAGCAAATCCTTATAGATACATATGAGGATATCATGTGGCAGTATATCAATGAGCAAATGCCCACATGCTGTTAGATAAATAACAAGCAATGTATACAATGCCTAGCGCCCGTCAAAATGGAATCACCCGTTGAAATAGTACTATATACACATATAATTACAAGCCAGAATAATTAACACACACATATTTTGTTAATGTAAAGACTTATTAACTCACTACCATCTAGAGCAAAATGATTCCTAAAATTTTGACATCTTTTGCTTACTGATCAATTCTTACTAAAGACGCCCTCATGGTAGTTATGATGATATAAACCATGGGGTGTGCTCTGTGATTTCATTATAGGATAAGATATAAGATGATTAAAAGACAACATAATACAACCCCGTAGAAACTTGTTTATGTACTAAATATGAGGCCTATATGGGTGTTGTCATTTTATGCATTTTCTATTGAGTGAATAGGCACATAATTGTATCATCAGTGCAGGATGGTAGCCAAAGTTTGGATGTATCCATGGAGCTGTGGCACACATTTTAGGAACCATTGATCTTACAGAATTTCCTGCTTGACTAAACAATTTGACAGAATTTCCTGCTTCACTATAAAATAACTGAACAAAATAACACACAGCAAAGCCATAACTGGCTCTCATATTAGGAAGTTCAGACCACACATTGAACAAACACTAAGGCAAGGCAAGAAATTCTAGGCACAAACCACTACTTATATTGTAAAGCTGGCACTGTAAATAAGATGTTACAACAAAGTAACAATAATTACATACGCCCATCAATTCAAAGAAGTTTCAAATAGACTTCTCAGGATGCTTCCATTACTCTATTCCCACCCCTACCCTACAGTCTTGACTTAATGCTTTTCAGATGTGAGACGTACCTCTCTACAGTCCATGTCTCCCCGCCAAAGAGAAAGTTACTCTCTACAGTCCATGTCTCCCCGCCAAAGAGAAAGTTACTCTCTACAGTCCATGTCTCCCCGCCAAAGAGAAAGTTACTCTCTACAGTCCATGTCTCCCCGCCAAAGAGAAAGTTACTCTCTACAGTCCATGTCTCCCCGCCAAAGAGAAAGTTACTCTCTACAGTCCATGTCTCCCCGCCAAAGAGAAAGTTACTCTCTACAGCCCACATCTTTCCTACAAAGAGAAAGTTACTCTCTACAGTCCACATCTTTCCTACAAAGAGAAAGTTACTCTCTACAGCCCACATCTTTCCTACAAAGAGAAAGTTACTCTCTACAGCCCACATCTTTCCTACAAAGAGAAAGTTACTCTCTACAGCCCACATCTTTCCTACAAAGAGAAAGTTACTCTCTACAGCCCACATCTTTCCTAGAAAGAGAAAGTTACTCTCTACAGCCCACATCTTTCCTACAAAGAGAAAGTTACTCTCTACAGCCCACATCTTTCCTACAAAGAGAAAGTTACTCTCTACAGCCCACATCTTTCCTACAAAGAGAAAGTTACTCTCTACAGCCCACATCTTTCCTAGAAAGAGAAAGTTACTCTCTACAGCCCACATCTTTCCTACAAAGAGAAAGTTACTCTCTACAGCCCACATCTTTCCTAGAAAGAGAAAGTTACTCTCTACAGTCCACATCTTTCCTACAAAGAGAAAGTTACTCTCTACAGCCCACATCTTTCCTAGAAAGAGAAAGTTACTCTCTACAGCCCACATCTTTCCTACAAAGAGAAAGTTACTCTCTACAGCCCACATCTTTCCTACAAAGAGAAAGTTACTCTCTACAGCCCACATCTTTCCTACAAAGAGAAAGTTACTCTCTACAGCCCACATCTTTCCTAGAAAGAGAAAGTTACTCTCTACAGCCCACATCTTTCCTACAAAGAGAAAGTTACTCTCTACAGCCCACATCTTTCCTACAAAGAGAAAGTTACTCTCTACAGCCCACATCTTTCCTACAAAGAGAAAGTTACTCTCTACAGCCCACATCTTTCCTACAAAGAGAAAGTTACTCTCTACAGCCCACATCTTTCCTACAAAGAGAAAGTTACTCTCTACAGCCCACATCTTTCCTACAAAGAGAAAGTTACTCTCTACAGCCCACATCTTTCCTACAAAGAGAAAGTTACTCTCTACAGCCCACATCTTTCCTACAAAGAGAAAGTTACTCTCTACAGCCCACATCTTTCCTACAAAGAGAAAGTTACTCTCTACAGCCCACATCTTTCCTAGAAAGAGAAAGTTACTCTCTACAGTCCACATCTTTCCTACAAAGAGAAAGTTACTCTCTACAGCCCACATCTTTCCTAGAAAGAGAAAGTTACTCTCTACAGCCCACATCTTTCCTACAAAGAGAAAGTTACTCTCTACAGCCCACATCTTTCCTACAAAGAGAAAGTTACTCTCTACAGCCCACATCTTTCCTAGAAAGAGAAAGTTACTCTCTACAGCCCACATCTTTCCTAGAAAGAGAAAGTTACTCTCTACAGCCCACATCTTTCCTACAAAGAGAAAGTTACTCTCTACAGCCCACATCTTTCCTACAAAGAGAAAGTTACTCTCTACAGCCCACATCTTTCCTAGAAAGAGAAAGTTACTCTCTACAGCCCACATCTTTCCTACAAAGAGAAAGTTACTCTCTACAGCCCACATCTTTCCTACAAAGAGAAAGTTACTCTCTACAGCCCACATCTTTCCTACAAAGAGAAAGTTACTCTCTACAGCCCACATCTTTCCTAGAAAGAGAAAGTTACTCTCTACAGCCCACATCTTTCCTACAAAGAGAAAGTTACTCTCTACAGCCCACATCTTTCCTACAAAGAGAAAGTTACTCTCTACAGCCCACATCTTTCCTACAAAGAGAAAGTTACTCTCTACAGCCCACATCTTTCCTACAAAGAGAAAGTTACTCTCTACAGCCCACATCTTTCCTACAAAGAGAAAGTTACTCTCTACAGCCCACATCTTTCCTACAAAGAGAAAGTTACTCTCTACAGCCCACATCTTTCCTACAAAGAGAAAGTTACTCTCTACAGCCCACATCTTTCCTACAAAGAGAAAGTTACTCTCTACAGCCCACATCTTTCCTACAAAGAGAAAGTTACTCTCTACAGCCCACATCTTTCCTACAAAGAGAAAGTTACTCTCTACAGCCCACATCTTTCCTACAAAGAGAAAGTTACTCTCTACAGCCCACATCTTTCCTACAAAGAGAAAGTTACTCTCTACAGCCCACATCTTTCCTACAAAGAGAAAGTTACTCTCTACAGCCCACATCTTTCCTACAAAGAGAAAGTTACTCTCTACAGCCCACATCTTTCCTACAAAGAGAAAGTTACTCTCTACAGCCCACATCTTTCCTACAAAGAGAAAGTTACTCTCTACAGCCCACATCTTTCCTAGAAAGATGCATGCCTCTACTTAGTCTCCTAAGTATTTTCATGAAACCTCAACTAGAGATAAGAAATAAGCTACTTAGTCTCCTAAGTATTTTCATGAAACCTCAACTAGAGATAAGAAATAAGCTACTTAGTCTCCTAAGTATTTTCATGAAACCTCAACTAGAGATAAGAAATAAGCTACTTAGTCTCCTAAGTATTTTCATGAAACTCAACTAGAGATAAGAAATAAGCTACTTAGTCTCCTAAGTATTTTCATGAAACCTCAACTAGAGATAAGAAATAAGCTACTTAGTCTCCTAAGTATTTTCATGAAACCTCAACTAGAGATAAGAAATAAGCTACTTAGTCTCCTAAGTATTTTCATGAAACCTCAACTAGAGATAAGAAATAAGCTACTTAGTCTCCTAAGTATTTTCATGAAACCTCAACTAGAGATAAGAAATAAGCTACTTAGTCTCCTAAGTATTTTCATGAAACCTCAACTAGAGATAAGAAATAAGCTACTTAGTCTCCTAAGTATTTTCATGAAACCTCAACTAGAGATAAGAAATAAGCTACTTAGTCTCCTAAGTATTTTCATGAAACCTCAACTAGAGATAAGAAATAAGCTACTTAGTCTCCTAAGTATTTTCATGAAACCTCAACTAGAGATAAGAAATAAGCTACTTAGTCTCCTAAGTATTTTCATGAAACCTCAACTAGAGATAAGAAATAAGCTACTTAACAACAGAGAGAAGTCTTAGCAGAGGTAACACTAACTGCAAACTATCATCCTACATGAGGCAGGCACACCTGCTAGGAATGGCTAATACGAGATTAAACAAAAACCATGTCCAACTAGAGAAATATATTGTGTATGCTATTATATCTAGAACAAAATTTCTAGCCAACAAATTTATGCAGCTAAATATAAAAAAAAAAAAAATCTATAACAGCCCCCACCTACCCCCCTCACCACTCCTTTAAAAAATAAAATGCATAATGTTCTCTTAAAGACAGGATGTACGAACAACCTTAATACTGGAAGCAATGTCAATTGTACTCATGGTTTTTTTTTTTGGGGGGGGGGGGGGGGGGGGGGGTGTGTGTCGGTCGGTACCCCTGATGTTGACCCAGCCACTACAGAAATGGGTACCAGGGTTCATACTCCAGGAAGGTGGGAATGGCACCTTGCTCGTAAGTTATGATGCTTGAGACAACACTAGACAGGGGCTCTCTGAATACTTGTGGATAGGCGGCAGAGCACATATGGGTAAAAAAAAAAAAAAGGGGGGGGGGGGAATCTGCGCTAAGATGCAGATTCACATCCCATATACCTTTACTCTTAAACAAACAAAAAAGTATCCTAAATAAGATGTTTTCATCTATGCAGTTTACTAATGAATGTAAACTACAACACAAGTATGCAACACAGCACATACAAAGAAATCTTTCAATGTTTCAATAAACTATAAAGAAAACACTAACATAATTATAGGCTACGTAATTAAAAACCATCCACATAATCTAAAATGTTTTACCTTATGTGACATTCACTGGTTAAGTGCTACTTTTACTAAGTTATACGCTGTAATGATATCACTGATCCCAAGTTATACGCTGTAATGATATCACTGATCCCAAGTTATACACTGTAATGATATCACTGACTCCAAGTTATCACACAAGACATATTTACAAGTTACACAAAAAGGGTGGGAAATTGTATAGACATTTCCTGTGTGGCATTCATTGCTTAAACAGTCCTGATGAACAGTTCTGATATGTGGGTCCAAACTAAGAACAACCCACAGCACCTTATATTCTACACTAACAGCTACTGTTTGCTTGTTGTTCCTGTACACCAACTTTATGTCTCTACCAAAGTCCCAAGGGACTACATTTGTATGAATATCATCGTTTTCCTAATTTTCACATTAACAGACATTCTCAGACATCAGAGGTGCTCATATTTTTAAAGTTTTCAACTTTGTTGCAGATTCCCCCAACCTAACAATTTTTGTTGCAGATCCCTCAACCTAACAATTTTTGTTGCAGATCCCCCCAACCTAACAATTTTTGTTGCAGATCCCCTCAACCTAACAATTTTTGTTGCAGATCCCCCCAACCTAACAATTTTTGTTGCAGATCCCTCAACCTAACAATTTTTGTTGCAGATCCCCTCAACCTAACAATTTTTGTTGCAGATCTCCACCAACCTAACAATTTTTGTTGCAGATCCCCCCAACCTAACAATTTGGCATAAACAAGTAGCTATTTTTAACCTACTTTTTTTCATTTTCTAACCGCCAGGGGTTTCCTGAAGAAACTTTCCAGTTTTCCGACGGGGCTAGACATTGGATCTCACTACCGACCAGGTGATGGCAAAGCCACTAATTCAATTTTATTTTAAAATGTCCATCGCTTGTAGTGGTGAACTGAACCAGGGACATTCTTGTCCAGAGCTCTGCATCTTCCCTATAGACTACAGTGTCCCCCTTTTTAAAGGCTACTAAAGAGATGGAGATTATCATATTAAATACCTACTGAACCATTCCTATTCTAAAAATGAACCCACAAAGAGAAAGAACTAATTTATAAACAAACGCTGATAATTTAGTAGTGCAAATTAACTGTGTATAATTCATGGCAAAACTAAACACACAAATTACAAGCAGCAACTCATATATTGCAATCACCTTGCTCACAATAATCCAAATGAGCAAACTCAAGTATAATCTTCAAAATAATCAGAATGAGCAAACTCAAAGACATTATTTATAATTAGTCTAAACAATAGAAAGGATAGGTTTAAAAAAAAATGTATAAAGTCACCAGTAAAGATAATATATTGCTTTTTTTCTGTACAGATTTACATAATGAACACACGAAACAATTTTGGCAGTGAAAAGATAACTTATAATCCCAAGTTCATACACATACACATCTCTTTTGAATATCTATGATTAGGACTTTGGCCACTAAACTAACGCATGCACACAAAAAACAAACATACAAAACGAAACTGCTAATATCCCTCACTGTGCAGATCAGGGCAGTTTAAGAAGGTTGAAAACACAACCTTTTGACACAATGTAAAGCTTGACAATCACTAAACAGCATGAACACAGTAGAGGCAACAGAAGTGAATAATGCATTTTGGACCGGAAAAAAAAAGAGACAAAAGCAGTGACAATGAAACAGGTTGAGAAAACACCCTAAAACATATGTCAGGTTTCTCTCCATTCAAATATAATAACAAACACTAAACCTCAACAACTATACACAAATCAAAAGAGATGCATCAGTCAAAACATATATCAAAGGTCCCCTCACCTACAAATGCATCAAATAAATAATTTAAATCATTGATAGATACTTACCAAATGAATTGGTTCTATACCACATCATGTGAATATTGTGTGTATATTTACTCACTTGTAGATATGCCTACAAATAATTTAATTAATGCATAGGGGTTGAGTACTGCTGGATTTGAGATAAATCCTGGACGTTTTAAAAAAAACATAAAACCATGACTGTATATCATTTACACAGAGTTTGAGAAGCTCAGACATCAATGCCTGGCTTGTTTGCATATCCCAGAAGTCATGCTAGGTAAATATAATGTGATTAAACAGGAATGTGCAGTGTCCCTGTTCCAGAAAACACACCACTAAACTTTTAACGCTAAGTAAATAAAGTGGATGAGGTGTGAAGGGGTATTTCTCTAGCTACCTGCTAACTCTGGATAGTCCAAGTTCAATAAATGACGCACATAAACAGACCTGCTAACTCTGGATTGTCCGAGTTCAATAAATGACGCACATAAACAGACCTGCTAACTCTGGATAGTCCGAGTTCAATAAATGACGCAGATAAACAGACCTGCTTTTAAACCATGACACTGCATATAAAACATTATCTGGGTGGATCAAAGAAAATAAAAAAAACAGAGGCACCTTTAACCCTGGAACAAGATAGCATTTGTTTTGGGAAAAGCAGTTTCAAGCTCTGTGTAAAGAACTTTAAAGAATGGATTAAATGAAAAAAAAAACACGTCAAAACCACATTTTCACACATCACACAGTCATTCAGTCATGTTAATGAAGATAATGCATAGGCACAAAATGGACTTGGTGAAATCACTTAATACTACTTTTGGATATCCGTGCTTCAAGACTGCGCAGTTGACTTCTAAGCATTTCTTTTTTACGTTGTTCTCTAGATATCTCATCTTCTTGCTGCCTTTCACGCCGTTGCAAATCACGAATATGTAAAGTTGCTTCATTTAAGATAAGAACTTTGGAAGCTTTAGCTTGATTTGATATCTTTGGTACTTCATCTCGAAGGTCCACAAATAAATCTGCAAGTTTCTGACGACGATTTCTCTCTAGTTGATTATGATGATGCTGTTTTTCTTTATCAGATGTGTCCAGTGACAACTGTTTTCTCTTGTAAATACGTTTTGACATGACAGTTGGTCTGCCAGTCTCTATGGAAGACGACGATGATGACCAGGATCCAGGACTCATAGCATAATCATGAAAGTTGACACTGTTACTGCTAGGGAGTACATTATGGTATGATGGTGGCGAGGCTCTACATTGTTGTACACCCTTACAATCAAATTTCCTATCTTTTGTAAGTTTGCGCTTCTGTCCAACCAGGTCTGATCGATTAACCATTAGTCTGTCTGCTAAAGATGTGCTAGAATTGTCGTGTGCAGTTAATAAGGCAGAAGACTGTGCACTGATCCTTCCATTGGTAGCAACAGTTTTGGATAAGATGGTAAACAAACTGCCACTTTTCAGCTTTTGAAGGGGGCCGGGCGATGAAGGAATCACTGCAGGGGATGATTCAACTTTTACAAATCCACACGAATCAGTAGACTTTGGAACTTCTGTAACTGTTTCAATATCTACATCACTGTCATCACCTGCCATAAGGAAAGAAAACACACACAATTATATACAACAGTTGATTTTTGTTTAAATTTCTACAACATGTTAATGTAAACATCATTTCTCTTTTGATTGTTATAGAAAGAGGTTTTGTAATAGAAAATTTCATGTTAACTTATGGGCAAACGTATCAAGTACAGGAAAAATAGAATAAATTAATGAGGGAACTAAGAAAAGATGACATTGGGGATAATTAAAACAATCAGCTTTGTGAAGATTAACAACTATAAGGCTTTTGCCATGTGTATTTTCTGTGCCTCTATGGTTCTCTATGCTGATGATGTCAACATCTTTCTGTGCCTCTATGGTTCTCTATGCTGATGATGTCAACATCAAGGTTGTCATATTTTCAGACAAACTGAGTAGGAAAATTTCCTGAAAATTGTAGCTAAAAAACAAGCAAAGTCAATTAACAACTTAAAAAACACAAAAAGTGAAAACATGTAGAACAATGAAGCTGGTATAGTCAAGAGATCCAGAAGCAAAAAGAAAAACTGTCATTCAGTGCTTTTAAAGAGGGGGGGAGGCAAAAACCTAGCTTGAGATATAAGAAGAGATTAATGTGGACGACCACACAAATTTTGAGACCTTTGAACTTCAGAGAGTGTACCAGACACTGAGTTTATCATCAAGTTGTGGGAACTGAAGGTGGCAATGAATGATTTCCTACTCACAGACATGGATGTGAATATATAATATATATGGCCCTTTTTGTCTTCTCAGACGGTTTAGTGGAGGCTATTGTGTATTTTGTTGTTGAGGTTTTGTTTTTGTTGAACAGCTTCTCTCATGGCTGATTCTACCAAAGTTTGACAAACACACACGGCCACAGAATGAACAAGTCCACAGCACATGGTCCTTATGTTCCATGTACCAAGTTTACACATTGGTCTTTTCTTCCTCATTTCACTATGCCCTACTCTGCTGGGCACAGAATATGGAGACAGTGCTTTATCCAGTCCCACTATCCCCCTCTTGACTTTGTTTCAAGAATTTCCAAAGGAGGGACGAGGTCCATACATTTGGAATTGAAAGAAGGTGCAGCAGATGCCAGAAAGACAGTTAGCGCCGTTTCTTGCCTAAGGGTACCTCCCTCTGATTTTTACTCTGGGTGTACTCCCATAACCTTCGATTCAAACTAGAAACTAGTCCACAAGGTAGTGGTTTTGAAATTGAAGTTTCCCTTCTAGACCAGCCACGGTTTGAATTCTATCTACCGGATTAGTGATATGAAATGGTTGGTTGGTGGTTGGTTGCGTTCGCCTGATGACTAAAGTATTCTAGAGTATCGTAGTAGACTAGAATATTCCTCTTCATCATCCACCCTTACAAGGATGTAGTGGACGTGTCTGCGTTGTGTTGTGGTTTGCAGTATAACTGTTATATTTATGCCTTTCAGCCCAACACATCCGACTTCAGCACAACATTTTTGAGTACTGTGTTGTCTTCCCTCTTCGATCCCTGCACGCTTGGCCAGACTAGACAGGTTAGTGTGATATGAAATGAAATTATATTTAGATATAGAGCTTTGCAGCAGAAGGTAGGCAATGTATTGTAACAAAAGCTGTTGAGCAAGCCATCTAGTCCTTTAATTTACCAAGAAAGTTTAAAATGTCATACTGCTGTAATGTTTATTGAAGAAGCTGCTGAAAACATTTTTCAACATGATACAAATGATAGAAATATTGTCATATAAATATTTCCAACATGATACAAATGATAGAAATATTGTCATATAAATATGTAAGTCCAGCAAAATTAGCTGGTCATAAACAATCATGTTTAAAAATATATCATATAAATTTATTAAACTTTATTCTTGCCAAATTAAATGATTAGAACTAAAATGTTTTTTCAAATATTGTTTAGCTCAAAAACTGAAAAAAACACAGCAAAACAACATTCATTATATTTATTTATTATAAGTTTTGCCGAATTACAAGAATTAATACTAAATTAGTAATACTTAATATAATGATAAAAAAAATTCAAAATAATATTTAACACAAAAATGTAACACTGATGAACATAAATTACCTGCTACAGTTTCAGATTCAGTTGAAGAAGGTGTTTCAGGAAATGTCACATCTTGTGATGAATCATCATCATGATCATCAAATAATCCAGGTTGCCAAGCAACAGAGCTTTTAGAAAGAATGAAATCTGGTTCCTCTTCTGTTTTCGGTGTATTCCAAGCACTGAAAATTTTGGTGTCTCTAATTTTTGGTGGAACATGTCCCTCACAGTCAGAGTCATAGTCAATTGGACTCATCAGCTGCCCAAGTATAGTACTGGCTCTTCCATTTCCATCATTGCGATCAGTTGCACCCATTCCCATGAACGGATCTTGACGCTCAGACACTCTGTATTTATTATATTTACTTGGAGACTCTGTGCAGCTGTTACAACCATCCTCACATTTCATGCGATGCAGTTTCAACCCCACATCTAAATCTTGACTATCTAAATACTTGAATAAATCCATAGGACGTTCGTTGTCTGGTAAATCCGAGTCACTTTCACCAAAATCCATTATGTTTCCAGATAATAAAAACTGAAAAGATGATTCTAGAATATTGTCTGATATAAAATCTGTATCGTTTGTCCCATCTTGAACATCTTCAATGAGCGTCATCAAATCTGGAGGCATGACGAAGGCCTGCAGAGAAGAAAAACAAACTAATTTCAGATATCATTCACAACATAATAATAGAATCACTAGATTAGGTTAATTTATACTTAAATCATTAATTTGTTAATTACCAAAAAACGTAAAGAAAAGAAGTATCAAATAAAACCAACAAACGAAACCAGGTTTATATCAATGTCAGCGTCTTGTGGTTGCCTAGTAACAGCAGATCAATAATTCTGTGAAAGGAAAATGTTCTATTGAACTGAGAACTCTTGAGGCCAGTCATTGTCAATGGAGTCGAAATATTAATTGTAGACAGTGATTTTCACTATTCAAGTTAAAGTTAAAGCTAAACCTGCAGAATTTTGTTCAAATACAATTATAATGAGTATTAATTTAAAATTAATCCTGTCCTTTAACTTGGAAACATTGAAACTAAACGACCCAGTAGGCCCGTAGTTGAACCTTGAGTAATCTCTGGATCTAACTACCTAATTTCAGTTTCAGAGTTGAACAAGTCCTGTTATCTCACAAGTACCACATTGAAATATCACATTTAACAGAAGAAGAAAGTGATACTTGTATCAATCTTCTTGGCCAAACTAGTGCTAAGTCTGGTGCTGTAATTCTTCCTAGTAAAGTACATTTCTGCCACGTGAAAGTCACGTTGTTGTGTGCCTGTGTTGGGACCCGTGACACGAATCAACATCAACACACATATTCATTTTGTCATTGTGACATTTCATGATGTTTGTGTCATCACATCATCATTCACCACAGGTATCTTCAGTGTTGTAATCAAACACACATCTCAAAACATATTTAATACTACATTCTGAGTTACCGTCAATGCACTAACAAGATAGTAAATAGTTTACATAATTTATTATTTGCGTAAAGTAAATACTTACAAGTTAAGTATTATAAAAGTAAATAAAAGAAATAAATAATAATGGTCAAGCCAGGACTAGACAATTTATAAGATGACTATAGTCAGGTTTTCTTTCTAGCTTCACCATTATTACAAGTGACTGACACGAAATATTTATCACATATAAAAAGCGAACAGTTTATCAGAAAATTAAGGGTAAATAACAATTAACGAAATTCCGTCGATTCACTATTCACTACCATCTGTAACGATCCAGACGGTCAACACAAACGAAAAACAAATGAAGTAGAAATGATGGTGACTGACAGCAGACACCACCGGCGTTAGCCAAAAGTTACAGAACAACTGAAGCTGTTGTAATCCACCAGAAATACTGCAGTCACTTGTACTAATTCACAATATAAATCTAGAATTCGGGCAACTCACCATCTTCCCTACTTCTCTGTTAAAGTCACAGTTAGAATTAAGAACACCCGGCATTACGCTACAACTTGGGGAGACCCAGCATCAAATGCGGAGACCAGGCCCAGCTCGTTATAGACCAGCAGGCCGCCATTGTATCACTCCGCGCAGGCTCATCACGTTTACGTTCAAGGTCACGCTAAACTGCAGCGTTAATTTACTAAATTCGCCAAAAATTCGTAAATTAAATTTTATTATAATTTAGTTCATTTTTGTTTTTCGATCCGGAAAATGTTGAACAAAATGGCGTGTGTGATTTATTAATTTATTTCCAGTGGATTATTTCTTGCGGAGGGTTAAGATAGATAACACTAGAGAGGTTGCAAAGAATATGGCGGGAAATATGTAGGCGGAGCCATGAATATGTATCTGGCTGTGGGCCAATGGTGGCTGTAGTGGAAACTTCACTAACACTTGTTGAGTGCATTCAATGAACGTACAAACCTCTACCCCTTACTCCTCAGGGCAATGTAACACAACCTCTACCCCCTCCTATCAGTTGTTACCGGAACTGCCCGCCTAGGGACCAGCCCCACAAGTTATCATAGTTTTCTTCAAACAATCTGGTTTACTTGTGTCCCTCTTCTGCTAAACTGTTTCCATTTATCAAGCTTATAAGTGACTGAACTGAATTTATGGGAATTTGAAAAACCAAATAAAATAAAGGGGGGAAAAAAGCATTGCAGGCAGGATAGGGGCGACAAAGATAAATGTCAGCAACTTTGAAGAAGTCACACAACCTACTTCTGTGTGTGTTTTTTTAAGCCTCCATTCATACATCGTAGAATATCTTGGTTTGTAGGATTGGTTACCTCTGAGCATAAAAGTTTCATTTAAATCCTCAGATTGTATTTCTGTTGCTCTTTACTATTTTATCTTATATTTGTTTTTGTTTTTTTCTGCGCTACTTTTTCTGCTTACTCTTGACACAGCGGAATGACTAATTTATACATTTTTTTCTCTTTAAAATTATTAAAATTAAATTTAATCATATGAAATTGTCATGCCAGATCTATTTTTCTAAGTGAAATCTTACCGAAACTCCATGACCTCATTCAATAAAACCAGAAAATCTTTAAAATAACAAGCCTCTGAATACCTGCAGATATTATTTTTGCTTAACAGCCGTAACACGAAAAGGTAAACTTGCGGCAATTCTCGTTTTCAATTATTTGTTAAACTCGTAATTTATGTGTAACATATTTTGTCGGAACTGTTAATGTCCTTAAAGTTTACCACATCGTATTCTGGCTGAAAGAAGTCCGCTGCAAAACTATATAGATAGGCGGGTCTATGATATATTTTCTTTATTAAACTTGTTCCGGATATTTCTTATTTACTATATTATCCTTTATCTCGCGTTGTTCAGCAACAAAAGTATATTTATTGTCTTTTTCCATGAAGCTAATTAATCACATGAATATTCCATATATATTTTTTATTCATGATTTGTGTGCTTCACTTTAAAAGCCCGCAATATTGGCTGTAAAGGTGCATTACCTTTTCTTGCTACTTCTTAACTCAGTAAAGACAAACTTTCTATTTTTGGTAAAACTTGTGCAACGAGAGAGTGCTAGAGGAAATTGAAGATCAACAAGCCACCGCACTAACCACTACGCTACTGACGCTCTACTTGTTAGAATGTACAATTGTGGTAACCGGTCTTTCAACACCCATAAATACTCTTCAATTCTAACAAATATTTGTAAAATAGATAAGCACAAATATAAAATATCAAATACTATGGGGGCTGCGAAAAGATCTGTAGAGAACATGTATAGATGAATATGGAATTGTATCTAGCAGCTTAATAATTAGAGAGACGAGACAAACAACGACGTTTCGGCAAAAGTCTTCATCGTGTATAAAACAAGAGATGCACAAAGATAAACCCAGTGGATCAGTGGGCCTGACTTGTTCATTCTGTGACTGTGTGTGTTTGTCAAACATTGGTAGAATTAGCCACGAGAGAAGCTGTTCGACAAAAACAAAACCTAAAAAAATACACAATAACCTCCACTAGACCTTCTGACAAGACGAAAAGGGCCATATATATATATATATATATATATATATATATATATATATATATATATATATACAAAGATAGACACGATACGCAAAAACTATTCTAAAATAAACAAAGAAATATAAACACTAAAGCCAAACAAAGTTTATTTTCGCCATTTATTTTTCAGATCAGTGTTGCACTGATCAAATAAACTACTTTACGTATAATAGTTTTATAACATCTTAGAACTACAGTCTCCACTTTATATTGGCTTTATTGATTACGAAAGGGCATTTAATGGTTTAGACAGAGGAATGTTTTTGAAGTTGCAAAGCCATTACGTAATCCCCCTTAAGTTTATTAACCTGGTTTTAAAAAAAAAATGTATGAAGGAATGAAATATATTGTTGTGCACGGAGAGCATATTATAGAAGCATTTAAATTAAGAACAGGAGTAAGGCAGGAGTGCCTTCTATCTCTATTTCTCTTTCTGCTGCCATAGATTGGATTATGAGAACGCAGAGCAACAGAAATGGAATCCAGTTGTCACTGACCAAGCAAGTTAATGACTTAGGATTTGCTGATGATATAGCTCTCCTACCACATAAGTACATACAGATGGAAGATATAATGAGCATAAACGCGATAAGATATGAGAGATCACAACAGCTGGTAGAGATAAGAATAAAATCATGAGAATTAATGCGGTTGGCAACAACCAAATAACAATAGGAGAAATACCTCTACTAGACGTACAATCTTACATATATCTAGGTGGTAATATAGATAAAGAGGGTGGAAGGAACAGAGAATTATACTGAAATAAGGTTACCAAAAAAGGAGCCTTCTTAGGATACATGGAAATCCAAAGAAATTGGGTCCAATAGAAATATAAAAATGTTCAGCTCTAATGTTAAATCAGTTCGATTATATGGCTGTGAAACATGGAGAACAACAAAAGTGGCAATCACGAAGATACAGGCCTTTATTAATGGATGATTGTGCAGAATGAAAGGATGGAACTGGCGGGGCATAATCACTAATGTAGAATTATGGAAATGCACCAGGCAAATATCAGTGGATACAGAGATACAGCGAAGACGATGGTGCTGGATAGGACACATACTGGAAGCCATCTGAGAGTATTTTTTAATTCTCAAGGAAAAAGACAAAGAGGATAACCAAAATGGCTTGGAAAGTGTTTGTTGCCGACCTATGCTCCATATAGAGCTAAAAAGAAAGAAGAAGACGAAGACTTTGGAGTTTTGTTTACTTCTTGGCGAGTCACGATCTATTCAGTCCAAACCAAACTTCTTATAACAAGCATGAAATAAGTGAACTCTTTTATAATCAAGTAACATTGATCGGGTGTATAGCATCCAAGAGGCATGTGATCTCCTTTTTATAACAACCAAGAAGCATGTGATCTCTTTTATAACATCCAAGAGGCATGTAATCTCTTCTATAACAACCAAGAGGTATGTGATCTCTTCTATAATAACCAAGAGGCATGTGATATCTTTTATAACAACCAAGAAGCATGTGATCTCTTTTATAACAACCAAGAAGCATGTGATCTCTTCTATAACAACCAAGAAGCATGTGATCTCTTCTATAACAACCAAGAAGCATGTGATCTCTTCCATAACAACCAAGAAGCATGTGATCTCTTTTATAACATCCAAGAGGCATGTAATCTCTTCTATCATCATCATCATAATCATCATCATGTGCCATACCGATTGGCGTAGGCGATCATATCCTTCCACAATCTTCTATCTACAGCGCATGTATCGGTTCTGTTGTTGACTGTTTACCATACCATGACACCAAGCTATCTAGTATTTTCTCTCTTTGTCGTCCGCGATCTCTTTTACCTTGTATTTTGTCTGTTGTAACCAAGTATTCCAACTTTCCTCTTCTCATGATGTGCCCGAAAAATGTTGATTGTTTCTTTCTGATGTTTTTTTAGGAGCTCCCTTTTTGTGTTGGCCTCTATAATAATTTGCTCATTGGTCATCTTAGCTGTCCAGGAAACTTTCAATATTCTTTTGGAGAAATTATTTTATAACACACAAGAAACTGGTGATCTCTTTTATAACATAAAGAAAACTGTTATCTCTTTTATAAGATACAAGAAACATGTGATATCTTTGAAAACAGTATAAAAACCCACGGTTTACTTTTCAAATAGCCAAATGAAAAAGAAAAAAAAAGAATAAAGTGTTGAAAATAACCGTGATAACTATTTATGAAAGAAATTATTGTCATTAACAAAGATCCCCATAAAGTATGAAAAATACTTGGCTACTCTCCTGCAGGTCATTAGACTAACACTATGGCTCTTGATCAGACGTCAAGAGGAACTACGTTTTTTTTCGCAGAAACAGTCGCATATTTTCGTCTGCGTGTATACAGCATTATTAGTGATGTGATGTATTTATTTACCTCTACTAGACGTACAATCTTACATATATCTGGGTAGTAATATAGATAAAGAGGGAGGAACATAAAATGATACCAAAATAAGGAAATCAGAAGCAAGAGGAGCTTTTGTTGCACAGGGAAACATATGGAAGTCCAAAGAAATTAGGTTAAATACAAAAATAAACATTTTCATCTCCAATGTTAAGTCAGTCCTATTATATGGCTCTGAAACATGGAGAACAACAAAACTGACAATCATGAAGATACAGACTTTAATTAATGGATGCTTACGCAGAAAAAAAAGGAAGGAAATGGCAGGACAAAATCACTAACATAGAATTATGGAAATGTACCAGTCAAATACCAGTGGATAAAGAGATACAGCGAAGACGATGGCGCTGGACAGGACACACACTACGGAAGCCAACTGAGAGTATTATACAACAGGCCCTTTTTTGGAATCCCCAGGGGAAAAGACAAAAAGGAAGACCAAGGAATACTTGGAGAAGACAGACAGAAGCAGAGATGAAGATGATGGGGAGAGAAATTGAATGATCTTAAAAGAATGACAAGTAAAAGAACAATTTGGAAAGTGTTTATTGAAGGCTTATGCTCCACAGGGAGCTAAAAGGCAGAAGAAGAATGTATTTATTATTTTTATATTATTATGAATGGATAGAAAGAGAAGAAAACAAACGAAAAAGTCTTAAAACAACTAAAAATTATGAGAACTACTAAGCACAATTCAAAAAAGATAAATTAGATTTTTGAGTTATGTTAAAAGACACAACAGCCTACTTAAAGTAATCTTGGAAGGGAAAATACAAGGTAAAAGAAGCAGAAACAGACTAAGACTAAAAGGGACGAGAAACATCAAAAGATGGACAAGTCAGCCTATGACAATTTGCACCATCAAAGCAAGAGACAGAGTGGAATGGCGCTCCATGCTAGCCAACCTTCGATGCGGAGACGGCACTCAGTGAAGAATATATTTATTAACATGCCTACTATCTGTTATATTTTCTTTTTTATTTTTGATCCTTCCAGCGCCTTTACACGGCACATAGGGCTCGTAGAGTCGCCCGCCACTTGTCTTTATTCTGGGCGAGCTGTTTGATTATAGAGAGTGAGTCGATGCCTGCCACTTTGCCTCTTTTGCGAGAGTTCTGTTCAGTGTTTCTCAAGGTCATCCTCTATTTCTTTGACCTGATGTTTCCCATTTGAGACCTGCTTGGTAATTCTCTAGTCGTTTCTTCTAAATACAAGACCGAACTATGTCTGTCATCGTTTCTTGATAGTAAGTAAAGTCAAGTACCCCGTCACGCCAAGTGGCGTATAGGGAAATATGGTGTTAGTGACCCTATATTTTACAGACCTTCAGCACATGATTTTTGGGGTAATGTGGTCAGTATTACGCCCATGCTGCTTTACTTTCTCAGAAAAAAATCCGGTACCCATTTAAGGCTGGGTGAACCCGGAAGCCGTCGGTTGGGATCGAACCCTACCCCTTGTCCGTGGTAGTCCAGTTCACTAACCACTGAGCTATCGCGGCTCCCGTTTCTTGATAGTACAACAGATAAATGGTCCACCAGTTTCAATGTCCAAAACTCACTGACATCAGAACATCACCTGTTTCAATGTCCAAAACTCACTGACATCAGAGCAACACAACTTCCTCAAAGACTCTCCAAATGGAACACTCTATACGGAACCACAGCAGAACTTAACTTGCTACATGGCATTGGGCCGAAGGGCATCACCTCAAATGTCGCTGCATCCATAATAACAACATGAGATAATTGGTTGCACGGCCATTTCTTTTATTTCAGCATTAGTCCTGAATCCATTAAATTTAATGCAAAGTATCTTCATTGCCATTTGTTTTCAAATGAGTCATTCTCTTTTCACAATCACCTTTGTTGTTTTCCAACTTGTACGCACATACATGAGGGCGAATAATATATCGAGTTGAAAAAAGGTTTGTTTTCATGGGGAATACCTTTGATCGAAATATTCTTTCAAGGTTTGTATATATTGCTTGTATGTGTGCATTCTATTTATGACGTCTAACGTCATTACAATTGTGGATTTGACATTCCCTAACGTCATTACAATCGTTGGTTTGACTTTCCTAACGTCATTATAATCGTGGGTTTGACTTTCCCTAACGTCATTATAATCGTGGATTTGACTTTCCCTAACGTCATTATAATCGTTGGTTTGACTTTCCCTAACGTCATTATAATCGTGGGTTTGGCTTTCCCTAACGTCATTATAATCGTGGGTTTGACTTTCCCTAACGTCATTATAATCGTGGATTTGACTTTCCCTAACGTCATTATAATCGTGGGTTTGACTTTCCCTAACGTCATTACAATCGTTGGTTTGACTTTCCCTAACGTCATTACAATCGTGGGTTTGACTTTCCCTAACGTCATTACAGTCGTGGGTTTGACTTTCCCTAATGTCATTATAATTGTTGGTTTGACTTTCCATAACGACACTGCAATCGTTGGTTTGACTTTCCCTAACGTCATTACAATCGTGGGTTTGACTTTCCCTAACGTCATTACAATCGTGGGTTTGACTTTCCCTAACGTCATTATAATCGTTGGTTTGACTTTCCATAACGTCACTAGAATCGTTGGTTTGACTTTCCCTAACGTCATTACAATCGTGGGTTTGACTTTCCCTAACGTCATTACAATCGTGGGTTTGACTTTCCTTAACGTCATTATAATCGTGGTTTTGACTTTCCCTAACGTCATTACAATCGTGGGTTTGACTTTCCCTAACGTCATTATAATCGTTGGTTTGACTTTCCCTAACATCACTACAATCGTGGGTTTGACTTTCCCTAACGTCATTATAATCGTTGGTTTGACTTTTCCTAATGTCACTACAATCGTTGGTTTGATTTTCTCTAACGTCACTACAATCGTTGGTTTGACTTTCCCTAACGTCACTACAATCGTTGGTTTGACTTTCCATAACGGCACTACAATCTTTGGTTTGACTTTCCCTAACGTCACAACAATCGTTGGTTTGACTTTCCGTTTAAACCATCTTGTTAAAGAAAACAGGCAGATCAAGAAAATCACTACGCAGAAGAACTACTAGGGAAGGCTCAACCATGGGGCTAAGAAACAACATAGAACTACAAGAATTAGAAGCAGATTGTACATCTTGGAGAACTTTAACTTTCGCCCTATGTGCCTTCATCGGTCGAGTTGCTTGCTGCTTGCGTTCGCTCGATGACTAGAGAAGTACACCTCTTCGTCGTCCGCCCTTAAAACGACTTTAAGTAGGCGTGTCTGCGTTGTGTTGTGGTTTGTAGTATAACTGTGATATTTCCGCCTTTCGGTCCAACACATCCGACTTCAGCACGATCGGCCGAGTTGAAAAGGAACACACGAATTATATTTTCTTACTAATCTTTTTTCTATTTACTTTTTTAAACTTACAGTAGGAATTCAGGTACGAATGTCGGTTGTAGATCATCATTCTTTTTAACTTTTTTTGCAAAAAAAACAACATATGTGCACATAATAGACACTTTATTCACACAAATATTTCCATACAGGTGGTGCAAACCCCTCTGAATCAGACAGTGATACAAATCAACTGGCTATGCTGTGCGTTTATCAAAACGCTAATGAAGTCAGTTAAAGAGAAATTGTGTCCTGGATTTGCCAATAACAATTTTATAAATACCGCATTTGCATGAATGAAGCTAAATAGGGGGGGGGGGGGGAAAGTGCATGTTAAAAAAGAAAAGAAAAGGGATAGAGTGCAACTGTTTCTCGTTCAGGGTCGTTTAGGTGTTTCTTTTTCTTTTTCCACCAAAAACATTATGTTTGGTATTCCTGTAGTTTTGCAATGCATATTTTTTTGTTTATAGATAATGCCGTGCCGTGTGTCGTTATCCCATTCGCTGTATTATGTGATAAGTAAAGTAAAGTAACCCCATCACGCCAAGTGGCGTATAGGGAATATGGTGTTAGTGACCATAAATATTACAGACCTTTGACACATGATTTTTTGGGTAATATGGTCGGTATTACGCCCGTGCCGCTTTACTTTCCAAGAAAAAAAATCCGGTACCCATTAAAGGCTGGGTGAACCGCAAGCCGTCGGTTGGGATCGAACCCTACCTCTTGTCCTTTGTAGTCCAGTTCACTAACCACTGAGCTATCGCGGCTCCCTGTATTATGTGATAAATATAATAATATACACCCACAGCTGATTGTATGACGTTATGATCGACGAACGACAAAGCTTGATCGAGACCCTACTCCACCTCTCCGCGGTGCTTCTATAAACAGATTCTCCACTCTGGTAAAGAAAGTGGGGATCTAAGTGGGAAGGCAACCTGGTAATTTAAAACGCCGTGCTGAATTCGGATGTTTTGGGCCGAATGGC
This sequence comes from Megaustenia siamemsis, assembly GCA_032433765.1. Lineage (NCBI taxonomy): Eukaryota > Metazoa > Mollusca > Gastropoda > Stylommatophora > Ariophantidae > Megaustenia > Megaustenia siamemsis. The sequence continues at coordinate 18,702,706 of JAVIAB010000160.1, read as the reverse complement.
GCAAGAGTCACGACCCAGCTGCAAGCTACAGCAGAACGCATTTACGTCCGATGTGTGTCTTTTTAAGGTGGGATGATGGAGATGACTATTCAGTTCTTTGGTAGGTCTCGGGTAAACGTCAGAGAGAGAAAAACAGAGAATTGTAAATCACCACATATTTATAAGCCCACTTAAAGTTCTTTGAAAGACAATCAATCAAAAGGAGTAGATGAAAAGTAGATGAAAGAATAAATGAATAAATACAAAATATATCGAGAAAAAACCAGCAAGACATGTAGTCATCGTGTGAATGTTAGAACGAGAAAGGAGGAAAGAAAGAACGACAGAAAAAACAGAAGGAAGGAAAGAAAGAAGGAAGGAAGGAAGGAAAGGAAAGGAAGGAAGGAAAGGAGGGAGGGGTGACGGAAGAAGGGAGGAAGGAAGGAAGGGAGGGAGGGAGGAGAAGGAAGGAAGGAAGGAGTGAGTGAGTGAGGAAGGAAGGAAGGAAGGAAGGAAGGAAGGAAGGAGGAAGGAAGGAAGGAAGGAAGGAAGGAAGGAAGGAAGGAAGGAAGGAAGGAAGGAAGGAAGGAAGGAAGGAAGGAAGGAAGGAAGGAAGGAAGGAAGGAAAGGAAGGAAGGAAGGAAGGAAGGAAGGAAGGAAGGAAGGAAGGAAGAAGGAAAGGAAAGGAAGGAGGAAGGCAGGAAGGAAGGAAGGAAGAGTGGGAGGGAGGAATAAAAAAGAATGAATCAAAGAAAGAAAGAAAGAAAGAAAGAAAGAAAGAAAGAAAGAAAGAAAGAAAGAAAGAAAGAAAGAAAGAAAGAAAGAAAGAAAGAAAGAAAGAAAGAACGAAAGACTAGATTTTGGCTATTTCCCCTTCACCTATTCCCTGTAACCCAATCAGTCTGAATGTGGAATCCAAACCTCGGAACTCATGTCAAGCTATACAATCATTGCTACAAGTGGACACTCCCGACAAGTTCCACTACTGGCGAGCAATTTAATCGGTTACTCATGCTTGAGCATCACCGAGAGCGAATGTCGAGACTGACTTCCTTTAGAGTTTTAACCTCATTATTTGTAGACCAGTGAGTAAAAAGTAAAGAGCCACCGTCACGCCAAGTGGGAATATGGTGTTAGTGACCATATTTTTCACAGACCTTTGGCACATGATTTTTGGGGTAATGTGGTCGGTATTACGCCCGTGCCGTTTTATTTTCCCATAAAAATTCCTGTACCCATTTAAGGCTGGGTGAACTCGAAAACCGTCGATCAGGATCGATCCCGACCTCTTGTATTTTGTAGTCCCAGTTCAGTAACCACTGAGCTATCGCGGCTCCTTTATACACTTGTGAATAACCCAAATGAGTGGAAGCTGAATGGAAACGATTACCTCCACTTATACACCTACTACTACTACTACTGCTGCTACAACTACTGAGTTTTTGAGTTATTTGAGGGTCATCATCATTGCACTCAGGACATATCCATAGGTGCTCAGATCACGTCCTCAGCAAGTCCCGCAGTGTCCAGCGACTGACGACTTCAGTTCTGTGTTGGTTGATAAGTCTTACACGCCCACTAAGTTTCTCATTTCTGGCTGTGCCTATCTTAACTCCCATCTCTTTCATCCGAAGAAGTGACGTGGATTTGTGGTTGTCGAAGTCCTGTGCTCTTCCCACATCTCGGAGGGCACTGATGATGTCCGCCCAATCCATTGGTTGACTGTCTTCAACGACAGCACAGCTAGTCAACCTGTCCGTTCTTTCATTTTCCCGTACTCCCGTATGTCCAGTAACATAGACAAATGTGACCTTACGTATTTTTTTTACTTCTGCAATGACTCTAACCATTGCATGCTTACAGAGCCCGCCTCCACTTTTTTTTAATCATGCTCTACTACTGAGCAGATTACTACTAACATACCTACTACTGATGTTAATACTACAAATTCTATTTTTGCAACTACTGCGACTAATACTAGAACAACTACTGCGACTAATACTAGAACAACTACTGCGACTAATACTAGAACAACTACAGCAACTAATACTAGAACAACTACTGCGACTAATACTAGAACAACTACTGCGACTAATACTAGAACAACTACTGCGACTAATACTAGAACAACTACAGCAACTAATACTAGAACAACTACTGCGACTAATACTAGAACAACTACTGCGACTAATACTAGAACAACTACTGCGACTAATACTAGAACAACTACAGCAACTAATACTAGAACAACTACAGCAACTAATACTAGAACAACTGCTGCGACTAATACTAGAACAACTACAGCAACTAATACTAGAACAACTACTGCGACTAATACTAGAACAACTACTGCGACTAATACTAGAACAACTACTGCGACTAATACTAGAACAACTACTGCGACTAATACTAGAACAACTACAGCAACTAATACTAGAACAACTACAGCAACTAATACTAGAACAACTACAGCAACTAATACTAGAACAACTACTGCGACTAATACTAGAACAACTACTGCGACTAATACTAGAACAACTACAGCAACTAATACTAGAACAACTACAGCAACTAATACTAGAACAACTACTGCGACTAATACTAGAACAACTACTGCGACTAATACTAGAACAACTACTACTAATATTGGGAGCCGCGATAGTTCAGTGGTTAGTGAACTGGACTACTAAGGTCACGAAGTTGGGTTCAGACCTGATCGACGGCTTACAGGTTCACCCAGCTTTAAATAAGAATATGATTTTTTTTTAATATTAAGAAACAATGACAAGAGCCATCAAGCAGTGGATTCCTGAATGAAGGTAAGAGAGAGACAGATCAAGCCCAAACTGGCGAAGAACAGTGTCAACAGATGAATGTGCCAGACTTGGGGCACTATGTGAATAACCACACAATGTGAAGGTTTTTGTTTCTTGTAGTTGTGAATCATCATCGTTTGCCATACATGTTAGCGTAGACGATCATGTCCTTCCACAATGTTCTATCCTCAGTGCATCATTCATCCTTTAAGTATGCGAGAATACGCTGTGTCGCTAATTTACGACATTTACTGCGATATCTGCGCCTTTCCGCCCAACACATCCGTAATCGGCACGGATGAGTAGATTTGCTTACCAATTTTTACCCGGACAGCGGCCATTTCTTGGCCTACTCTCTTTAAACTGTAAACTGCACGGGATTCTTTAACGTGCGCGAGTGCACACATCACCTCCTGTTTTTCGCCTGTTTCCGAGATAGTTAGACATCGGATCTCACTACTCAGAGAATGTTAGACATCGGATCTCACTACTCAGAGAATGTTAGACATCGGATCTCACTACTCAGAGAATGTTAGACATCGGATTTCACTACTCAGAGAATGTTAGACATCGGATCTCACTACTCAGAGAAGGCTAGACATCGGATCTCACTACTCAGAGAAGGCTAGACATCGGATCTCACTACTCAGAGAAGGCTAGACATCGGATCTCACTACTCAGAGAAGGTTAGACATCGGATCTCACTACTCAGAGAAGGCTAGACATCGGATCTCACTACTCAGAGAAGGCTAGACATCGGATCTCACTACTCAGAGAATGTTAGACATCGGATCTCACTACTCAGAGAAGGCTAGACATCGGATCTCACTACTCAGAGAAGGCTAGACATCGGATCTCACTACTCAGAGAATGTTAGACATCGGATCTCACTACTCAGAGAAGGCTAGACATCGGATCTCACTACTCAGAAGAAAGCTAGACATCGGATCTCACTTCTCAGAGAAGGCTAGACATCGGATTTTACTACCTAGAGAAGGCTAGACATCGGATCTCACTACCTAGAGAAGGCTAGACATTGGATCTCACTACTCAGAGAAGGCTAGACATCGGATCTCACTACCCAGAGAAGGCTAGACATCCGATCTCACTACTCAGAGAAGGCTAGACATCGGATCTCACTACTCAGAGAAGGCTAGACATCGAATCTCACTACACAGAGAAGGCTAGACATCGGATCTCACTACTCAGAGAAGGCTACACATCGGATCTCACTACTCAGAGAAGGCTAGACATCATATCTCACTACTCAAAGAAGTCTAAACATCGGATCTCATTACTCAGAGAAGGCTAAACATCGGATCTCACTACTCAGAGAAGGCTAGACATTGGATCTGACTACTCAGAGAAGGCTAGACATCGGATCTCACTACTCAGAGAAGGCTAAACATCGGATCTCACTACTCAGAGAAGGCTAGACATCGGATCTCACTACTCAGAGAATGTTAGACATCGGATCTCACTTCTCATAGAAGGCTAGACATCGGATCTCACTACTCAGAGAAGGCTAGACATCGGATCTCACTACTCAGAGAAGGCTAGACATCGGATCTCACTATTCAGAGACTGGGGAGGGTAAAGCCGCGAAGACACCACGGGTTCAATTTTTTTTTTATGTCCACCGCCTGTGGTGAGAATTAAACCCAGGATCTTACCGTCCAGAGGCCGACGTCTTACCTATTGACCATCTAGTCCATTTATTCACATTATGAAAGGCGTCTTGATTTGAAGTCTTATGGTCTTTTTATTGATTTTATTATCTGTTTCTTCGGTGGTATTTAACTAGTGCATCTGACCCGACTGAAATACCGACGTTCGGACAACCCGTGTTCGATTCCCACTGGGAGCAGTGTGAGTTGTACTCGTGTTTGGAAAACAAATATATACCCAGCCGTTGGCAGATATAGGTACCAAGGTATTACCCTGGGAAGGTGAGGAATGTCGCCTCGCATCTGAGTTTCGATGCTTGAGGCGACGCTATACAGAAATCTCCGAACATTTCTGGATAGGCGGCCGAGCACAAATGGGTGTAAACTCGCGTGCTAAGACGCCGGTTCAAGTCTCGTACTTTACCTTTTGTGCATCTGGTTATTTGCTTGTTTGTATGTGGTAAATATATGTGTTATGGTTAGTCGAAGACCTCGGCATCAATGCAAGCGAATTAAAATCCACAATTACTCAACCGTCCGTGCCAGTGAAATCATCCGAATAAAAACTCGTCTCATTGAAGGATCAAAACAAAGAAGGGCAGCTGCAGTCCAATCATAGAAGCGCACATTATATGCCAAAAGACATATAAGAAGAGAAGGAGAAGAAGAGGTAGAAGATGAAAATAAAGAAGAGGAATAGTACACGTCTTGCAATCCTATTAAACTGCAGTGCAACTGCATGGCGTGAACATACAAGAAGGTGGTTCACTATAATAACAAAAACAAAACAAATTATTTAAAAGGTTTTTGTTTCATGGCTACAGGCAAATAAATGCAGTGCTGCGGTAAAGCTAGCAGCAGGGAACAAGTGGTGGAGTGTAGCATTAGTTAGTTAGTTATAGTTAGTGGAAGGCCCCCGGATCACTGCAAACGAATTAAAATCCATAATTGCTCAACAGCCCGTGCCAGTGGAATCATCCGAACTAACATCTCATCTCATTGAAGGATCCAAGAAAAGAAATGTAGCTGCAGTCCCCATCATAGCAACTACAGCACACGTCAAAAGACAAAAGACCTAACGGCACCAAAAGTGACCGCAGCTGAACTCTCCATCGTCATACGATATCATCATTCATCGTAAGCAATCGGAACATTGAACACGATCTGGATGAAAACCACAGCTCACAGTGAGCACATAGCACTAAACTCATTAGCTCCAACAGCAGGCCGCACTTGGAATATGAGGAAACTGCAACAAGGAACACTTTTCAGACAGAGCCTCAACGGTTCCTGTCGTCTATCCCCCATATTAACCGCAAGTCGGTCTAAAATGTAAAATATATATATTGTGACTGAGCAGTGGACGGATGAGCATTGTAAATAAGAGAAATAAACAAAAACTGTGATCTGGCAGTTTTCTCTTTCATTGGATGGTAGATTTTTTTTTCGTTCGACAGCTTTTGCCTCTGACAAGCTCCCTAGACACTAGGAACTGAATTTTGCGTGCTAATCCATTTCTCCCTGGCAGCTGTGTGCACAGAGGTCCCTCGCCGCACAGAGCAGATAACTCCAACTTCGTAGGTACTCATATTTTTTTCCGTCGATGAGTAATAGACGTTTCAAGCCGGGCCTCACTAATGAGGCCAGGGATGTTTGCTACAGAGAGAAATCATAAATAAAATTCCCAACCGGTGATAGCCGAGATTTGAACCCACAACCTCACTGTCTCGAGGCCGGCGTCTTGCCTCGAGACCAACCATTCCCCGTATGGTAGATTTGAAAGAAAGTCTAGCTCTTCGCTATTGCCCTTTCACCTTTACCCTCTAACTCGAATCAGTCTGGAACCCAAACCACCAAAACTGACTTCAATCCAATCTATTATACATTGATAGACACCCCAGACGCGTTCAGCTATTTTCAAACAATTAATCGGTTAGTCATGCTTGAGCATCATCGAGGGTAAACGTCGGGACGGACTATTTTTACGAGTTATGACCTCAGTATTTATACACTAGTGGGTATCTTGTCTCTTTTGTTCTACCGCTCGCCCGATGATAACTAAAGCAATTCACTGTTCTCTTTGTCTTTCGTATACAAGTGGACGCTAAATGGGTGTCAAGTTCGAAAGAGGGTTGGGCATGGGAATGGCAATCGTGTACTGTCATCATCATCATTGAGTGCCGTCTCCGCATCGAAGGTTGGCTACCATGGAGCGCCATTCCACTCTGTCTCTTGCTTTGATGGTGCAGATTGTCATAGGTTGACTTGTCCATCTTTTGATGTTACTCGTCCATGTTAGTCTTGGTTTGCCTCTGCCTCTTTTACCTTGTATTTTCCCTTCCAATATTACTTTTATTAGGCTGTTGTGTCTTTTAACATGCTCCAAATTTCATTTGTCTTGTTCTAATTGTGTTTAGTAGATCTCTTTTCATTTTCAGTTGTTTAAAAATGTCATCGTTTGTTTTCTTTTCTTTCCATCCAATTCTACCTATTCTTCTATAAATCCACATTTCAAACGCTTCAATATTTTTGTTCTGTTTTCTTGTCCAATGAGGAGGGAACCTTTAAATTTACTTTGTTATCGACGTAACGAAAGTTTTACTCGCCAAAACACCCGTACTTTTATGAGATCAGTAACAAAGAGAGTTTACGAGTCGGTGTAAAACATTGACAGGGCCATGCCAATGGCTCCGTGTCCCCCTGTGATTCCGATGGTAAGGAGTTGTGAATTCTTGATTGGCAGAACGCGAGGTAACACCAGGTTGCCTTGAAATTGGCCCCTGTCGAGAACAGAAAGTACGTTCCCTTTTGCTGGTAATTGAGGAAAATGACGACTTCCTGTTACAGGAGAAATTAGTTCCAACGAGGGAAAACGAATAACACATATGTGACGTAACTGACTAGACCTTGACATTGTCCTGGACTGTACAAACATTCCGATCACGATTGTAGCAATTGGACCTTGACACACTACTCGGATAACCCTTGACCCGACTTCCAGTGCTACAAATAGAAAAATTGTTTTTGAACTTCATCAATCGGAAAATTTGATGATTCGCCCGCCAGTCATCGTAAAATAGCGTTACACATAGAAAATGGGAGGTCGAGAACTGCCAAGCTTGAAAAAATGACGGGCTGAGGTGGGGTACATGAGATCTTGAGGAAACAAAGAAAGTGTCAGTGCGAGGAAACATCATCATCATCGAGTGCCTTCTCCGCAACGAAGGTTGGCTACCATGGATCGCCATTCTACTCTGTTTCTTGCTTTGATGGTGCAGGCTGGCGAGGAAACAACAAAATTATACTCATTCATTTATTCATTCATTTATTCTTTCTTTCTTTCTTGTGTTCCTCCGATGTCTCAAAATGGATGAATAACCTTTTCATCGTTCGTTTTTAAAAAGACAGTAAGTGACGTACATGTGTTATGTTGTGATTTTCAGCGAAGTGTGATGACGTGTGTGACTTTCAGCGAAGTGTGATGACGTGTGTGACTTTCAGCAAAGTATGATGACGTGTGTGACCTTCAGCGAAGTGTGACTTTCAGCGAAGTGTGATGACGTGTGTGATTTTCAGCGAAGTGTGTTGACGTGTGTGACTTTCAGCGAAGTGTGTTCACGTGTGTGACTTTCAGCAAAGTGTGATGGCGTGTGTGACTTTCAGCAAAGTGTGATGACGTGTGTGACTTTCAGCAAAGTGTGACGTGTGTGACTTTCAGCAAAATGTGATGACGTGTGTGACTTTCAGCAAAGAGTGATGACGTGTGTGACTTTCAGCAAAGTGTGTTGACGTGTGTGACTTTTAGCAAAGTGTGATGACGTGTGTGACTTTCAGCGAAGTGTGTTGACGTGTGTGATCTTCAGCGAAGTGTGTTGACGTGTGATTGACTTTCAGCAAAGTGTGACGACGTGTGTGACTTTCAGCAAAGTGTGATGACGTGTGTGACTTTCAGCAAAGTGTGACGTGTGTGACTTTCAACAAAGTGTGATGACGTGTGTGACTTTCAGCAAAGAGTGATGACGTGTGTGACTTTCAGCAAAGTGCGTTGACGTGTGTGACTTTCAGCAAAGTGTGATGACGTGTGTGACTTTCAGCGAAGTGTGTTGAAGTGTGTGACTTTCAGCGTAGTGTGTTGACGTGTGTGACTTTCAGCAAAGTGTGATGACGCGTGTGGCTTTCAGCAAAGTGGGATGACGTGTGTGACTTTCAGCAAAGAGTGATGACGTGTGTGACTTTCAGCGAAGTGTGATGACGTGTGTGACTTTCAGCAAAGTGCGTTGACGTGTGTGACTTTCAGCAAAATGAAATGACGTATGTGACTTTCAGCAAAGTGTGATGACGTGTGTGGCTTTCAGCAAAGTGTGATGACGTATGTGACTTTCAGCAAAGAGTGATGACGTGTGTGACTTTTAGCAAAGTGTGTTGACGTGTGTGACTTTCAGCAAAGTGTGCTGACGTGTGTGACTTTCAGCAAAGTGAAATGACGTGTGTGACTTTCAGCAAAGTGTGATGACGTGTGTGACTTTCAGCAAAGAGTGATGACGTGTGTGACTTTTATCGAAGTGTGATGACGTGTGTGACTTTCAGCGAAGTGTGATGACGTGTGTGACTTTCAGCAGAGTGGGACGTTTGTGACTGTCAGTCCAACACATCCGACTTCAGAATGGTGTTTTTAAGTAACAAGTTGTCTTATTTCTCAGCCCCTACTCAGATGTATCTAGGGACATAGCGAAGAAGCAGAGTCAATCTGGGTTGATCTGCTTCACAAGTCCTGGTGCTATGAGTCGCTGTCAGGCGCTCTTGGCCCTCATTATCATCATTGAGCGCCGTCTCACTACAAAAGAAATCGATGTCCCTTTCATCATCCGTCCTTAGAAGAAGTTAAGTGGGCGTAGATACGTTGTGTTGTAGATTGCAGTAGGAATGAGATATCTGCGCCTTTCGGTCCAATACATCCGATTTCGGCATGTTATTTTTCAGTACCGGGTTGTCTTCCCTCTTCGATCCCTATTCACTTGGCTAGATTAGATAGGTAGTCTGTTTCTGGTGGCACTGCGAAGAGGTGGAGTACGATTTGGATGGTTCTGGTTCACTGATCCTGACGTATGCATGAGCTGTGTGACGCTTCCAGCTTCCAGCTCTACTCCTGTGTGGCGTGTTTGCCTCCAAGTGCTGTGCATCATTCGCAGGAGACTTCTCTGGTATGTCTCAGTAGGCGGATTTACTTGGTTATAACGGAGCCTACATGATATCAAGCACGCTTCCTGTTGAAATTGAATAGGGCAAAACTATTACGTCGTCGGTAAACCATACACCCCTGGAAAAAAAAAAAGCCATATGTCCAAAGATGGGGCAAGGCATGCAAGTAAGCGCCACATTCTAAACTGCGGACCACAAAACCACTGCTGTCTATTAGAAGGAAAGGTGGAGTCGAAGGCGATCCTCATAGCAGCAGAGCTCGAAGTTGTCAGGGACCGACTCACAGCTGGTGGCTTGCGCCAGGATCGGTGAACTAGAACCATCCAGACCCTGCTCCTCGGTTCCTCTAGTAACAGACTAACTTGACTAGTCATAGGAGTAGGGATCGAAGAGGGAAAACAACTCGTACTCTAAAATGTCGTGCTGAAGTCGGATGTGTTGGGTCGAAAGGCGTAAATATCGCAGTTATACTGCAAACCAGAACACAACGTAGACACGCCCACTTAACGTCATAAAGGACGTTAAGTGGGCGTGTCTGCTTTGTGGTGGATGACGAAGAGGTGTACTCCTTTAGTCATCGGGCTAACGAAAGCAAGCAAGAAGGAAAGGTTACGGGAGAGCACCCAGACAGTAAACATGAGCAAGGTGGGCCCAGCAGCTCTGACTGGTATCCATACTACAAGAAGGACAAGCTCTACATCAAACCAAGATCCAGTCTGCTGAAGGCGGAGTGTGTTAGCCATGGCTCAGGTTAAGGGGGAAATCTGGGCACACACCGCACAGATATACGAGTACTGACCATGCGACCAGCTCATCTTATTTCATGATGTGTTCCTATCTCTTTATCGTGAAACAAGACAGACAGTGAATGTTCGCATGATCGAAAGACTTGAACGCTGAAGGAGCAGAAGAAGAAGTAGTAGCAGAAGAAGAAGAAGAAGAGGAGAAGGTTAAGAAGATGAGGAAGAGAAGAAGAAAAGTAGAAGAAGAAGAGAAGAAGAAAAGTAGAAGAAGAAGAGAAGAAGAAAAGTAGAAGAAGAAGATGAGGAGAAGAAGAAGAGAAGGTTAAGAAGATGAGGATGCGAAGAAGAAGAGTAGAAGAGTAGAAGAGGAAGATGAGAAGAAGAAGATGAGGAGAAGAAGAAGAGTAGAAGAAGAAGAGAAGGTTAAGAAGATGAGGAGGAGAAGAAGAAGAGAAGAAGAAAAGTAAAAGAAGAAAGATGTGGAGAAGAAGAAGAGTAGAAGAAGAAGATGAGAAGTTGAAGATGAGGAGAAGAAGAAGAATATAAGAAGGAGAGTAGAAGAAGAAGAGTAGAAGAAGAAGATGAGGAGGAGAAGAAGAGAAGGAGAAGAAGAACAGAAGAAGAAGAAGAGGTAGAAGATGAAAAGGAAGAAGAGTACATGTCTTGTAATCCTATTAAAGTGCAGTACAACTGCATGGCGTGAACATACAATAAGGTGGTTCACTATAATTACAAAAACAAAACAAATTATTTTAAAAAGTTTTTGTTTCATGGGGTACAGGCAAATAAATACAGTGCTGCGGTAAAGCTGGCAGCAGGGAATAAGTGGTGGAGTGTAGCATTAGTTAGTTAGTCATAATTAGTGGACGGCCCCCGTATCACTGCAAACGAATTAAAATCCATAATTGCTCAACAGCCCGTGCCAGTGGAATCATCCGAACTAACATTTCATCTCATTGAAGGATCCAAGAAAAAGAAATGTAGCTGCAGTCCCCATCATAGCAACTTCAGCACACGCCAAAAGATAAAAGACAAAGCGGCACCAAAAGTGACCGCAGCTGAACTCTCCATCGTCATACGATATCATCATTCATCGTAAGCAATCAGAACATCGAAACACGATCCGGATGAAAACCACAGCTCACAGTGAGCACATAGCACTAAACTCATTAGCTCCAACAGCAGGTCGCACTTGGAATATGAGGAAACTGCAACAAGGAACACTTTTCAGACAGAGCCTCAATGGTTCCTGCCGCCTGTTCGCCATATTGACAGGAAGTCCATGTACCATTAGTGTCCTCGCCCTGCTATAGAGTTGGTTCAGCTCGAACATGAAGCGCTTCAGTCGACTCTTGTTAGAAACGTGGGTGCATGACTGTTGAGCTGAGGATTGGGACAGTTAAACAGGCCACCCTCATCACATGCTCAAGTGCCGTGACGTCTACCACTTCGCCACCAATTTGCATAAAACTATCTATCTTTACGACACATGGTACCATTGCTGGTGTATGTCGGGGGGCAACGATAGAACCAGAGGGATAAAGGCCGCTTGGTCAAAGCAATCACCACGACGTGTGAGACTCAGGATTTTTATTTCACCCCCGATAGAAAAAATCCTTTTTGTCTACCGCGGGCTTCGAACACCGTACGTCAGCTTTGCAGCCATCGGTTTTAGCCGCACGGCCACGCGCAATTTGCATAAACCACCAAATCTGGGAATAACAGTCGCACGCAGTGCGGGATTTAAACTTAATGAAGTCCTAAACTAAACCAAACTTTGAGACCCTTTGTTAACAACGTAATACTAGAATGTCTCTATCATAGACTGAAATATAAACAAATTTTGAGACCCTTTGTTAACAACGTAACACTAGAATGTCTCTATCATAGACTGAAATATAAACAAATTTTGAGGCCACCTCGGATTGAGAGGCGCTCTGCTGTAGCTTAATTAGCCATAGGCCAAAATCCGGCTCTGGTCGTATGTTGCAACTACACTGCATCCACCTAATAGATCTCCGATGTCCATGTTTTACAGCACAACTAACCATTAACGTGTCCTCGAGAATATCAATAACAACAATAAAAAGAAGCAGCACAATTTTATTTTCTCTCTCCCTCGCCTTCACGTGACCGTTATTAAAGCTGCTTGTTCATCGCTCGCCTCGTGTTCAAAATTGAGGGCAGAAAAGACACGCACTTTTGCTGGAGAAGCAAAGGCTGTAGGGTGCGAGCAGGTCACAGCTGAAAGGGATTATGGGATCAGGTCACAAATACGTCACTCCCGTTCAACGTGTTACAGGTTATCTAACAATCTCAATAACTTTTAAAATGTTCTCACTTTGTAATCCCGCCCCCTCCACCTCTACTGCGCATGACTGTGTTTTGAAAACGGTTCCGTTTCAAATTGTGTTATAACAATTCTGACTCGTTTCTTTAAACGGCGATAATTAACAAGCTGCTGTTTGAACTTTTTAAAATCACCAACGAATAGGCCGGGGCTGTCGGGAACGTTATTGAGTTATGTGAGGGTCATCATCATTGTACTCCGAACATCTCCATAGGTGCTCAGATCCCCTCCACAGCAAGTGCCGCAGTGTCCAGCGACTGACGACTCCAGTTCTGTGTTGGTTGATAAGTCTTCTTACACAACAACTAAGTTTCTCGTTTCTGGTTGTGCCCATCTTGACACCCGGAGATGTGTTTATGCTTAATCAGAAGTCGAATGATTATCTTCTGTAAACTTTCTACCAGACCAGTGACTACAATCTGCCCCCCCCCCCCCACCCACCTACCCACAAACCCTTATCTCTACAATAAAACGGCTTTGGTTGTGTTCTAAATGTTGTTTTTTTTTTGTAAAAAATTTGCCCCCCCCCCACCCCAACAACTTTTCGTGCATCATTCACGAGGACACCTGTGTGTACTACCAAAGACATAAAAAAAAAAAAAAGCATGACGTAAAACACAATTTATCATTATCGAACGTGCTTGTTTCCATAATCAAGCTCAGAGACTGTTTTCTATTTTGAAAACAAAATATCAACAGAAAATATGGTGTTATGTTCAGCTACCTTTGTCAGCAACACAGCCAAATCTCATTTACTGGCCAACAGTTCAACAATCCCTATGGACAACAAACGACACGCTCCAAGTATCTTGAACTTTTGAACAGTTAGGAGATCTCTTGAAGGCCTCAAGCCGCGACGTCGTGTCGGCGTTGTGCTGTCCATTACAAAAGCTTTAAGCAAACCATTTTTGTTTACATTTCTCATTTGAACATCAACCTGCTTGAGTGGATTTTTTTGTTTGTAGTAATAGTAGTAGTAATTAGTGGTTGTAGTAGTAGTAGTAGTTAGTGGTAGTAGTAGTAGTAGTAGTTAGTGGTAGTAGTAGTTAGTTGTAGTAGTAGTTAGTGGTAGTAGTAGTTAGTGGTGGTAGTAGTTAGTGGTAGTAGTAGTTAGTGGTAGTAGTAGTAGTAGTAGTAGTAGTTAGTGGTAGTAGTAGTTAGTGGTAGTAGTAGTAGTAGTAGTAGTAGTAGTTAGTGGTAGTAGTAGATAGTGGTAGTAGTAGTTAGTGGTAGTAGTAGTAGTTAGTGGTGGTAGTAGTAGTAGTAGTTAGTAGCAGTAGTTACTAGTAGTAGTAGTTAAGGGTAGTAGTTAGTAGTAGTAGTAGTTAGTGGTAGTAGTTGTAGTTAGTAGTAGTATTAGTAGTTAGTGGTAGTAGTTAGTAGCAGTAGTTACTAGTAGTAGTAGTTAGTGGTAGTAGTTAGTAGTAGTAGTAGTTAGTGGTAGTAGTTAGTAGCAGTAGTTACTAGTAGTAGTAGTAGTTAGTGGTAGTAGTTAGTAGTAGTAGTAGTTAGTGGTGGTAGTAGTAGTAGTTATTAGTGGTAATATTAGTAAGAAGTAGTAGTAGTAGTAGTAGTAGTAGTAGTAGTAGTTAGTAGTGGTAGTAGTAGTAGTAAATAGTGGTAGTATTAGTAAGAAGTAGTAGTAGTAGTAGTAGTTAGTAGTAATAGTTAGTGGTAGTAGTAGTTAGTGGTAGTAGTCATATTAGTAGTTAGATGTATTAGTTGTAGTTAGTAGTTTGTAGTAGTAGTAGTTAGTGGTAGTAGTTAGTAGTATTAGTGGTAGTAGTTAGTAGTACTAGTTAGTAGTAGTAGTAGTTAGTGGTAGTAGTTAGTAGTAGTAGTTACTAGTAGTAGTAGTAGTTAGTGGTAGTAATAGTTAGTAGTAGTAGTAGTAGTTAATGGTGGTAGTAGTAGTAGTAATTAGAAATAGTCGTAGTAATAGTAGTTAATAGTAGTTAGTGGTAGTAGTAGTAGTTAGTAGTAGTAGTTATTGTTAGTAGTAGTAGTTAGTGGTAGTAGTTAGTAATAGTAGTTAGTGGTAGTAGTTAATAGTAGTAGTTAGTAGTAATAGTAGTAGTTAGTGGTAGTAGTTAGTGGTAGTAGTTAGTGGTAGTAGTAGTTGTTAGTGTTAGTAGTTAGTAGTAGTAGTAGTTAGTGGTAGTAGTAGTTACTAGTAGTAGTAGTTAGTAGTAGTTAGTAGTAGTTAGTAGTAGTTAGTAGTAGTTAGTAGTAGTAGTTACTAGTAGTAGTAGTTAGTAGTAGTTAGTAGTAGTAGTTACTAGTAGTTAGTAGTAGTTACTAGTAGTAGTAGTTAGTAGTAGTAGTAGTTAGTAGTAGTAGTTACTATTAGTAGTTAGTAGTAGTAGTTACTAGTAGTAGTAGTTACTAGTAGTAGTAGTTACTAGTAGTAGTAGTTAGTAGTAGTTAGTAGTAGTAGTTACTAGTAGTAGTAGTAGTTGTTAGTAGTAGTTAGTAGTAGTTAGTAGTAGTTACAAGTAGTAGTAGTTAGTAGTAGTAGTAGTAGTTACTAGTAGTAGTAGTAGTTAGTAGTAGTAGTAGTAGTTAGTAGTAGTAACTAGTAGTAGTAGTAGTTACTAGTAGTAGTAGTTACTAGTAGTAGTAGTAATTAGTAGTAGTAGTAGTTACTAGTAGTAGTAGTAATTAGTAGTAGTAGTAGTAGTTAGTAGTAGTAACTAGTAGTAGTAGTAGTTAGTAGTAGTTAGTGGTAGTAGTTAGAGATAGTAGTTAGTAGTAGTAGTTAGTAGTAGTTAGTGGTAGTAGTAGTAGTTAGTCGCAGTAGTTAGTAGTTGTAGTTAGTAGTAGTGGTTAGTGGTATTAGTAATAGATAGTAGTAGTAGTAGTTAGTGATTGTAGTAGTAGTTAGTAGTAGTAGTAGTTAGTAGTGGTAATTAGTAGAAGTAGTTAGTAGTAGTAGTAGTAGTAGTAGTAGTAGTAGTAGTTAGTGGTGGTAGTAGTAAAACTTTAATAAAAGATTTCATTTAAACTCATTATTATATAAATATAAATATTTTAAAATAATTGTTGTCTTTGTTTTGCACTGCAAGGCCATGATCTTCCTTCAGATTTCCAGCCCTGAAAAAGGCATGGCCGGCGTCAATGAAATTCGTGGTCGTCCTCGCTCAATGTAGGGTGGCTGGTTATGTTCCTTATTTTGTTTGTTTGTTTTTTCTCCACTCAGTGATTTATATTTCCTTCTGCACTCATATAATGAAGAGGCAGGAGATTTGTTTGTTTAAATCGTTTCATCATCGTGGATTCCCTGTGCATTGCCTTTATTTCCTCTAGTGTTAGTATTCCTAACTTAACTAAAATTTATAGTGTTAGTAAGGCTTAATTACGCTACTTATTTAAACTATCATGGACATTGGTTTCTTTTGCATTTAGGTTTAATACTAAGATATACCAACAGAAAATTACGTTACAAATTGATTAAGGGTTACTGGCGTTTAAATTAACATTACAGAGCCTACATTTCTAAACAAACCTATCTAAAATTTTAAAACTATGTTATAATCAACATTTCTTTCTTTTTGTATATATACAAGAAAATTTCAGAATTAAAAAAAACCTCTTTTCATATTTAACGCTAAGACGGCATGTCTACACTAAGTATCTGTACCAGGCTAACAGAAAGATTAATTTTCCGTGGATCTCTTTTGTTGTGGTGGGTATGGTGTTGATCATGATTGCTTTGTACATATCTGTTGTCTGTTTTGTGTGGTTTTCTATTAAGCGTTTTAAGGCCTTTACTGTTGGAGCTACTGTTGGGCATCTGTAGTATATGTTCGTTATTTGAGTAGATCGTGGAGTAATGTGCTAGGTGATCAGAGGCAAGAATCTCCATCCCGCGTCCCGCACAGGGATATCGTTTATATAGGGAGACTTCAGGTGATGACTGTTATCGTTCGACCGGTGTAGCGGCAAATTTATAGCCTGAACTTGACGTAACACGACCGGTTACCCGGATGTATTATTACCCGAATTCCTCACCCCTTCAACTTGAATAAATTAAAGGGTCCAATCGAACAATCACTGAGTGTAGCTCGCATTGCTAACTATTGACACCGCGCCAGGATTCAGTTGCAATCAGGCATGTGGGTGTATCTGTGACATAATTTTACGTAATCCCCCCCCCCCCCCCCCCAACAAATCTTGCGTCACGTGGTTTGATACGTCCATTCTTAAAAATTTAGTAACTGTTTTTAGCCATTAGTAACTAACCTTTAGACTGATAACCATTAGCGGAGGGCATCATCATTATCATCATCATCATCTTCATCATCATCTTCATCATCATCATCATCATCATCATCATAGAGTGCCGTCTCGCATAGAAGGTTGGCTACCATGGAGCGCCATTCCACTCTGTCTCATGCTTCGATGGTGCAGATTGTCATAGGCTGACTTGTCCATCTTTTGATGTTACTCGTCCATGTTAGTCTTGATCTGCCTGTGCCTATTTTACCTTGTATTTTTTCTTCCACTATTACTTTTAGTTGGCCGTTGTGTCTTTTAACATGCCCCCAAATTTAATTTTGTCTTGTTCTAATTGTGTTTAGTACTTCCCTTTTCATCACATTTTTGTTTAGCCAAGACTTTCTTTCAATAATTCTCTTTTCATCACATTTTTGTTTAGCCAAGACTTTCTTTCAATAATTCTAAACATTTGACACAGAGTAAACATGTTAATTCATTATTAAAGAAAGATTCATCCAAGAAATGTTTCTTCTTGTCTCATTTGATTACAGTGTCTATCTTCTCTCTTTATGTCGTTTTATACAACCGGAGAATGCAGGCCGTATGTCCAGTGGAATAGTTGTTCGCGTCTGAGTTTTTATTTCACCTCACATGGGGAAAAAAACAACTTTTGACCCTACCGAGATTGCAGCGGTGTGCAGAGAGGTAGTTTGCAATCTGTTACACTTTCTGTTGGCGTCTCCCTGCTCTTAGTTTCCTTTTGTTTCTAATATTCTATCAATTCGCTTTAGCGTGGTTGGATCTATGTCTACGGTTGACGTTCGCCTGGTTCATTGTTTGATCGTCTCCGACTACAACACAACTAGCTAGCCTCAGCCACATTTACATGTGGAACTCACATTGCCGAGTACATACTTCACGGCTGTATTGAAAAATAGAACAATGAGGAAAACTCATTGGTCCATAGATACAACAAACAAACTATATGGGTCAGTGCAAAAACTACAAAAACAATAAAGTTTATACAAGAAACGGCAATGCAGATATAGACAATACTTCAGATGAAACAGACAGACAGGCAGGCAGGCAGACAGGCAGAGAGACAGTCAGGCAGGCAGACAGGCAGGCAGGCAAGCAGACAGACAGAGAGACAGGCAGGCAGGCAGAGAGACAGACAGGCAAGCAGGTAAACAGTGTCTTAAATCTGATAAATTAATATATTTGAAAGATAACCATAGAAGAAAGTAACAACATGTAGCAAACGGTAACTAGATATAGAGACACAAAAATAGCAGGGTATGTAGCCCACCTGGAGAGTGTATCTCCTGATTCGATATCATTGATGGCTCTGTATCTGTATGTCTGTCATTGAGTCATTACGTCGTATCTAAGGGCGTCAGAGTGCATAGAAGAAGAAAAGTGACAGTACACTTTAACCCTTCAATCTCCTTACCATAATCTGCCTGTACTTTACTGTTTTCAAGGATTAAAATGGAGTCTTTGTCCTGTTGAAGAGCACAGCTGTTTATTTTAATATAAAAGTGGGATTTTAGTGCTAATCTTAAGGATTTTGCTTCGTGTGTGGATGACGTTGTCATGAGTCGTGTATCCCAGTCATTCTCAAGTGAATATTTGATGGAAATAGATTCACACGAAACGGGACATTTTTATGTGAAACATACATGTGTGAATGATATGTTAGTAGAACAATGCTCACAACAAAGAGATGAAAGTTTGCTCGTAACAAAAAGATGAAAGTTTGCTCGTAACAAAGAGATGAAAGTTTGCTCGTAACAAAGAGATGAAAGTTTGCTCGTAACAAAGAGATAAAAGTTTGGCAAATAAAAGAGTTTCTGGAATGGTGTTTCTTCTACAAAAGTTTATTTATTTATTTATTTTTTAATTTAAGACACAGCGTCATCATCATCTTCTTTGTCTTCTGCGATCATGACGTAATTCAGACTAGGATTCTAGACACTTATGAAAGTTGATGTCTGTTTCTGTGATTCGGGTGCCCAGTAGAGTTTCTCTTCCAGGGAGGTGAGCATGGGCCACAATAACCTCCGCAGGCCTGTTTACTGGGGACAATCGTGTAGAACGTGTTTGGATGTCATGTTATCCATGGTACAGTGGCGTATACTGGTAGTTCTTATTTTAGTTTAGTGAACATGGGGTTTCTCATTCTGTTGTGGCCAGTGCATAGGCGAAGTATGACATCTTGATCCCTCCTTGATAGTTTGAGACATCCGTCCCTCTCGTTATACTTTGTGTGTTCTTATATCCATTTTTAATGGTACTGGCCTTCGATGATAGATTTAGCTTCATCGTAGCTGACCAGATGGTTCTCTTGTGGTAACCTCCCTCCTTAGCTAGTTTGTCCTGGCATTCGTTTAGTTGTATATTACAGTGTGATAGTAGCCCCTGGATGATCACTCTCTGGAGGTAATTGCTAAGATTGTTTATAAGTCGTCTAGCTCGCTGTTTTGCTGGGGATTTTTAAAGTTGTTAGTACTAAAAGTGCGTCAGTTAGTATCACCAATTTATTGTGCACTTATTTTTGTACCGAATAGCCAGTTTTGCAGCACTGTTGTGGGCCACAGTTTCAGCTTTATACTTGTTGGAGAATTTCCCAGTAGCTATTGATTTAGGTAATCTCTTCCAGGTTATTTAGCCTCAAGAACACGCCTCCTCCATTTCTGATGGAGTCATCCGTGTTTATATGAGACCAGAAATCATGTTGGTGGTCATCGTCTAATTGTTCTTCAACTAACGGCACCATCTAAACATCATCATCATCATTGATAGCCGCCTCCGAAATCTAAGGTTGGCTACTATGGAGCACCATTCCACTCTGTTTCTTGCTTTGATGGTGCAGATTGTCATAGTTTGACTTGTCGATCTTTTGATGTTACTCTTCCACGTTAGTCTTGGTTTGCCTGTGGCTCTTTTACCCTGTATTTTCCCTTCCAATATTACTTTTATTAGGCCGTTGTGTCTTTTAACATGCCCCACAAATTTCATTTGTCTTGTTCTAATTGTGTTTAGTAGTTTTTTTTTTTTCATTTTTAGTTGTTTTAAAACTTCATCGTTTGCTTTCTTTCCATCCAATTCTACCTATTCTTCTATAGATCCACATTTCAAAGGCTTCAATTTTCTGTTCTGTCTAACGGCACCATCTGAACACTGAATTTATAATAGAAGAGTCATAAGTATTTTACTCTCCTGGAAAGGTAGAAATGAACAAATTAACTAAAGTATAAGTGACAAACGGCTGTGACAAGCACTAGGTCAATGTTCACTCTCACACACACACACTCCCAGATGTGACCACATCATTACTACCGAGAGGCCGATTTCAGAATTTATGTGCGCGGATATTCCGACAGCTGTCGCGCCCCCGGCGAGGCAAGGCGTAATAGAATCAATAATATTGACGCAGTTAGCCAGCTGTCTGCGCACCGTTGACCGTAACCAAATCACGTGCATCTGTTAGGAAATTACTAGGCCACAACGACAGAGCTACCCACATACAGTCACACGCATTAGATTACACCGATCGGGTGGTTTATTTTAGTCTTACATGCCGGTTATATTACACAGGTATGGTAAACAGTTTAGATTAGACATTTGAAGAAAGACAATCTTGTTATAAGACAAATCTTTCAGTTGTGTTATAAGTGGAGGACACACACTCCAGAAGCCAAATGAGATGAATTCACGACAGGTCCTTTTTTTTTTTTTTACAAAAACCTATGGGGGAACAGTCTTAAGAGACAAAGAGGAAGACCAAAATATTTTTGGAGAAGACAGGTGGAAGCAGAGATAACGACATTGGGGAAGACATGGAATGATCTTAAATGAATGGCAAGAAACAGAACGGCTTGGAAAGTGTTTGTTGAAGATCTATGCTCTAGACAGAGCTGAATGGTAGAAGAAGAGAATTAGAAGAAAACGAGAGAAGAAGAAATAATTAGGGCATCGCCATTTAATAAAATAATACTGAGGACTGCAAGGGGAACCACATAACTTCACCACTAATCTGACGTTTTCAGCTATAGATGACTGGCGTTATCCTTCCCCCAAACACCTCTACTCGTAAAGCTGAAAACGTTATGCTAGCTGGGATTCTGTGGTCTCCCTTCCACCCCTCAGATTTACTTATATAAATAGCGATGGACACACGTGTTGTTCAGTTATGATAGATTCTGTGGTCGCCCTTCCACCACCTCAGATTTACTTATATAAATAGCGATGGACACACGTGTTGTTCAGTTATGATAGATTCTGTGGTCTCCCTTCCACCACCTCAGATTTACTTATATAAATAGCGATGGACACACGTGTTGTTCAGTTATGATAGATTCTGAGGTCGCCCTTCCACCACCTCAGATTTACTTATATAAATAGCGATGGACACACGTGTTGTTCAGTTATGATAGATTCTGAGGTCGCCCTTCCACCACCTCAGATTTACTTATATAAATAGCGATGGACACACGTGTTGTTCAGTTATGATAGATTCTTTGTCTTCAGCGTTCAAGTCTTTTTAATCGTGTGAAGTTGGCACCTTTGTCCTGTACCACGGTGAAGGGATAGCAACAACATAATGACAGAAAATGAGCCAGCCGAATGGCCGATGCCTGTGTGTATATATATATATATAATGTAAAGTAAAGTAAAGTAGGATACTTGAACCGGCGTCTTAAGCACGCGAGTTTCCACCCATATGTGCTCGGCCGCCTATCCAGAAATGTTCGGAGATTTCTGGACAGTGTCGCTTCAAGCATCGAAACTCAGATGCGAGGCGACATTCCTCACCTTCCCAGGGTAATACCCTGGTACCCATTTCTGCCAACGGCTGGGTCTACCGTGGGGGGTTATTTTTTTTTCCAACCACGAGTACAACTCACACTGCTCCCAGCGGGAATCAAACACGGGTTGTCCGAACGTCGGTAGTCCAGTCGGGTAGTTCTCCAATCTAGGCTACCGAGGCCCCCGATGTATATATAATGTGTGTGGTTACCTCCCCACCCCTCCCCCCATCCGTTCGCCCCTCGTTTTGCTGTATCCCGACCAGTGATTTATCATTTACTGTCCAGCATTCGTTCGACGCGGTCCTGGGACTTCCACTAATAAGTTTCTTGTCGTTATATTTTCTCTTCTTTAATTGTTGATAGTTTTAAAAGAGAGTTCATCGGTGCTATATAGAACCAATTCTGACCTATGGAAGCGAATCATGGACAGTAGACAAACAAATGAAAAGACGGTTAGAGGCCACAAAGATGGGATTTCTGAGAAGAATGTTGAAAGTTCCATGGACAGCTAAAAAGACCAATGAGGAAGTTCTCAAAGAGTCCGCCAACACAAAAAAAAGAAGCTCTTAAAAAACATCAGAAAGAAGCAATCAACAGTTTTCGGGCACATCATGAGAAGAGGACAGTTGGAATACTTGGTTACAACTGGCAAAATAAAAAGAATGAGAGATCGCGGACGACAAAGAGAGAAAATACTAAATAGCTTGGTGTCATGGCATGGGAAACAGTCAACAACAGAACTGATACGATGCACTGTAGATAGAAGATTGTGGAGGGACATGATCACCTACGCCAACCGGTATGGCACATGATGATGATGATGACTAGTTTTAGTTACTCTCGCTTGATTATATTTCGTTTAAGTGTCTGTTCGTTTTTTTCCCCTTGTTTTCAGAGGAAGGCCGCATATAAACTGAAACGTCAATAATCTGTATTGTCCTCCTATGTGAAGCTGTCACCACGCACTGTATTTAACTGGTTACTTGCGTATAACAACTTGTTAAAGTTATATGCATATGCCTGGACTTTTCTTCCAGGCCTGCGCCGTAACTGACACATCCTCTGTCTTTTCCTTCTCGTATGACGTAGATAAGGGCTGTTGAGCATACTCTGCCAAATGGTTTCTGTCTGGGAGTTCTCCCATAGCCTTCCCTTCCACAGTTGACGACAGCAAGGCAGCAGTGATTTTGTGTACGAGATGTCTTTCCTGGTGGGTAGAGTTTTGAATGCGGCTCGTATTTGCATAGCTTACCTCGTCATTGGATATCTGGGGTGTTTTTGACTACTGATGTTATAGCTGCACTCACCCGGTCCTTGTAGAAGATGCTTTTTAACAGCTTCAACATCGCAGATTGGATAGACATTCGCAGGCAAGGAAGCTGTCAGCGACCCACAGCTGATGGCTTGCACCAGGATCGGGGAACAAAAACCAACCAGACCCTACTCCACCTATTTGTGGTGCCTCTAGAAACAAACTAACCAGTCTAGTCTGGTCATGCGAGTAGGGATCGAAGAGGGAAGGCAATCCGGCACTACCACACAAGAGAGTGGAAGCGGATCCTCCTCTGACGTGGATCGCTGATCCCAACTTTCAGTGATCTTCTTAACGTTCGATCGTTAAGTGGGTGTGGATGCCTTGTGTCGCTAGTTTGAGACAACGCCACGATGTCGTCTTTTGGACCGACACATCCGTCATCGGCTTGGTTGACTAGATTTGCTTCATAATTTTTGCCTTGACAGCAGCCATTTTTGGCCTACTCTTTAAGACCTAGGGTTTTAGGTCCAAGGATCTTTAACGTGCGCGATTGCACACGGGGCCTCCTGTTTTCCCCTGTTTTCCGAGAGGCTAGACATCGGATCTCTCTCTACCCACAGACCACGGGAGGGTAAAGCCAATAAGAAACCACGGATTCGATTTAAAAAAAAAATTCCCACCGAATCGAACCCAGGCCTTTTTGTCCAAAGTCTGACTTCTTACTTTTAGACCACCAAGTTTCCCGGTCATCTATGGTTCGCTGACTATTTACCTTCCAGTTTATGTTTTCCTATCCCGTTAAATACAAACATGTTCATCAAACAAGAAGGGTGTAGTTCCGTTCCCCAGTACAGTCATCTGTCTTCCTCTCAGAGATTCAATATAAATTCTTAAATGTACACCACGTTGCGACAGCGCTATATTTGTTCTTCTACGGCCATAAATACCCACTGATTGACTCTTCCATCCCCCGGAAATGCAGTTTATTTCTCTCTCACTATTTTATTGCTAAGCTTTAAATAGCCATCGCATTGGGCGGATCAGTAACTGAAACGATTCATTAGAAAGATTGGCTTAGCGCCACATAAAAGATAACAATCGCGTGGGTACCAGCAACATTCCAAGTAGTAACAAGGTGGAGTGAATCGCACAAAAATGTTAACAACCGCAACATGAGGATTCAGGAACTATTTTATGAAGTGGTTAAAACATAAGTTATCTACTTCTAAGTTTTTTTCTCTTCAATTCTTTCATCTCAGCTTTCACCTCAGCTTTCATCTCTGGAGAAATCCCTAGAATCTAGGAAATGAATTATGCGTGTTAATCCCTTTTTTCCATGACGGCCTTATACACAGGTGTCCATCGCCGTACAAGCAGATAACTCCCATCTCGGAGGTACTCATATCTCTTCTGTTGATGAGCAATTGAGTTTCAAGCCGGGCCTCCCTGCTGAGACAAATTAAAAATAAAAATGCCATCTGGTGCAGCCGGGATTTGAACTCACAGCCTCTCTGTCTCGAGACCGACGTCTTGCCTGGAAACCAACCAGTTCCCCCGCTACGTCAAGATAAAAGAAAGTAAAAACTAAAGGGTTCCCTCCATGCCCTGCTAGGCGTATGTGAAATATGGTGGTCTTCTTCTTTTACCTTTCAGCTCCCTGTGGAGCATAGGTCTTCAAGACCTGCCAAGTCGTTTTGTTTCTCGCCATCATTTTATTCTGCGTAAGCATCCATTAATGAAAGTCTGTATCTTCATGATTGCCAATTATGGTGGTGTGACCATATTTTTCTATGACCACGGAATATGTTTGGGTGATATGGTCGGTACCACGTCAGGCCGCCTCTGCCCACTCCCTCAACCCCCCCCCCCCACCACAAAAAAATTAAAACAATCTAGCATTCATTTTTATTGGCTTTCCAAGTGATAGCTCGAGAGATGAGGGGGGGGGGGGAGCGCCCCACAGCTCAATTAAGAGAAAGGGTTCCGTTCAAGCCTTAAGGAGCATCCGGAATGCGGAGTTAGAGCCCATATATTTTTCTATATGACCAGCGGTACAACTAAAAGACTCTGTGGCCAATTTAGGATTAGGTCATTCTACTTTCCAAAAAAAACATTAAATCTCTTGTACCCATTTTTAAGGGTTGGTTAAATTCAAGTTGAACCCGGAACCTCCTAGGTTACAAGATCATTATTTCCAAACACTAAATCATGATCAAGTCGGTGTTTTTTATCGGGCGTACAGGGCACAACAGCTTGAAACACAATCTGTATTTGACATATATACAGGAGTGGCAAAACAGACGCAAGTATGTGTGTCGCCAATAGTTGCGTTACAACCAAATAACTGTTGCAAATCTGCTTACGGAACAATAGCAATGTCTTTTTTTATGTATCTTTCTCTCCCTTTCTCTCTCTCTTTCATTTTGTCTGTCTCCCTCTGTCTCTAACTATCTCTCTGTCTCCCTCTGTTTCTAACTATCTCTCTGTCTCCCTCTGTCTCTAACTATCTCTCTGTCTCCCTCTCTATCTCTCTCTGTTTCAATCTATCACCTTCTCTCTCTCTCTGATTCTATCTCTGTCTCTCTCTCTGTCTTTCTCTCTATCTCTCTCTTTGTCCCTTTCTGTCTCTCTGTTAAACTCTCTTCTTCTTTATCAGTCTTTCTCTCTCTGCCTCTGCCTCTCTCTCTCGTTTTCTCTGACTGTATTTGTATCATACTATATATTCTCTTTGTATTTGATCATGCTATATATTCTCTTTGTATTTGATCATGCTATATATTCTCTTTGTATTTGATCACGCTATATATTCTCTTTGTATTTGATCATGCTATATATTCTCTTTGTATTTGATCATGCTATATATTCTCTTTGTATTTGATCACGCTATATATTCTCTTTGTATTTGATCACGCTATATATTCTCTTTGTATTTGATCACGCTATATATTCTCTTTGTATTTGATCACGCTATATATTCTCTTTGTATTTGATCACGCTATATATTCTCTTTGTATTTGATCATGCTATATACTTTCCCCTTGTCGCCAGAACTTCGTATTGTCCTCACAATTTTTCTTTCCTTTTTATATCGCTTGGCCAGGTTTCCGCTGAAGTTTTGTTTAGTTTGTAGCACAAATTAAGAAGTTCCCCCTTGCGTCTGGCCTTCATCCGCTATGCCATTCATTAATTCAACAATTTGGCTTATTCGTCTGCGGTAATTGCGGCCCAGGAGTCCTTACTGGCATGTTCTGATATAGAAGATTACGGTTTATACGTGACTTGGCAGCAGAAGTTTGGGATCGTCCTTGAACGTTAATTTGCAACTTCAGTTACGTCATCATCATCATCAAGTACCGGGCCTGCTGGCGTAGGTGATCATGCCTCTCCACAAATTTCGATCACGACAGTTATTTATCATTTTTCTCTTGTTGACTTTCTGACAAGCGATACTCTTACTCTGTCTGGTATATTTTTTCTCTTTGCTTCCCTCTATCTATTCGTGCCTCAATTTTCCCAGTTGTTACAATATATTCCAGTTGTTCTCTTCTCATTACGTGGCCAAAAAAAATGATGATTGTTTCTTCCTAATATTGGAAATTAGCTCTCTTTTTACCTTGTCCTCTTGCAGAACGTTTTCATTACTCTTCTTAGCTGTCCATGGTATTCTCAACATACTTCTGTAAAACCACATTTATACAGACTCCAATGATTTTCTTGTCTGTTGTCCAATTGTCCATTATTCACATCCATATGTTAAGACTGGCTCTACATAACATTTAAGAACTCTTTATATACAGTTATGTATATGCTCTGTGTAATGAGGAGCCGCGATAGCTCAGTGGTTAGTGAGCTGGACTACAAACAACGAGAGGTCGGGTTCCATCCTGATCGACGGCTTCCCGGTTCGCCCAGCCTCAAATGGGTACCGGATTTTTTAATGAGAAAGTAAAGCGGCACGGGCGTAATACCGACCACATTACCCCAAAAGCCATGTGCCGAACGTCTGTAAAAATGATGGTCACTAACACCATATTTTTTATACGCCACTTGGCGCGACGGGTCACTAACACCATATTTTTTATACGCCACTTGGCGCGACGGGTCACTAACACCATATTTTTTATACGCCACTTGGCGCGACGGGTCACTAACACCATATTTTTTATACGCCACTTGGCGCGACGGGTCACTAACACCATATTTTTTATACGCCACTTGGCGCGACGGGTCACTAACACCATATTTTTATACGCCACTTGGCGCGACGGGTCACTAACACCATATTTTTTATACGCCACTTGGCGCGACGGGTCACTAACACCATATTTCTTATACGCCACTTGGCGCGACGGGTCACTAACACCATATTTCTTATACGCCACTTGGCGCGACGGGGGCTCTTTACTTTTTTACTGTTTAATATTGTTGTTTGTATTCGTCAGCTTTATATCTTTAGCATAAACTCCAGGGACGGAATTTTGTTGGAAATATCACATGTTTCTATTGTTGACACCTGCAACCGTGTGCTCAGGTGTCCACCTCCCCTACATCATCATCAAGTATCATGCCTGCTGGCGAAGGTGATCATGTCTCTCCACAACTTTCGATCTCGACAGTTATTTATCATTTCGGTTGTTGACCCTTTGGTTGTTGCCAAGCCATTCTCTTAAGCTGTCTGGTATCTCTTTCTTTCCTCTATCTCTTCGACCCTCACTTTTCCCAGTTGTTACAATATATTCCAGCTGTTCCCTTCTCATTGCACGATTTAAAAAATGATGATCGTTTCTTCCTAATGTTGGAAATTAGCTCTCTTTTTGCTTTGATTTCTTTTAGAAATTTTTCATTACTCTTCTTAGCTGTCCATGGTATTCTCAACACTCTTCTGTAAAACCACATTTCAACAGCATCCAGTGATTTTCTTGTCTATTGTCCTATTGTCCATGATTCATATCTATATGTTAAGACTGGCTCTACATAACAATTAAGAACTCCTTTTCTTGTTTCTATTGTCAAAAATGGATTGCACAGTTTCTTCCTCATTTTTTGGAAAGCTGCTATTGCCTGATCTATTCTGCAACTCACCTCTGTTGTCCATCTACCATCTGACGTTAACATTGCTCCGTGATATTTAAATTCCTTTTACCTGTTTTAATATTGTTTCACTTGTCTTTATTGTGCACTGAGGTGATGTCTTCTTCATTGCTGCTACCGTTACTTCTGTCTTTTTGCTATTAAGGCTGAGTCCTCTATTTTTGCTTTCCTTCACTATAATGTCTTCCATTTCTTGTAACTTATTTTCACTCTTAGAGATTAAAACTGTATCATCAGCATACTTTAGAATATATTTTTCTTTTATTATTTACTAGATTATTATTAGACAACCTACATAATACGTTAATATGAATGAGACAAAGAGTTTGCAAGTCCTGACATATGTCCCGTCCCACCCTCCTTTATTCCCCTCCTTTCCATGCGCGTTACAACAGTTGAATCTGGCCTTTAAGGAAGTGGCCACTGACTTAACATCAAAAGCTCCAGGTTCCCTTGAAACCATCCAGCAAAAAAATTAACATAATCGACACTTTTGATGTCTCTCGGAGTACGTTAATGACGAATCATATTCCCGGCGAGGCTGTTGCCGAATGCTCCAGTCCTCAAATCTGGACGCGCGCATTAAATAAGCTTGGTGGGCGTGATTCACTATAATCAAGACAATTATGTACGTTTAAAACCGGCGCCCGTAGCCGTCGTTATCTGCGACTAGGTTTGTCAAATGTCAATGGGACAGCATGGAAACAGCTTGCTACGACCAGCAAAAGTGGTTTTAAAATTATGACTCAAATTTACATTTGTTTTACTGGTCGGGAAAAGTCAGAGTCAACATGACTCAGGGGGGTGTTAGTAACTGATATTAGTGACTGTGTAATTTAGTCTACTCATAGAATTATTGAATGGAATATAAATTGGTCTACATTTTCTTTGTCTGCCTATCTAGCTTAACACTGTAGTAATATGTTTGAATTTGGCTTCGCTATTCTAGCGCTGCTCTTAAATGTTATGTAGGGCCAGTCCTTATATATGGATGTGAATCATGGACAATAGGACAAAAGACAAGAAAATCACTGGAGTCTGTAGAAATGTGGTTTTATAGAAGAATGTTGAAAAACACAATGGACAGCTAAGAAGAGTAATGAAAACGTTTTGAAAGAGGCCAAAGCAAAAAAGAGAGCTAATTTCCAATATTAGGAAGAAACAATTATCATTTTTTGACCATGTAATGAGAAGGGAACAACTGGAATATATTGTAACAACTGGAAAAATTGAGGGACAAAGAGAGAGAGGAAAGCAAAGAGAAAAGATACCAGACAGCTTAAGAGAATGGCTTGGTAGAAGGTCAACAACAGAAATGATAAATAACTATCGAGATCGAAAGTTGTGGAGAGACATGATCACCTATGCCAGCATGCCCGGTTACTTGATGATGATAATGATGATGATTCTAACGGGTTCTCACACGCCATTCTATAGCAATATATATATATATATATATATATATATATATATATATATAATAGAAGTGTTGCATAAAATAAGTGTAGTTATTTTATACTGACTATATAGTGTAAGCCGTAGAGGCATTGCAGCAGGAGGTCGACGCCTGGGAGTCATGGCCCAGGCGGGCCCACCTCACTCTGAGTGTCAAGAAGCCAAATGGCCGAAACACTTACTCGACCGGGGTCTGCTCACCTTCTGATGATCAGATTACCTCCTGCTGCGAAGCTCTCTATAAAAAGTTTCCTATTATTTATTATTATTATTATAATATATATATATATACAGTTTACAATAAGTACTTGCCACGGTCTTAATACGGAAAACGAACTACAAGAAATGATAGACATAAAAATTAAAGAAAGCAGCAAGAATGGTCTTAGCTTGAATAGAAGAAGGCAGAAGTAATGGTCATATCGAAGAAACAATCATCACCACCACGCAGCATAAATTAAACGGGGAAAAATTAAACAAGTGCACGTTTGTTTATATTGATTGTATTGATGTTATAATCTTTGATAGAGAGTTTCTTATGTTAATTTTCTTTAACTGAAGGCCTGAAAAAAAATGTCCTTTATTAGGCTAGCAAAGGTCTCCAAGTCTAAATCCAGGACTGGCTATAATAAGTAGAAACTCTTATTATAGGCTGTTCTTTCTCTCCATGTCTCTTACTCTCTTTCTCTATCTCTATCTCTCCATCTCTTTCTCTCTGTCTCTCTATCTCTCCTTCAATTTCAATTTCTCTCTCTATCTCCTCCTCTCTTTCTCTCTTCCTCTTTCGCTTTCTTTCCTCCTCTCCCCGACTCTTCCACTCACCTCGTTGCTCTCTCCCTCTCTCTGCGTTTCCCTTCCTCTCGCTCTATCCTTCTCTCTATCCCGCTATATCATTCACACGCGCTCTCTCTCACCCATCGAGATTTTTGATCGACAATCTATCTCTGTAACCCTGTCACTACGACGAAGCTCGAAGTTATCTCCACACTTCGTTCCCACACTGGCAACTATCCGATGCT
Organism: Megaustenia siamemsis; assembly: GCA_032433765.1. NCBI lineage: Eukaryota > Metazoa > Mollusca > Gastropoda > Stylommatophora > Ariophantidae > Megaustenia > Megaustenia siamemsis. The sequence goes on along the minus strand of JAVIAB010000160.1, from coordinate 18,672,100 downwards.
GCTTTGCTCACCGACTCTCTCGTAGCTGATTCTGCGAATATTTTGGTGACAGGTCCAACAACAGAATCAACAAGACACATTTATGTCATTTCTACAGGATTGTCCCCCAGCACACAGACCTGAGAAGGACAATGTAGCCCACACCCACCTCCTTGGAAGAGGAAGCCTCCCGAACATAATCTACACGCTGCTCAAACAACTTAGGTTACGTTCAATTGGCCGCTTACATCGTATGAAAGATGGCCGCATACCAAAATACATGCTTTATTTATAACTAACAGACGGCAAAAGAACAAGGGGGCGCCCAAAACTCCGATTTATAGACGTATATAAACGTGACATGAAAACTGAATACATAAACCCTGCTGCATGGGAAGACATAGCTGCAGACCGCAATCTTTGGAAAAACACTCTAAAGCTCCAACTCAAGCTAGAAGCAGAAAGATTCATAGAAAAATAGAACACACGGCGAAAGGGGAAAAAAATATTTGCTAGGAACGCTGCAAAATCCAAAGTCACCTATGACCGACGGCTGCTACTACTATAAGATATGAATAATTTAGATTAATAAAGAAAATTGTGCACAATAATGTGAAGATTATATTTTACATTGGGACCTCCGTTATCTTACACTTTTAGGCGAGGCTCCGTTAATTGCATAAACTCTCTTTACATACACAATCATAGTTATGGTTAGTCGAAGGCCCCGGTATCACTGCAAACCAATTAAATCCATAATTGCTCAACCGACAGTGCCATTGGAATCATTCGATTTAAAACTCATCTTCAAACAAAGAAAGGCAGCTGAAGCCCTCATCACAGCATCTACAGCACACGCCAAAAGACATAAGACGAAGCGGCACAAAAAGTGAACGCAGCTGAATTGTCCTTCGTCATACGATATCATCATTCATCGTAAACAATCGGAATACCGAAACTTGATCCGGATAAAAAAAAAAAAAACCACAGCTGATGGTGAGCACACAGCACTAAACTCAATAGCTCCGGCAGCAAACCATACTTGCAATATGAGAAAACTGTAACAATAATCACTTTTGAGACTGAGCCCCAATGGTTCCTGCCGCCTATCCGACATTTTGACCAGAAGTCCACACACAGTCTTACAACTATTCATTTAACGGAAGAGGGAACTTTGTCACGCATCCAGCATTTGTTTAGTTAATATGACTGGGCTTGACTTGACACCAGCGGCACATTTTGAGTAATATTGACCATACCACACCACACCAAGATGAATATCTCCCATCCTTCTCCTAAAAAAAAAAAATCTTATGTTCTATTTGAAGCTGGATGAACACGCAAATCGTTGAATGTAGAAAAAGTATCCGCCTTTTTGTTTTATATTCCGGGTTTCGCATGTTAAATCACCTGTAATAAAAGTGTACTTCTATGAGGGGAGGTCAAAAAGTAATGCACACCAATTTTTTTCTCGGCTAATAATAAAGATAGGAATATGAAGTTTTGCACACTTGGAATATGACATGTTTCAATTATGTGTACCAAATTGCACAGCATTCTGATAAATATTACGCAATCTATGAACCGTTAAAATGGAGCTTGTCAACAATGTCCGTTACAAACAGCGAATTGTCATAGAATTTCTGGTTGCGGAAAAAGAAACTGTGGCAAACATTCATAAACGACTGTGTGCAGTGTACAAATGTTCTGCAGTCGATAGGAGCACAGTTAGTCGCTGGGTTCAGAGAATTAAAGCTGCAGAAAGTGTACGAGTGGAGCTGCATGATTTACCGCGTTCTGGACGTGTTGCCTCGGCTACCAGCACAGACATGTTAAACCGGGCTGATGCCATTATTCGTAAGGATAGGCGTATCACTAGTCAGCAATTGGCATTGCAGCTTACAGTCAGCAAGGGAAGTGCAATCGCAATTTTTAAAACTCTCGGATATTCAAAGATTTGCGCTCGACGGGTTCCTCGGTGCCTAACAAATGATCACAGAGTTCAAAGGAAAACATTCTGTTCTGAATTGTTGGAGCGTTTCGGTGTTGAAGGAGAAATGTTTTTGTCAAAAATTGTTACCGGTGACGAAACGTGGGCACATCATTATGAGCCTGAAACAAAAATGCAGTCAATGGAATGGCATCATCCGCAGTCACCAAAAAAGAAAAAAATGCAAAACATCTCCATCAGCCGGAAAGGTGATGATCACTGTCTTCTGGGACATTGATGGTGTGATTCTTGTTGATGTAATGACAAGAGGTGAGACAATCAACTCGACAGCTTACATCTATACACTGACAAAACTCAAAAATCGGTTCCACAGAGTTCGGCCTAATAAGTCATCTGCAGATTTGTTGCTTCAACATGACAATGCACGCCCTCACACAAGTCTGGTAACACGGTAAGCAATCAACAAATTTGGTTGGACTGTACTGCCCCATCCTCCTTACAGCCCTGATCTGGCTCCCTCAGATTTCCATCTGTTTGGACCACTCAAAAAATTCCTGCGTGGGACACACTTTGACAATGATGAGGATGTGATCCGTGCAGTTAAAAAATGGCTACGCGAGCAGGACAAAACTTGGTACAAACGAGGCATTCATGACCTAGTTTCGCGTTGGCGTAAGGCAATACGCTTGGACGGAGATTATGTTGAAAAATAGATAGTGTAAAGGGGATGTTCAGCTACAATCTGTGAAAATTTCACACATTTTGCCCGAATAGTTTCCGAGAAAAAATTGGTGTGCATTACTTTTTGACCTCCCTGCATTTTATTAATGGCAATCAAGGTTTCATACTATTTTATTCGGAAAGTAGGACGGCCTTACAATGATGTAAATGTTCCAAGCGTACTTCACTTAGTGATGTGGTTCTGCGTGTTGTTTTGAATAAATCTATACAATGGAATCTTTTAAAATACACAATGTGGGGGACTGGTTGGTCTCGGGGCAAGACGCCGGCCGTGAGACAGAGAGGTTGTGATTTCAAACCCCGGCTGAACCAGTTGGGATTTTATTTATGATTTCTCTCTGCGGTATCCACCCCTGGTGTCAGGAAGGAGACCCGGCTTGAAAACGTCAATTGCTCATCGACAAAAAAAATATGAGTACCTCCAAAGACGGATTTACCTGCCTGTGCGACGAGGGACCCTGTGCACACTGCTGCCAGGGAAAAATGGATTAACACGCAAAATTTAGTTCCTAATCTCTAGAGACTTCGCTAGAGGTGAAAGCTGGCGAATGCAAAATTATATATATAAAGTGTTATAGGTTCAATATTTTAATACCACGTAAGACTAAAGTTTTTCATTTCACCAACTAAACCAGATATTTGAAGATGAGGTGGCTAGTGCTCCTCCACGATGCAATTGAACTTCTGGAACTCGATGATCAAGGCACTTATTTGTTTAGATACTGTTTGCTGGACTCTTCTTCTTAACGTTCAGCTGCTAAGCGTTTTGTCCTACAAACGGTGATATCGGCGACTTTAGAGACAACATAAGCATCTTCGACATGGGTAAGTAGATTTGCTGAACAATTTTTCTTTAAAAATGGCGATTTTTAGTCGACTCTTTTTATGATCGTAGACGAAGAAGAAGAAAGTCGACTCTTTTTATGATCGTAGACGAAAAAGAAGAAAGTCGACTCTTTTTATGATCGTAGACGAAGAAGAAGAAAGTCGAGTCTTTTTATGATCGTAGACCAAGAAGAAGAAAGTCGACTCTTTTTATGATCGTAGACCAAGAAGAAGAAAGTCGACTCTTTTTATGATCGTAGACGAAGAAGAAGAAAGTCGACTCTTTTTATGATCGTAGACGAAGAAGAAGAAAGTCGACTCTTTTTATGATCGTAGACGAAGAAGAAGAAAGTCGACTCTTTTTATGATCGTAGACGAAGAAGAAGAAAGTCGACTCTTTTTATGATCGCAGACGAAGAAGAAGAATGTCGACTCTTTTTATGATCGTAGATGAAGAAGAAGAAAGTCGACTCTTTTTAACTTTAAACTGTCAAGGGTTCTTTAACGTGCTTACGTGCACACAAACCTCCTGTTTTCAGAGAGAGCTAAATATCAGATCTCACTTCCCAGAGAGGGCAAGACATCAGATCTAACTTCCCAGAGAGGGTTAGACATCAGCTTTCACTTCCCAGAGAGGGTTAGACATCAGATCTCACTACCCAGAGAGGTCTAGACATCATTTCTCATTACCCAGAGAGGTCTATACATCAGATCTTATTACCCAGAGAGATCTAGACATCAGATCTCACTACCCAGAGAGGTCTATACATCAGATCTTATTATCCAGAGAGGTCTAGACATCAGATGTGATTACCCAGAAAGGTCTATACATCAGATTTCATTACCCTGGGATGTCTAGACATCAGATCTCACTACCCTCAGAGGTCTAGACATCAGATCTCACTACCCTGAGAGGTCAAGACATCAGATCTCACTACCCTCAGAGGTCTAGACATCAGATCTCACTACCCTCAGAGGTCTAGACATCAGATCTCACTACCCTCAGAGGTCTAGACATCAGATCTCACTACCCTCAGAGGTCTAGACATCAGATCTCACTACCCTCAGAGGTCTAGACATCAGATCTCACTACCCTCAGAGGTCTAGACATCAGATCTCACTATCCTCAGAGGTCTAGACATCAGATCTCACTATCCTCAGAGGTCTAGACATCAGATCTCACTACCCTCAGAGGTCTAGACATCAGATCTCACTACCCTCAGAGGTCTAGACATCAGATCTCATTACCCAGAGACAATGTTTTAGATTAAAGCCACGAAGAAACCGTGGATTATTATTTTTTTTATTCCACCACCTTCGGTGGGGATCGAACCCGTAACCATCTTATCCAGAGACCTGAACTGGTTAGAGTCACAAGACTACACCCACGCCTATATACTGAGTGATTCGATGAGCATGATAAAACAAGTGGAGGCGGGCTCTGTACGTATGCAATGGTTAGAGTCATTGCAGAAGTAAAAAAATACGTAAGGTTATATTTGTCTGTGTCCTAGGACTTATGGGAGTGCGGGGAAATGAAAGAGCGGACAGGTTGGCTAGCTGCGCTGTCGTTGAGGACGGTCAACCAATGGATCGGGCGGACATTATCAATGCCCTCCGAGATGTGAGAAGAGCACAGGACTTCGACAAACGCAAATCCACGTAATTTCTACGGGAATAGAGATGGGAGATGGGCACAGCCAGAAATGAGAAACTTAGTTGGCGTGTAAGAAGACTAATCAACCATCACAGAACTGTGGAGTCGTCAGTCGCTGGACATTGCGGGACTTGCTGAGGAGGGGATCTGAGTACCTATGAACATGTTCGGAGTGCAATGATGATGACCCGCAAATAACACAATAACTCAATCGAGAGACCGACGTCTTACTCCCTAAACCACCCAGTCACCCTAGTTGGATCGACTGGAGAGTATGAGGTCTAATCCACCCCACATCCACTCTATCAACAAATCACCAAGACCGGGAACTTATTCTTTATTAAAAGTTAACCAGGGTTTCCTCTATGGAGTAAGGGGACTATAACGTCATTGTTCATGTTTGTAATGACCAACAGCGCATTTTATAGGTCACGTGTACGGTATAACGCCACGCTGTGCAATCAACCTTCCATGGAAAACATTCTGGCGTATAATTTCACCGGTTTGGTGAATCACCATCGAGTGCCTTCTCCGCAACTAATGTTGGCTACCATATATCGCCATTCTACTCTGTTTCTTGCTTTGATGGTGCAGGCTGTCATAGATTGACTTGTCCATCTTTTGATATTACTGGACCATGTTAGTCTTGGTATGCTTCTGCCTCTTTTACCTTGTATTTTCCTTCCAATATTACTTTTATTAGACTGTTGTGTCTATTAACATGCCTCAAAAATCTCATTTATCTTGTTCTAATTGTGTTTAGTAGTTCTCTTTTCATGGCATTGAAATTACTTTTTGCTATACCCATTCTTTTGTTTATTTCATTTGTACATTTCCCATCACTGGTTATTGTATGTCCAAGGTAGTTGTATTAACCATACAGTCTTTTTCTATTAATTTATTTTTAGACATGAGTGATGATTGGAAATTCCCGGAAAACCTCCAAATTGCGTGACGTTTTCAGCTTTGCAAGTTGGGATTGGAGGGGGGGGGGTGCGCTTTTCCCTTTTATAGCTGAAAGCGTCACACTAGTTGGAGGGTTTTTGGTTCTATTTTCTGCCCGCGGTCCTTTTCAAATCTGTAGATGGCTTCCTGGAGACGAAGGCGCGCCTCACAGCGCCAGAGCTGGAAGTTGTCAGCGACCCACAGCTGATGGCTTGCGCCAGGTTCGGTGAACCAGAACCATCCTGACGATGCTCCACCTCTACGCGGTGCCTCCAGTAACAGACTAACCTGTCTAGACTGGTCAAGCGAGTAGTGACCGAAGAGGGAAGACAACCCGGTTCTCAAAAATATCGTGCTGAAGTCGGATGTATTGGACCGAATGGCGCAAATACCACAGTTATACTGCAAACCACATCACAACGCAGACACGTCCACTTAACGTCCTTTTAAGGGCGGATGATGAAGACGTACACTCCTTTAATCATCGGGCGAACGCAAGCAAGCAGATGGCTTCGGATGAATGCAGGGGCCGTGGGTCGGAACAATTTGCCACATTCGGGGGAAAAAAAAATATATATATATATTTATATATACCAAAGTTTGAATGTATTAATAGTTAGTTGCATTTACTGAATTGGATGTAAGACTACAGCTGTAGCAATTCGCTATAAATATTTATGTTGAACTAAATAAGACGAAATATGCAAATTCATTTCCGGTAACAACCACTAGGAATATAATAAATCATTTCTAGGTCACACATTTTTTATGATTTTAGGTCAAGGACGAATGTCAGATTTCGAGTTTAACTCATGTTTTATATATCAAATTAAAAAGTCATTACTACGTCTTCTTAAGAGCCGCGATAGCTCAGTGGTTAGTGAATTGGACTACAAACAACAAGCGGTCAGGTTCGATCCCAACCGACGGCGTCCGGGTTCACCCAGCCTTAAATGGGTACCGATTTTTTTCTGTTAAAGTAAAGCGACACGGGCGTAATACCGACCACATCCACTCACTCACTTTACTATTCCGTTACCCACTCATTCACCCACTCATTCAATTTACTTATATCCAGTACCCACTCATCCACTCATTCACTTTACTTACCCCGGTACGCACTCAATTCTTTTCATCCACTAATTCACTACGTAATCACCCACACCTGCGTCTGCACAACAACAGCTCCTCTACATCTTCCGCCCTTACAAAGACGCTAGGTAGATGTAGCAACTTGTTATCTGTGTCTTTCAACCTGACACATCTTCTGCATGCCTGTTGATGGTACAGTTACCTTGCCACTGTGATCCGTATTCGTATGGCCTGACTATTTAGCATGTTACCGGAAACACCTTTGGCAGATGGTGAAGGATCTCGGTCAGCTGTTTTTCACAAATCTATCTATCTATCTATCTATCTATCTATCTATCTATCTATCTATCTATCTATCTATCTATCTATCTATCTATCTATCTATCTATCTATCTATCTATCTATCTATCTATCTATCTGTCTGTCTGTCTGTCTGTCTGTCTGTCTGTCTGTCTGTCTGTCTGTCTGTCTGTCTGTCTGTCTGTCTATCTTGCGTCCGTCCCCCACACGCCCACCGCCCGTCCGTCCGTCCGTCTGTCTGTCTGTCCGTCTGTCCCGTACACAATCCACTTAATCCCGTACACAATCCACTTACTGCCATACACAATCCACTTACTCTCATTCACAATCCACTTACCGCCGTACACACGCACTTACTCCCGTACACACCCAATTACTCCCGTACACAATCCACTTACTGCCGTACACACGCACTTATTGCCGTACGTACGCACTTACTGCCATACACACCCATTTACTGCCGCACACAAATATACATTTATATTCGTACACACTAACTCAAGTATATATATACTCAAACTCTCATATCCGAATGTCAATCTTCTATTACCTATCTATCCTCAACCACACCATTTTTCACTCACTCATTCACTCACCTACTTACCAACCTACTCATTCATCAACCTCACTCACTCACTCATTCACTCACCTACTTACCAACCTACTCATTTATCAACTACACTCACTCACTCACTCACTCACTCACTCACTCACTCACTCACTCACTCACTCACTCACTCACTCACTCACTCACTTACTCACTCACTCACTCACTCACTCATCCACTCACCTACTTAACAACCTACTCATTCATCAACCTCACTCACTCACTCACTCACTCACCTACTTACCAACCTACTCATTCATCAACACACTCACTCTCTCACTCACTCACCTACCTATCATCCTACTCATTCATCAACCTCACTCACTCCCTCATTCACTCACCTACTTACCAACCTACTCATTCATCAACCTCACTCACTCTCTCACTCACTCACCTACTTACCAACCTACTCATTCATCAACCTCACTCACTCCCTCATTCACTCACCTACTTACCAACCTACTCATTCATCAACCTCACTCACTCTCTCACTCACTCACCTACTTACCAACCTACTCATTCATCAACCTCACTCACTCTCTCACTCACTCACCTACTTACCAACCTACTCATTCATCAACCTCACTAACTCCCTCATTCACTCACCTACTTACCAACCTACTCATTCATCAACCTCACTCACTCTCTCACTCACTCACCTACTTACCAACCTACTCATTCATCAACCTCACTCACTCTCTCACTCACTCACCTAGTTACCAACCTACTCATTCATCAACCTCACTCACTCTCTCACTCACTCACCTACTTACCAACCTACTCATTCATCAACCTCACTCACTCTCTCACTCACTCACCTACTTACCAACCTACTCATTCATCAACCTCACTCACTCTCTCACTCACTCACCTACTTACCAACCTACTCATTCATCAACCTCACTCACTCCCTCATTCACTCACCTACTTACCAACCTACTCATTCATCAACCTCACTCACTCTCTCACTCACTCACCTACTTACCAACCTACTCATTCATCAACCTCACTCACTCTCTCACTCACTCACCTAGTTACCAACCTACTCATTCATCAACCTCACTCACTCTCTCACTCACTCACCTACTTACCAACCTACTCATTCATCAACCTCACTCACTGTCTCACTCACTCACCTACTTACCAACCTACTCATTCATCAACCTCACTCACTCTCTCACTCACTCACCTACTTACCAACCTACTCATTCATCAACCTCACTCACTCTCTCACTCACTCACCTACTTACCAACCTACTCATTCATCAACCTCACTCACTCTCTCACTCACTCACCTACTTACCAACCTACTCATTCATCAACCTCACTCACTCTCTCACTCACTCACCTACTTACCAACCTACTCATTCATCAACCTCACTCACTCTCTCACTCACTCACCTACTTACCAACCTACTCATTCATCAACCTCACTCACTCCCTCATCCACTTACCTACTTACCAACCTACTCATTCATCAACCTCACTCACTCACTCTCTCACTCACTCACCTACTCATTCATCAACCTCACTCACTCTCTCACTCACTCACCTACTCATCCATCAACCTCACTCACTCTCTCACTCACTCACCTACTCATCCATCAACCTCCCTCACTCTCTCACTCACTCACCTACTCATTCATCAACCTCACTCACTCTCTCACTCACTCACCTACTCATCCATCAACCTCACTCACTCTCTCACTCACTCACCTACTCATCCATCAACCTCCCTCACTCTCTCACTCACTCACCTACTCATTCATCAACCTCACTCACTCTCTCACTCACTCACCTACTCATTCATCAACCTCACTCACTCCCTCATTCACTCACCTACTTACCAACCTACTTATTCATCAACCTCACTCACCAACTGACTCATTCACTTCCGTATCTACCCCATCATCTCAATCTTCCACTCAGCCTACCCATCACTCACTAACCCACTTACACATATATTGACTCATTTCACCTCTCATATTCAGCCAATGACTCATTCATTCATTAAAAAACCGATATAATTGCTCCCCCATTCACAAATGTTCTCCGTTGCAGCATGACCGTTCTTAAATGTAACGCACCACACCGAACTGTGCAAGTAGAGCGACTAGACTTGGAACTTAATCTATATTACCATATACCGCTGCGAAATCTCTCTCCAATCCTGGACAAATTAGAGATAAAAATAGCTGGGAAATACCCGCTTGATGTGTCTCGTGAACGAATGCTACGCAAGAAGAAATCGATAGTATTTTATTACGTCAGAGCAAATTGCGCTTGTTTTTGTGAATCATCGTTATGAGAAGGGGGTCGTTTGGTTCACTGCGAATTGACGTTTATATAAAAAAGTGATGTCGTCAAACATAACTTCTGGGGCTGGTGGTCCCGAGGCAGAACGTGCGCTTTGTGGGCAAGTAGGGAACAGGACGATCAACTAACTACCTGGGACATAACAATAACCAGTGATGGAAAATGTACCACTGAAATAAACAAAAGAATAGGAATGGCAAAAAGTAATTTTAATGTCTTGAAGAACATACCAACATCAAAACAAAAAAACACCAGGGCGAAAATTAGGAATAGCAAAATGTTATATCTTCTCAACATTTCAGTATGGTGCAGAAATATGGACATTAGACATGAAAGCAGAACAGAAATTTGAAGCCTTTGAAATGTGGATATATATAGCAGAATAGGTAGAAATGGGTGGAAAGAAAAGAAAATAGAAGTCTTAAAGGAACTAAAAATGAAAAGAGATCTACTAAATACAATTCAAACAAGACAAATGTGAATTTTGGGTCATGTTATAAGACACAACAGCCTACTAAAAGTAATCTTGGAGGGGAAAATACGAGGTAAAAGAGGCAGACCAAGACTGACATTGACGAGGAACATCGAAAGATGGAAAAGTCAGCCAATGACAACCTGTACCATGAAAGCAAGAGACAGAGCAAAATGACGTTCCATGGTAGCCAACCTTCGTTGCGGAGATGACACTCTATGATGAGGGAACAGTCAAATAATTGCAATGCTGCGGTACAGCTGGTATTATTTCTCTACAATTATATTTTCATATTTCTTTATTTCACCTGTCCTCATACATGTGACACTTCTCTTTCTCATATCATCACCCCATCTCTTATCCCTCGGTCCACCTCTCCTTAACTTGATCATCCTAGATGTAGCAGTAGTTATCTGTGCCTCATCGTCTGTTATCGGTGTTCTCGTTTTCTGAAGAAGGCAACATGTTGGCCGAAACGTCAGAATTTTGTTTTGTTCCTTTTTGTAAAGCTGTCATCATATCTTATCGGAGTATACGTTACACCCCACTCATATTCATCATCATCATCATCATTGAGTGCTGTCTCCGCATCGAAGGTTGGCTACCATAGAGCGCCATTCCACTCTGTCTCTTGCTTTGATGGTGCAGATTGTCATAGGTTGACTTGTCCATCTTTTGATGTTACTCGTCTGTGTTAGTCTTGGTCTGCCTCTGCCTCTTTTACCTTGTATTTTCCTTTCCAATATTACTTTTATTAGGCTGTTGTGTCTTTTAACATGCCCCAAAAATTTAATTTATCTTGTTCTAATTGTGTTTAGTAGTTCTCTTTTCATTTTTAGTTGTTTTAAAACTGCATCTTTTGTTTTCTTTTCTTTCCATCCAATTCTACATATTCTTCTATAAATCCACATTTCAAAGAATTCAATTTTCTATTATGGTTTCTGGTCTAATGTCTATGTTTCTGCACCAACCAGTAGTACAGTATCATCATCACATCTTAGGTTATTGATTATCTCTCCATTAATGTTTATGCCAGGCATCTCTGTGATGTTTTTAAAGATTTGCTCAGTGGTAGATTGAACAAGCTTGGTGATAGGATGCATCCCTGTCTTACTCCTCTTTTTATATCAATGGGTGTAGAGTTCTCTTTGTTATATTTTATTATTGCTGTTTGCTTCCAGTACAAATTACATATTAGTCGTATGTCCATGTCAACTAGATGTATCTCTTTAGGCTTCTATAAGTTGTTTGTGGTGTACTCTATCAAAAGCTTTGGTGTAGTCTATGAAGCAGGCATATATTGACACCCCACTCTTGGCTCCTTTTGGATAAGTATGTGCCGGGTGTGATTTTAGCCGTAGCCGACTGGGTATTTTTCTTGTTGAATGTGTGATTTCTTTGTGTTTCTTTGTGTTTCTTTGTGTTTCTTACCTGACCTCTGTGTAATTCTTGTTTGCATTCGCCATCTTGATATCTCTAGCGAAGTACCGAGGGACGGAATTTTGCGTGATTATCACTTGTTCCTATATTTCACAAGGCCGTTCCCCCGCCATATTGGCAGATATTCTCCATCTTCAGAAGTACTCCCATATTTTTATCGTCCAGAATTTTACGTTTTGGGTAAATTTTTCCAATTGTTGCCAGCACAGCGGCCACTTTTGGCCTACTCTTTTCTATTTCCAGCTGCCAAGGGTTATTAACGTGCGCAGATTGTACACAGGACATCCTGTTTTTCCTGATATCTGAAAGGGCTAGAAATCTGATCTCACCACCCAGAGACCAGAGGAGAGTTAAGCCACGGATTATATTTTTTCTCCACCTCCTTAGGTAGAAATCGAACCACGGATCTTCCTGTCCGGGGACCGTCGTTTTACCTCTAGACCACACAGTCATGTTCTCTAGGTCGTGAGATCCAATGTCTAACCCTCTCGTATAATGGCGAAGAACATGTGATCAGAAGACAGGGAGGTTCTAGGTACACTCCGCGCACGTTAAAGAACCCTTGCCAATTGAAATTCGAAAAGAGTTGAGCTAAAAATAGGCGTTGCCCAGGTAAAATTGTTAACCAATTAAAATGTACCATTGGTATGAGACTGAAATTTAGACTTTAAACCTGACTAAAATTGAAATAAACAAAAGAATAGGTATGGCAAAAACTAATTTTAATGCCATGAAAAATATACTAAAAACACAACAAATAACAGTAGGGCTGGAAATAAGAATAACAAAATGTTACATCTTCTCAATATTCCTGTATGGTGCAGAAAAATGGACATTAGCCAAGAAAACAGAACAGAAAATTGAAGCCTTTGAAATGTGGATTTCTAGAAGAATATGTATAATTTTATGAAAAGAAAAGAAAACGAACGATCAAGTTTTAAAACAACTGAAAATAAAAAGGGAACTACTAAATACAATTAAGACAAGACAAATGCAATTTTTGGGGCACGTTAAATGACACAACAGCCTACTAAAGTAATATTGGAAGGAAAAATACAAGGTAAATGAGGCAGAGGCAGACCAAGACTAACATGGACGAGTAACATCAAAAGATGGACAAGTCAATCTATTACAACCTGCACCATCAAAACAAGAAACATAATGGAATGGCGATCCATGGTATCCAACCTTCGTTGCGGAGACGGCACTTGATGATGGTGATGACCTGACACTTGTCGAAAGGAGAAGATATAGCGACACAGCGCAACCACGCCCATTAAATTGCGCTGTGTAGCTATATCTTCTCAACGGGTGAGCGCTGAAGAAAATTGAGATTAGTAGAACACTCATAGTCAACAGCATGCATATTCTACCAGCCTTGAGTTTACCTTCTAAGGAAACAGTGTCTACCCACGATAACTTTTGACTCTATTTCTCATCTAATTAATCATAACTGGTTCCGGAATTGTACGACTAAAGAGGAGCAACTTCACTGCAATTGCCAATGAACTAACTACTGGAGACCCAGTACTTTCCCAAACAATATCGAAACCCTTGGGCCCATCTGATATGTCTCCTCATGGAAAACATAAAATACCAGAACTTAAGGAAAATATAACAGGAATCATGAAAAAAGGCACCCAATCAGACACAGAAAGAAAACACGTAGCAGAAAAACACATACACGATACCTACCCACAGGACTCTTGGTCCCACATATACACAGATGGCTCTGCTACAAATGCCACCAGAAATGGAGGGGGAGGTATGTTCTTGACGCTGAATAATCAGGACGAGATCACCAAGTCAATAGCTACTGGAAAATTCTCAAACAACTTTAAAACAGAAACTGAGGCCATCAGAGATGCTGCAACACAGGCTCCTCAACACAAAAAAAAAACATGTACAATAAATTGGTGATTCTGACTGATGCACTGTCACTATTATCAGCTTTAAATAGCCCCAAGAACAATGAACTAGATGACTTGAGAACAACCATGGACCAACTATGCAATAACTTCCAGAGAGTAGTCATTCAGTGGATACCATCACACTGTAATATACATGGGAACGAACGCGCAGACAAATTAGCTAAATAGGGAGGGAGATTACCACAAGAGAACCATCCGCTCAGTTATGATGAAGCCAAATCCATCTTCAATGGTCGGTTCCATGAAAAATAGAAACGAGAACACCCAAAGCATAACGAGAGTGACGGATACCACCAACTATCAAGACGGGATCAAGTCATCATACTTCGCCTACGCACTGGCCACAATAGAATGAGAAATCACATGTTCACCAAATTCAAAATAGGTAAAACCAGCCTATGCCACTGTACACTGGACAATATGACTACAAAACATGTTCTACAGGATTGTCCCCAGTACACAGACCTGAGAAGAGCAATGTGGTCCACGCACACCTCCCTGGAAGAAAAACTATATGGGGCAATCGATTCACTTAAACAGACAGCTGACTTCATGAGAGAGTCTGGAATCCTACTTTGATTGAGTCTTGATCGTAGAGAGAGAGAGAGAGAGAGAGAGAGAGAGAGAGAGAGAGAGAGAGATTTCTCATCTCTGTATCTCCGCCAATTCTTATTCTTATGCTTCGGTCTGTTTTCAATTTATAATTTTCTGTGCACGATAATTCCACGTAACGAAAATATGTTATCCCATGGACGCCAGCTTCAAAGTGTCTGGGATTCACTGGGTGTGAGTTTGGAGCGATGTAGTCTACAAGAGCAAATGCTGAAATGCGAAGAAAATGTGGTGGTACGAACACGTGACCCGTTTAAGGCTGTGTTTACAAACTGACCCGTTAAATTGAAATGGGCGGCGGTGATTTACGCCCAGACAACCAAGTAAATCACCTTGGGCGGCCCAATTTAGAAAGGGCGGCTAGCAAATTTCAAGATTAAAGAATGATCGATTAGTCCGGACATACCTCGTCTGGTAAAATTCTATTAATAGATTTTGTTCCTTCCTTCCTTCCTTCCTCCCTCCCTCCCTTCCTTCCTTCTTCCTTCCTTCCTTCCTTCCCTTCCTTCCTTCCTTCCTTCCTTCCTTCCTTCCTTCCTTCCTTCCTTCCTTCCTTCCTTCCTTCCTTCCGTCCGTCCTCCCTCCCTCCCTCCCTCCCTTCTTTCCTTCCTTCCTTCCTTCCTTCCTTCCTTCCTTCCTTCCTTCCTTCCTTCCTTCCTTCCTTCCTTCCTTCCTTCCTTCCTTCCTTCCTCCTTCTTCCTTCCTTCCTTCCTTCCTTCCTTCCTTCCTTCCTTCCTTCCTTCCTTCCTTCCTTCCTCTCCCTCTCACTCCATACCTCTCCCTCCCTCCCTCCCTCCCTCCCTCCCTCCCTCCAACCCTTCCTTCGTTTCTCTCCCTCTCACTCCATACCTCTCCCTTCCTCCCTCCCTCCAACCCTTCCTTCGTTCCTCTCCCTCTCACTCCATACCTCTCCCTCCCTCCCTCACTTGTCCAACCTTCCTTCGTTCCTCTCCCTCTCACTCCATACTCTCCCTCTCTCCCTTCCTCCCTCCCACCTTCTGTTACATTCTTCGCAGTCAGACAATCTACTACTTCTATTACTGCGAAGTTGTAACAATTTGCCATGAACTTCTTTTCTTGGTCATATTTTTGCAAGTTCTACCACCATGAACTTCTTTTCTTGGTCATATTTTTGCAAGTTCTACCACCATGAACTTCTTTTCTTGGTCATATTTTTGCAAGTTCTACCACCATGAACTTCTTTTCTTGGTCATATTTTTGCAAGTTCTACCACCATGAACTTCTTTTCTTGGTCATATTTTTGCAAGTTCTACCACCATGAACTTCTTTTCTTGGTCATATTTTTGCAAGTTCTACCACCATGAACTTCTTTTCTTGGTCATATTTTTGCAAGTTCTACCACCATGAACTTCTTTTCTTGGTCATATTTTTGCAAGTTCTACCACCATGAACTTCTTTTCTTGGTCATATTTTTGCAAGTTCTACCACCATGAACTTCTTTTCTTGGTCATATTTTTGCAAGTTCTACCACCATGAACGCCTTAGTGTCTGCGCTACTTCCCCCATCTTGTGTTATACTGTTTACTATGTCTACGAATATATTTGTTATCGGAGTATTAGTTCTTTTTTAACCGGGACCACATTAGTTTTTTTTTCTCCCTATATAATCAGTATGTTTTATGTAGTTCTAATTCATCTATTTAATCCGACTTATTGGCTATAAAACAACAGCTTAAATGGTTTGGCCACCTGGTCAGAATGAACCCTTACCAATCACCCACCACCAAAGGCGTTCTCGAGAATGCATGGAAAAAGACCAAGAGGAAGACCCAGAAGAAGATGGATAGATGTAGTGATAGAGACATGTAACAATAATGGAAAATCACTAATTCAAACAGTTCAGTCACCTCAAGAACGACAAATGATATAAACCACAACACATTTTCGGTACCAGTGAGAAAGAGAAAAGAAGAAGAAAGAAGAAGATTGGCTATATAGTGCAATCTGTGTGTGGAGGCGAAGGCGCGCCTCGCAGCAGCAGAGCTGGGAGTTGTCAGCGACCCACAGCTGATGGCTCGCGTCAGGGTCGGTGAACCAGAACCATCCAGACCCTGCTGCACCTTTCCGTGGTGCCTCCAGCAACAGCCTATCTAGCCTGGCCAAGCGAGTATGGATCAATAAGGGAAGAGGCGGATTACAAACAGTACAGTCATTTTCTTTAGTAATCGTTTGGTTTACCTGTCTGTCTTCTGCCTGTCTGTCTCTCCACTGTCTGTCTACTGTCTGCCTGCTTGCCTGTCTGTCTGTATGTCTGTCTACTGTCTGCCTGCTTGCCTGTCTGTCCACTGTCTGTCTACTGTCTGCCTGCTTGCCTGTCTGTCCACTGTCTGTCTACTATCTGCCTGCTTGCCTGTCTGTCCACTGTCTGTCTACTGTCTGCCTGCTTGTCTGTCTGTCTGTATGTCTGTCTACTATCTGCCTGCTTGCCTGTCTGTCCACTGTCTGTCTACTGTCTGCCTGCCTGCCCGTCTGTCCGTCCGTCTAAAGTATTGTCTGCAATGCCATATCTTATAAATTTACTTTTTTTTCTTTTACTTTTGCAGTGACCATTATAGTTTTGTCTGTAGTGTTCTATCTGTTGGCCAGCTTGCTATATTCAGTACAGTCTTGAAGTATGTGTTCAGCAGTCTGGGGCGCCTGTCCGCGTGTACATGTAGCTGAGGTGTCTATCTTGAATTTTATATTTTATATTCATGTAAATATGCAGTCGACTGTGTTCTGTTCGGATGCGAATAATGATAGCTTGTGCCCATTTATTCCTATTATGAAAGGCATCTTGATTTCGGGCTTGTGGTCTTCTGATAGATTTGATTATTTGTTTTTTGTTGTGATTGTATGTAAAGTGGTGCATTTGATTGTTTACTTGCTGCACTTTCTTTGCCGGCTGGTCTGCTTTCTCGTTTCCTGGTATTCCACAGTGAGATGGGATTCCACAGCACGGGGACTTTATAACGCTTGCAGAGTTCACTCAATAAGGCCTGCAGCTATGTCTGGAGTGTTGATCTTGCATCTGTCAAAAACTCTAGTCTGTAGACCAAGATTATTGTTCAGCAATTTATCTATTGCCAAATTTATTGCTTGGATTTCTGCGAAGTAATTGTGACAATATTTCCCCGTTGCTATTATATTCATATCCTTAATGTTATTTGAATACTCTATGCATGCCCCCGTACGTCTATTCTTTACTGCATTCTGTGCTAATCAATATGTGTAGTCGTCAGTTGAACGCCGTAGAAAAGACACAAATTCCCATGTCTTTCTTGTTCTACATCCCCTTTCACAATTCTCTAGAGAGTAGTCTTTACCAGGCCAGATGATCGAGGTCGTTGACTTCCGGTCAATATGACGGATTGGCGGCAGGAACCATTGAGGCTCAGTCTTAAAACTGTTCCTTGTTGCAGTTTCCGCATATTCATATTCCGGTTCTGCTGGAGCTACTGAGTTTAATGCTAAGTGCACACCGAGAGCTGTGTTTTTCATCCGAATCGCTTTTCGATATTCAGATTGCTTACGATGAATAATGATACCGTATGATGAAAGACAGTTCGCTGCGTTCACTTTCGGTGCCGCTTTGTTTTATATCTTTTGGCGTATGCTGTAGCTGCTATGATGGGGACTGCAGCTGCCTTTCTTTGTTTGGATCCTTCAATGAGATGCGTTTTTTTTCGGATGACTTCACCGACACGGGCGGTTAAGCAATTATAGATTTTAATTCGTTTTCAAGTAATACCGGATTCTTCGACTAACCTTAACCGTGATCGAGATACGTGTCCAAAACATTTCGACATTATATCAGATGTTACTAAATATTCGTACCTAGCCTGAACTGTAAAAGTGCACACACTCGTCTACCTATTTCCAAAACGGCTGCCATTAAATGCAGATATTTTCAACTCCAGGTCTGGCACAGGTTCGAGGTTTTCGTCTCCTACCTGGAGCAACACTAAGTCTGTGGCTCTAGATCTTTGTGTGGTTAATAGCAACATTATTATCTCCCATTGGTAAAGTATGACAAAAACCGTCAAGAACTGTTCTTGTCGTTCTGGAAATATAATGATTGTGAGTTCCTGGAAGTAGGGTCGACTTATTTCGCGGAAATAATTTTTTCTATTTTTTATAATATGGAAGAAAATATATTCTTCATTTTTGTGTGTACATACAACATTAATCACTCTCTATGTAAATCCTGCCACCATTTTAACCGCCATTCTTTCCGCCATTACTTTGAATCTGTGTTGTTGTGTTTTTTTAATTAACGATTTCTGTGTTGTATTGGTATAATTTGTTTCATGTAACTGAAGAAGGCTTTTGTTGAAACGTTGTAGGAATTTGTCTTGTCTTTCTGTTAGTCTTACCGCTCAATACTATTTTATGTTTATTTTATGTTTCCTGCATCTGTACTCAAGGCTCCACGAAGTATTTAATATTTTTGTGAATTTTGAATGAAGTACCAACTCTTGAGTGTACGTAAGTATCAAATCCACCTTTATCAATCTATCTATCTATCTATCTGTCTGTCTGTCTGCCTGTTTGTCTGTCTATCTGTCTGCCTGCCTGCCTGTCTGCCTGTCTGTCTGTCTGCCTGCCTGCCTGCCTGCCTGCCTGCCTGCCTGCCTGCCTGCCTGCCTGCCGGCCGGCCGGCCGGCCGGCCGTCCTGTCTGTCTGTTTGTCTGTCTGTCTGTCTGTTGTTCGCCCGAAATATTATCTAAATTTACAATGTCGTTTATTGTTTCATGTTAATGTTCTACCCATAACTATTAAACGTTATAGTTTCCCGTTTGTGTACAGAAATGTCAATTCTAATTGTGTGTACACAAATGTCAGCAGTACCTCAGTGCATTCATTGAACAATTCTAATTACGTGTTTACACGTAACAATTCAAATCCTCTGTCATTATCACCCGTTCAGAATGTGACTCGGCGTCTTGCCTCGAGATCAACCAGACCCCTGATCGATGTCTTCTAGGTTCACCCAGGCATTCAAAATGGGAAGCACTAACACTATGTTTCCTTTAAGCTACAGTGCATGACTGGAGTATTGTATTGTATTGTATTGTATTGTATTGTATTGTATTGTATTGTATTGTATTGTATTGTATTGTATTGTATTGTATTGTATTGTATTGTATGTATTGTATTGTATTGTATTGTATTGTATTGGGGTGTCCGGTTAGCGCAATCGATAGGCGGTTGGCTTACCACGGCGAGGACACCTGGGTTTTATTAATTCCCTAAAAATTAGTACCTCTGAAGTCGGAGTAAATCTGCCTGCATGGCGAGGGGCATCATGTAATGGGATAAAACAGATTTTAAACGCAAAATTCAGTCCCACAAAATTGAGTGGGTGGGACTTCGTCAGAGGTCAAAGCTGACAAAAGCGAACGAACGTATTGTATTGTATTGTATTGTATTGTATTGTATTGTATTGTATTGTATTGTATTGTATTGTATTGTATTGTATTGTATTGTATTGTATTGTATTGTATTGTATTGAAGGTTTGGCCTTCTACTCGGGGAGGCACGAACCGTTCAACCTCAGACTATATTTTCTAGGTTATATTAGGTCGCAATTATCAACCAAAAAAGAACACTAGTTTGAGCTGGTACGATGGCGACTAAATGTCACCGCATGGTCACCAACAAACCATCATCATGTGTCATACCGGTTGACGTAGGCGATCATGTCCTTCCACAATCTTCTATCTACAGTGTATCGTATCAATTCTGTTGTTGACCGCTTTCCATGCCATGACATAAAGAAATAGCGTGGATATTATGCTTTTGTAATGCATGACTAGACTGGACTCGTTCTTCCCGTCATATCTGTGTTATGTAGATCATCATCATCAATCATTGAGTGCCGTCTCCGCAACGAAGGATGGCTACCATGGAGCGCCATTTTGCTCTATCTCTTGCTTTGATGGTGCAGGTTGTCATTGGTTGATTTGTCCATCTTTTGATGTTACTCGTCCATGTTAATCTTGGTCTGCCTCTGCCTCTTTTACCTTGTATTTTCCCCTCCAGGATCACTTTCAGTAGGCTGTTGTGTCTTTTAACATGGCCTAAGAATCGCATTTGTCTTGTTCTAATTGTGTTCAGAAGTTCTCTTTTCGTTTTTAGTTGTTTTAAGACTTTGTCATTTGTTTTCTTTTCCTTCCATCCAATTCTACCTATTCTTCTATATATCCACATTTCAAAGGCTTCAATTCTCTTGTTGTGTAGATACATGTTACGTAATGTTTGATTCCATAAACCAATGAAAAGGCCTTAAGAAACGACTAGCCATGACGTATTTTTCGCCTCGTGAACCATGAATAATTATTACAAC
Source organism: Megaustenia siamemsis (assembly GCA_032433765.1). Taxonomy (NCBI): domain Eukaryota; kingdom Metazoa; phylum Mollusca; class Gastropoda; order Stylommatophora; family Ariophantidae; genus Megaustenia; species Megaustenia siamemsis. The sequence goes on along the minus strand of JAVIAB010000160.1, from coordinate 18,650,883 downwards.
TTAGGGTTTTGCCTTAGAGCACGGCTGTTGCAGGTGTAACCAGGCCCTATGTACTGTTGATTGATGCCTCTACGGCATCCCCGGTTCAAGTTTTGCAACATCATTACCGAAGACTTGCAACATTTACCGGGTCACCTTAAATAGTTGTTAAAATGGAGCACAGAACAAGCATAGCCGAGGTTACATCTCCGCGTGTTTAAAATTCCTGGCGTGAAGGTAAAGCGAACCTGGCATGTTCTAACTCGGTGTGTGACGCAGGTACACCAGACCTTGGCTTAGGGAGTGGAAAGTGTCATAGTTACCTGTAATTACAGGTGTAAAGTGTGTTTTGTAATCGTTAATGGGTGTGTTACCGTGTGTGCGAAGAAGAGAGAGAGAGAGAGAGAGAGAGAGAGAGAGAGAGAGAAAGGTAAAAATAGAAGGGAAAGAGATAGGAAGAGAGATCGTGCGAAAGTAAGTGATAGATTTACACATAATATGAAAGCATGTTAAAAGACACAGCAGCCTACTAAAAGTAATATTGGAAGGGAAAAATACAAGGTAAAAGAGGCAGAGGCAGACCAAGACTAACATGGACGAGTAACATCAAAAGATGGACAAGTCAATCTATGACAACCTGCACCATCCAAGCAAGAAACAGAGTGGAATGGCGATCCATGGTAGCCAACCTTCTATAAGCGGAGACTGAATCCGATGGTGATGATGATGAAAGCAAGGGTGATAAAGAGAGAGAATTGCATTCAGTGATACAGGTGAGAGCTTAAAGAAGCGAATGCGCACGTTGATGTGTGAGTCAAGAAAAGAACAATGGGAGAGAGGTCAAATGTGTGTGTGACCGAGAAAATATTAAATAGACAGGACTGAAAGATGGACGGTTAGACTAATGGATGGATAAAGAGAGAATGATTTTAGGGATTGATTGAAAGACGTGAAAAATAGATATCAATTTTCCTAAAGTTTCTTTATCATTCGTGCATAAAACTACATTTAAGTGGACGTCGATGTCTTTTGTTGTTGTTTAAACTAAGTTGCAACATCTCTGTTTTTCGGTCAATAACGTCGGTCTTCAGCACAGCATTTTTGGATATCGGGGTTTTTTTTTTTTAGCGTTCGCCATCTTTTACCTCTGGCGAAGTCCCTAGAGACTAGGAACTGAATTTTACGTGTTAATCCGTTTTTTTCCTGGCAGCCGTGTGCACAAGGGTCCCTCGCCGCACAGGCAGATAACTCCGTATTCGGAGGTACTCATATTTTTTCCGTCGATGAGTAATTGACGTTTCAAGCCGGGACTCGCTGCTGAGACCAGGGGTGCTTACCGCAGAGAGAAATTATAAATATAAATAAAATTGGTGCAGTCGAGATTTGAACCCACAACCTCTCCGTCTCGAGGCCAGCTTCTTGCCTCGAGACCAACCAGTTCCCCGGGTTTGTTTTCACCGTTGATTCTTCGTCGCTTGGCTATCCTGGTTAGTCTGTTAGCGGAGGGGCACCTCTGAGAGGCGGGGTGGGACTTTGAACAGCTGTTTCTGCTTCTCCTGACGCAAGTAGTCGCTGACCACGTTAGCCCAGGTGCTGCGGAGAGTCTTGATCCTGCCATTTAATGAGCAGAGATAACCCAGTAGAAAGATTTCTAGGAAACGAAGGGCATCAGTTCATATGCTGCTGGATTCATAACAACAACACATCCAAAGAGACAGACAGTAGGAGTAATGATATGATGACACATAGTTACACATTATTTAACTAAGTCGGCCTCCTTCATCCATTTGTTTATTCTTATTTCAGACTCACATACACATACTGCTTCTGACACTTTCCACCCACTCTCTCCTCGCCCACCTACTCACTCCTCACCCTCCTACTCACTCCCCTCCTACCCACTCACTCCTCGCCAACCCACTCACTCCTCACGCTCCCACTCACTCCTCGCCCACTCACTCCTCACCCTCTCACTCCTCATCCTCGCACTCACTCCTCGCCCACCCACTCACTCACTCCTCGCCCACTCACTCCTCGTCCACCCACTCACTCCTCACTCTCCTACTCACTCCTCACCCTCCCATTCACTCCTCAACCACCCACTCACTCCTCATACACTCACTCGACGCCGACCCACTCACTCTTCACCTACCCACTCCTCGCCCACCCACTCCTCGCCCACCCATTCACTCCTCGTCCACTCAATCCACGCCCACCCACTCCTCGCCCACCCATTCACTCCTCTGCCACCCACTCACTCTACGCCCACCCACTCACTCCTCGCCCACCCACTCACTCCTCATCCACCCATGGAATCCAACTAAAATGTACTGTTATCTATCTAGCTTTAGTTACTTTTTGTGATGTAATTTCATCTTATTCGTTACTTACTTTCATTACCTCACTATTTCTATTCATTTCTTTTCTTTACATTTTAAATATCACAACCAAGTGTCCAAACGCCTGCGACCCGCGGTCGCAATAGCAAAGTCGACAGTCGAGGAACTCTCCAAGCACTTGTCTCACAAGTCACCTTTCTTGAAATAGATCATAATTCTTATCTGCGACATCAAGTGTCTCTTCCAACTCATTTCTTTAGGGATGTGACATTATTTCCGTGTATTTTTTATGTTTTTAAAACTTTGTGTGTGTGCATTATTTTTAAACTTGAAACAATACCTGTGACTATTTTTCTCTCTGGGAGCCTCGATAGCTCAGTGGTTAGTGAAATGGACTACAAAGGACAAGAAGTAGGGTTCGATCCCAACTGACGGCTTCCGGGTTCACCCAGCCTTAAATGGGCACCAGATTTTTTTTGGGAAAGTAAAGCGGCACGGGCGTAATACCGACCACATAAACCCCAAAATCGTGTACTGAAGATCTGTACAATTTATGGTTACTAACACCATATTCCCTATATAGGCGTAACGGGTTTTTTTTTTTTACTTATATTTCTCTGTGAACGAAGACCACGAATATTAAATCAATCTATTGAAAGCAACCTATAGCTGACAGTTTTTGCCAGAATCTTCAAACCAGAGTTGACCAAGACAATGCGCTAACTTCCTGTGGTAATCACAGAAACGAAGGGCTAGGTGGTCAATTAACTAAGACTTTGGCTTCCAGGCAAGAAGCGTTTGGGTTTGATTCCCACTACAGACGTTGGAAATTTGTACAGTAAGTAAGTCAAGAGCCCCATCACGCCAAGTGGCGTATAGGGAATATGGTGTTAGTGACCATACATTTTACAGACCTTCAGCACATGATTTTTGGGGTAATGTGGTCGGTATTACGCCAGTGCCGCTTTACTTTCGCAGAAAAAAATCCGGTACCAATTTAAGGCTGGGTGAACCCGGAAGCCGTCGTTTGGGATCGAACCCTACCTATTGTCCTTTGTAGTCTAGTTCACTAACCACTAAGCTATCACGGCTCCAAATTTATCTAGAAGAGGTGGTTTCTTTCGTGGCTTTACCCGCCCCTGGTCTCCGGGTAGGGAGTTCCGGTATCAAGGCCTCTAGGATAACGGGAAAAGACAGTGCCCACCGCGTGCATTTTGATCACTTTAAACCTTTACAGTTGGAAATCGAAACCAGTAGATAAAAAATGACCACTTTCTTTATTTACTTCTTTCTTTCTTTCGGTCTCTGTCTCTTTTTATTTTTCCTTCTCTTTCTTGTGTTTTCTTTCTTCACTTCTCTTGTGCCCGTTCGCGTGTCGAGATAGATACAAAGTTCTGGTTCTCGCCCATTAGGCGGCTTCACTCATTGTCAACTTGTCAAGTTTCCTTGATGTTGTCTGTCCGTCTTGCTCTGGATCTGTCTCTTGCTTTTGCCCCTTCTTCTCTTTTAATATATGCTTCGTGTGGTAAAGAATCACACGGCATTTTTTTTCTAAAAGGGCAAACCACTTTATTTGTTGATTCTGTATGTAGCCTAGGATTGCCTCAATGCCTACTCTTTCTCCTATATTATATTTTTAATTGATTGCTGATCGGAGAAAATTTATAGTGAAAGAATCTACCCAAAATGTCAATACTTTCGAAGATGACAAAATGGAGAGTATCTTTGCAGTCGGGGAATATCTGCCTACATGGTGTGGGACACCTCGTGAGAACGCAGGAGCCGGTTGAGAAATAGGGGGAAGAAAGTGATATTCACGATAAATGCAGTTCCCTGGGATTTTTTCTTCTTCTCCTACCTTTCAGTTCCCTGTGAAGCATAGGTTTCCAACAAACACTTTCCAAGTCGTTCTGTTTCTTGCCATTTATTTAAGATCATTCAATGTCTTCATCATCATTTTCATCTCTGCTTCTATCTCTCTTCTCCAAGAATTCATTGGTCTTCCTCTTTGTCTTTTCTCCTGGGGATTCCAAAAAATGGCCTGTTGTGTTATACTCTCAGTTGGCTTCCGCAGTGTGTTTCCTATCCAACGCCATCGTCCTCGCTGTATCTCTTTATCCACTGGTATTTGACTGGTACATTTCCATAATTCTATGTTAGTGAATTTGTCTTGCCATTTCCATCCTTTTATTCTGCGCAAGCATCCATTAATGAAAGTCTGTATCTTCATGATTGCCATTTTTTTCTCCATGTTTCACAGGCATATAATAGGACTGACTTAACACTGGAGTTGAAAATGTTTATTTTTGTATATAACCTAATTTCTTTGGACTTCCATATGTTTCCCAGTGCAGCAAAAGCTCTTCGGACTTCTATTCTATTGACCTTTCGAGCCGTAACCGGCCCATAGGGCGTAGACCAAGATACACCTTCTCCTATATGAATTTTTGTTCTAGCAGTTTTCTTTTAAAGATATTTTATCAAATCTCGCCATCTGTCTCTGTTCTGTGCAAGCAGTTCTATCTCATTGAGGGAGCCGACTCCTGCTGCTCTTGCCTCTCTCATCAATGTTCTTCTCAGTGTCTCCCTGGGTCTTCCTCTTTTTCTTTTACCTGTTGTTTCCCATATGAGGGCTTGCTTTGCTATTCGATTATTATCTCTTCTCATCACATGTCCAACGTATGACCATCGTCTTTTCTTTATTACTGAAGATATTAGTGGTTGATTGGCGATTTCTCTAATTTCCTCGTTTGTTTTGAATTCGGACTTCGCTAGTACTGAAAATTGGCGTTGAGAAACAACAAAAGTAATAGGTCATGAAAACAGGCTAGTCTGAGCAAGCAAGTAATGACAATAGGGGAAACGAAAGTTCTGTACTCATCATCATCATGGGGTGCCATCTCCGCAACGAATGCTGGCTACCATGGAGCGCAATTCTTATCTGTCTCTTGCTCTGATGGTGCAGGTTGTCATAGGCTGATTTGTCCATCTTTTGATGTTACTCGTCCATTTTAGTCTTGGTCTGCCTCTGCCTTTTTTACCTTGTATGTTCCCCTCCAAGATTACTTTTAGTATGCTGTTGTGTCTTTTAACATGGCCCAAAAATCGCATTTGTCTTGTTTGAATTGTGTTTAGTTGTTGTCTTTTCATTTTTAGTTGTTTTATGACTGTTATATACAAAATATAAAATATATAAATAAACAATAACGTGGAATATGTTAGATCGGAAAGCCGATATATCGCTGCTTGTTGTAAATCACCACACTATATAATTTACTCCAACTGAGTGCCATTTTAACGGTGTATATGAAGTGAACCAGTCTGGCGTGTGTTAATAACAACAGTAATTGGCGAACTTTCCATTAAAACGTCCTGTAGTTCCAACCGCAACATCTGTTCCCCCACTTCAAGACATAACAACTGCAACTAATTTACACATTATCAGTAAACTGCTCTGAGAATCCAGAACATGGATTGTTGAACTCCCGTAGTGAGAGTATGGAGTACATTGCTGCTACATTGTTTTATAGATTCTTGTGGCTGAGAAGGCAATAACGCCAAGGAAAGACAGCTTGATCAAGTCTACATCTGCTACATTGTTAAGTAAAGTTAATACGCCTGGAGAGCTGGTTACAAGTGGTCAACTAGATTATGAAGACAACTCGTTCTATATAACCCTCTACTACAAGCTCGGTTATTTCTCTCGCGTATATCGTCTTTTGGATAGTTTTTTTTATGTCTATTCTAGATACCTTCACTAAAAACATTTCATATTTGGTTACGCAACTGATGGTATCATGCCATCAATTAAAAAATTGGTTGATAAGAATTGATGATTAATTGATTAAAATATTGATTAGATACGAATATAAAAAATACTAAAACTATGATCATAAGCAAAGAAATGACTCAAAACCTATCAGTGGATATCAAAATTGATGGAATAGAACTGGAGATAGTTCAGAACTACAACTACCTTGAACATGCTATAACCAGTGATGGAAAATGTACAACTAAAATAATCAAAAGAATAGGAATGGCGAAAAGTAATGTTAAAGCCATGAAAAGTATACTAACATCAATACAAATAACACCAGGGCTAAAATTAAGAATAGTAAAATGTTATTTCTTAGCAATATTCCTGTATGGTGCAGAAACATGGACATTAGACAAGAAAACAGAACAGAAAATTGAAACCTTTGAAATGTGGATTTCAAGGAGAATAGGTAAAATTGAATAGAAAGAAAATAAAACAAACGATGAAATCTTAAAATTTAACTAAAAATGAAAAGAGAACTACTAAACACAATTCAAACAAGACAAATTACATTTTTGCGATATGTTGAAAGACACAACAGCCTACTAAAAGTAATCCTGGAAGGGGAAATTCAAGGTAAAAGAGCCACAGGCAGACCAAGACTAGTATGGTTGAGTAACATCAAAGGATGAACAAGTTAGCCTATGACAACCTGCGCTATCAAAACAAGAGACAGGGCAGAATGGCGCTCCATGGTAGCCAACTTTCGATGTGGACACGGCACTCGATGATGATGATGATGGTATCATAACTATCTCGCATTCTTCTTGACTCCGTCTCGTGTTCTTAGCGGATTAGCCCAATGCTATTAAACATGACTGTCACCATCGTCAGCCAGCACATGGACTCTCATCATCATCATCATCGAGTGCCGTCTCCGCAACGAAGGTTGGCTACCATGGAGCGCTATTCTGCTCTACCTCTTGCTTTGATGGTGCAGGTTGTCATGGGCTAATTTATACATCTTTTGATGTTACTCGTCCATGTTAGTCTTGGTCTGCCTCTACTTATTTTACCTTGTATTTTCTCCTCCAGGGTTACTTTTAGTAGGAGACAAATAATAATAAATGAATATTATTACAGAGGGAAACTTCCAAGGCGAAAATCAGCGAATCAATTGAGAGGAAGAGGTATGTTTACAGCACTCGGAAAAAATGACAAATAATCAACAACAGTAAAAAAAAATATGGAGCAAAGTAGGATCGAACCCGTACTCAGTGGCACAGCGCCTTACCACGAAAAGCCAAACGCTAGGAAACACTGCCACTAGGCTAACTAAAAAATTAGCTATCGTGGACAACGTCTTTTCGCGAAGGTGTTCTCATGACTATAGAATAAGGCTGCGATCACAGCTCGGAAATACATCGTGTATCTGTATTTTTCCCGTTAAGACAAGTATCTCCCGGATAGGGTAGGGCTGAATACTTGCGTCGCATTTGTCTTGTTTGAATTGTGCTTAGTAGTCCTCTTTTCATTTTTAGCTGTTTTAAGACTTCGCCGTTTGTTTTCTTTTCTTTCCATCCAATTCTACCTATTCTTCTATATATCCAAATTTCAAAGGCTTCAATTCTCTGTTCTGTTTCTTGTCCAATGTCCATGTTTCTGCACCATATAGGAATATTGAGAAGATATAACATTCTTAGTTTTAGCCCTGTTGATATTTGTTTTGATGTTAGTATGTTCTTCATGGCACTAAAATTACTGTTTGCCTTTCCTATTCTTTTGTTTATTTCAGTTGTACATTTTCCATCACTGGTTATAGTATGTCCAAGGTAGTTGTAGTCCTGAACTGTCTCCATGTCTATTCCTTCAATTTTGATATCCACTTGTGGGTTTTGAGTCTTTTCTTTGTTTATGATCATAGTTTTAGTCTTTTTGATATTCATATCTAGTCCATATTTTTTCTTGTCATGTTTATTAGATTAAGTAATTGTTGTAGATCTTTAGGATTTTCTGCTAGCAGTATAGTATCGTCAGCATATCTTAGGTTATTGATTATATTTCCATTAATTTGTAGGCCTGGCATCTCTGTGATGTTTTTCAAGATTTGCTCAGTGTATAGATTGAACAAGTTTTGTGATAGGATGCATCCCTGTCTTACTCCTCCTTTTATATCAATGGGTGTAGAATTCTCTTTGTTATATTTTATTATTGCTGTTTGCTCCCAGTATAGATTACATATTAGTTGTATGTCCATGTCATCTAGATGTATCTCTTTTAGGCATTGTATAAGTTGTTTGTGGTGTACTCTATCAAAAGCTTTGGTATAGTCTATGAAGCAGGCATATATTGGTTTGTTTACTTCTGTGTATTTTTCGGCTAATGTTCTCATGCAGAATATGGCTTCTTTTGTCCCGCTATTTTTCCTAAATCCAAATTGCTGCTCATCTAATTCAGTATTGATTTTATTCTAAATCCTTCCTTGTATAGCTTTTAACAAGATTTTTGTAACATGGCTCATTAGGCTTATTGTTCTAAAGTCACTGCATTCAACTGCACCATTCTTTATCCCTTATATTACTAAGCAGATTTCCTTTCTTATCTTTAATAAAGGTATTGATCTGTTTGTATTTACCACTTAATTTCTTTGTGCTGTTGTACATTTCTTTCATATTCCCTTTATTTGCTGTTTTCTCTTCCTCTTTAGCTAGTTCATCTATATATTTCCTCTTATTCATTTTAATACAAAAGAAGTAAGATGTATTATAAGGCTAACTCTAATGTACAGTAATTGCGTTGCCTTCTGTGTACTCTCTTCGATCTCTTCTACCTTTCAGCTCCCTATGGAGCATAGGTCTTGAACAAACACTTTCATCTCCCTGTGGAGCATAGGTCTTCAACAAACACTTTCAGCTCCCTGTGGAGCATAGGTCTTCAACACACACTTTCATCTCTCTGTGGAACATAGGTCTTCAACAAACACTTTCAGCTCCCTGTGGAGCATAGGTCTTGAACAAACACTTTCATCTCCCTGTGGAGCATAGGTCTTCAACAAACACTTTCAGCTCCCTGTGGAGCATAGGTCTTCAACAAACACTTTCATCTCCCTGTGGAGCATAGGGCTTCAACAAACAGTTTCATCTCCTTGTGGAGCATAGGTCTTCAACAAACACTTTCATCTCCCTGTGGAGCATAGGTCTTCAACAAACACTTTCATCTCCCTGTGGAGCATAGTTCTTCAACAAACACTTTCCAAGTCGTTCTGTTTCTTGCCATTCTTTTAAGATCATTCCATGTCCTCCCTATCATCTTCAGCTCTGCTTCTGTCTGTCTTCTCAAATTATTAGTCTCCCTCTTTGTCTTTTCCCCTGGGGACTCCAAAAAAGGGCCTGTTGTGTAATAGTCTCAGTTGGCTTCCGCAGTGTGTCTTCGATCTCTTCTCAATAGAAAAAAACGACTTTCCAATGCTGTTGATTCCTTTGTAAGTTGTTTCTTAATCATTATGGAAGAACAGAAGCGCCTGCGACCTGTAGTGGCAGTAGCATGGTCGGCGCACCAGCAGATATCCACAACCTAGCAGTTCTACCTCGTCGTGGTCTTCCCCGGTAACATCCTGCGTCACAACAGGCTGACTAACAGAAGCTAGGATAGCCGTTTTCCCTGTGGTGCTGGCTCTTACCGATATAGAAGACCCAGTATTGCAGTACCTCTGGTCTGGACTAGCAGTTTCCCAGCATAGCTTGGGATAGAGGAACTCCAACTTCCGGAAATGCCAAGAAAGCCATGACGACCGCCTACATCAGTGAAGTAAAAGGGTACCCTGCCCGCATCACTTCTGGCATAACATCAACAACAACTTAATCCTGTTGTTTTGATCCCTTCACAAGCTGTTCCTTAATCCTGTTGTCGATCCCACCGTAGTTTGTTCCTTAATCCTGTTACTGAGAGACTGGTTGGTCTCGAGGCAAGACGCCGGCCTCGAGACAGAGAGGTTGTGGTTTCAAATCCCGGCTGCACCAGTTGGGATTTTTATTTGTAATTTCTCTCTGCGGCAACTACCCCTGGACTCAGCAGCGACGCCCAGCTTAAAACGTCAATTACTCATCGATGGAAAAAAATATGAGCACCTCCAAAGTTGGAGTTATCTGCCTGTGCGGCGAAGGACCCCTGTGCACACGGCTGCCAGGGAAAAATGGATTAACTCGCAAAAATGCAGTTCCTAGTCTCTAGGGACTTTGTCAGAGGTAAAAGCTGGCGAACGAAAAAAAAATCCTGTTGCTGATCCCTTCATAGGGTTTTCCTTAATCCTGTTGCTGGTCCCTTCATAGGGTTTTCCTTAATCCTGTTGCTGATCCCTTCATAGGGTTTTCCTTAATCCTGTTGCTGATCCCTTCATAGGGTTTCCTTAATCCTGTTGCTGATCCCTTCGTAGGGTTTTCCTTAATCCTGTTGCTGATCCCTTCATAGGTTTTTCCTTAATCCTGTTGCTGGTCCCTTCGTAGGTTTTTCCTTAATCCTGTTGCTGATCCCTTCGTAGAGTTTCCTTAATCCTGTTGCTGATCCCTTCATAGGTTTTTCCTTAATCCTGTTGCTGATCCCTTCGTAGGTTTTTCCTTAACCCTGTTGCTGATCCCTTCGTAGGGTTTCCTTAATCCTGTTGCTGATCCCTTCATAGGTTTTTCCTTAATCCTGTTGCTGGTCCCTTCGTAGGGTTTTCCTTAATCCTGTTGCTGGTCCCTTCGTAGGGTTTTCCTTAATCCTGTTGCTGGTCCCTTCGTAGGGTTTTCCTTAATCCTGTTGCTGGTCCCTTTGTAGGGTTTCCTTAATCCTGTTGCTGGTCCCTTCGTAGGGTTTTCCTTAATCCTATTGATAGTCCCTTCGTATGTTTTTCCTTAATCATGTTGCTGATCCCTTCGTAGGGTTTTCCTTAATCCTGTTGCTGGTCCCTTCGTAGGGTTTTCCTTAATCCTGTTGCTGATCCCTTCATAGGTTTTTCCTTAATCCTGTTGCTGGTCCCTTCGTAGGTTTTTCCTTAATCCTGTTGCTGATCCCTTCGTAGGGTTTCCTTAATCCTGTTGCTGATCCCTTCATAGGTTTTTCCTTAATCCTGTTGCTGATCCCTTCGTAGGTTTTCCTTAATCCTGTTGCTGATCCCTTCGTAGGGTTTCCTTAATCCTGTTGCTGATCCCTTCATAGGTTTTTCCTTAATCCTGTTGCTGATCCCTTCGTAGGTTTTCCTTAATCCTGTTGATGATGAGCTCCATTCCTTTCACAACCTTCTGCGACTCTCCATGATACTGATGTAAAAGACGAACAGCGTGAATCAGTTTCTAGATTTATCAGTCAGCCCTTTCAGCAAGTCTGTTAAGAACCTAACTCTGTCAACGTCCCCTGGCGTATGATGAAGAGTTATTGCCCATATTCGAGTCATTATTAAGACACATTTTTAGTAATATAGTCAGTATTCCGCCAGTGCCGTCTTTCTCCCCCCCCCCCCCCCCCCCCCAAAAAAAAAAAAAAATCCGGTACCCATTCAAGGCTGAGGGAACATAGAAGCTATCGATCAGAGGGGAACCAACCCTAGTGGATTAAGTGGTATAGAGGTAAGACGTCGGCCTCTTGATAAGTAGGCCCCGGGTCGGTATCCCCACGGCTGGCGGTAAATTGTTTTTTTTTTCTTCAAAAATCGAAACCGTGGTTTCTTCGTGGTTGTCACCGTTCCCTGGTATAAGGGTCGTGAGATCCGATGTATAACGTTCTCCGAAAACGGTGGAAAGCAGGAGGTCCCGTGTGCACTCTTGCACGTTAAAGAACCCTCAGCTGTTGAAAATCGAAAAGAGTAGGTCGAAAATGGCTACCGTCAGGGCAAAAACTGCTACGCAAATCTACTAATCTACACCGGAGACGGATGTGTCGGGCCGAAGACGGATGTGTCGGGCCGGAGACGATTGTGTCGGGCCGGAGACGGATGTGTCAGCCGAAGACGATTGTGTCGGGCCGGAGACGGATGTGTCGGGCCGAAAGGCGCAGATATCGTGTTTTTTGCCGTAAACTAGAGACGCACCGCATCCATACTTACTTAATGAGTAAACACTAAGAAGATGAGCCCACAGTGTGGCCCCAATTAGTCCAGGTTACAAACCACGGCTCTGCAGTATTCCCTGTGATCACGACGACGATCAATCAAAGATTCCTGTTGTGATCTCCGCTCGCATCTTGCCTTCCATTTTTGTTTGTCCGTTCTTTATTATAGGGAAAACGCTTAGGCTGTGGTTATTGTGTATCAAATTACAGATTTCAATTGTAAAGTTACAAAAATAAACGTGTCGACAATATTTAAAATAAGATGAAACACGACACAGTGTTAATGATCATGCTAGCCAGATATTGTCTGCGAGCAGAAGAAGGGGTCAAAGACAGTTTGAATGTGCTATCAAGGATTGGTTATTATTGGTTATTAGTTATGGAAGGCCTCGGTATCACTGCAAACGAATTAAAATCCATAATTGCTCAACCGCCCGTGCCAGTGGAATCATCCGAATTACTAACACATCTCCCAAACAAAGAAAGGTAACTGTAGTCCCCATCGTAGCAGTCTCAGCACACGCCAAAAGACATAAGGCGAAACCGCGCAGAAAGCGACCACAGCCAACTGTTCCCTGTCATACGATATCATCATTCATCGTAAACAAGCGGGATATCGAAACAGGTTCAAAACGGATGAGACACACAGCTCACGGTGTGCACAGAGCACTTAACTCAGTAGCTCCCGCAACAAGCCGGACTTGGAATATGAGGAAACTGCAAGAAGGAACACTTTTCAGACATAGCCTTCAATGGTTCCTGCCGCCTATCCACCATATACCATGGAAGTTCGCGTCCTCCCGAAAATGATGATCGTCGTAGCACTTGATGATGTTAGGCCATCGTTGATGACTCCAATTCCAAACATATGCTCACACACAGTGGTGGTAAGTTATCATTCCCAATCCAACAGAAGCCATCTGACCTGTAGTTAGTAAAACCACAGAGAAAATATGATTTTGAGACCTTCACTGATTCACTCTTGGATGTAAATGTGTAGTTTACACAAGAGGAGAAGTTTTCAACTACATTGATCCCATTTAAGGCAATTCTGGGATAGCAAGGCAAGTCTCCTTTATAGCAGCAGAACTTGATGTTCTCTGCTCCCTTCTTGTAGCTGCTGCCACACGATTCTAATGTCTCATTAACTTGGACATCATTCAAGAACAATGTCAGATTAACATTCCATAGATCTGGCTCTGCTGATGAAGTGCTTGGTGCAACAGTTGTATCAATCATACAGGAGGCTCCTGGTTTGTGGTCATTAATATCACAGACGGCATATGATGTTGTTATATTCAGTATTTCTTTCTGGGGTGTAAATATGTGGCACACACATGGAGAGTGGTTTGTGGTCACAGTAATCCCATTAAAGGCAATTTTAGGGTAGCATGGCATAGCTGTGTCAGAACAGCACAATCCTATGATGTTTTCTGTGTTCGCTATAAAGCTGCTGCTGCTACACAATCCTGACCAATTATAGGTGTGGACATTATTCACTTGCAATAACAAAACTGCTTTGTTTACATCATATACCTCTGGAAGCGAATCATTTATGGGACTAATAGTACAATTTATTCTTCCATCGGGGATATCTTCCTTGAGTCCCCCCCCCCCCCAAAAAAAAAAAAATCTTTGGTTAAAAAGCACATATGCTTTTGAGTTAAACACAAAATGAGCCCACTTCATAGATTCAAAATGATCCTTGCCAATGCCACCCGTTTGCACAAGTTAGGTCCTTAGCTACCAAGGTCACAAATGAAGCCATCGAATTAAAGACTTTATCTACAGCGAAGGTTAACGAACTGTGAACAAACATTTATGTTCAAACCCTTGAATACATTTTCAAAAATCTGCCAACTCGCTGCAATAACAGATATCGTGGAATTCAAAGTAAACATTGCTTAGTCCATGGCTCGAATATAAATAAGCTGCCATTTTAACAGTATGTGGCAGTATAAAGGGTATAGTATAAAGTATCAAGGATATGGGTAACAGCGCCAGTAAAGGAAGAACAGAATCTAAAGATGGCGAATAGGTATGCACGAAGGGAAGAGGGCTGGCCACTAAATATATATTTCCTTCCTTCCTCCTCTCCTTCCTTTCTTTCATTCTTTATTTCTTTCGTACAACGCGTCTAATGTTCTTCATAATCCATGCCTACAATGACGTAAAGTGAGTATATGCCTTGTTTTGTTTATGTAGGCCCTTTGGTAAATGCAACAAGAGACGAACGTACAAAGTTTGTTAAATGTATCGCTAATTGTTATGTAACTACAGAGAACAGATGTATGTGCTGATATCAGGAGTTATATTATAGCTAGAGAATAACTACAGAGAACAGATGTATGTGCTGATATCAGGAGTTATATTATAGCTAGAGAATAAACATGTAATGAAATTTTAAGCGAGTGAGGATCGAAGAGACAACCCGGTACTCAAAAATGTCGTGCTGAAGTCGGATGTGTTGGGCCGAAAGGCGCAAATATCAACACTACACAGACACGCCCACTTAACGTCCTAGTAAGGGCGGATGACGAAGACTGATTAAGTCATCGAGCGGACGCAAGCAGCATATTGTTTCCCCATCGCCTTCTCTGTCTGCCTGGTTCTATGCCCCAACACAAAGTGGTCATAGCAATGGATGTAACAAGCGCGTACAACATATTAAATTTGGTTCTGTTACCGTTATAGACTCTATATCTATATCTAATAACACATGGAAGAAAAGACATTTCACAGTCGATGCTATTCCTCTCTTTAAACACAATTCTTAACACTTTTAGTACCGTGTTGTTGAGGTATGCAGCGCTGGTGAACTAACTGTACTTATTTTTAGTCTGGCTCATTTCTTTGCCAAAATTGTTAACAGAAAGTGAAACACGAAAAAAAAAACATTAAAAAAAACCCAACACAACTGATCAGTCGGGTCAGGTATGTGTCGCTTTTGTCGCTGAGCTTTCAGCAATGTCTAAACTACATGAATTCTCCACTGACTTAATCGTGACCCCGTCGCCTCCTTCCACGCACCCATCGCGGTCGTTTACCGGCTTATTAGCATAATTTATGCGACCGGACTACTTTTGACCCCGTCTATCATTGATCGGAGTTAGGAAAACCGCCTAAAATAGCACAGGCGAACACGTGATATGAAGAATTACACGTGTAAAACTATGTACACGCCTGTAATACAGTGGTATTTGTTTATTGTATGAATGGAAAAAACACCGGTGTTTACAACACATTACTTAGAAATAGTTTCCAGGCTTTGCCTACAAGTAAGTAGCTAGTATGTTTAGTATTTCAGACGTAACAGCCAGAGCTGTAAGTTAAAAGTAGGTCGACAAGCCGGTATTCAACAGGCAACTGGCTCGTTCACCCAACACTCAAGGTCTTCACTACGGAAAGGTTATCCTCCTAGAGATTGAGTTGCTAACGAAGTAAGACGTAAAAAAAAAAAAAAAAAAAAAATCGAACAGGAGGGGGGAAAAAAAAACAAGAGCCCGACTTTGAACTTCTAGAGTACATGCCTAGTCTGTGTGTGTGTTTTTTTTTTTTTTTTTTTTCATAAATGGTTTATGGTTCCCAGAGATATTGGCCTCAAGTGTTGTCTGCAGCAATGACCTTTATTTCTGCAATATTTTTGTGTGCTGTGTCCTTTGAGAATCTCAGGCAATACTTTTTGCAGATTGCGTGTAGTATTTGTTAAGGTTCAAAGATTGTATTTAACATTCTTATTTGATAGCCTGGCATGTCTACTATTGTGATTGGTATCGTTTAGTCTCTTCCTCACATTTCGTTTCATTTGCTTCTTCTCCAGCTATTCATTCCCCTCCTCTTTCCTCTCTCTCTGTTCTTCTTCTCCTCCGAAGTTTCATTCTTTTCCTCTGTTAATTCTTCCTCTTCTTCTTCTTCTTCTTCTTCTTCTTCTTCTTCTTCTTCTTCTTCTCATCTTTACCTATTTCTTTCTCTTTTATTTGTTCTTCTTCTCCTCCCAAGTTTCATTCTTTTCCTCTTTTAATTCTTCTTCTTCTCATCTTTACCTACTTCTTTCTCTTTTAGTTGTTCTCCCTCTCCTCCCACTTTTCATTCTTTTTCCTTCTTCTGCATCTTTCAAATGCACTTCCCCATCTCCCACTTTTCAATCGTTTCCTCCTCCTTCCTTTCTCATACCTTCTATTCCTCCTTTCTCTTCCTCTCTTTCTTCTTCCTAGTTGTAAAGGTTTATCTCGAAGACAAATCGTGACGTTTACCTCAACGAGACTGCACCTTTCTAGGGCCAGCTTTACCACCATTTATTCCACGAATCACGTGATCTCTTTTACCCTCTCTGGCAGGTAATCCCCGTCTTCCTCAATCTCTTCTCACTTGCCCAAACTGATACATCTGTTTCATGTACCAGCATATCGAAGTAGAATAGAGTTCTTGTCAGCTGTGATTCGCTGGCCGAGACACTAGCAGCTAGTGTTGGGTTCTTGATAGTCTGCCCCTCTTCAGAATGTTATAACTCAATAACCGTTTGGTTTTAATTGCTGAACTTTTGTATATCATCATCGTCATCATGTACCCTGCCGGTTGGCGTAGGCGATCATGTCCCTCCACAATCTTCTATCTACAGTGCATCGTATCAGTTCTGTTGTTGACTGTTTTCCATGCCATGACACCAAGCTATCCAGTATTTCTCTCTTTGTCGTCCGCGATCTCTCTTTCCTTTTATTTTGCCAGTTGTAACCAAGTATTCCAAGTTTCCTCTTCTCATGATGTGCCAAAAAAATGTTGATTGCTTCTTTCTGATGTTTTTTAAGAGCTCCCTTTTTGTGTTGGTCTCTTTGAGAACATCCTCATTTGTATATAAACTGTTTATGATCATGACGTTATAAAAAAAAAGCACATACATTGGAAACAAATAGAGGGTTTCAATTTTGTCTTATTTGCTACATATATATCATTATCATCATCATCATCATCAAGTACCGGGCCTACTGGCGTAGGTGATCATGTCACTCCACAGCTTTCGATCTCGGTAGCTATTTATCATTTCTTTTGTTGACCTTCTGCCAAGCCATTCTCTTAAGCTGTCTGTTATTTTTTCTCTTTGCTTCCCTCTATCTCTTCGTCCCTCAATTTTTTCCAGTTGTTACAATATATTCCAGTTGTTCTCTTCTCACATGGCCAAAAAATGATGATTGTTTCTTCCTATTATTGGAAATTAGCTCTCTTTTTGCTTTGACCTCTCTCAGAACATCTTCATTACTCTTCTTAGCTGTCCATGGTACTCTCAACATTCTTCTGTAAAACCACATTTATACAGACTGCAGTGATTTTCTTGTCTGTTGTCCTATTGTCCACGATTCGCATACATATGTTCAGACTGGCTCTACATAACATTCAATATTTATTAGATATATATATATATATAATACTCATAAACTCGTCAAATAGAATGATTACAGTTCCTACTGATTAACATTAAATACTTATTTGCAACCAAAAAAGAAATAATAATAATTGGCACGGTTTTTCAGCAGGATTCGTGCCGTCTAACCGCGATATCAAGGTTATATTGAAATCTGCCTGCGGGTTCTATTTAATTTCAAAGGCGTACAGCTAATTGTTTTTTCAATTCCGTATGTAGTGTTCACCCGTACAAACTTAATATTCTATTTGACTAGTACCATTATGCGTATTTTTTTTATTACCGCAAATAGAACAAAATTAAAACCATCTATTTGATTTCAATGGGATTTTTTTGTATAAAATGATAAGACAATAAAAAGTTTTCATACATAATTTCAACACATGAAACGAAACGGTTATTAAGTTATAGCATTTTGAAGAGGGGCATAAGTTTGGAACGGACTATAGCAGATCATTTTAGCTGTGCATCTTTGTCACAACCTCTTACCTCTACCTCAGTCGTTTTTTTCCCGAAAAACACACAAAATATAGGGAGAAATCTGGAGTTCTTGAAAGTGATAATAGATTTCAACAGTATGGACCTACAGGGTGCTTATTGAAGGTGATAATTGATATCTACACCCTGGACCTATAGTGAGTTTTTGAAGGTGATAATTGATATCTACAGCATGGACCTATAATGAGTTTTTGAAGGTGATAATTGATATCTACACCCTGGACCTATAGGGAGGTTTTGAAGGTGATAATTGATATCTACACCCCGGACCTATAGTGAGTTTTGAAGGTGATAATTGATATCTACACCCTGGACCTATAGGGAGTATTTGAAGGTGATAATTGATATCTACAGCCTGCGCCTATAGGAGTATTTGAAGGTGATAATTGATATCTACATCCTGGACCTATAGGCAGTATTTGAAGGTGATAATTGATATCTACAGCATGGACCTATAGGGAGTATTTGAAGGTGATAATTGATATCTACAGCATGGACCTATAGGGAGTATTTGAAGGTGATAGTTGATATCTACAGCATGGACCTATAGGGGGTATTTGAAGGTGATAGTTGATATCTACAGCATGGACCTATAGGTAGTATTTGAAGGTGATAGTTGATATCTACAGCATGGACCTATAGGGAGTATTTGAAGGTGATAGTTGATATCTACAGCATGGACCTATAGGGAGTATTTGAAGGTGATAGTTGATATCTACAGCATGGACCTATAGGGAGTATTTGAAGATGTAATTGAAATCAACAGCCTGGACCTATAGGGTGCATTGAAGATGTAATTGATATCAACTGCCTGGACCTATAGGGAGTTTTTGAATATGTAATTGATATCAACAGCCTGGACCTATATGTTGAACAACGGAAGAGGGAGTCGAGGTAAGCGACTCATAGCTGACTGCTGCCATCAGGAACAGTGAAACAGAACTTTCTATTTGTTAATTCAGTTTCCAGTCGTAGTCTAGTAGTCTGACCAAATGCGAGACATGAAAGATGGAAGGCCAATGTTCAGTCTGTAACTGATCAGGTATTATCTCTTGAAAAAGAAATGTAATCATGTCCCACATTTGATGAACAGAAAAGGGCTCTTGCGGCCATCACCGGTACCACATCAGAAGAAGTTGTATGGAGTTGGCATCAGTCTTGAGCTGACCACTGTTATCTATAGCAGCAGCGCCAGGGGGGAAGAACTGGATATCGCAGACAACTTCACACAACAATGACGCCTCCAGATGTGCGAGTTATAACCCAGCTGACGTCAGTCTCATCACAACTGCCCCTGCTCACAAGAGCTGAAAGCGTCACAAAAGCGGGGTAAAACCTCTCTGCCTTCTTGTGGGCTGACAACGCTTCCTTCGAACTAAAGTTTACTGTTCACATCTAAAGCTGTACACAGAATCTTCTTTTTCTGCAATCAGGATATCATTCAGACTTGGATTCCTGACTCTCTTAAGAAGGCAGCTGACTGTTTCAGTGATTCCGTTGCCCCGTAGGGTTTCTCCTCCATGGAGGTGGGTATGGGCCACATTGACCTCTACGCATAATAAAACGGAAATGACGTAATGAATTTCATCATGTTAAGCCTAAACTTAAAAAAATTATTCTAGTTATCTCATCATTGTTATGACCTTCCCCAACACGGAGAGCGAGGTGCAGGCTGTAAAAGTAAAGTCCCCCAGTCCCGCCAAGTGGCGTATAGGGAATATGGTGTTAGTGACCATACATTTTACAGACCTTCAGCACATGATTTTTGGGGTAATGTGGTCGGTATTACTCCCGTGCCGTTTTACTTTCCCATTAAAAAAACCAGTACCCATTAAACGCTGGGTGAATCGGAAGCCGTTGGTTGGGATCGAACCCTACCTCTTGTCCTTTGTAGTCCGGTTCACTAACCACTGAGCTATCGCGACTCCCTAGGTGCAGGCTGGGTCTACTATACTTAAAGCAGAAGCTTCATTTTGGTATCTCAAGACCTCTTACTACTACACAATTCCTAATCTGCTATCTGACTACCGCTGTCCTAATTGTCTGTGTTTCGGTGACTACTAAATCTACAACAGCTGCTGTCACCACAGCTACTGCTGATGTGGGCCTCGCTTGTTTATATGTTTTCTGTGTTTCATTAATTATTTGTTAACAGGTTGAGCAGATTAGTTTTCACTTTTTCTTTTTCCCTTGAAAATTAATACGGAATTGGGGTCAGCTGTGTATAAATTAAGTTGAGGGAGAAGGGGGCTATTCAGCGAGAGAGAATATACCGGATAAATGTTAAAACAAATAATTCTGGGGTGGGGAGGGAAGACAGAAATAACCTTTGGAGTTTCACGCGTTTAGTTCTGTCCTGGGTTTCTTTGGAGGATCGAATGAGTTGGGATGTGGCAGCACGTTGATATCAGTTTCTCTTTCTTTCTGGCGTTCATTCAATGCCTACTAAAGCAACAAAGAGCCAGCATCCGCCTTTAAAAGGATGTAAAGCAGAGAACCAATCACCATCATCATGCAGCATACAAATAAACAGGACAAATCTGAAACAAGTGTAACGCGTCAAATACTTGGGCACAATAATAACATTGGATGGAAGATGCACCACAGAAATAAACAGCAGCATATCTCAGGCCAAAATAGCATTTCAGAAAAATGAAAAATATCTTATGCAATAAATCTATGTCAATACAAATGAGAAAGAGAGTTCATCGGTGTTATATAGAACCAATTCTGACTTATAGAAGGGAATCATGGACAGTAGACAAACAAATTAAAATACGCCACAGAGATGTGATTTCTCAGAAAAATGTTGAAAGTTCCATGGACAGCTAAAAAGACTACAGAGAAAGTTCTCAAAGAGGCCAACACAAAAAGGGAGCTACTAAAAAACATCAGAAAGAAACAATTAACATTTTCCGAGCACATCATGAGAAGAGGAAAGTTGGAATACTTGGTTACAACTGGCAAAATACAAGGAAAGAGAGATCGTGGTCGACAAAGAGAGAGAATACTGGATAGCATGGTGTCATGGCATGGAAAAAAGTCAACAACAGAACTGATACGATGCACTGTAGATAGATTGTGGAAGGACATGATCGTCTACGCCAACCGGTATGACACATGATGATGATGATGAAAGTGGGCGTAGTTGCGCTACGTTGTAAGTTGCAGCTAGACTGTGAAGTTTGGTCCAAAGCTTCACAGTCAACTTCTGCGCGGTATTTGTGTGTATCGGGTTGGCTCTTCGATCCGTACTCGTTTAGCCAGACTTGAAGGTCTGTTTCCAGGGACACCGCTGGGAGTTGGAGCAATGTCTTGATCAGGTCTTGTTGTTCGTCGATCGTGACGCAGACAGTCAGCTGTAGGTCGCTGACTATGCTTAGCTCAGTTGCTGGACGGGAGTCTTGGCCCCATTAATATCATCATCATCACAATCACGTACCATACCGGTTGGGGTAGGTGATCATGTTCTTACACAATTCTCTATCCACAGCATATCGCATTAATTATCTTATAATCTCTTTTCCGTGCCTTGACATCAATCTATTCAGTATCTTATTTCTTCCTCGATCGCAATCCCTCTTTCCCTGTATTTTGACAGTTGTAAACAAGTATTCTAATTTTCCTCTTCTCATGATGTGCCCAGAAAAATGTTGTATGAATAATAAAGATAGTTTATTCCCGAAAAGTGTTCATAGATTTATGTTATAGTCATTAGTACACGTGTGAAAGACATAGCAAGAGATAGCAACTTTTTTAGTTTTTTTTTTAGACAACCCAGGTCTGTCGTGGAAAAATGGGAATATGGATTCTATCCTGCTTTGCGCTGTCTATTTTTTATCCTGTAGTTGATTCATCATCATCATCATTGAGTGCCGTCTCCGCATCGAAGGTTGGCTACCATGGAGCGCCATTCCACTCTGTCTCTTGCTTTGATGGTGCAAATTGTCATAGGTTGACTTGTCTATCTTTTGATGTTACTCGTCCATATTAGTCTTGGTATGCTTCTGCCTCTTTTACCTTATATTTTCCCATCAAATATTACTTTTATTAGGCTGTTGTGTCTTTTAACATGCCCCAAAAATTTCATTTATCTTGTTGTAATTGTGCTTAGTAGTTCTCTTTTCATTTTTGTTGTTTTAAAACTTCCTCGTTTGTTTTCTTTTCTTTCCATCCAATTTTACCTATTCTTCTATAAATCCCTGACCACATTACCCCAAAAATCATGTGCTGAAGGTCTGTAAAATATAGGATCACTAACACCATATTTCCCTATACGCCACTTGGCGTGACTTTGCGTTTACTTTTTTTTACTTTCTATAAATACACATTTCAAAGGCTTCAAGTTTCTGTTTTCTTGTCTAATGTCCATGTTTTTGCACCATACAGGAATATTGAGAAGATGTAACATTTTACTATTCTTAGTTTTAGCCCTGGTGTTATTTGTTTTGATGTTAGTATATTTTTCATAGCATTAAAATTACTTTTTGCACCTATTATTTTGTTTATTTCTATATTACTTGTGGATTTTTCAAAGCGTTGTAAACATACCTCTTCCCCTGAAATGATTCTTTGATTGGAAATACCTTGTTCCTGTTTTATGCTCCAAAACATGGTCTAAAGAGCTTTTATTGATTGATTGTTCTATGGCTGTTTACAAGCCACCGAGAGTGTACTTCATTACCCACCTTTACGTCCATGTTATCAGTAGGCAGAACATTAAACACCGAACCGCTGGGTGAGGGCTTATGAGAGTAGAACATTTTCCAATGTTTGTAAACGGGAACGCCACGTTGCCGAAATCTAAATAAACAAAAACATGAAGAATTTGATACGTTCGTTTACAGACAAATATAGGCATAAGCGCTATGTTAACCTGACACCGCTATTTCTTCTCTTCAGTGTTTAAATCTTTTGATCATGCCAACTTGACTCTTCTAAGTAAATTAGTAGTTGGCTGTTATTGCATAGTCGATCCTCAATATGTGTGTGGGTCCTGATTTTTTCCCCCCTAGACTTGCACAATGGCTAACACATTGCATCCTCAGAAGGCTGTATCTTGGTGTGATGTAGGGATTAACTCAACTCAACTCGTTGACTTAACTTAACTTAACTTAACTTAACTTAACTTAACTTAACTTAACTTAACTTAACTTAACTTAACTTAACTTAACTTAACTTAACTTAACTTAACTTAACTTAACTTAACTTAAGCCGTTTAAAATATCAATATTTATGCCAAACTTTTCAGAAGATTCACTGACTCCCATGCCTGCCTACGTTTCCCCCTCTTTCATTTAAAAGACCCCAGACCAGATAGTAAGAACTTGTGCCAAAGCAATGTGCCCCCACTTGTTTAGACATGCCGCAGGGATGGTTACAAGTCCGACAATTACAAATTAATTGCAGATCTGTCCGGCGCATAGACAGACCAGGCCCAGAGATGTCTGGGAACGCTATTAGTCCGAGATATACCTGATACATGGTTATCATGACATTTGGCGCGCGGGAAGTTGGTGAAAGAAATGGTTTCATCCATTGTGGATGAGTTATCTTGTGCTGAAGTGAAGGTGACATGAATAATGAATATCTCACTTCCTCTTCACTCGTCTGTCAAATAGCAGGACTTATAATGTCAATGAAATGTATACTAATTCTTGTCTTTGATAGCATCGTTAGCCCTTACTCCGTACCTCCGAATAGAAACTGCACAGGTAATGCATGCATTTTCTCTGTCTTTTCATTAAAAAGAAAAACAGAAGCCAGGATGACGGTGCGTACAACCTTTTTTTTGTTAAGTTACTTAATATTAATTGAAAAGAAGAGAAAACAAACGATAAAGTCTGAAAACAACTACAAATGAAAAGAGAACTACTAAACACAATTCAAACAAGACAAATGAGATTTTTGGGGCAATTTAAAAGACACAACAGCCTACTAAAATTAATCTTGGAGGGGAAAGTACAAGGTACATGACACAGAGTCAGACAAAGACTAACATGAACGAGTAACATCAAAAGATGGACACGTCAGACTATGACAATCTATATAACTAAAGTGCTGCTTTGAGATTAAAGAAAACATGACTCCTACAACACAAAACAGCGCCGATCTACGTAACAAAATATCTTACACTATACATGTATATATATATAAGCATCCTCAAGCGTTATACATTTAGAAAAAAAAAAGACGATCATAATTTTAAGGAGGACGTGAACTTCCGGTCAATATGGGGGATAGGCGGCAGGAACCATTAAAGGCTAGCTGTGAAAAGTTTTCCTTGTTGTAGTTTCCTCATATTCCAAGTCCGGCTTGTTGCAGGAGCTACTGAGTTAAGTGTTCTGTGCACACTGTGAGCTGGGCGTTTCATCTGTTTTGATCGTGTTTCGATATTCCGATTGTTTACAATGAATGATGATATCATATGATGGAGAGCAGATGGCTGTGTTCACTTTCTGTGCTGTTTCACCTTATGTCTTTTGGCGTGTGCTGAGACAGCTATGATGGGGATTACAACTACCTTTCTTTGTTCGGGAGATGAAATAGTAATTCGGATGATTCCACTGGCACGGGCGGTTGAGCAATTATGGATTTTAATTCGTTTGCAGTGATACCGGGGCATACCATAACAATTAATTATATATTATTACGTGATGTTACATTTTGGTCCTACATTTCCCAACTACAGACCACAGTAATGGGAAAACGCCGTAAAGATAGTTCTGTTACCAGCAAAGGTGAAGGTCAAAATATACTTGAAGTAGACAGATGGAGTCGGAGTTTGAAGAAGATGGGGAAATCATGGAACGATCTTTAGAAAATGGCAGAAAACAGGACGGATGGGAAAGTGTTTGTTGAAGACCTGTGCTACTCAGTGAGTTGAAATATAGAAGAAAACATCATCAGTGCCGATCTCGGTTACTTACAAGTTAGTCACAACAGAAATGAGATTTTAAGAGAAGTTGTAGGGGTGTCCAGACAGGACAAAATCAGAATATAAATAGGTCGTATCGATAGAGAAATGCAATCGATCTTCAGCGATCAGTAAATCTAGATTTAATGAAGAAAAAAAAAACGGATTGCTCTATTGGAAAATAAAACTAACTAGCACTGAAAGTGGAGCAAATGAACAGAGCGACAAATCCACAGCAGAGGCATCAAATCATGCTCCAGCACAAGCAGTCGTGGCCACAACCTCTAATTGCAAAAAAAAAAAAATTATGTTTTTCGTGTGAGTAAAGCGATGTTACTATAAATAGCGGTCTAGTCATCCCACGAGTTTCTGTCGCGTTGTCTGGCCTCAATGTGCAAGGCCAATTTGCTGAAACCCGAGCTGCGGGTTGAGGGTGTTTCTGTGACGAAACAGAAATAAAATTCTTTCAATAAACATACCAAACGTAAGAATGGGCGATGTTTCTTAACCACCAACACGAATGTGGACCACCAATCATTAAATTTAAGCTGATATTTGTGAATCTGTCCACTTCTTCTTAGCGTTGACCAGTTAAGTAGGCGTAGATGTGTTGTGTCGTTAGTTTACGACATAACTGTAATATCTGCTCTTTTCGGTCCGGCACATCCGTCTTCGGGATAGATTTTCTTATAAATTTGTGTCCGACAGCGGCCAGATTGCCCAGCTCCTTTCGGCTTTTTTAACTGCTAAGGGTTCTTTAATAGCATCAGTGCTCACGAGACTTCCTGTTTTCCGAGTAGACATGGAATCTCACTAACCTGAGAGGTTCTAGACATCGAATCCCACTACCCTGAGAGGGCTAGACATCGAATCTCACTACCCTGAGAGGGCTAGACATCGAATCTCACTACCCTGAGAGGGCTAGACATCGAATCTCATCACTCTGAGAAGGTTACACTTCGAATCTCACTACCCTGAGAGGGCTAGACATCGAATCTCACTACCCTGAGAGGGCTAGACATCGAATCTCACTACCCTGAGAGGGCTAGACATCGAATCTCACTACACAGAGACCGCTAGACATCGAATCTCACCACACAGAGACTCCTAGACATCGAATCTCACCACACAGAGACTCCTAGACATCGAATATCACTACACAGAGACTCCTAGACATCGAATATCACTACACAGAGACTCCTAGACATCGAATATCACTACACAGAGACCAGAAGAGGTTAAAGCCACGAAGAAACCACGGGTTCCATTTAATTAAAAAATTCCCACGCCACCACCCCTCCACCCCCACCCTTTCTTAATGGTGAGAATCAAACTCTGAACCTTAGTGTCCACAGGCCGGCATCTTACCTATAGACCGCCCATTCTCCTTTTAGCTTTGATTTTCGCATACAATTGTTTTACACGTGTGTGAGTGCCATTGATTTAAAGTAATATAAAGTTATTTGAAAATGTTGACGTCTTCACTAATAGCTCTCCCTCTCTCCCTCTCTCTCTCTCTCTCTCTCTCTCTCTCTCTCTCTCATTCACTATTGGTTTTGTGCTTGGCGCGATCAGAATGCCAGTCAAGTTGCAAACCCATTAAGTCGTTTCTTTGAAAACGGACATACCAAGAAAGCAGTTAACCGTTTCTTTTCTGAAACCAACACGGCGCTGTGAACACCTTTGGAGCAGCCAGAACTACAATACAGTGGCTTGTAATGGCTAATGCTCTTAAAGAAAATTGCAACCCCGAAGCGGGGCAATAAAACGAAACCGGGTGGAAATAAATGTCAGTCAGTGATGACACGTTCAATGAAGGAAAGATGGCGAGAAATGTTGGTGGATGCGGGTATAATTTAAATCCAAAGAGGAGAAACTGTTGCTGGGGTTATAACCAAGGGAAACAAAAGTGACAACACAACCTGCCCGGCACAATTAGCGGAAGCCTTATTAAAGACACGTCATGAAATGTCGGGTGTTATTTCAGCCATCGGACGCTTCCGGGTAAATGCCCAACCACAGGCCCTCGTATCCACGAGTAGGCCCTCGTTGGTAGACAGAAGAGATTAATTAAAGTGTGAGGTAACAACGTTTCTTTCTCTATTTCATTCTTTACGCTAAACAATAAATTATACTTCTTTTGTCCCTCATTTTTTGCTGTCGATACATCTCTCCATCTCTCTCTCTCTCTCTCTCACTCTCTCTCTCTCTCTCTCTCTATATATATATATATATATATATATATATATATATATATAAAATGGCCTGGAACAACACGAAATTTAACGCTGAAGACCAAACTCTTATATCAAACGTGTGTGCTTAGCACACTATTATATGGATCTGAAACCTGGACAACATACTCAAATCACGAAAAAAGACTAAATGTCTTCCATATGCGATGTCTCCGCAAAATAATGCACATCAAATGGCAGGACAAAATAACCAACGTAACTGTCCTGCAACGTGCTAAGACCCCAACAATCATGTCGATGCTCAGATGTCGAAGACTAAGATGGCGGGGGCACGTCCAGCGAATGGAAGAAAAAACGCATTCCCAGGCAAATACTATATGGTGAACTAACTAACACACGGAAAAAGACAAATCGGCAGACCTAAACTACGATATAGAGATATCTGTAAATCATCTCTGAAAGACTTCTCCATCTGTGAAAATGACTGGGAACATATGACAAGTGATCGCACATCCACATCGTGGAGAGCATGCATAAGGAATAGCATAACATCATTTGTGACTGTGCTAAGGGCAAAACTTAGAAGAGAAAAGACTCACGAAAAAGGATAGAAAACCCTGTGGATCAGTGGGGGTGACTTACTCATTCTGTGGCCGTGTGTATTTGTCAAACATTGGTAGAATTAGCCACGAGAGAAGCTGTTAAACAAAAACAAAACTTCAAAAAAAAATACACAATAGCCTCCACTAGACCGTCTGACACGACGAAAAGGGCCGAAGATATATATGGCCCTTTTCGTCTTGTCAGACGGTCTAGTGGAGGCTATTGCGTATTTTTTTGAGGTATTGTTTTTGCCGAACAGCTTCTCTCGTGGCTAATTCTACCAATGTTTGACAAACACACGCGGTCACATAATGAACAGGTCAGGCTCGCTGATCCACAGGGTTTACCATCCTTTTTTATGAGTCTCTTCTCTTCCAAGTCCTGTCTTAGCACAGTCTCAAATGTTGTTATACCGTTCCTTATACGTGCTCTCCATGATGTGCGATCACTTGCCAGATGTTGCCAGTCGTTTTCACAGATGGAGAAGTCTTTCAGAGATGATTTACAGATATCTCTATATCGTAGTTTAGGTCTGCCGATTTGTCGTTTTCCGTGTTTTAGCTCACCATATAGTATTTGCCTAGGAATGCGTTTTTCTTCCATCCGTTGGACATGCCCCAGCCATCGTAGCCTTCGACTTCTGAGCATCGACATGATTGTTAGGGTCTTAGCACGTTGCAGGACAGTTAAGTTGGTTATTTTGTCCTGCCATTTGATGTGCATTATTTTGCGGAGACATCGCATGTGGAAGACATTTAGTCTTTTTTCCTGGTTTGAGTATGTTGTCCAGGTTTCGGATCCATATAGTAGTGTGCTAAGCACACATGTTTGATATATTAGGAGTTTAGTCTTTCGAGTTAGTTTCGTGTTGTTCCATGCCCTTTTTGTGAGTTTGCCGAAGGTCGTAGCTGCCTTACCAAAGGGCCGAAGATATATATATATATTATGTGTTAATCCATTTTTCACTGGCAGCCGTGCGCACAGGGGTCCCTCGCCGCACAGGCAGATAACTCCTACTTCGGAGGTACTCATGTTTTTTCCGTCGATGAGTAACTGACGTTTCAAGCCGGGCCTCGCTGCTGAGACCAGGGGTGGTTGTCTCAGAGAGAAATCATAAATAAAATCTCAACCGGTGTAGCCGAGATTTGAACCCGCAACCTCTCTGTCCCGAGGACGGCGTCTTACCTCGAGACCTACCAGTCCCCGTGGACTTGGAATATGAGGAAACTGCAACAAGGAACACTTTTCATGCATAGCTTGCAATGGTTCCTGCCGCCTATCCACCATATACCCCGAAGTTCACGTCCTCCCGAAAGTGATGATCGTCTTATTTCTTTAAAAATGTATAGCGCTTGATGATGTTAGGCCATCGTTGTTGACTCCAATTTCGAAAATCTAAACACACAGTTAGTCGTCAGATTATCCCCGTCGCACATCAAACAACAGACCGTAAGAATAGCGTACGGCCGGTCTAGGGATTTACGATGAGCCATTACAATGACGTAGCACACATAATAATGTCGGACGCACTGCAATGACGCGCCCTTTACAATCCTGATTACTCTAGTGAATGAAGCCTACGACGAACAGAGCACGGTGCAAATTCCCTAAAGAGATAAAACTGCGGCTGACGAAGCATTTCACATTAATAAGTAACAAGGAAATAACTTGCGTCAAGCAAATCCAACAACGGTCATGAATAGCACTAATGTGACGAAAAGCGCAGAACACGCCTAGACGATGGAAGGTCGCATTCACAACACTTGATTTGTCGAAAATAGAATATGGCCGGCGTACGACATTGTTTTATCGCAGCAGATGTAATAAGTAGATCATCATCTTGACTTTAACGCATAGGAGTGCAATGGAGAACCGAAATTAATCAGACATCGAATGCACTTTCTGCAGCGATCGAGAGAACGTGGACTTGATGCGTCATCTTAGAAACGGATATCCGCTTTATCATTTAAAATGGTAACCAATACGCCTAACAGTTCTTGCACTGAAAGTTACCAGCAACTCATAGCTGACCGCTTTTGTTAAGACCAGCATCAACGAGCGACCAAGACCTAGACACATCTACTTGTAGTGTTTCCGGAAGCAGACTTTCAAGTCTGACTGAGTGACTAGGAATCGAAGAAGGAAAGCAAGCCTGTACACCAAACACGTCTTTATTGTCGGATTCATTCTAGGGGGTTATCATGCACTATTTATAACCAGAGTCGTGTCATTAGTGTGGGAGAGATAACCTCTTTTCATGTATCCTGCACGCACGTACCAGAGTAGGTATGTTAATGTGGGGTCAGCTCTATCAGCGTGACCTGATATCTGTGTACTGGTTCAAATTCCCTCATTTCAACTCTTCGTCAACGTCCTTGGAGAGCGGGTGGCCAAATCGATAACTTTTCGGACTTCAAACCAGGAGAACACGGGTTCGAATCCCGATAGTGTCAAACGTTTTTTTTTTATAGCGGGGGGGGGGGGAATAAAGACTCAGATCCGAACACCTCGTGGCGACTGCACTGGACAAGCGACCGTTACTCTCCAGTTTTACAATCCCCGCTGGCAGACACCAGTAATGACATAAAAATGATCTAAATTTATAATAGCCCCCCCCCACCCTCCCCCCAGAGACTCTAACCACTGTTGTCGAGCACAGCCAGTTGTGAACTTTTTGAGCATACACATTGAGTCAGTGAGGCACATTAGCATGGCTAGAAAAACACAAGCGTGTTATTAACATAATATGGAGACAGCAAAACACAGATACATGTGGGTTATGAGATATCAGGAGACTGATTCAAACCGTCCAGCTCTCCAGGTGTTTATTAACGTGGTATCTTATCAAATACCCAATTCTCTTATACAACAAATATATGGCAATAGAAGTGAGAAAGAGAGTTCATCGGTGCTATATAGAAATAATTCTGACCTAAGGAAGCGAATCATGGACAGTAGACAAACAAATAAAAAGACGATTAGAAGCCACAGAGATGAGATTTCTCAGAAGAATGTTGAAAGTTCCCTGGGCAGCTAAAAAGACCAATGAGGAAGTTCTCAAAGAGGCCAACACAAAAAGGAACTGCTAAAAAAACATCATAAAGAAACAATCAACATTTTTGCGGGCACATCAAGAGAAGAGGAAAGTTGGAATACTTGGTTACACCTGGCAAAATGAAAGGAAAGAGAGATCGCGGACGACAAAGAGAGAAAATACTGGATAGCTTAGTGTCATGACATGTAAAACAGTCAACAACAGAACTGATACGATGCACTGTAGATAGAAGATTGTGGAAGGACATGATCGTATGGCACATGATGATGATCTTATCAACAACAACCACAAACACTCGGCGCTCAAATAAATTATATGCCCTCGTTCTCCACTTGTTAACAAACCGCTAACTAGTGTCTCCCTACCTCGTATCGAACCTCTAGAGTTATAACACTGTCGTGACGGACCAATACTTTGTAACATTCTTAACCTGTTCTACCCGTGGGGACTGGTTGATCTCGAGGTAAAACGCCTGCCTCGAGACAGAGAGGTTGTGGGTTCAAATACCGGCTGCATCAGTTGGGATTTTTATTTATGATTTCTTTCTGCAGCAACCAGCTTTGGTTTCAGCAGTGAGGCCCGGCTTAAAACGTAAATTACTCTTGGACGGAAAAAAAATATGAGTACCTCCGAAGACAGAAGTATCTGCCTGTGCGATGAGGGACCCCTGTGCACACGGCTGCCAGTGAAAAACAGATTAACACGCAAAAATTCAGTTCCTAGTCTCTAGGGACGTAATCAGTGGTAAAAAGCTGGCGAACGAAAAAAATATCTATTCTACCCGAAATATTCTCTGTAATCATAGCTGTCATAACAGACAGGTGTCTATCTAAACTAACACTATCGGGACCTAGATGTTGTCAGCCTTTGAAGATGTTATTCTCTCTTCACAAGTGAATTCTCCTAACTACCCAAATGCGACTGTATCCTTTTGATATCTGGTCAGGTTCTCATAATATCCAACAAAGAAAACTATCTTTCATTATTTAGGTGTACTATATGCACCTTGACTTTCAGAAGATGACCTTCAACTGACCTTTGATATTTATTTTTATGTCTTACAATCTATAAAGTCATTCCCCCATTCCACACTTCTATTTTTAATTCCTTATAAACTAAACTTTGGTACGCTTGCTGAAGTCGGGTGTGATTGACCGAAAGGCACAAAACACCGTTGTTTGTTGTAAACAACAATACATCATCTTTACGCCCATTTAACGCCCTCTAGAGGGCGGACAAGGCAGTGGCGCCCTGCAGTAGCAGAACTGGAAGCTGTCAGCGACCCACAGCTGATGGCTTGATCCAGGATTGGTGAACCATAACTTGCCATACCCTACTCCACCCCTTCGCGGGTCTTCCAGAAACAGACTAATCTGTCAAGTCTGGCTAGGCAAGATCGAAACAGGAAGACAGCCCGGTACTCAAAAATAAATTGCTGGTCGGATATGTTGGGCCTAAAAGGGCGCAAACATCACAGTTCTACTACAAACTACAACACAGCATATATACGCCCCCGTAAGGTCCTTCTAATGACGAAGAAAACGATCAATTTCTTTATTAGAGGAACTGGTTGGTCTAGAGACAAGACGCCGGCCTCGAGACAGAGAGGTTGTGGGTTCAAATCCCCGTTACACCGGTTGGGATTTTTATTTATGATTTCTCTCTGCAGCAACCACCCCTGGTCTCAACAGTGAGGCCCGGCTTGAAACGTCAATTACTCATCGACGGAAAAAATATGAGTACCTCTAAAGTCGGAGTTATCTGCCTGTGCTGCGAGGGACCCCTGTGCTCACGGCTGCCAGGGAAAAATTGATTAACATGCAAAATTCAGTTCCTATTAAAAAAGCTGGCGAACGAAAAAAAAATTCATTTAGTAGTCATCGGATGAACAACAGAAGGAAAAGAGGGCGGATGATGAAGAGGAGTAGCCGTCGGGCTGATGGAGATGAAATAGTTAAATGTTATGTTATATTAGGATCCTCACTGCAATCCAGACACACCCATAGGTGCTCCGACCAAGCAGCGCCTGCTAGGTCTACTATTTTCGACTGTTAACTGCCGAAGGTATATGAACTGATGCAGAATGCACACAGGACCTGTATTTCCCGTTTGATCAGAGAGACCTAAATATCGGCTCTCACTAACCGAAGACGAGCGAAGGGTAAAGTATCAAAGGAATCACGCACTCGAATTTTTAAAAAATCTCACCGCTTTAGTCTTTCCGTACGTGTCGAATCATTGTGTGCCATGCCGATTTTGTCCGTGTACGTTTCGTCGCACAGTGCGTCACTCTAAATTTAATTAGTGTGAACCGTCATCAAACCATATTTTTTTTTACATGTCTTGTATCATCTTGGTATTAGTGAAATCTAATACCTTGTTCAATTATCTAACAATTCATAAATAATATGTTATATGTTAGATAAATAGAAATATGTTAATTCATTCTTAAAACCATGAAAAATGTTATCTCTGAAATCTCTTCCGTTGCATCGATACAAAGCTTCCATTCAGAAAGAGTTAAATCGGGATTCGAATCGTGGACCTTCTTCTTCCGGGTCCAACGTTTTACCTTCATACCACCCAGAACCACCAATAATAAAATTCAAAAAGTTTGAGTTATTTCTTCTGTTGTCCTATTGAGTTTATTCTTCCAACGGTGTCTGTCTAGTCCTATCAACATAATTAATCCTCTTAATACCATCGTATCGGGCACATTAGGTCATCACCAAAGACGCTCTACAACAATTACTTAATGAAATAAACATGACAAGCAAAAAATATAAATTAGATATGAATATAAAAAAGACTAAAACTATGATCATAAGAAAAGAAAATTCTCAAGACCTACAAATAAATATCCCAGTTGAAGGAATACACTTGGAGACAGTTCAGAGCTATAACTTACCTGGGACACACTATAACCAGTGATGGAACATGTAAAACTGAAATAAACAAAAGAATAGGTATGGCAAAACGTAATTTTAATGTCATAAAAAATATACTAACATCAAAACAAATAACACCACGGCTAAAACTAAGAATAACAAAATGTTACATCTTCTCAATATTCCTGTATGGTGCAAAACCATGGACATTAGACCAGAAAACTGAACAGAAAATTGAAGCCATTGAAATGTTGATTTATAGAAGAACAGGAAAAATTGTATGGAAATAAAAGAAAACAGACGATGACGTTTTAATAGAACTAAAATTGAAAAGAGAACTACTAAACACAATTAGAATAAGACAAATGAAATTTTGGGGCATGTGAAAAGACACAACAGCCTAATAAAAGTAATATTCTTTCTTTCTTTCTTTCTTTCTTTCTTTCTTTCTTTCTTTCTTTCTTTCTTTCTTTCTTTCTTATTCTATCTTTCTTTCTTTTATTCTACCTTTCTTTCTTTCTTTCTTCTGCGGTCACATTTAGAAGTCTAGTTATCTATAATTCTTTCGCTGCAAATATCGTTTGTTATGTAAATGTTATTTAACACAATTTTTGTGGGTAGTTCTTGCAGTTCCCAATATAATTTTGCATATAGCGTTATTTCTATGGACCGATGTGTTTTCCTCAGTCTACTATATTCTACATTATATACATGTACTTCTATTCTATATTATATGCTATATGTACTTCTATTCTATATTATATGCTATATGTACTACATTCTATATTATATACTATATGTTAAACATGATAAATTTTAATATATATATATATACTATATGTACTACATTATTTATTATATACTATATATACCATATACTATATCCTATATTATATACTATATGTATATTCTTTTCTTATATACTATATGTACTACATTCTATATTATATACTATATGTACTATATATTATATACTATATGTACTACATTCTATATTAAATACTATATGTACTACATTCTATTTTATATACTATATGTACTACATTCTATATATATATATTTACTACATTTTATATTATATACTATATGTACTACATTCTATATTATATACTATATGTACTATATATTATATACTATATGTACTACATTCTATATTAAATACTATATGTACTACATTCTATCTTATATACTATATGTACTACACTCTATATTATATACTATATTTACTACATTTTATATTATATACAATATGTACTACATTCTATATTATGCACTATATTCTACATTATATATTATATACTATATATACAACAATCTATATTATGTACTATATGTACTACATTCTACATTCTATATTATATACTATATTTACTACATTTTATATTATATACTGTATGTACAACATTCTATATTATGTACTATATGTACTATATTCTACGATCAATTATCTGTTCACGTATGTGTGGCATTGTTGTAGCAGATGTACAGCAGTCATTTTGCATGTGCCACTATCACATTCATCAAAGGTTCCTATTGTTACGGTGTTGAAAAGGTGGTACTTCAATCTGTAGTGGCCTATTACTCGTTCTTTTCTGTTGAGCTGGCAGTAGTCATCACTTTCTTCTGGTAACCCCGTCGCTCTGTATTCCATTTCCCCATACATGTCTTCCTAAAACATTAACCCTTAGGAGCCGGAAATTGGAAAGATCAGCTTCCTGAAAA
The DNA here is from genome assembly GCA_032433765.1 of Megaustenia siamemsis. NCBI lineage: Eukaryota > Metazoa > Mollusca > Gastropoda > Stylommatophora > Ariophantidae > Megaustenia > Megaustenia siamemsis. The sequence goes on along the minus strand of JAVIAB010000160.1, from coordinate 18,615,431 downwards.
CACTGAAAGAAAACAAAAAATCAACTCTTATCGTAATCAAATTAATCATAATTCTTTCTTTCTTCTTCTTCTTTCTTTCTTTTCTAATTTCACTGATACCTAAAAGGTGTCGTGGTTATGTCACTTGTCGTTCTGAAATTCTGACCAGGTGGCCAAACTATTTAAGTGGTTGTATCAAATTAATGAGTTTCTAAATATACCACATTTAAGACTCTCGCGAATTTGCGACTCGCACACTCTGATGAGGTATATATGTCATTGCAAAATAGACAGCAGAAATAATCAACACTTAGCTAATAAGATAAGGGTGGTTAACAATAACACTCACACTCTGTATTTAGCACGCCCATGACTCAGAAATCTTGCAAAGAACGAAATACTCTTATCTGTCGGATGAGCTACGTGTGAGATTGGAGTTATCTGCCACATAAATAAATACGATAATCCAAAGTCCCTTTTAGCCTCAGTAAATTTTACGAGCATATTTAATTCATTAACAATTTATGGATATTTTGACGAAAGAATGAAAGGAATTAGTGGGTCATCATCATCATCAAACTGGTTAGGGTAGCGACTCATATCCTTCCACAATTTTATACCCACAGTACGTGGTACCAGGGAGCCGCGATAGCTTAGTGGTTAGTGAACTGGACTACAAAGGACAGAAGATCGGGTTCGATGCTGATCGACGGCTTCCGGGTTCAACAGACCCTGAATGGTACCGGATATTTTAATGGGAAAGTAAAGCGGCACGGGCGCAATACCGACCACATTACCCCAAAATTCATGTGCCGAAGGTCTATAAAAATTATGGTCACTAACACCATATTCCCTATACGTCACTTGGCGTGACGGGGTTATTTACTTTTACAGTACATTGTATCAACTCTGTTGGCATTTTTCCTTGCAATGACACCAAGTTATCCAGTATCTTTTCTCATTGTCGTCCCCGACCTCTCTGTCCCTCTATTTTGCCAGTGGTTTTAATTGGTGTCTGGATGGTTAAAAAGAACTCAAAAAGATCAATCTTGGCAAATGTATTTTTGTTTCTTCTTCTCCTTCTTTTCTTCCTCTTCTCCTACTTTTTCTTCTTCTTCCTGGTCTACTTCTACTGCTGCTGCTACGTTCTCCCGACGATTACATTTCTTCGTCCGTCCTTAGAAGAACATTAAGTGGACATGAATGCGTTATTGTGGGAATGACGTCATGATGTAATATCCACGATTGTCGTCCACACAAATGTGAACAGAGTTTTTGGAGATTGTATAGCTTGTCATTTGCTTCAATATCTGTCTAAATTAAGTTTTGTTCACTAATCCTGACGCAAGCGGTCAGCTAGGAGTTTGAAGAGCACTTTTATCCCAGTTACAGTTGGGTGTCACCCTGTTTCCATGTCCCTCTGTCACATGTCCTCCGACTTGGTTCTCTGTCTCCTGGTCCACCTATCTACCTGTCTCTCTCGTTCCTTGTCCCTCAATCTACTTGTCCCTTGACTTGTCTATCTGACAATCCATCCACCTATCTACCTGTCTCTCTCGTTCCTTGTCCCTCTATCTACTTGTCCCTTGACTTGTCTATCTGACAATCCATCCACCTATCTACCTGTCTCTCTCGTTCCTTGCCCCTCTATCTACCTGTCCACCGACTTGTCTATCTGACAATCCATCCACCTATCTACCTGTCTCTCTCGTTCCTTGCCCCTCTATCTACCTGTCCACCGACTTGTCTATCTGACAACCCATCCACCTATCTACCTGTCTCTCTCCTTCTCTATCCCTCTACCTACCTGTCCTCCGACCTGTCTATCTGACAATCCATCCACCTATCTACCTGTCTCTCTCGTTCCTTGTCCCTCTATCTACTTGTCCCTTGACTTGTCTATCTGACAATCCATCCACCTATCTACCTGTCTCTCTCGTTCCTTGCCCCTCTATCTACCTGTCCACCAACTTGTCTATCTGACAATCCATCCACCTATCTACCTGTCTCTCTCGTTCCTTGCCCCTCTACCTACCTGTCCTCCGACCTGTCTATCTGACAACCCATCCACCTATCTACCTGTCTCTCTCCTTCTCTATCCCTCTACCTACCTGTCCTCCGACCTGTCTATCTGACAACCCATCCACCTATCTACCTGTCTCTCTCCTTCTCTATCCCTCTACCTACCTGTCCTCCGACCTGTCTATCTGACAACCCATCCACCTATCTACCTGTCTCTCTCGTTCTCTATCTACCTGTCCTACGACCTGTCTATCTGACAACCCATCCACCTATCTACCTGTCTCTCTCCTTCTCTATCCCTCTACCTACCTGTCCTCCGACCTGTCTATCTGACAACCCATCCACCTATCTACCTGTCTCTCTTGTTCTCTATCCCTCTACCTACCTGTCCTCCGACCTGTCTATCTGACAACCCATCCACCTATCTACCTGTCTCTCTCGTTCTCTATCCGTCTGCCTACCTGTCCTCCGACCTGTCTATCTGACAACCCATGCACCTATTTACCTGTCTCTCCTGTTTCCTTGTCCCTCTATCTATCTACCTGTCCACCGACTTGTCTATCTGACAACCCATCCACCTATTTACCTGTCTCCCCCGTTTCCTTGTCCCTCTATCTATCTACCTGTCCTCCGACTTGTCTATCTGACAACCTATCCACCTATCTACCTGTCCTCCGACTTGTCTATCTAATAACCCATTCATCTATCTACCTGTCCTCCGACTTGTCTATCTGACAACCCATCCACCTATCTACCTGTCCTCCGACTTGTCTATCTGACAACCCATCCACCTATCTACCTGTCTCTCCTGTTTTCCTGCCCCTCTATCTACCTGTCCTCCGACTTGTCTGTCTAACAACCCATCCACCTATCTACCTGTCTCGCCTGTTTTCCTGCCTCTCTATCTACCTGTCCTCCGACTTGTCTGTCTAACAACCCATCCACCTATCTACCTGTCTCTCCTGTTTTCCTGCCTCTCTATCTACCTGTCCTCCGACTTGTCTGTCTAACAACCCATCCACCTATCTACCTGTCTCTCCTGTTTTCCTGCCCCTCTATCTACCTGTCCTCCGACTTGTCTATCTAACAACCCATTCATCTATCTACCTGTCCTCCGACTTGTCTATCTAACAACCCATCCACCTATCTACCTGTCTCTCCTGTTTTCCTGCCCCTCTATCTACCTGTCCTCCGACTTGTCTATCTGACAACCCATCCACCTATCTACCTGTCTCTCCTGTTTTCCTGCCCCTCTATCTACCTGTCCTCCGACTTGTCTGTCTAACAACCCATCCACCTATCTACCTGTCTCTCCTGTTTTCCTGCCCCTCTATCTACCTGTCCTCCGACTTGTCTATCTGACAACCCATCCACCTATCTACCTGTCTCTCCTGTTTTCCTGCCCCTCTATCTACCTGTCCTCCGACTTGTCTATCTAACAACCCATTCATCTATCTACCTGTCCTCCGACTTGTCTATCTAACAACCCATCCACCTATCTACCTGTCTCTCCTGTTTTCCTGCCCCTCTATCTACCTGTCCTCCGACTTGTCTATCTAACAACCCATCCACCTATCTACCTGTCTCTCCTGTTTTCCTGCCCCTCTATCTACCTGTCCTCCGACTTGTCTATCTAACAACCCATTCATCTATCTACCTGTCCTCCGACTTGTCTGTCTAACAACCCATCCACCTATCTACCTGTCTCTCTGTCTGTCCCTGTTTCCCATTTCATACCTGTCCTCGAATTTCTCTCTCTACATCCTCGTCAGCCTACCCAATTACCTTCACATCTCCGATATTATCTCTCACCATTACCCTATTCTCAGCTCACTCTAAACCCAGTTCACAAGATCGTATCTCCTAAATCTCCCCACGGCAGCACACACCAGATGTTACATCTCCCTTCCTTTCATTTTCTACTGGAACAAAACCACGCACATTAGACGGCTGCCATCACACCGACTAAGGCCAAGAATGCACAAGATGAGTTGTGCACTACTTTTGTTTCCTGTTTTTGTGGTCTTTGTGTACCAGCGTTCACTCCTGGATCCACGCTTAGCTTGTCAGCTGCTCCTTGCTAAATATGAACATTCATAACATAGGCGTCGACTCACTCATTCAATTGAAGAAAAGGAAGAAGAATAAGAGGTAAAATAAACACAGGGGGGAAAGAAGACGACTACCAAGAAGAGGTAGAGAGGGTAAACATAGAAAAAAAGGGAAAGAAGGAGAAGTAGCAGAAGAAGAAAAAGAAGGAAAAAAAGAGAAGATGAAAAATAAGAACGTGGAAAGAAAGACGGAAAAAAAGTACAAGAAAAGAACAACCAGAACAAGAAAAAAGAACAACCAGAACAAGAATAATAATCAAGAGAAGACGAAGGAAAAGAAGAAGCGAAGAACACACAGAAGGAAAAGTAGAAGTTGAAGAAGAAAAAATAGCAGAAAAAGAGAAAGGAAGAGAAGGGAAATGAGAAGAAAAAAAAGTAGAAGTAGAAGAAAAAAAAAAGAATAAGAAGTAGAAGAAGACGAAAGAAAAGTAGATTCGGAAAATTAAAAAGTTATGACATTAATAGACCTGGTCTCCGCTACATTTAGATTTTAGAGTGTCAAGAGATTAGAACGGCCATCGCTCCATTTAGAACTTATATTGTCAAGAGATTAAAACGGTCACCTCTCGATTTACAGTTTAGTTTGTCAAGAAGTTAGAACGGGCACCGCTGTCTTTAAAGTTTAGAGTGTTAAGAGGCTTGAACGGCCACCGCTCCGTCTAGAGTTTAGAGGTCTTGACACAGAAATACTTGCTTCATGGGAAACGTCTGACGATCATATTATAGTCCGTCATGAGAAACGAGATTGCCAATATTATCACTCTTATCGTTAAGTGCCAAGCATTTTATAATAACGGCATTAAGTACAGTCCATTGTTTGTCCATTTTCCACAACAATCAACCCAGTGAGTCTGTTTTCCTGGTTCATTTCCCCTTGGAGGAAAGGAAGGCAAACAGGCAAGGCGCAAGGATGGCTAAGCTAGAATGCGAACCAATTCAGAGGAAGAGGTATGTTTACAGCACTCGGAAAAAATGACAAATAATCAACAACAGAAAAAACAAACAAAGAACAATATATGGATCGGAGCAGGATCGAACCGTACTCAGTGGCACAGCGCCTTGCCACGAAAAGCCAAACCATCGCGGCTCTTCTAGTAAGGATCGAAGGGAATAGGAATCGAAGAGGTAAGGCAGGCCTGTACTCAAAAATGCCGTGCTGAAGTCTGATGTGTTGGTCCGAAAGGGGCAAAAAATGACAACACAACGTATTACGCCCAATTAAAGCTTTTTTAAGGTCTAAGAACGAAGTGGATTACCCATTCCCCTAGTAGCCATGCTTGCTGGTGCCCCATGGCTAAAGGAGTACACCTCTTCGTCATCCACCATTAAAAGGACGTTAAGTGGGCGTGTCTGCGATGTGTTGTGGTTTGCAGAATAACTGTGATATTTGCGTCTATCGATCCATCTTCAGCACGACGTTTTTGAGTACCGGGTTGTCTTCCCTCTTCGATCCCTACTCGTTTGCCCAGACTAGACAGGTTAGTCTGTTACTGCAGGCACCACGGAGAGGTGAATAAGGGTCTGGATAGTTCTGGTTCACTGATCCTGAATCAAAAACCATCGGCTGTGAGTCGCTGACAACTTCGAGCTCTGCTGCTGTGAGGCGTGCCTTCACATCCCCTAATAGCCACCATGTGAACGCCAGAAAGAAATAGAATAGAAATCCCCAAGTTACTGCATAAGACATATTTTCAGAATTCACTCATCTGCCACAGTGCACAGAGTGGCCATTAATGACTATTCTCAGCTGCGGAGTCGCTAGAAGCCATGTTGCCAATACATTCGCAAAGACTGGCTATAGAAAAGCCCCTAACAGTCCCGTGCAAAGAGCTACAGAAAAGTCATGTCTAATAAAAAGAAACAAACGCAGAACGAAGTAAAAGTAAACGCTACAAATAAACAGAATTCGTCCGCATGAGGTCCTGGAGCTTCCTAATAAGTTTCTTTTTATTATATTTTCACTTTCTTAATTTTTACTAGTTTTAGTTACTTTCTAATATGTAGTTAGATTATGTTTCCCTCCTGTGTTTGTTCGTTTTTGTTGTTGGTGTTTTCTGAGGAAGATATATATGTATATAATATAGGCCGAAACATTAGTAATCTGCATTATCCTCCTATGTTAAGCAGTCACCATACGCTGTGCTGAACTCGTTCCCTCCATACCAGCTTTACTGTAGCACTGCAATTATTTACCTGCTCCCTACAAATGTAACAACAAGGAGTAACAGCATCAAGATGCATAGAGATGCGAAGGTGCTGTACAGATGATGATAATGACAATTTAAATAAAAATAAGAAAAAAGTGGTATTGTAACAGCTTTACGTGGTAATTAAAGAAAAAAAACAAAAGTCGACGTTTCGGCCGAGTAGGCCTTCAGCTGGAACAACAAACAACAACACAAGAATATATATAAGGATATGTACACAAATCTAACTACATGACGATAATATGCTAGATACTAAAAAAAAAAAAAGGAAATTAAAAAAAAGGTAACTCTCATGTAGTCCAGAGCGTGGTCTGCTTCTGAACAAACTAAAATAAGTAGGTGGGATGACCAGCTATATATCTCACTGACCAGGCAATCAGGTGAGAAGACGGAAGGGTTCAAAACCTATGGGGAGGTGGGTATATAATACGCATAAACTGTGTATATCTAACTGTGTGTGCGACTCGCCCACATACGTCATCTGACAATGTTTACATATTATGGCGTATATGATATTCCGTGACACACAAGTAAACCCCTCCTTGATGTTGAATCGCTAATTAGGGAACAAGACCGAATCGGTGCAAAGCACATAGTCACAAGTTCTGCAAAAATGACGTCCACAGTGGACAGTACCAAGGTGTATGTGGTTTGAGCGGGGTGGGCGGCTCGTGACAAGAATGTCTCTCAGACTTCTGTCGCGTTTGAAGGCTACTACTAAAAGAGGATCACTGAAAAGTAGGCGGGTAGTGGGATCTGAGTGGAGAATGGAGCGGTACCGGTTAAAGATCATCATCGCAGCCAAGTTGTGAGGGTGGTAGGTAAGTAAAAATATGGTCCTATCAGAGGGACGGCTGGTGGATGGGGTGAGTTCCACAGGACGGGAAATGTAACAACAAGCAGGTTGCAATACATTGACTCTTTTGATCGTGCCAACTTGACTCTTTGTCCCGTTTCTTCGTCTTCTGCGATTATGGCTCATTCAGACTAGGACTCCGGACTCTCTCATGAAGGTAACTGTCTGTTTAAGTGATTCGGTTGCCCCGTATAGTTTCTCTTCCAGGGAGGTGGGTGTCGGCCACATTGTCCTTCTCAGGTCTGTGTACTGGGGGCAATCTTGTAGAACGTGTTTAGTTGTCATGTTATCCAGGATACAGTGGCTAGTAGTCCCTATTTTGAGTTTGATGGACATGTAGTTTCTCATTCTGTTGTGGCCAGTAGGTGAGGTATGATGACTTGATCCCTCATTGATAGTTGGAGGTATCCATCTCTCTCGTTATACTTTGTGTGTTGTTGTTTTCATTTTTCATGATACTGGCCTTTGATGATGGATTTGGCTTCATCGTAGCTGACCAGATAGTTCTCTTGTGGTAATCTCCCTCCCTCCTTAGCTAGTTTGTCTGTGCGTTCGTTTCCTTGTATATTACAGTGTGATAGTATCCACTGGATGACCACTCTCTGGAAGTTATTGCACAGTTGGTCTAGGGTTGTTCTCAAGTCATCTAGCTCACTGTTCCTGTGGGTTTTTTTAGAGCTGTTAGGACTGACAGTGCATCAGTCAGTATCACCAATATCTTGTGCATGTTATTTTTGTGTTGGATAGCCAGTTTTGCAGCGTCTTTGAGGGCTCCAGTTTCTGCTTTACAGTTGTTTGAGAATCTCCCAGCAGCTATTAACTTGGTGATCTCTTCCTGGTTATTCAGCCTCAAGAACACACCTCCTCCTCCTACATTTCTGATGGCGTTTGTAGCAGAGCCATCTGTGTGTATGTGTAATCAGTAGTTCTGTGTATAGTTGTCGTTTATGTGTTTTTCTGCCTATTGCTTTCTCTCTGTCTGTTTGGGTGTCTTTTTTCATGATTCTTATTGTCTTCCTTAAGTTATGTGTTCTGTTTCATAATTTGTGTGTGTGTGTGTGTGTGAAGGGGGGGGGGGGGGGGGCGGAGTTGGTTTGGAACAATATCATGGTACAATATGAGCTGGTCAGTACCCGTACATGCGTGTGTGTTCTGATTGTTCTCCTACATCTGCGCAATGCGCTGACACACTTAATCTTCGGCAGGTTGGGTCTAGGTTTGACGTAGTAGATTTACTTTTCAAAAGGGAGAGTCTCGACCAGGGCTGACAGACTAACCCTACCCGTGATTTCTGTCTGGGTGTTATCCCAAAGCCTCTCCTTCTCCCGATGGTAACTGCTAGGCACCGGTGGTTTGTTTTCCCAAGTGTATTCTCCGTGGATGAGCCGCGATAGCTCAGTGGTTAGTGAATTGGACTACAAAGGACAAGAGGTAGGGTACGATCCCAACTGATAGTTTCCTGGTTTACCCAACCTTAAACGGGTACCGGATTTTTCTGGGAAAATAAAGCGGCACGGGCGTAATACCGACCACATTACCCCAAAAATAATTAGCTGAAGGTCTGTAAAATGTATGGTCACTAACACCATATTTCCTTATACGCCACTTAGCTGGAAGGGGGCTTTTAACTTTAAACTATTCTCCGTAAAAAAAGTACCCCCCCGTCACGCCAAGTGGCGTATAGGGAAATATGGTGTTAGTGACCCTATATTTTACAGACCTTCAGCACAATTTTTGGGGTAATGTGGTCGGTATTACGCCCGTGCTGCTTTTACTTTCCCAGAAAAAATCCGGTACCCATTTAAGGCTGGGTGAACCCGGAGCCGTCGGTTGGGATCGAACCCTACCCCTTGTCCGTAGTAGTCCAGTTCACTAACCACTGAGCTATCGCGGCTCCTACTAATTTTTAGGGAATTAGTAAAACCCAGGTGTCCTCGCCAGGGTACGAACCCCGGCTGTTGCCGTGGTAAGCCAACCGCCTATCGATTGCGCTAACCGGACACCCGAACTATTCTCCGTGGATAGAACGTAAATTGTGTCTCTGACTCGCATGGCCTGCCCCCGTGATTGGACATGGGGAGTGTTTTCTTGTTAGCTCATGCAACAAGTTCCACCTGTTGCAACCATCCCGTCCTGTTGACTCATTCATCAATTAATATTGTCATTACTGCTCATATTTCAATCGTGAAAATGATTTTAAAAAAACAAAACATGACCACTCAAATGGGAAAGGAGACAAATCTGAGACAATAAGTTTCTACTGGCACTAATCCATAATGGCATTTGACTTCACATCATAGACTAGACAACATTGGCAAGACAATATCTCAACAGGTTATTACAAATAAGGGACTTACTTGAGACGGATCCAATTTCTGAGGTCTGCCGGAAGGGGGTTTCTATGAGAGCAGAGAATAAACGCCGCATGCTCAGTGTAGTCGACGCGTGTAGTACAGGTCGGGGTGTTTATTTCACCCTTATATGATGGGTGGGGGAATCGAACATCATCGTAGCTGAAAATGTCAGCGACCGTTGGAATCAGAATAAGAAATGATCAACATTCTACCTCATCTGCCCGTGATATCCCTGGAAATAAATTATCGAGAGTGACCATGCGGATCAAAGAGGGAACCAACCAACATCTTAATAATGCTGGGTAGGGATGCTTTGAGCTGAACGGCGCTAAATATGACATCTTGCATTGTTGCAAGTCATAACATAACAGATCAGCGCATGTTTAACGTTTTTTTAAAAAGGGTAGACAATGAAGACGAGTAGTCATCGTGTGAACGCAGCAGCCAAAGGAGATAGTTATTCCACCATCGCTAGGAACAAACATAACCCTGTCGGAATCGAACTTCGTCTAATTGACAGACGACAGGTTTTAATCATTCATAATTCATCATTCATCATTCATCATTCTCTTTCTGCCGCGTACACTTTTAATCTACACGTCAGTTTCTTCTTTTTTTCTTCTTCTTCCTCATCATCCCCCTCCTCCTCCCAGTCCTTCACCTTGTACCACCTCCTCCTACTTCCTCTCCTTCTTCTTTTCCTTTTCTTCATTTTCCCCCTCCTCCTCCCAGTCCTTCACCTTCTTCCACATTCTCCTACTACTACTTCTTCCTCCTCTTCTTCTTATTTTCTTCATCCTCCTCCTCCTCCTTCTTCTTCCTCCTTTTCCTCCCCCATCCTTCTACTTCTTTTCTTCCTCATTTGACTTTCAGTTAGTTTGCTGTCTTGTTCTCTTTTGCTATCTTCTGCTATAATGTTTCCTAGTGTTTCAAATCTAGCTTTAATGTCAGGCTTAATGATTTCAAATAAAGCGTGATCAGCTCAAGTTTACAGACTTCATCTCATTAACTCCGAGATTATTTTGCTGTTTTGGTCAGACCGACTCTGACGCTCAATTTGTTAAATAGCAAATAACACTACCGACAAAACTATATGGGCCACTGCAAGAATTACACATGACAGTAAAATTTATACAGGAAACGACATTGCAGATATAAACAATACTTTAGGTGAACGAAAGATAGATTAAACAGCAAATATCATCATGTTCAAACTTCCGCATATTTGTTTTATTTACTTGTCAAAATAGAAATCCAAATACGGAGAAAACGTCATTCAACGCGAACGTAGCGTGGACAGAGTTTTACATTATTTTGACACCGTGCTCTCGAGTCGTCAAGAGAAGGTTGGAGAGACCTAAAACGTCATACAGAACCTGGGGTAATCGCGTCAGAAACTTGTTACTTGCGTCAGAATCGGCGGTTACAGGTCTTCAAGATACTGCTCGACTTCTTGCCGCGACTCCTGTTATAGACTATCAAGACTTGCATGAACCAGCTCTGATGATCTCAGCTATGAACGATCACATCTGACGCCTCCCAACATTATAACTGGATAGATATTCAACTATTAAATGAGGTATTATTCATTCAAACCTTACCAGTAGATCATCATCATCATCATCATGTGTCATACCGGTTGGGGTAGGCGACTCTGTCCTTCCACAATCTTCTATCTACAGTGCATCGTATAAGTTCTGTTGTTGACTGTTTTCCATGCCATGACACTAAGCTATCCAGTATTTTCTCTCTTTGTTGTTCGCGATCTCTCTTTCCTTCTATTTTGCCAGTTGTAACCAAATATTCCAACTTTCCTCTTCTCATGATGCGCCCGAAAAATGTTGATTATTTTTTTCTGATGTTTTTTAGGAGTTCCCTTTTTTGCGTTGGCCTCTGAGAATTTCCTCATTGGTCATATTAGCTGTCTAGGAAATTTTCAACATTCTTCTGAGAAATCCCATCTCTGTGACCTCTAATCGTCTTTTCATTTGTCTGTCTACTGTCTATATCGTACCAGTAGATCACCTGTAGAAATGTGTTCGTCTGACGTATCTCCACCACAAAATGGTAGAGGAGGCTGTGTTCCCAGATTCTCACGAGTTGTTCTAGTGATAGCAATACTACACTGGGATCACCCAAGCTTGACAGGACAACAGGTTGGGATCAGGAAAAGCAAGACACAAACGTGTTAAAATCGGATGCAGTGAGCTACATGCCTAACATACCAGTACAACGTAAATTCTCACCATGAAGCCGTCGCAGTCTAGAAGAGAACGATAAGGTGTTCATCTCGTGGAGTCTCACCGGGCGGCGAGAGTGTCCGGGCCCCCTGATTCGACAAGGTCAAGGATCACTTTCCTCCATGTTGTGAAGTCAAGGCTGAGAGAGAGAAAGCGACTATTGACTAGCCATTAACACTCACAAGGTTTTTGTGGCCATTACCGGTCACATAAAGGGACAAGCTGCATGGACATGCACCTAGCCTTGAGTTGACAAACGTTTTCTCCGAACTCATTGACACTGACGTCTGAAGGTGTAAGTTCAAGAAGAAGAAAATGAAGAAGAAGAAGATGATGATGACCATGATGAAAAAAGAAGATGATGATGACCATGATGAAAAAGAAGATGATGATGATGAAGACCATGACGCTGATGAAGAAGAAGATAATGATAATTAAGAGGAAGAAGATGATGATAAAGGTGATGAAGAGGAAGAAAATAAGAATGACAATAAGAAGAAGAAAGAAGACTATCTAGTTCGACCAAGCGAGAAGAGATCGAGAAAAAAGGTAACCCGTTACCCAAAAATGCTATTTCGAAATCGGATGTATGGGCCAAAAGGATCAGATGTCACAACTTACTGTAAACTGTAACACAACGCAGCTACGCTCACTTTACGCCCTTTTAATGAATGCTGATGAGGCGTACGAAAATGGGAAAAAATAGGAGGGGAATGGTATTGTTGCGTCTTTATGTACATGAGGGCACAACACAAAATCAAACCGACGTTGCGGCTAGGTAGTCATTCAGTAAGAACGATGGACAACACACACGTCGTTGTAGAAAGTATGAAAGAATCAACAGGAATCGTTGATCCGGCATTTCAGTCTAATCCACTCAAACGCCAGACTCCTTCCAGGAAAACCTTCATGACGACGCCCTTGATTCACAAAACGAAGACAAAGGGGCAGACAAGTGAGGTCGCACCGGTCCTGGAGTTATCCAATTGTAGGATAACTTGCGCAGATTTGTACCGGTACTTCGTTGCCGTGGTAATAGAAAAGTAATAGCAGGGAAGGGCGGATAACCTCTGGGGGCAGAGATGTCAGAGAAACGGGACACAGTTTGCAGTTAGGACAGAAAGGGGAGATTAATCTATAAGGGAGACAAAAAGGTTTAACGAATAGTTGGTTTTTTTTTTCTGTGGAGCGGGTACGGGGGAATGGACGGAGTGAAAGAGAAGAAGAAGGAATAACGAGGTTGGCCAGAACCAAGAAAAAAATAGGATAGATTGAAGAGGGGTTTAATAGCGACACGAAGGTGGAGCGGAAATGGGAACAAAGTTGAAACACTAATGAAATAGAAGATTGGTTTTAGAAAACTAATAGAGAGATAGGTAGATAGACAGGCAGACCGACAGACAAACAAAACGACACTTAGGTAGATAGGTACACTGATATGCAGATAGGTGGATATATATCCAAACAGTCAGATAGACAGACAGGTAGGCAGATAGGTAGATAGGCAGACAGACAGACAGGTAGGTAGATAGGCAGACAGACAGACAGACAGACAGACAGACAGACAGACAGACAGACAGACAGGTAGGTAGGTAGGTAGGTAGGTAGGTAGGTAGGTAGGTAGGTAGGTAGGTAGGTAGGTAGGTAGACAGACAGACAGACAGACAGACAGACAGATAGACAGACAGACAGATAGACAGATAGATAGATAGATAGATAGATAGATAGATAGATAGATAGATAGATAGATAGATAGATAGATAGATAGATAGATAGATAGATAGATACATAGATAGATAGATACATAGATAGATAGATAGATAGATAGATAGATAGATAGATAGATAGATAGATAGATAGATAGATAGATAGATAGATAGATAGATAGATAGATAGATAGATAGATAGATAGATAGATAGATAGATAGATAGATAGATAGATAGATAGATAGATAGATAGATAGATAGATAGATAGATAGATAGATAGATAGATAGATAGATAGATAGATAGATAGATAGATAGATAGATAGATAGATAGATAGATAGATAGATAGATAGATAGATAGATAGATAAGTGAGTAGGTGGGTTTGGACAGTCAGAGGCACAAAGATAGAAAGAAAGAAAGACAGAAAGAAAGAAAAAAAGAAAGAAAGAAAGAAAGAAAGAAAGAAATATAATCACATTAACAGTAAAGAAGAACGAGAGGAGTCAGACCCACGTGTTAAAGGCAAGGTCCCAAAAAACTCTCTAAATAAAATGGCTGACACCTACATCTTGCTGGGATCACATTCCTACACCGTGTCCGCTTGCTCTATCACTTTCTTCCAGCTCTGGATAAGAACTTGTTTGTTCTCTTTTTCTTTTGTGATCAATGCTCATTTTAGACCAGGATTCCGGATTCTGTGATGACGTCTGCAGCTTCAGTTCCGCCATATTGTGTGGGGGTGCGTCACTTCCTTTTTATCGAGTTTACATGCTAGAAGTCTTTCTGTAGGATACGATACACTTGATGATACATTAGTAGAAGTAATGTCTTCTTCTTCTACTTCATCATCATCATCATCATCTTCATCTTCCTCATAATTTTCTTCTTCTTCATCCTCTTCTTCTTTTCTTCTTCCTCATCCTCTTCTACTTTTTCTTCTTCTTCCTTCCCCTTCTCTTCATCTTCTTCTTCTCCTCATAACCTTCTTCTTCATCATCATCTTCATCGTCATCATCTTCTTCTTCTTCACCATTATCATCATCATCATTATCACCATCATCTTCTTCTTCTTCTTCTTCATCATCATCACCATCATCATCATTATGTTCATCATCATCATCATCATCATCATCATCATCATCATCATCATCATCATCATTATCTTCATCATCATCATCATCATCAACAACATCATCATCATCATCATCTTCTTCTTCTTCTTCATCGTCATCATCTTCTTCTTCTTCACCATTATAATCATCATCATTATCACCATCATCTTTTTCTTCTTCTTCATCATCATCATCATCATCATCATTATGTTCATCATCATCATCATCATCCTCATCATCATTATCTTCATCATCATCATCATCATCATCATCTTCTCCTTCTTCATCATCATCATCATCATTATCTTCATCATCATCATCATCATCATCATCATCATCATCTTCTTCTTCTTCTTCACCATTATCATCATCATCATCTTCATCATCATCATCATCATCATCATCATCATCAACATCATCATCAACATTATCTTCTTCTTCTTCTTCACCATTATCATCATCATCATCATTATCAACATCATCATCCTCTTCTTCTTCATCTTCCTCCTCCTCTTATCGTCTTCTTCCTCCTCCTCCTCTTTATATTCTTCTTCCTCCTCCTCATCTTCATCAACTTCTTCTTCCTTTTAACTAACTTCCCCGTAGTTTCGACAAATCATGTGGTGCCTTTCTTACTAGAGACTTGCGAATGCTTGTTCCCAAATGACTCTTCTGATACCCAGGAAGACTTTACGTACATTTCCCAGGATACGACATACACAATCATCTGCCAACGTTATCTCAAAATATATATTGGCCAAACAGGTCGACGTTTGTGGGACAGGATATGTGAACACTTGTATAGCATATAACATTAAATATGATTCTGGCACTTCTGTCTCCTCCCTTTTCAGATTTTCAGGACACAATACCTCTAATGACTTCCGGGTTACTGGCATCATCTCTTGTTTCTCTGATACCCATAGCCGGTTCGCCTTGGAGATCTGACTCATATCCCACCTTGGTACTCTCTAACCGAGAGGATTAAACTCTTTTCACTCTTTTCTTTAATCTCTGGTCTCCTCTCTATGTCTATCCTGCGTTCTATCCTTATCCCCCCCCCCCGTGTTATCTCTATTATATTTTTTGCGCTTCTTCCCCTTGGCAGCTCTATCATCTCTCTCTCTCTCTCTCTCTCTCTCTCTCTCTCTCTCTCGTAACCTTCATCTCGTTTTATTCATACGTGGGGCACTTCCTTGTATCGTTTCATTTTTCCATTTTTTCCCAATTTTTTTTAGTTTGGTTATTTTGATTTAATTAAATCCTATCTGCCCTATTGTCTATTAATCTTTTAACCAGACTCTACAGTAAATCCTGGCCACCGTCTAAACCGCTATTTTTTCCGCCATTTTCCTTTGCAGCTTTGTTTATTTTCTGAATACCATGTTTGTGTTTATTTAATTTGTATAGTTTGTTTGATATACCTCATGAAAGGCTTTTTCCGGTGTCTTGTGTTAACTTTTTTTTCACTGGAACTTTTCCATAATTCTATGTTAGCGACGCTTGTCTCGCTATATCCATCCATTTATTCTGCGCAAGCATCTATTAATGGAAGTTTATATTTTCATGACTGTCATTTCTGTTGTTCTCTATGTTTTACAGCCATATAATAGGATTAATTTATCCTTGTTGGAGTTGAAAATATTAATCTTTGTGTTCAGCCTAACTTTTTTTTGGATTTCCATGTTTCCCAGTGCAATGAAGGCTCCTCTTGAAGTTTGTAACCTTATGTTTGTATTACTCTCTATTCCTCCTAATTTTCTATCTATCTATTGTCCTTTCGAACCGAAGACAGCACATAGGGCAGAACTACAATCTCAAAAACAGAAGTAATGCGTGCCAAAATGGCACATATTGCAGAGATCACTGCTTCTAAAATCTATGGTTCTGTTTCCATAACAATACTTTTTACAATGACAGCTTGTCAAGCCATCGATCAACCTCCTTAGTCGCCTCTTACGACATGCCTGAAAGGTCACAGTGTCACTATTCTTTACTTCCCACATAATGAGGCTCCGGTAACACACGGGGTACTTTTTCTATATTACTGTCTATATATGTATACCAACCAATGGATCGAGATGACATCATCAATGCCCTCCAAGATGTGGGAAGGGCACAGGACTTCGACAACCATGAGTCCACGTCACTTCTTCGGATGAAAGAGATGGGAGTTAAGATGAGCAGAACCAGAAACGAGAAACTTAGTGGGCATATAGGAAGACTTATCAACCAACACAGAAATGGAGTCGTCAGTCGCTGGACACTGTGGGACTTGCTGAGGAGGGGATCAGATCACATATGGACATGTTCAGAGCGCAGTGGTGATGACCCGCAAATAACTCAATAACGTTTAATATATATTTGTCGCCTAATATATTTTTTACGTCTAGTAGAAGTGTTTCTCTTAGTTTTACCTGGTTATTGTGACCTGCATTATTTCTAATAATTTGTGTCTTATCTCTTTTCTTTTCAGTTCTAGCTGTTGAGAGAGAGATAGAGAGAGAAAAGGGGGGGGGGAGAAAGAGGTGGATTTAACACTTTTTAAATGGGGAAATGAACAGTGTAGCTATAAAAAAGACAAAACAAACAAAATTAATATCCAGCATGTGGCGTATGTAGGAAAAAAGTAACAATGCCCATCCATAAAAGCCGAAGATTGGACATAGGACTAAATGATTGCAAGAGTGAAAGTAAAAGAGATAATCGTGAAATATATCAAGAAATAGGAAGATAATATACTTGGGTAAGTATCAAATTATGTAAATACTTGGAGTAAGATAGCGAGAGTAAAACAGAGGAAACACGAATAGAATAGAGTCAAGCTAAATTATTTATGTGTAAGAAAAGAATATAAACCTTCTGTGTCGTGCCTGCGTCATTTACAGATTTATGTTGTGAGTCACCAGCATTCAGATATAGTTCATGTCATAAACACAACGAGATATCATGTACATCTTTTACTGAGCTTTACGAACACGTTGTATGTTTATGTGTATGTGTGTATGTATGTATGCATGTATGTATGTATGTATGTATGTATGTATGTATGTATGTATGTATGTATGTATGTATGTATGTATGTATGTATGTATGTATGTATGTATGTATGTATGTATGTATGTATGTATGTATGTATGTATGTATGTATGTATGTATGTATGTATGTATGTATGTATGTATGTATGTATGGATGTATGTATGTATGTATGTATGTATGTATGTGTGTATGTGTGTATGTGTGTATGTGTGTATGTGTGTGTGTGTGTGTGTGTGTGTGTGTGTATGTATGTATGTATGTTTTTGTATGTATGTATTGTGTTTGTGTGTGTGTGTGTGTATGTATGTAAGTATGTATGTATGCGTGTGTATGTATATGTCAGGGGCGTACTGTGGAATTAGCTTACGTGTAAACTGAAGTTTACCGACCGCTGTTTTAAAGTATTAGGTTAAGCATAGTTAATAAATCGCCACCTATATTAAAGTATTAGGTTAAACATAACTAATAAATCACCACCTACATTAAAGTATTAGGTTAAACATAACTAATAAATCACCACCTATATTAAAGTATTAGGTTAATCATTCATCATCATGTGCTACACCATTTGGCTTAGGCGATCATTTCCTTCCACAATCTTCTATCTACAGTGCATCGTATCAGTTCTGTTGTTGACTGTTTTACATGCCATGACACCAAGCTATCCAGTATTTTTCTTTTTTGTCGTTCGTGATCTCTCTTTCCTTTTATTTTGCCAGTTGTAACCAAGTATTCCAACTTCCCTCTTCTCATGATGTGCCCGAAAAATGTTGATTGTTTCTTTGTAATGTTTTTTAGTAGCTCCCTTTTAGTGTTGGCCTCTTTAAAAAAAAAACATACCTTTCAATTTTCTGTTGCTTTAGTTGTTGATCCATCTGTGTAGGCATGTGTACAGGTGGAGTTTGTGTAGTGTTTCTATCTCTCTCTCTCTCTCTCTCTCTCTCTCTCTCTCTGCGATCAGGACTCAATCAGAGTAAGGATTCCAGACTCTCACATGAAGTCAGCTGTCAGGCTAAGTGTGTTGATCGCCCCCACAGACAGAACATCACAAGTAGAATCTGCCAGATCCACTCTGATTGAACACCCGTTAAAACGTCGCACTGTGTTCTGTGCCAGTGGCCCAGTGCATCCGATTTCAGCCAGCATTTTATTCGGGTTTGCTTTTCCTAGCCTTTGATTGTCCCCAGTGTTTCTATCTGAGCGTTATTCTTCTTCTCTGTTCTCTTTTCTGATTATCTGTGTACACTGTCGGGATTGCTGTCCATTAGTTCAGTAAGGCGATGTTTCTTCCTGAGTATGTGTCTATATTGTTATTTGGTTTAGATCTCGCCGTAGTCGTCGCATTGGATAGCGATGCCATTGATTGTTTCTTTCTGATGTTTTTTAAGAGCTCCCTTTTTGTATTGGCCTCGTTGAGAACTTCCTCATTGGTCTTTTTAGCTGTCCAGGGAACTTTCAACATTCTTCTGAGAAATCCCATTTCTATGGCCTCCAATCGTCTTTTCATTTGTTTGCCTACAGTCCATGATTCGCTTCCATAGGTCAGAATTGATTCTATATAACACCGATGAACTCTCTTTCTCATTTCTATTGACATAGATTTGTTGTATACGATATTTTCCATTTTCTGAAATGCTATTTTGGCCTGAGATATTCTGCTTTTTATTTCTGTGGTGCATCTTCCATCCGATGTTATCACTGTGCCCAAGTATTTCAAACAATGCACTTGTTTAAGATTTGTCTTGTTTATTTGTATGCTGCATGATGGTAATGACTGTTTCTTCGATATCATCATTACTTCTGTTTTCTTACTATTTAGACTGAGACCTTTCTTGCTGCTTTCTTTTACTATTATGTCTATCATTTCTTGTAGTTCATTCTCTGTCTCTGCTATTAAGACTGTGTCATCCGCATATCACAAATTATTTATGTTGAGACCGTTGACTTCAATTCCTTTTTTGTCTACTATTGATCTCATAATATGTTCGCTGTAAATTGAAAACAAATCCGGCGACAGAACACAGCCATGCTTGACCCCTTTTTTATAAGTTGAAATTGTCCTGTTTGGTTGTTAATTCGTATTGCTGCTGTTTGTTTCCAGTACATGCTTTTTATGATTCGCAGATCCTTGCCATCAATGTTTAATTTCTCCAGTATATTGATTATTTCCACATGCTTTACTTTGTCAAATGCTTTTGTGTAGTCTAAAAAGCACATATATAGATCATTCTTTTCCGCTATAGTTCTTAGCGGGGTAGAGTTCTTCTCTACCAAAGGAGGAGTAAGACGTCTCCTTTCCTCCGCTAGTCTTCGGGACACCCTTGGGCAAGGTGAGGCTCCCGTTTAGCCCCCAGATCAGGGTTATGTGAAGCCCATTAGAGCAGGTAATGGATGGTGTTGTGGGAGCAGTCGACAAGTAGTGCCAGTTATGGTCCCCACACCGCGATGGCAGGCAGAGGATCTTGATCACAGATATCAGAGGATATAGAGACAATGATCCGTCCGATCTCCGACTAGTACAGTCACTGCCAAGAAGGAAAGGAATGGCAAACTACCTTCTTATATTGCCTGGACTAAAGGTAAAGGTAAAGTACGAGACTTGAACCGGCGTCTTAGCGCGCGAGTTTACACCCATATGTGCTCGGCCGCCTATCCAGAAATGTTCGGATATTTCTGTATAGTGTAGCCTCAAGCATCGAAACTCAGATGCGAAGCGACACTCCTCACCTTCCCAGGGTAAAACCCTGGTACCCATTTCTGCCAACGGCAGAACGGTTTTTTTCTAACCACGAGTACAATTCATACTTCTCCCAGCGGGAATCTAACACGGGTTGTCCGAACGTCGGTAGTCCAGTCGGGTGGTTTTCCCAACCAGGCTACCGAGGCCCCCTTACCTTTACCTTTTACCTGCCTAGACTAATCATGACAAATCACATTAGGTTAAACATAACTAATAAATCACCACCTATATTAAAGTATTACGTTAAACATAACTAATAAATCACCACCTATATTAAAGTATTACGTTAAACATAACTAATAAATCACCACCTATATTAAAGTATTACGTTAAACATAACTAATAAATCACCACCTATATTAAAGTATTACGTTAAATATAACTAATAAATCACCACCTATTTCCTAACAACAAATGCTATGTTCCGCGAAACGTTGACGAGGTTTGCAGATGTACACCGAGAGTTGCAACATATTTCGCAAGATAGTTGAGTGCAAACAAAAGGAAACTCTTTTGCTTTCAGCCTCTTGAGATTCAAAATGGCCATGAGCTGGTAATGCGTGTACGGCTAAAAAGCATACCGTATCAATAAATGTTATTTATATACAATATATTTGTTGGTAACATATCATTTTGATGCCCTTATATGGGATTACTCGTTTGTTCAGCTGAACCCAACATATTTAAACCGTAGAATACTATAATCCGTTCATAAATTCGTTAACACAACGATCTCCAATTTTCTCGCAAATTAATTAATCAATTGTAGTGAATTTTTGCATGCTGTCTTAGTTTTCCATTGACCTTTAGATTTATTAATATTTTACTCGAAAATCTGCCGGGATTTTGCACAAATCGTTTTCTGTTATTAAATTTCAGGAAAATTACAAGAAAAGAGTGTAGTAAACATTATCTTTTAACAGTTTATCACGTCTATTTTATTTAGGGCGAATCATGCAAAGAGGCCTTAGTAAAAAACGCCATTGATAGAACAATAATTACATCGTTGATAAAACGGTACAGATTCGTTCACGTAAAAATAACGTTTTCTTCGATGGCCTAAGATATACATTGAAAGTGGTGTGCATGAATTGAACCGAAGATATTAAGGTAAAAAGTAGAGTTGTCTGTCCCGGCAGCCTTGAGAATTGTATTCATAACTTCAATAAGAAAATCCGGAGGTAAAGTCGTCGCCTCCCAGCAGCAGAGCTGGAAGTTGTCAGCGACCCACAACTGATGGCTTGAGATAGAATCGGTGAACCAGAATCATCCAGACCCTACTCCATTTCTCCGTGATGCCTCCAGTAACAGACTAACCTGTCTAATCTGGCCAAGCGAGTAGAGATCGAAGAGGGACAACAATCCGGTACCTATAATTAGCATGCTGAAGTCGGATGTGTTGGGCCGAAAGGCACAAATATCACAGTTTTGAAGCAAACCACAACTCAACGAAGACACGCCCACTTGACGCCCTCTTAAAGGCGGATGATGAGGAGGTGTATTTCTTTAGTCATCGGACGAACGTAAGCAAGCAGGCAAGCAAGCAGACAAGCGGGAAGGCAAGCAGGCAGGCAAACAGGCAAGCAAGCAGGTAAGAACGTAAGCAAGCAGGCAAGCAAGCAAGCAAGCAGGCAGGCAAGCAAGCAAGCAAGCAGACAAGCAGGCAGGCAAGCAGGCAGGCAAGCAGGCAAGCAGGCAGGTAAGCAAGCAGGCAAGAACGTAAGCAAGCAGGCAAGCAAGCAAGAAAGGCAAACAAGCAGACAAGCAGGCAAGCAGGCAGGCAAGCAGGCAGGCAAGCAAGCAGGCAAGAACGTAAGCAAGCAGGCAAGCAAGCAAGCAAGCAGGCAGGCAAGCAGGCAGGCAAGCAGGCAGGCAAGCAGGCAGGCAAGCAAGCAGGCAGGCAAGCAAGCAAGTAAGCAACAAGCGAATACAAAAATCCTACAGATGGATTTTTTAGGGCAAAATGTATGTTCTTACAGTCGAAGTGATCAGCCGCTCACAAACAACGTTTCAGGTGAGCCTATGAAACAAACGTTGGCTGTAGCTTTCATTGAAGATGTTCACAAATCCATGAACGGACTATAACAACATGTCTCTGCGACTGTTTATGTTTACTGATGGTCTTATATAGAAGCAGTGACAGAGACATGTAACAACAAAGGAAAATCACTAATTCAGACAGTTCGAGCAGCTCAAGAGCGACAAACAATATAACCACGACACCTTTTAGGTATCAGTGAAAAGAGAGAAGAAGAAGATGAATGGCCTTATATAAATTGTTCAGATTATCATGACCATTTCTTTTGACCAAACTGTTTCTTCTTTACAAAACACGAGACAAGACAAGCAAGAGAGTTTATTTCATTTTTCACTTTTTGAAATCTGTTGAATTTTTTTGCCCTTCGATGTTCGAAATTATCTATTTTTTCCCCTCGTCTTTATAAGATGCAAAAGGTTTTAATATCTCAGGGCATTGCCGTTCTCATTTAAGCCTTAACTACACCTCCACACAGTGCCTCCGAAAACAGATTAACCGTTCTGATAAAGCGGGTAAAGATAAAGATGGAAGGCAAACCCACTACAAAAATTGTCAAATTGAAGTCGGGTGGGCTGGGAGCGAAAAGCGCAAAAAAAAAAAAACAACCAGCCTGTTGTAAATCACAACATAACGCATTTACGCCCACATAATGTGAATGTGTGTGTGTGTGTTTTAATCGAACGACGATCAGTCGTCGGCTGAACTTAAACAAGAAAATACACACACTCTCTCACACACACACAATACACACACGGTGCACACACTCAAGTATACATTACATACATATATATGCAGACATGTCAAAGGGACCCACATAAACAAGTGATTTAATTATGTAAATGCGAAAGTGGATAAACATTATATATACAAAACAGACTGACGTTACAGAGTCTTCCATAATCCCTCGGTTAATTTATACCCTCAACTCTCTCTCGATCTGTGACTAGGATACCCACAATAACTTCAGTCACGAGAGGACTATGACCCTTAAGGCGGACAAATATATTCCCTGGTCTCCTTAAGTCCAACATAAGTGCAGTTTTGTGTGGAGAGATTAGATTGTTGACTATAAATGGACCTTAGTCTGACAATCCCAATATTTCAGGCCTGGAACAATAGGGCCCAAATTAGCAAGGCAGTATGAAGCAGAACATAAAGGAAGAAAAAAGAATAGAAGAAAAATAAAAGATAATTAGAAGAAAAAGAATTTAGTCACGATCTCCAACAGAACGGTGGATATGGGATGTGCGTGATCCAATAACAGCTCTGCTACTACTTCAGCATTCATAAGCAGCTTTTAAAAAGGGCGTTAAATTTGACTCGACGCATACAACTTCAAGATGTCTTTTTTGGGGGTTTGGATTGCTTTGTCAGGCTCTTTTGTAATTTTTTTTTTTAATTCTGGGAGGTGAAATAGGGTCTTGATCAATTGTGGTTTACTGATATATGAAGTCAGGCATGAGTAGCTAATGTTCATAAATGAATGTTTTCTACGTTGTTTGATCGGATTATTTATTAAGACAAATCAATAAAGCAAATGCGATTTATTGTAGACGCTTTTCTTTAGTGGAAGTGTATTGTTGTGAGTTCTTTGGTCACAACTATACCAACTACCATCTAACTTTGAAGAAGAGGTAAATTACTGAATCGGAAAGGCAGCTTCGACATTTAGTATAGTTAAAGATTGAGCATGGGCCAACACCAAATTAACACTCAGAACTAAGATTCAAATTTACCAAAGTTTGTGCTTAGTACACTTTTATACGGATCAGAAACTTGGACTACCTATGCAGGGCAGGAATAAAGGTTAACACTCTTTCATGTGCGTTGCCTTCAAAAGATTAAGAACATCAAATGTCAGGACAAAGTAACCAACTCTAATTGTTAACAACAAGTCAATCTCCCAATTCATGAGGACCATATTTTCTTTTGAGTAAAATAAGTGATTGCGTGTACCATAATCGAGACTAACAAGAGAGCTTATCAGACTACTCCATCTACCAGTGGTACTCCTGGAAACAGACTAACCAATCTAGTTAATCAAGGTGGGATCGAAGAGAGAAGTCAAGTTGGTACTCAAGATGACTGATGAAGTCGGATACGTCGGGACGAAAGGCATAGATATAACAGTTTTGCTGCAAACACAAGCACAATGCATTTATGTCTACAATTTCTTCCTCTTCTACATTTCAGCTCCCTGTGGAGCATAGGTCTTCAACAAACAATCTCCAAGCCGTTCAGTTTCCTACCATTCTTTTAAGATTATTCCGTGTCTTCCCCATCCTCTCCATCTCTGCTTCTATCTGTCTTTTCCAAGAATATCTAGGTCTTTCTCTTTGTCTTTTTCCTTGGGGATTCCAAAAAAGCGACTGTTGTGTAATACTCTCAGTTGACTTCCGCAGTGTGTGTCCTGTCCAGCGCCATCGTCTTCGCTGTATCTCTTTATCCACAGGTATTTGGCTGGTACATTTCCATAATTCTATGCCATTTTTGTTGTTCTCCGTGTTTCACAGCCATATATTAATACTGCCATGACATTGGAGCTGAAAATGTTAATTTTTGTTATGTCTACGTAGTGTCCTGTTAATGGCGAATGACGTAATTGAACATTTATTACTTTAGCAGTCATGGCGAGGAAGAAAGAAAAGAAAAAAGAAATATTAAAATATAACATAAATAATATAAAAAGTAATATACAATAAATATTATAATCAATTTACTAGGGAGCCGCGATAGCTCAGTGGTTAGTGAACTGGACTACAAAGGACAAGGGGTAGGGTTCGATCCCAACCGACGGCTTCCGGGTTCACCCAGCCTTAAATGGGTACCGGATTTTTCTGGGAAAGTAAAGCAGCACGGGCGTAATACCGACCACATTACCCCAAAAATCATGTGCTGAAGGTCTGTAAAATATAGGGTCACTAACATCATATTTCCCTATACGCCACTCGGCGTGACGGGGTATTTTACTTTTTTGTTTTTACACATAAAACCTGAATTTTCACTCGGAACAGATCTCGACAGTTCCTCAGTTCCTGTATGTGCACTTTGATAGCCACTTCAAGCATATGTTATAATGTTGTAACATTTTCTGACAAAATGAAGTAAATCCGCTTCAGATTTCATCGCCTTGTTCTCATTAGTAATAAAACCATTAACAATATTTTGGGTGAGACACTCTCGTCATTACATAATTGAGTGTCGTCTCCGCATTGAAGGGTGGCTACCATGGAGCGCCATTCCGCTCTGTCTCTTGCTTCGATAGTGCAGGTTGTCATAGTCCACTTGCCCATCTTTTGATGTTACTCGTCCATGTTAGTCTTGGTCTGCATCTGCCTCTTTTACCTTGTATTTTCCCTTCAAATGTTACTTTTAGTAGGCTGCTGTGTCTTTTAAAATGGCCCAACAATCTCATTTGTCTTGTATGAATTGTGATTAATTTTTATCTTTTCATTTTTAGTTGTTTTAAAACTTCATCGTTTGTGTTCTTCTTTTTTCCGTCCAATTCTTCATATTCTTCTATAAATCCACATTTCAAAGGCTTCAATTTTCTTCTCTATTTTCTTGTCTAATGTCCATGTTTTTGCGCCATACAGGAATGTTGAGAAGATATAACATTTTGCTATTATTAGTTTTAGTCCTGGTGTTATTTGTTTTGATGTTAATATATTTTTCATGGCATTTTCATGCTTTTTTGCCATTCCTATTCTTTTTTTTTCAGTTTTACATTTTCCATCACTGGTTATAGTAAGTCTATGCTACTTGTAGGGAACCACGATAGCTAAGTACTTATTGAGCTGGACCACAAAGGACAAGAGTTAGGTTCGATCTCAACCGACGGCTTCCGGTTCACCCAGCCTTTAATGGGTACCGGAATTTTTTTCTGGGAAAGTACATCGGCACGGGCGTAATATCGACCACATTACCCAAAAATCATGTGCCGCAGATCTGTAAAATTTATGGTCACTAACACCATATTCCCTATACGCCACTTGGCGTGACGGGGGTACTTTACTTTTTTTTTTACTATGCTAGTTGTAGCTCTGAACTATCTCCAGAGATACTCTATATAACCAAATATCAAATAGCCTCTTCCCGGGCACATTTATTATCAGAAACCTACCTATACCGTGTATCCCAAGCCGTGCTACGGAGTTCGTGCACGAGGACCAGTACTTTACTCTGATTTTCTCGAGATTCTCCAGGGGACTAAGGGTTCGTCCGGTGTAAAAAATAAGTAAAGTACCCTCGTCACGCCAAGTGGCGTATAGGGAATATGGTGTTAGTGACCATAAATTTCACAGACCTTCAGCACATGATTTTTCGGGTAATGTGGTCGGTATAACGCCCGTGCCGCTTTACTTTCCCAGAAAAAAAAATCCGGTATCCATTAAAGTCTGGGTGAACCCGGAAGCCGTCGGTTGGAATTAAACCTTACCTCTTGTCCTTTTGTAGTCCAGTTCACTAACCACTGAGCTATCGCGGGTCCCTGCTGGTCCAGTGTGCAGCGATGACATTTCAAACAACAAACAAAACAAAGTATTAGGCTTTGGACATCTTCATACATAAAACGCTCCAAAATTATAACTAAATGACCACTTTGCGTTGAAAGAAAACATGATCCCTATTTTATTTTAATTTTATATTTTTAGATTTATTTTCGTGAATTTTCTTTTAGCTGCTGTAGGCAATCGTTTTCACAAAGTACTAATTGTAACGGCACTCCCTATCTACAACCTTGCTCACTTCTTCCCCCTGAAACATCTTGTAATAAACATCAAGCTGAATGAATCATAGCTACAGCTGTGTATTTCTCAAAGACAAAAAAAAAATGTCTAGATAATAAAGCTACACTTGTAGACAACGTGTCAATATTTTACACTATAATTATATATCCTTTCACAGCGTTGTTTCAATTTTACACATTTTGTCCCGGCGCACTGATCCGGAGATATACTTTTTAGATTTCGGTCACGGGGTCAAAGTTAATTATGTAACCCGGTTGAAAGGTCACAAGAAAGTGCCAACAGGGGATGACTAACTCGTGTGTCCTTACATGAAAATGTATTTCCTCTTTATGTATGCATTTATTTTAAAACTGTATTGGTTCTTTCGCAATGCATGAACCGTTCACACCTTTGGTTTAACATGAATCGTTATGTTCTTGGTGTTTTGTTAATGAAATAGAACCGGAACAAAATTAAACAAAGACAATGTACTGGAAAATAAGCGTGATAAATCTAAGACACGGTACTGGAAAATATATAATTAACAGAGAGGGTACTGGAAAATTATAAATCTTATACATGGTACAGGAAAACGTAATTTACTAAGAAAAAGTACTGGAAGACAGTTACATAAGGTAGGACACTTGACACCAATTACATGAGGTAGGACATTGGAAAACAATTACATAAAGATAGGACATTGGAAAACAATTACATAAAGATAGGACATTGGAAAACAATAACATAAAGATAGGACATTGGAAAACAATTACATAAAGATAGGACATTGGAAAACAATAACATAAAGATAGGACATTGGAAAACAATAACATAAAGATAGGACATTGGAAAACAATTACATAAAGATAAGACATTGGAAAAAAATTACTTAAAGATAGGACATTGGAAAACAATTACATAAAGATAAGACATTGGAAAACAATTACATAAAGATAAGACATTGGAAAACAATTACATAAAGATAAGACATTGGAAAACAATTACATACAGATAAGACATTGGAAAACAATTACATAAAGATAAGACATTGGAAAAAAATTACTTAAAGATAGGACATTGGAAAACAATTACATAAAGATAAGACATTGGAAAACAATTACATAAAGATAAGACATTGGAAAAAAATTACTTAAAGATAGGACATTGGAAAACAATTACTTAAAGATAGGACATTGGAAAACAATTACATAAAGATCATCATCATGTGCCATACCGGTTGGCGTAGGTGATCATGTCCCTCCACAATCTTCTATCTACAGTGCATCGTATCAGTTATGTTGTTGACTGTTTGCCATGACACTAAGCTATCCAGTATTTTCTCTCTTTGCCGTCCGCGATCTCTCTTTCCTTTATTTTGCCAGTTGTAACCAAGTATTCCAACTTTCCTCTTCTCATGATGTGCCGAAAACTGTTGATTGCTTCTTTTTGATGTTTTTTTTTAATAAGAGCTCCCCTTTTGTGTTGGCCTCTTTGAGAACTTCCTCATTTGTCTTTTTAGCTGTCCAGGGAACTTTCAACATTCTTCTGAGAAATCCCATCTCTGTGGCCTCTAATCGCCTTTTCGTTTGTTTGTCCACTCTCCATGATTCGCTTCCAATGGTCAGAATTGGTTCTATATACATAAAGATATGACCCTGGAAAACAATTACATATGGTGGGACACTTGAAAACAGTCACATAAATATGACATTGGAAACAAATCACACAAAGACAGAGCACAAAACGAGAATACAATCGCAGGGTTAGACACGGAAATACAATCCCACAAAGGTTGTAACGCTATGCTGTACTCGTGAAAGCATAAAGAACAAATAGCTAACAGTTCAACTTCCTTGCTACCTCTCAGAGGGCAGATTTCCATCTCTAACTCCCACCATCCAAGCATGCGTGCCCTTGTAACAGCTTGACTCCCAGTTAAGCCAGGGCTCTTCAAACTGTGGTCTCAAAAGTGACATAATGTCTCCGTTTATTTGGTTATACCCATTAACATAAATCATTCAATTGACATCTGCAAAAACAAATGTTGCAACATTTTAAAGATTAGGCCAAAAATGCTACTTTGAAGATAGCAGCCAGCAGCTGTGTATCGCATATCTCCCAGTGCCCACATCATATCAGTTTTTGTGATGATTTCTTGAACTTTTCTCATAACGTGACCTTAACTACACCAAGTTTCTCCGATGTTTTTTCATGCTAGATACTCATAAATAAGTGAAAGTATATGGAGTAGGTAAGGGAGCCGCGATAGCTCAGTGGTTAGTTAACTGGACTACAAAGGACAAGAGGTAGGGTTCTATCCCAACCGACGGCTTCCGGGTTCACCCAGCCTTAAATGGGTACTGGATTTTTTTCTGGGAAAGTAAAGCGGCACGGGCGTAATACTGACCACATTACCTAAAAAATCACATGCTGAAGGTCTGTAAAATTTTATGGTCACTAACACCATATTCCCTATACGCCACTTGGCGTGACGGGGCTCTTTATTTTTTTTAATATGGAGTAGGGAGACTGAAATGGTACCGGATTTTTATGGGAAAGTAAAGCGGCACGGGCTTAATCATCAATATCGAGTGCAATCTACGCAACGAAGGTTGGCTACCATGGAGCACCATTCTGTGCTGTCTCTTGCTTTGATGGTGCAGGTTGTCATAGTCTGATTTGTCCATCTTTTGATGTTACTCGTCCATGTTAGTCTTGGTCTGTCTCTGCCTCTTTTACCTTGAATTTTCCCCTCCAAGATTACTTTTAGTAGGCTGCTAGGTCTTTTAACATGGCCCAAAAATTGTATTTGTTTTGTTTGAATTGTGCTTAGTAGTTCTCTTTCATTTTTCGTTGTTTTAAGATTTCATCATTTGTTTTCTTTTCCTTCCATCCAATTCTACCTATTCTTCTATATATCCACATTTCAAAGGCTTCAATTCTCTGTTCTGTTTTCTTGTCTAATGTTCAACGTGCTTAATACCGACCACATTACCCCAAAAATCATGTGCCGAAGGTATATAAAAATGATGGTCACTAACACCATACGTCACTTGGGGTGACGGGGCTCTTTACTTTTATTATATGGAGTAGGAACAGGCAACTAATTTAACTAATAATTGCAGTGCTGCGGTAAAGCTGGTAGCAAGGAGCCAGAAAGTAAATGGACTAGAGATCGGAAAAAGAGTAATGTTACAGTATTTACTGCCATTACGTGGTCCAGTGATGGTGATTTTATTGTAACATTGTTTCATTTACATAATTATCTTAGAGGCCAACAAGCTCCTCGAGGAAAACAAAAATTATATTGGATACAATTTGATGCAAAATTTGAAGAGCCCTGATTTATGGGTATTCCCCTAACTCTCGCCCGACCCTCGTGACATACTTTCATTTCAGCTAAAGAACTTGTATCGTTCAATCTGTCTTCCTTCGCGTACTGGCGCGTGCTATGAATACATTGATTTGATTACGTTCTGGCTTCATTGTTCCTGTACTTCATAATACCATTATTTCTTTGTTTCTTCTCTTTGTTGCTTCCTGGTATATTTGCATTGTTGTTTTTCATTACTTTAAAAAAAAAATAGTAAATGTTGCTTTGTTTCTTTCTACTTTGTTGTTGTTGTTGGTCTGTGAAAATATCGATAACCGACACACTTACACACACACTTATACACACACACTCAACATCAGCTCAACGCTACCACAGATAATATGCAAATTTTTTGCCTTTTTCTTACTTCTTAAGTTATCTTTCTATTATATCTCTCTCACTATAATCCATTTTGCATATTTCTGCCTCTCTATCGAAATATCTGTATTTTCTTGTCTGTCCATGTTTCTGTAATAGAGTTTGTTTGTCGGTCTGTCTTTTTATGTCCGTTTCTATCTATATATCTTGGTATCTGTTGTCTGTTTGCCTACGCTGTCTATCTTTCTGTTTATCTGTCTTTATGTCCACTCGCAATCTGTATATGTAAGTGAATGTTGTGTATGTATGTATGTGTGTATGTAAGTATGTATGTATGTATGTATGTATGTATGTATGTATGTATGTATGTATGTATGTAAGTACGTAAGCGTGCATTCATAAAGTCAAAAACCTCGTTTTTGTATATGTCGCGTACAATAAATTTCACGTCATGTTTCTCCCATAAGGAAACTGTGAGACTACTCGCAAGGAGAAATCCCTCGCCGCTCTCTCGCATTCTGCAGTGACGTAATTTACGCAGCTCGCGATGGTGTTCTGGAATCCATAACCTCTCTTGGAATTCCCCCTTGTGTCTACCTCGACTTCGCCTCGTCTGGTTGATCCATTCTGTCCGACATTCCTATACTACACTATTTTTTACTCTGTTCCTACACCGTGCTTTGTTTTAAACCGGTTTATTTTTTATATTTTCGTTCTTTCTGTTTACTCGCTGTTTTTTTCCTTGTTCTAAACGTCTCAAACTGTTTCTTTCTAGAAAATAACCTTAACAGTAGAACATTTAATTCCACTAAAAGTTTTGAAAATATCTCGATACCAAATGTGTGTTAAAATTGCTGTTGTATGTTCTTATGTCTGCTTGCGTTCGCCCGATGACTAAAGGAGTACACCTCTTCGTCATCCGTCCTTAAAAGGCCGTTAAGTGGGCGTGTCTGCGTTGTGTCGTGGTTTGCATTATAACTGTGATATTTACGCCTTTCGGCCCAACACATCCGACTTCAGCACGACATTTTTTGAGTACCGGGTTGTCTTCCCTCTTCGATTCCTACTCCCTTGGCCAGACTAGACAGGTTAGTCTGTTAATAGAGGGACCACGTATATGTTGCTTGGTCATACTGCACTAAGAGAACCTGCCGTGACAAATTTAACTCTTTGTGCCCGCCCTATAGAAAGTTCTCTGATTTGCCGGATATTAAATGAAAGTCATACACTGCAGAGTCGCTGGGAGTGGGGGTTGGGGTAATTTGAAAAACGAAGAACAGAAGGTGGCTATGGGAATGGCTTACCATAATAATTAGAATTTCAAAACGCAATAACAGTTTTATAATACTTTAACCTGAGGAGGGTATTTGTGACATCCAGTAGAGAAGAGAGTAGTTCTGTGATTAAATAATGTTATTGCTCAGAGAGTATATATAGAACAACAACAACTTAAATGGTTTGGCCACCTGGTCAGAATGAATCCTCACCAATCACCATCAAGGGTGTTCTCGAGAATGCATGGAAAAAGACCAAGAGGAAGACACAGAAGAAGATGGATAGATGCAGTGACAGAGACATGTAACAACAATGGAGAATCACTAATTCAGACAGTTCGAACAGCTCAAGAACGACAAATGATATAAACCACGACACCTTTTCGGTATCAGTGAAAAGAGAAAAGTAAGAAGATTGATCAGAGAAGAGAGGACAACACATTTTAAACTTAAGCCGATCTGAAGAGGACTGCGTTGGACAAATGGCGGCGGAAGGACATGGTTAGTCTTTGTTCCAGGTTTGTATAAACAGTGATTCTTGTTGCGGTAAAGTTCACTCGACTCACTTTCTGAAGGTAATGGGTTTAAATCTCAGTTGAAATCTGAATGATCTAAGAGAAAAGGTAAAGGTAAAGAGTGAGACTTGAACCGGCGTCTTTGCACGTGAGTTTCCACCCATATGTGCTCGGCCGTCTATCCAGAAATGTTCGGAGATTTCTGGACAGTGTCGCTTCAAACATCGAAACTCACGATGCGAGGCGACATTCCTCACCTTCCCAGGGTAATACCCTGGTACCCATTTCTGCCAACGGCTGGGTCGACCGTGGCGGTATTTTTTTTCCAACCACAAGTACAACTCACACTGCTCCCAGCGGGAATCGAACACGGGTTGTCCAAACGTCGGTAGTCCAGCCGGGTGGTTTTCCCAACTCGGCTACCGAGGCCCTCGATCTAAGAGAAGCACCCTACAAGCTCTGCCAGAGTCGCAGAACTGTGATTCAGTGGATTCTATCTCACCGCAATATTCCTGGAAACGATAAGGCAGACAAGTTGGCAATTAAAGGTGGTTAATTACAGCAGCCAGATACAAGTACAACTTATGAGGAAGGGATCTTATCGAAGAGGTTTGTCTGGAACAAATACATGAACATAGGGAATACACAACACCAGGGCTACCAGAAAAATGATGCCTACCACCAGCTCAACAGAAAAGAGCAAGTAACAATTTGTAGACGTCGAACAAGCCAGAACAAATTGAAGTATCACTTTTCAAAAACTTAAGTATAGGAACCTCTAATGAACGTGACTGTGGCATTGACAAATTGACTGATGTCTGCTACAATCATGTCCAAGATATGATGAACAGAGAAGGCTACCGGTAGTCATTGCCGGTACCATACTGGGACAAGCTGTAAGGGGACGTCACTACCCTTGAGCTGACCAACGCTTTCTTTGAACTTAACTGTATTGGCATCTTTAGGTGTACCTGGAAGAAGTGCCAGATGAGGAAACAATATTAAGCGATCTAAAACCTCTTGGGTTCACCCAGCCTCTTCTAATGGCTACCGGAGACCTTCCCAGGGAAGGAATGGTAGCGAGGAAGTCATCTAACCACTCCGCCTCATGGAGGTGCTGTAGAGAGTTTTGGTCTCCAGTTGTTTATATCAAAACCAACTTTTTTACTTATAGGTTTTTATTCTCTACAGAATATTGATGCGTTGACTTTGGCTGCAAACATTCGTATAAAAAAAAACGTGGTGATGAAGTCGGATGCGTTGGGTCGAAAAGCGAAGAAAGCTTACTGTAAACTGGGACATACTGGCAACATGTTCTTTTCTCTCTCTTCTCCTTCTTCTGCAAACACTTCTAGACGTCAATATTAATCAATTCGCAGACAACTTTCGTCAGCTAAAAGCTGGTGACATCTCCATACAGCTTGCCCGGTATGGTACCTGTGATGGCCACACAAACCTTCTCTGTTCGTTATATTTTGGGCATGATTGTAGCAGACGTTCAGCAGTCATTTCGCATGTGCGACAGTTACACTTATCAGACATTCTAAACCTTAGGTTGTTGGAAAGATGGTATTTCAAGCTGTGATGGCCCGTTCTTCTTCTTCTTTTCTCTTTCACTGATACCTAAAAGGTGTCGTGGTTTATATCATTTGTCGTTCTTGTGCTGCTCGAACTGTCTGAATTAGTGATTTTCCTTTGTTGTTACATGTCTCTGTCACTGCATCAATCCATCTTCTTCTGGGTCTTCCTCTTGGTCTTTTTCCATGCATTCTCGAGAAGAACGCCCTTGATGGTGATTGGTGAGGATTCATTCTGACCAGGTGGCCAAGCCATTTAAGTTGTTGTTGTTCTATATATTCTTGGCAGGGTTTTGTTCCTACCATTTTTCTTATGGTTTCATTTGGTATTCTATCTCTTCTTGTGTTGTTTGTTACTTTTCTCAAGCATCGCATCTCACATGTATTGATCTTTCTTAAATGTGATTTAGAAAGGGTCCATGTTTGACTTTCATAGCACAAAGTTGGTATGAAGATGCTATTTATCATTTGTTGTTTAGCTGGCATAGAAATGTTTGGATGTCTTAGCAATGGTGAAAGCTGGTATGTGACAGCATTTGCTTTTTGTATTCGCATGTCAATTTCTCTGTCTAATTTTCCATCTTCTGTGAACATTGTGCCTAAATACTTGAATTCCTCTACTTGTTTTATATCTTTGTCTTTGATCTTGATGCTTAATGGGTGTCTTAATTTGCTTATTCTTTCTATATTTGCTTATTGGACTTCCGGTGTGTGACTGTGCTGGCAACACGACACAATTTTCGATGGGAGTCAGATTTATGTTATAAGTGAATTTCAATGCCCGTAGAAAAAGAAATTCAAGCGTTCTTGTGCTATTTCAAATGGATGGCCCGTTCGGAGTCTAAAAATCGTGACTTGTTCTGTTCTACTGAGCTGCAGAAGGCTTAGTCTAGTTTACTGGTGACCTTGATGTTCTATATTCTATTTGTTCATGTATTTGTTCCTGACAGACCTTTTTGATTCCTCGTAGTGATACTTGTATCTGGCTGGTGTAATTTGACTCCATCCTTTACTGACCATCTGACTCATCGTTTCCAGAAAAGTTGCAGTAAGATGGAATCCATTGACTCACAGTTCTGCATTTCTGGCAGACCTTATAGAGTGTACCTGTTAGACCGTTCAGGTCTTCGTTCCTATAACTCCTTGCTGCTGTAACTACCGACAGAGAATCTGTGATGAACACAATGTTTTCTTATTAAACTCTCTTCTTCATAAGTTTCCTCTGCAGTTTTTTTTTTAGCTTCTGCCCCTTCTTTACAATTAAGTACTTTGGTCATGTCTTAGCATCTCTTCAGCGTTGTATTTTTAAGGCATATATATATATATATATATATATATATATATATATATATATACATCATCATTATCATCATGTGCCATACTGGTTGGCGTAGGCAATCATGTCCTTCCAAGATCTTCTATCTACAGTGTGCATCGTATCAGTTCTGTTGTTGACTGTTTTCCATGCCATGACACCAAGCTATCCATTATTTTTCTATTTGCCATCCGTGATCTCTCTTTTCTTTTATTTTGCCAGTTGTAGCCAAGTATTCTTGAGATGTCGGACGCGAGCGCTACGTAGGAATCCAAAGAAAACCAACCAACACAACATCGATGTTGCTGGTCGCTACATTTGAAAGAAAGATATACTTCAGAAGAGATCAATCAGATCACTAGTGGACATCAAATGTGCAATAAGGATGTCCTGTCGACTAAACTAAACTAAACTAAACTAAACTAAACTAACTGAAATAAACTAAACTAAACTAAACTAAACTAAACTAAACTAAACTAAACTAAACTAAACTAAACTAAACTAAACTAAACTAAACTAAACTAAACTAAACTAAACTAAACTAAACTAAACTAAACTAAACTAAACTAAACTAAACTAAACTAAACTAAACTAAACTAAACTAAAACTAAATTAAACTAAATGAAACTAAACTAAACTAAACTAAACTAAACTAAACTAAACTAAACTAAACTAAACTAAACTAAACTAAACTAAACTAAACTAAACTAAACTAGCTGGGATAATCAGTCGCTCTTTTGCATTGTTCACCTTGTACTTGAGTTACCGCTATATCTTCTGTCTTCCATTGATTCCAAGTATGTGATTATTTCCAAGTTCTATAATGGGTGTTAATCTCATGCCACCAGTTATAATTCTCATTGCTTGGTTTTGGAGTATGATGATAATAAAAAAAAAAAATAAATTAGAAAACAGTATTTATTGATGTAGTCCATATGCTGCAATACCATATTCTAAAACTTGTCTTTTTATTCCGTTTTTTTTTTTTTGGGTGCGTTCGCCAGCTTTGACCTCTGACGAAGTTCCTAGAGACTAGGAACTGAATTTTTCGTGTTAATCCATTTTTCCCTGGCAGCCGTGTGCACAGGGGTCCCTCGCCGTAGAGGCAAATAACTCAGTCTTCGGAGGTATTCATATTTTTTTCGTCGATGAGTAATTGACGTTTCAAGCCGGATCTCCCTAGTGAGACCAGGGGTGGTTGCCGCAGAGAGAAATTATAAATAAAAATCCCAACTGGTTCAACCGGGATTTGAACTCACAACCTCTCTGTCTCACGGCCGGCGTCTTGCATCGAGACCAACCAGTCCCCATAAACTAGTCTTACTAGCCCCAAGTAACGCTTCTTTAGCACACTACTATCTGCTCCCCAGATTTTGCCAAATTATTTGTCTATGTTTTTTGTCCTTACCCTTGCTCTTTGTCTATTTTTGTTGTCTGCCCGAGGTTTCGTTGTTAAACGGCAGTCAATTGTGTGTTGTTTGCTGTTAGGGTCATCATCACTGCACACTGGAAAAATCCATAGATGCTTCGACATCGCAGTAGAGAAATTCCCAGGAGAATCCTGGCACACGTGCACGAACTCCGTAGCACGTCCTGGAATCCTGTGGGCAGGTTTCTGCTGACAACTTTTCCCGGCCACAGGCCATAGTTGTGGCCTACTCTTTTCGATTTTAACTGACAAGGGATCTTTAACGGTATGACTGCACACTTGTCCTCATGTTTAGTGCCGTTATCCGAGAAGGCTATACACCGGCCTCACTACACAAGAGATCAGCGAAGGATAACGTTATAAAGAAACCATGCATTCTTCTTCTTCTTTCCTTCCTCATCTGCCTTGCAGCGTCGAGGGGAGATATAATTTGCAGTCTTTTGCTCTTCTGTTCGCCTCTGCTGCTGTTATGTTTCCTAGTGCTTCTAATATTCCATCGACCCTTCTTTTTCGTGGTCGACCCTTGGGTCTGGTGTTCTCACAACGTTTGTTGAAGGCTCGTTGTGTTGTGTTTTGTTCTTTCTGCCTTGTCACGTGGCCAAACCATTTTATCTGTTGTTTCCTTATATACTCTATGGCGGGGCTATTCCTAGCTTTTTTCTCAGTTCTTCATTTCTGATCTTATCTCTCAGACTGTTTCCTGTCATTCGTCTAACACATTGCATCTAGGGTCCAGGTCTGGCATTGGTAGCACAACGTTTGGATGAAGATTGTATTGTATAGTGCTCGTTTTGCCTCCAGAGTTATTTCCTTGTTGGACAATAGTGGCGATAACTGTCCAATGATTTGACAAGCCTTGGTGCATTTTGATTCTATCTCTGCTGTTTGAGAATTATCGTTTGTCATTAGGCTTCCTAGGTATTTGAATTTCTCTACTTGTTTTAGTTGTCTGCCTTCTATAGTTATGCTGATGTTCTGTTTATTTTTGGCGACATTCATGACTTCTGTTTTGTTGATTTTCATGTTGTATTTTGTGCCTGAGATGTTGAGTTTGTTTAAGTGTTCTTGTAGGTCTTCTATTTTTCCATGTATTAGTGCCTGATCGTCTGCAAATAAAAGCTCGTTGATCTCTTCTGTCTCTGATGGGTTGGCTAGCTTGCATATATAGTCCATGTATGTAATAAACAGTAGGGGGGATAGAACGCACTCATATTTTTACACCTGATCTAACTTCAAAGTGGTCTCTGTAGCCTGCTGCTGTTCTGACCCCGCAGCTGCTGTTGATGTAGAGACTTTTAATAAGGTTGGTTAGATGTTGGCTTACTCCGTATGTTGTTAGTATCTCCCACAGTTGTTCTCTGTTTACTCTACTCTCGTTTAAACCACGGATTAATTTTTCCAATTTTTCTTTTAATCACCACCGCTTCTGGTGGGCTGTAACCCGGATCCTTGCTGTCCTGAGACATCTTATGCAACAAATCTGTGTCAAACAGAAGTGAGAAAGCGAGTTCATCGGTGTTCATCATCTATATCAACAGAAGTGAGAAAGCGAGTTCATCGGTACTCATCATCTATGTCAACAGAAGTGAGAAAGCGAGTTCATCGGTGTTCATCATCTATGTCAACAGAAGTGAGAAAGCGAATTCATCGGTGCTCATCATCTATGTCACCAGAAGTGAGAAAGCGAGTTCATCGGTGTTCATCATCTATGTCAACAGAAGTGAGAAAGCGAATTCATCGGTGCTCATCATCTATGTCAACAGAAGTGAGAAAGCGAATTCATCGGTGCTCATCATCTATGTCAACAGAAGTGAGAAAGCGAGTTCATAGGTGTTCATAATCTATGTCAACAGAAGTGAGAAAGCGAGTTCATCGGCGTTCATCATCTATGTCAACAGAAGTGAGAAAGCGAGTTCATCGGCGTTCATCATCTATGTCAACAGAAGTGAGAAAGCGAGTTCATCGGTGTTCATCATCTATGTCAACAGAAGTGAGAAAGCGAGTTCATCGGTGTTCATCATCTATATCAACAGAAGTGAGAAAGCGAGTTCATCGGTACTCATCATCTATGTCAACAGAAGTGAGAAAGCGAGTTCATCCTTGTTCATCATCTATGTCAACAGAAGTGAGAAAGCGAATTCATCGGTGCTCATCATCTATGTCAACAGAAGTGAGAAAGCGAGTTCATCGGTGTTCATCATCTATGTCAACAGAAGTGAGAAAGCGAATTCATCGGTGCTCATCATCTATGTCAACAGAAGTGAGAAAGCGAATTCATCGGTGCTCATCATCTATGTCAACAGAAGTGAGAAAGCGAGTTCATAGGTGTTCATCATCTATGTCAACAGAAGTGAGAAAGCGAGTTCATCGGTACTCATCATCTATGTCAACAGAAGTGAGAAAGCGAGTTCATCGGGTACTCATCATCTATGTCAACAGAAGTGAGAAAGCGAGTTCATCGGTGTTCATCATCTATATCAACAGAAGTGAGAAAGCGAGTTCATCGGTGCTCATCATCTATGTCAACAGAAGTGAGAAAGCGAGTTCATCGGTGTTCATCGTCTATGTCAACAGAAGTGAGAAAGGGTGTTCATCGGTGCTCATCATCTATGTCAACAGAAGTGATAAAGGGTGTTCATCGGTGCTCATCATCTATGTCAACAGAAGTGAGAAAGCGAATTCATCGGTGCTCATCATCTATGTCAACAGAAGTGAGAAAGCGAATTCATCGGTGCTCATCATCTATGTCAACAGAAGTGAGAAAGCGAGTTCATCGGTGTTCATCATCTATGTCAACAGAAGTGAGAAAGCGAGTTCATCGGTGTTCATCATCTATGTCAACAGAAGTGAGAAAGCGAGTTCATCGGTGTTCATCATCAATGTCAACAGAAGTGAGAAAGCGAATTCATCGGTGCTCATCATCTATGTCAACAGAAGTGAGAAAGCGAGTTCATCGGTGCTTATCATCTATGTCAACAGAAGTGAGAAAGCGAGTTCATCGGTGTTCATCATCTATGTCAACAGAAGTGAGAAAGCGAATTCATCGGTGCTCATCATCTATGTCAACAGAAGTGAGAAAGCGAATTCATCGGTGTTCATCATCTATGTCAACAGAAGTGAGAAAGCGAGTTCATCGGTACTCATCATCTATGTCAACAGACTTGAGAAAGCGAGTTCATCGGTACTCATCATCTATGTCAACAGAAGTGAGAAAGCGAGTTCATCGGTGTTCATCATCTATATCAACAGAAGTGAGAAAGCGAGTTCATCGGTGCTCATCATCTATGTCAACAGAAGTGAGAAAGCGAGTTCATCGGTGTTCATCGTCTATGTCAACAGAAGTGAGAAAGGGTGTTCATCGGTGCTCATCATCTATGTCAACAGAAGTGATAAAGGGTGTTCATCGGTGCTCATCATCTATGTCAACAGAAGTGAGAAAGCGAATTCATCGGTGCTCATCATCTATGTCAACAGAAGTGAGAAAGCGAAT
Source organism: Megaustenia siamemsis (assembly GCA_032433765.1). Classification (NCBI taxonomy): domain Eukaryota; kingdom Metazoa; phylum Mollusca; class Gastropoda; order Stylommatophora; family Ariophantidae; genus Megaustenia; species Megaustenia siamemsis. Next base: position 18,575,006 of record JAVIAB010000160.1, on the reverse strand, counting down.
TCATCGGTGCTCATCATCTATGTCAACAGAAGTGAGAAAGCGAGTTCATCGGTGTTCATCATCTATGTCAACAGAAGTGAGAAAGCGAGTTCATCGGTGTTCATCATCTATGTCAACTGAAGTGAGAAAGCGAGTTCATCGGTGTTCATCATCAATGTCAACAGAAGTGAGAAAGCGAATTCATCGGTGCTCATCATCTATGTCAACAGAAGTGAGAAAGCGAGTTCATCGGTGCTTATCATCTATGTCAACAGAAGTGAGAAAGCGAGTTCATCGGTGTTCATCATCTATGTCAACAGAAGTGAGAAAGGAAATTCATCGGTGCTCATCATCTATGTCAACAGAAGTGAGAAAGCGAATTCATCGGTGCTCATCATCTATGTCAACAGAAGTGAGAAAGCGAGTTCATCGGTGCTTATCATCTATGTCAACAAAAGTGAGAAAGCGAGTTCATCGGTGTTCATCATCTATGTCAACAGAAGTGAGAAAGGGAATTCGTCGGTGCTCATCATCTATGTCGACAGAAGTGAGAAAGGAAATTCGTCGGTGCTCATCATCTATGTCAACAGAAGTGATAAAGGGTGTTTATCGGTGCTCATCATCTATGTCAACAGAAGTGATAAAGGGTGTTCATCGGTGCTCATCATCTATGTCAACAGAAGTGAGAAAGGGTGTTTATTGGTGCTCATCATCTATGTCAACAGAAGTGAGAAAGTGAATTCATCGGCGCTCATCATCTATGTCAACAGAAGTGATAAAGGGTGTTCATCGGTGCTCATCATCTATGTCAACAGAAGTGATAAAGGGTGTTCATCGGTGCTCATCATCTATGTCAACAGAAGTGAGAAAGGGTGTTCATCGGTGCTCATCATCTATGTCAACAGAAGTGAGAAAGGGTGTTCATCGGTGCTCATCATCTATGTCAACAGAAGTGATAAAGGGTGTTTATCGGTGCTCATCATCTATGTCAACAGAAGTGATAAAGGGTGTTCATCGGTGCTCATCATCTATGTCAACAGAAGTGATAAAGGGTGTTCATCGGTGCTCATCATCTATGTCAACAGAAGTGATAAAGGGTGTTCATCGGTGTTCATCATCTATGTCAACAGAAGTGATAAAGGGTGTTAATCGGTGCTCATCATCTATGTCAACAGAAGTGATAAAGGGTGTTCATCGGTGCTCATCATCTATGTCAACAGAAGTGAGAAATGGAATTCATCGGCGCTTATCATCTATGTCAACAGAAGTGAGAAAGGGAATTCGTCGTTGCTCATCATCTATGTCAACAGAAGTGAGAAAGGGAATTCGTCGGTGCTCATCATCTATGTCAACAGAAGTGAGAAAGGGAATTCGTCGGTGCTCATCATCTATGTCAACAGAAGTGAGAAAGGGAATTCGTCGGTGCTCATCATCTATGTCAACAGAAGTGAGAAAGGGAATTCATCGGCGTTCATCATCTATATCAACAGAAGTGAGAAAGGGAATTCACCGGCGCTCATCATCTATGTCAACAGAAGTGAGAAAGGGAATTCATCGGTGATATATAGAGCCAATTCAGCGAAAGAAACTGGGAATATTTGGCATCAGATCGTAAAACACGGAGAACGAAAATAAAATAGAAAACGGCACAGCAATATTTGATGAAGCGATGTTGTTATATGCAGAAGGAGGCAAATGTGTCTCACCGCAGCAGAGCTGGAAGCTGTCAGCGACCCACAGCTAATAGTTTCCGCCAGGATTGGTGAAGCAGAATAATTCAGACTCTACTCCACCTCTTCGCAGTGTCTACAGAAACAGTCTAACTTGTATAGTCTGGTTGAACGAGTAGGGACCGGTAAGGGAAAACAACCTTGGGCCAAAAATAGCATGCTGAAGTCGAATGAGCTGGGCCAAAAGGCGCAAATATAAGATTTCTACTTCAAAGTACAACTCAGCATATCTACGCCTACTTAACGTCCTTCTAAGGACGGATGACGTAGTAGTTATCGGTTTAACGACAGAAAAAAAGGAAATTCAGAAGACAGAAGTCACAGAAGATAAGAGAGCAAGCCAGGCACCACAAATACATATTATTCATTTTGAGATCGAATTTGTCTATTCAATATTGGCGATTTCTGTCACGAAATGAAACTGTTCAGTAAAACATCATCCAAAATAAGACATTCACATGTTATCAAACTACTGGCTAATCATGGTGACTTGATACAAATCGTCTGTCAAGGCGCCATAGGCCATATGTAGAATTATTCTACTATTTAAAAAAAAAGACATTATTCACGAATATTTGGTTTTCCTGAACACTTTTATTTTGCGTTTGGTGATACAAATTATTAAAACCACACCCAGAAAAATACCAATTTAAGGATAAACGGAATGTACTATTTTCCGGACATCTTCATCCATAAACCATACACAACTTATATAATTAACTAAACTTAAAATAACTCCAATGTTGAGTCAGTCTTATTAAATGTCTGTGAAACATGGAGAACAACTAAAATGACAATCATGAAGATGCAGACCTTTGTTAAGGGATACTTACGCAGAATAAAAGGATGGAAATGGCAGGACAAAATCACTAACATAGAATTATGGAAATGTACCAGTCAAATACCAACTGAGAGTGTTACACAACAGGATCCCTTTTTGGAATCCCCAAGGAAAACGACAGGAAGACCAAACTATTCTTGAAGAAAAGACAGATGGAAGCAGAGATGAAGATGAAGGGGAAAACATGGAGTGGTCTTAAAAGAATGGCAAGAAACAGAATAGTTTGGAAAGTGTTTGTTGATGAAGACCAAGCTCTACAGGGAGCTGAAAGTTAGAAGAAGAAGCAAATAACATAAATTCCACTAATGGATAAAAACAAACTGTGGTAAAGATTATTGGATTAGTGGATTTATAGAAGAATAGGTAGAATTGGATGGAAACAAAAGATAACAAACGATGAAGTTTTAAAACAACTGAAAATAAAAAGAGAACTGCTGAACACAATTAAGACAAGACAAATTAAATCTTGGGGCATGTTAAAAGACACAACAGCCTACTAAAAGTAATATTGGAAGGAAAAATACAAGGCAAAAGAGGCAGAGGCAGACCAAGACTAACATGGACGAGTAACATCAAAAGATGGACAAGTCAATCTATGTCAGCCTGCACCATCAAAGCAAGAAACAGAGTATAATGGCGATCCATGGTAGCCAACCTTCGTTGCGGAGAGGGCACACGATGATGATGTTGATGGTAAAGATTCAGTGGACTTTCTTTGTTCATCTTATTGTCTTACATCTTTAAATATGCTAACCAAAATTAACCCTTATTCGACCTTGGACTGCAGACAGATCGTCGCGCCATCTGTGCACAGATAACGTATTTTATTTTCATACTTTCTTCCTTCTAATCTTCTTCACCGCCTTTCTTTAATCCCTAGATCTGGGTATTCACTCCACAAGTCTGTGTTTATTTTGACTGAGGACTGCCGAAGGTAAATAGCGTGACTGAGATGTCTGTGGAGAAGGTTGCGCAGAATGAGGTCACTAGAGGTGACATTCCACCCGGACGCGCCCAGGAGATCTTACTTGAGTTTGTCCTCGGCTGCGCCACAGATTGGGGAGTTAATGCCCCTGAAAGATTTTTGCGCTGTTGCACTTTTAGAATCTGTAAAAGTGTTTCTTTTTTTTTTTGTAATCTATCTATCTATCTATCTATCTATCTATCTATCTATCTATCTATCTATCTATCTATCTATCTATCTATCTATCTATCTATCTATCTATCTATCTATCTATCTATCTTTCTTTCTTTCTTTCTCCGCACTAACATCCCCTTATTCTCAGCCATATTTCATCCTCCATTTTCTTATTTATTATTTCCGCCCCCTTTCTCCTTCCCTTCCACATTTTATTTTATTCCATAAACACTTCAATAAACGCACATACATAAGGTATGTATGCAATACACAGCAAGCTTATGTCGTAAGAAATGACGTCAAATACATTCACATGTAAATAAGTCTGTATTCCCTGCATTCTCCTCCCTCATATTATTTTCACCAGCAGCAGAAAGATATTAATGTGACCATGTTTTTGAAACACTAATCCAGGACGGGTTAATTTGACTTAAATTTTCCATCAATAAAATGACAATTCTTCCGCCTTTTTCAAGTGTATAATAGATATATTTTAAAACTAATTAAAACACCTAACAATATAGGCTTAGAAAACGTTATCAGAAGTTATTGAATTAAACGTTATTGAGTTTCAGTTTCAGAATAGAAGATTGAAAACTTGGAGCGCATTTTAGTGTTACAGTTTCGCTAAACGAACAGCCAGTTCAACTTTTTAACCATTTTCTACACAACAACGCAATAATGTCTATTTTTAAGTCGAAGAGACGTTTACCATATTGGCAAAATTGGTAAACGTTTGTGTCTCTAATGTATTTTAACAAACCCGGGACAAAAGCTAACAAAATCTGTCAAAATGGGGACAATAACGAATCCGGGACAAAAGTGGAAAAAAAGTAAAAAAATCGGGACTGTCCCGGAAAAATCAGGACGTCTCGTCGCCTTATTAATAACAAATAAAATATTTAATTATTATATTAAAATGTACGTCACCATAATATTTCAACTCTCGATTAACACGTGACTTGAGCAACTCTATTTTTTGATTGGTTGGTTTTTATTAGCATTTTTTTGGTGTTTCTTTTGTGTTTTATAGGATGACGTAACTGCATGTGTTTGTTTGTACTGTCAGCTCCCATGCTATGGGTCAGGTAACTAGCAGATGAGACAACAATGGGTTTAAAACAAATATCTCCAGCATAAAAAAGCCTGCATTAAACATGCAGACCGTCCGTTGTGTTAGTCTCAAGTTACTTTTGGCGCGAACGGGACACATATGAGGTAATTTGTTCGTGACGTTAATATTATTCTGAGCCGGAAGTAAACTGCGGGTCTGCGGAGTACGCTGATTGGTGGACTTGGAGGATCTGACGTACTGCGACTGGTATTAACCAATCAAACGTGACTTAATGCGTAATGATGACGCGGTGGATGGGGGTTGCCGGAATCAGAACTATGACCGCTTAAGAATGTTAGCACACAGCCAGGTATAGGGAGGCTGACAAGGAAAACTAGATCTACGAATCTCGCTGATGAAATAATCCAGCGGCAAACCAGCAACTTTACGTTTGTTTGGGGATTTACCCCACTCATTTTATACATCAATTTTTTCTTGTTTTGTGCGTCTCTTATTTAAACACTGTATTTGTTTAATGTCTTTCGCTGTGTCGACTTTCTGTTTGACCTTCCCGTTACATCAGAAACGGTTACTGATTTCTGTTGCAACTTTTACATAACGTTTCTACGACTACTGCTGCTGTAGCTACAAACATTTTTCTGAGACTACTACTGTTGTAGCTACAAACATTTTTCTGCGACTACTACTGCTGTAGCTATAAACACTTTTCTGCGACTACTGCTTCTGTAGCTACAAACACTTTTCTGCGACTACTGCTTCTGTAGCTACAAACACTTTTCTGCGACTACTGCTTCTGTAGCTACAAACACTTTTCTGCAACTACTACTGCTTCTGTAGCTACACTTTTCTGGGACTACTACTGCAGTAGCTACAAACACTTTTCTGCGACTACTACTGCTGTAGCTACAAACACTTTTCTGCGACTACTACTGCTGTAGCTACAAACACTTTTCTGCGACTACTGCTTCTGTAACTACAAACACTTTTTTACTTTATTCTGTTACGAAGGCGAAGGCGCGCCTCCCAGCACCAGAGCTGGAAGTTGTCAGCGACCCACAGCTGATGGCTTGCGCCAGGATCGGTGAACCAAAACCATCCAGACCCTGCTTCACCTCTCCGTGGTGCCTCCAGTAACAGACTAACTTGTCTAGTCTGACCAAGCGTGCAGGATCGAAGAGGGAATACAACTCGATACTCAAAAATGTCGTGCTGAAGTCGGATATGTTGGGCCGAAACGCGCAAATATAGCAGTTATACTGCAAACCACAACACAACGCAGACACGTCCACTACGTCCTTGTAAAGGCGGATGATGAAGAGGAATATTCTAGTCTACCACGATACTCTAGAATACTTTAGTCATCGGGCGAACGCAACCAACCAACCACCACCAACCATTCTGTTACAACTACTGCTGTTTCTATTCCAACCACTACAACTACTATTACTTTGCTGCTACAATTACTTCCGTTTCTATTCCAACCACTACAACTACTCTTTCTGCTGCTGCTAAAAATACTACTGCTACAACAACAACAACTACTACTAATAACAATAATACTACTACTACTATTTTTCTGCTACAATTATGTTACTGCTGCTATTCTAACTACAACTACTACTATTTCTGCTACAACTATGTTACTCCTGCTATTCTAACCACTACTACTACTGTTTCTGCTACAACTATGTTACTGCTGCTATTCTCACCACTACTCTACTGTTTCTGCTACAACTATTACTGCTGCTATTCTAGCTACAGCTACTACTGTTTCTGCTACAACTATTACTGCTGCTATTCTAACTACAGCTACTACTGTTTCTGCTACAACTATTACTGCTGCTATTCTAACTACAGCTACTACTGTTTCTGCTACAACTATTACTGCTGCTATTCTAACCACTACTACTACTGTTTCTGCTACAACTATGTTACTCCTACTATTCTAACTACAACTACTACTGTTTCTGCTACAACTATGTTACTGCTGCTATTCTAACTACAACTACTACTGTTTCTGCTACAACTATTACTGCTGCTATTCTAACCACTACTACTACTGTTTCTGCTACAACTATGTTACTCCTACTATTCTAACTACAACTACTACTGTTTCTGCTACAACTATGTTACTGCTGCTATTCTAACTACAACTACTACTGTTTCTGCTACAACTATTACTGCTGCTATTCTAACCACTACTACTACTGTTTCTGCTACAACTATGTTACTCCTACTATTCTAACCACTACTACTACTGTTTCTGCTACAACTATGTTACTGCTGCTATTCTAACTACAACTACTACTATTTCTGCAACAACTATGTTACTCCTGCTATTCTAACCACTACTACTACTGTTTCTGCTACAACTATGTTACTGCTGCTATTCTCACCACTACTCTACTGTTTCTGCTACAACTATTACTGCTGCTATTCTAACTACAGCTACTACTGTTTCTGCTACAACTATTACTGCTGCTATTCTAACTACAACTACTACTGTTTCTGCTACAACTATTACTGCTGCTATTCTAACCACTACTACTACTGTTTCTGCTACAACTATTACTGCTGCTATTCTAACTACAACTACTACTGTTTCTGCTACAACTATTACTGCCGCTATTCTAACTACAACTACTACTGTTTCTGCTACAACTATTACTGCCGCTATTCTAACAACAACTACTACTGTTTCTGCTACAACTATGTTACTGCTGCTATTCTAACTACAACTACTACTGTTTCTGCTACAACTATTACTGCTGCTATTCTAACTACAGCTACTACTGTTTCTGCTACAACTATTACTGCTGCTATTCTTACTACAACTACTACTGTTTCTGCTACACTTATTACTGCTGCTATTCTTACTACAACTACTACTGTTTCTGCTACAACTATTACTGCTGCTATTCTTACTACAACTACTACTGTTTCTGCTACAACTATTACTGCTGCTATTCTAACTACAACTACTACTGTTTCTGCTACACCTATTACTGCTGCTATTCTAACTACAACTACTACTGTTTCTGCTACATCTATGTTACTGCAGCTATTCTAACCACTACTACTACTGTTTCTGCTACAACTATGTTACTGCTGCTATTCAAACCCTTACTACTACTACTGTTTCTGCTACACCTATTACTGCTGCTATTCTAACTACAACTACTACTGTTACTGCTACATCTATGTTACTGCTGCTATTCTAACCACTACTACTACTGTTTCTGCTACAACTATTACTGCTGCTATTCTAACCATTACTACTACTATTTCTGCTACAACTATTACTGCTGCTATTCTAACCTTTACTACTACTATGTCTGCTACAACTATATTACTGCTGCTATTCTAACCTTTACTATTACTGTTCCTGCAACAACTATGTTACTGCTGCTATTCTAACCACTACTACTACTGTTTCTGTTACAACTTTGTTACTGCTGCTATTCTAACCGCTACTACTACTGTTTCTGCTACAACTATTACTGCTGCTATTCTAACCACTACTACTACTGTTTCTGCTACAACTATGTTACTGCTGCTATTCTAACCACCACTACTACTACTACTGTTTCTGCTACAACTGTGTTACTGCTGCTATCCTAACTAATACCACTACTACAATTACTTTTACACTACTACTACAGCTTTAGCTGCTACTCTAAGTTCCTTCCAACATGCCGGAACGAACAATCAGTTCCCTGAATATTGTAACCCAAGCACAATCTCATACTATACGATCCTCTACTATAACGCAATCAACAACCACCAAGCAACAACGTGCAACCAACAACCAAGAAAGAACAACCAACAACGAACAACCAACAACAACAACCAACAAAGAACAACCAACAGCGAACAAACAACAACAACGAACAACAACAACGAACAACAACAACGAACAACAACAACGAACAACAACAACGAAAAACTAACAACGTCAGCAACAAAAACAACAACAACAACAACAACAACAAAAACATCAACAACAACCGCAAAAACAACAACAACCAACAACAAAAACAACAAAAACCAACAACAAAAACAACAACAGCCAACAACAAACAGCGAGCAACCAACAGCAAGCAAACAGCAACAACGAACAACCAACAACAAAAAACCAACAACATCAACCAACAATAACAACCAACAACAACTACAAATAATAACAACCAACAACAACTACCCATAATAACAACCAACAACAACAAAAAACCAACAACAACAACAACCAATAATAACAACAAAAATCAACATAAACAAAAATCCAACAACAACAACCAATAATAACAACCAACAACAACAGAAACCCAATAACAACAAACAAAAATAACAACCAACAGCAAAAAAGCAACAACAAAAAAAACCAACAACAACAATCAACAAGGAACAAACAACAACCTCAAACGTCCCTCGTCAGCTTTGATCAACATCACCTTCACCTTCCAGTTAATTCTCTCCCGCCACGGTTATAACAGACTCTCGTCTTGTCATCAGACCCTCGTCTTATCATCGTGTTGCCAATTACCCCCTCGCCCCAAATCTTGTAACCATCCCTGACCAACTTTTGAATATACACTCCTGGACTATCCTAAGATCACTCCCCCCCCCCTCCCCCTGCTCTAATTAGTGGTTTCTCATGAAATGGCGTACAACGATTTATTAGCGCCCAAGGAGAGCCTCAAAGAAATGTTACATCCTGAAACAAGACAACCCAATGTGACCTCAGTCACCGCCAGATAAAACACATTCTCATGTTGTAGAACAAACACACAGTAAACAAAAGAAAAAAGAAGAATAAATAAATCGCCAGGACATAGGAACATTAAAAGGTCATTAACATATTCATCATCATCATCTGGTGCCATACCGGTTGGCGTAGGCAGTCCTGTCCTTCCACAATCTTCTATCCACCGTGCATCGTATCAATCTTGTTGTTGACTGTTTTCCATGCCATGACACCAAGCTATCTAGTATTTTCTCTCTTTGTCGTCCGCGATCTCTCATTCTTTTTATTTTGCCAGTTGTAACCAAGTATTCCAACTTTCCTATTCTCATGATGTGCCCGAAAAATGTTGATTGTTTCTTTCTGTTTCTTATGAGCTCCCTTTTTGTGTTGGCCTCTGAGAATTTTCTCGGTGATCCTTTTAGCTGTCCAGGGAACTTTCAACATTCTTCTGAGAAATCCCATCTCTGTGCCTATAATCGTCTTTTCATTTGTTTGGTTACGGTCAATAATTCGCTTCCATGGGTCAGAATTGGTTCTATATAGCACCGATGAACTCACTTTCTCACATCTGTTGACATAGATTTGTTGCATAAGATATTTTTCATTTTCTGAAATGCTATTTTGGCCTGAGCTATTCTGCTTTTTATTTCTGTGGTGCATCTTCTATGTGATGTTATTATTGTGCCCAAGTATTTGATGCCTTTCACTTGTTTCAGATTTGTCCTGTTTATTTTTTTGCTGCATGCTGGTGATGATTGTTTCTTCGATATAACCATTATTTCTGTTTTTTTTTTTACTATTCAGACTGAGATCTTTCTTGTTGCTTTCTTTTACTATTATGTCTATCATTTCTTGTAGTTCATTCTCTGTCTATACAATTAAGACTGTCATCCGCATATCGCAAATTGTTACGATTGTTATAAAATATCACCGAAGTATAGACCAACACCAAATATAATATTTTAAAAACATGTTTTAGGTTAAAGGGCTGGGAAATGGGGGGGGGGGAGAGACAGGTCCTAGACGGGTAGAAGCTGCTACGGCAGGGTCAGCGACCGCCAATGGATCAAGACCTCACTTCAGGGCCAGATCTTGATATAAGCTACAGCTTAACGCCACACAATCCGAGGCGCCTCAAAAAATGTCAGAATTTGTTTATTTTGTGTCGACACTTTCTTTCAGCCTAGACCTTCTTGTGTTAACTTTTTAACGGATGGAGGGTGCGGAGGAGGAGGGCGGGGTGGGAGAAGTGGTGTCGGGCCTCAAAGTTTAATTTAGGTTCGATCTTCACCAAGCCTACATCCGGTACAACTTCAAAGTTTAATTTAGGTTCGATCTACACCAAGCCTACATCCGGTACAACTTCAAAGTTTAATTTAGGTTCGATCTTCACCAAGCCTACATCCGGTACAACTTCAAAGTTTAATTTAGGTTCGATCTTCACCAAGTCTACATCCGGTACAACTTCAAAGTTTAATTTAGGTTCGATCTTCACCAAGTCTACATCCGGTACAACTTCAAAGTTTAATTTAGGTTCGATCTTCACCAAGCCTACAGCTGGCACAACTTCAAAGTTTAATTTAGGTTCGATCTTCACCAAGTCTACATCCGGTACAACTTCAAAGTTTAATTTAGGTTCGATCTTCACCAAGTCTACATCCGGTACAACTTCAAAGTTTAATTTAGGTTCGATCTTCACCAAGTCTACATCCGGTACAACTTCAACGTTTAATTTAGGTTCGATCTTCACCAAGTCTACATCCGGTACAACTTCAAAGTTTAATTTAGGTTCGATCTTCACCAAGCCTACAGCCGGCACAACTTCAAAGTTTAATTTAGGTTCGATCTTCACCAAGTCTACATCCGGTACAACTTCAAAGTTTAATTTAGGTTCGATCTTCACCAAGTCTACATCCGGTACAACTTCAAAGTTTAATTTAGGTTCGATCTTCACCAAGTCTACATCCGGCACAACTTCAAAGTTTAATTTAGGTTCGATCTTCACCAAGTCTACATCCGGTACAACTTCAAAGTCTTCGTCTATACAGACTGACCGACAAGTTGAGGAACCCCGCAGGGTTTCTTCCTCTTCTACCTTTCAGCTCCCTGTGGAGCATAGGTCTTCAACAAACACCTTCCAAGTCGTTCTGTTTCTTGTCATTCTTTTAAGATCATTCCATGTCTTCCCCATCTCTGCTTCTATCAGTCTTTTCCAAGAATTCTTTGGTCTTCCTCTTTGTCTTTTCCCCTGGGGATTCCAAAAAGGGCCTATTGTGTAATACTCTCAGTTGCCTTCCGCAGTGTGTATCATATCCAGCGCCATCGTCTTCCTGTATCTCCTTATCCACTGGTACATCTCCATAATTCTATGTTAGTTAATTTGCTTTGCCATTTCCATCCTTTTATTCTGCGTAAGAATCCATTAATGAAAATAACTCAAAACAACAGAAATGGGATCCAGTGGTCACTGACCAAACAACTTGATGATTTAGACTTTGCTGATGACATAGCTCTCCTATCACACAGCCATCAACAGATGCAGGATAAAATGAGTATATTAGATGAGAGATCACAACAGCTAGGACTAAAGATTAATAGAGATAAGACCAACATTATGAGAATTAATGCAGTTGGCAATAACCATATAAAAATAGGAGAAATACCTCTACTAGACGTACAATCTTATATATATCTGGGCAGTAATATAGATAAAGAGGGAGGAACAGAAAATGATACCAAAATAAGGATATCAAAAGCAAGAGGAGCTTTCATTGCACTGGGAAACATATGGAAATCCAAAGAAATTAGGCTAAATACAAAAATAAAAATTTTCATCTCAAATGTTAAGTCGGTCCTATTATATGGCTGTGAAACATGGAGAATTACAAAATTGACAATCACGAAAGTACAGACTTTCATTAATGGATGCTTGCGCAGAATAAAGGGATGGAAATGGCAGGACAAAGTCACTAACGTGGAATTATGGAAATGTACCGGTCAAATACCAGTGGATAAAGAGATACAGCGAAGACGATGGCGATGGATAGGACACACACTACGGAAGCCAACTGAGAGTATTACACAACAGGCCCTTTTTTGGAATCCCCAGGGGAAAAGACAAAGAGGAAGACCAAGGAATTCTTGGAGAAGACAGATAGAAGCAGAGATGAAGATGATGGGGAAGACATGGAATGATCTTAAAAGAATGGCAAAAAACAGAACGACTTGGAAAGTGTTTGTTGAAGACCTATGCTCCACTGGGAGCTAAAAGGTAAAAGAGGAAGAAGCATCCATTAATGAAAGTCTGTATCTTCATGATTGTCAATTTTTTTTGTTCTCCATGTTTCACAGCCGAATAAATAGGACTGACCTAACATTAGAGTTGACAATTTTTATTTGTGTATTTAACCTAATTTCTTTGGACTTCCATATGTTTCCCAGTGCAACAAAAGCTCCTCTTGCTTTTGATATCATTATTTTGGTATCATTTTCTGTTCCTCCCTCTTTATCTATATTACTGCCCAGATATATGTAAGATTGTACGTCTAGTAGAAGCATGTCTCCTAATTTTATTTGGTTATTGCCAAGTGCAATAAATTCTCATAATGTTGGTCTTATCTCTATTAATCTTCAGTCCTAGCTGTTGTGATCTCTCATCAAGTATGCTCATTTTATCCTGCATCTGTTGATGACTGTGTGATAGGAGAGCTATGTCGTCAGCAAAGTCTAAATCTTCAAGTTGTTTGGTCAGTGACCACTCTATTTCCTTTCTATTGCCAGCAGGGTTTACGTTCATGTAAAAGAACTGGTATTGCAGACTCTTTCTCGCTGGTGTACTCGTGACTATAGCATAGGATTACCAACACAATTTGGGAATAAATAGTACATCCGTAATTTCCTATTTAAAGCAAGTATCTCAGCGATAGAACAGGGTTGAATACTAGTGTTGTAGACGCACAGTTAAGGAACGAAACAATAAGTATAGTAGTTTCCAGTGGTTTAGACTGGAGACATAATAATAGTCAAAAAAGTAAAGAGCCCCCGTCACGCCAAGTGGCGTATAGGGAATATGGTGTTAGTGACCATACATTTTACCGACCTTCGGCACATGATTTTGGGGGTAATGTGGTCGGTATTACACCCGTGCCGCTTTACTTTCCCAGAAATAAAATCGGTACCCATTTAAGGCTGAGTGTTTGTTGAAGACCTATGGTCCACAGGTCGGCTTGAAAATGTTTGTTGAAGACTTAACCTCCACAGGTTGTTAAAAGTGTTTGTTGAAGACCTATACTCCACAGGGAGGTGAAAGTGTTTGTTGAAAACCTATACTGCACAGGGAGCTGAAAGTGTTTGTTGAAAACCTATACTGCACAGGGAGCTGAAAGTGTTTGTTGAAAACCTATACTGCACAGGGAGCTGAAAGTGTTTGTTGAAAACCTATACTGCACAGGGAGCTGAAAGTGTTTGTTGAAAACCTATACTGCACAGGGAGCTGAAAGTGTTTGTTGAAGACTAATACTCCACAGAGAGGTGAAAGTGTTTGTTGAAGACTAATACTCCACAGAGAGCTGAAAGTGTTTGTTGAAGACTAATACTCCACAGAGAGCTGAAAGTGTTTGTTGAAGACCTATACTCCACAGGGTGGTTAAAGTGTTTGTTGAAGACCTATGCTCCACAGGGAGGTTAAAGTGTTTGTTGAAGACCTATACTCCAGAGGGAGGTGAAAGTGTTTGCTGAAGACCTATACTTCACAGGGAGGTTAAAGTGTTTGTTGAAGACCTATACTCCACAGGGAACTGAAGTGTTTGTTGAAGACCTATACTCCACAGGGAACTGAGTGTGTTTGTTGAAGACCTATACTCCACAGGGAGGTGAATGTGTTTGTTGAAGACCTTACTCCACAGGGAGGTTAAAGTGTTTGTTGAAGACCTATACTCCCCAGGGAGGTGAAAGTAATTGTTAAAGACCTATACTCCACAGAGAGCTGAAAGTGTTTGTTGAAGACCTATACTCCACAGGGAACTGAAGTGTTTGTTGAAGACCTATACTCCACAGGGAACTGAGTGTGTTTGTTGAAGACCTATACTCCACAGGGAGCTGAAAGTGTTTGTTGAAGACCTATACTCCCCAGGGAGGTGAAAGTATTTGTTAAAGACTTATAATCCACAGGGCGATGAAAGTGTTTATTGAAGACCTATACTCCCCAGGGAGGTAAAAGTATTTGTTGAAGACATATAATCCACAGGGCGATGAAAGTGTTTGCAGAAGACCTATGCTCCTTAGGGAGCTTAAAGTAAGAAGCAAAATAAGAATATCATCTCTTGATAGATAACATCATCATCATCATCATCATGCTGACAGTAAAAAGATCACATTTCTTAAACATTTCTATCTGCAGCCGGTGCTTCCTCTTCTTCCCAGCGTTACGGTTAAACAACAATTGTAATAAATTTCTTTGAAAACACTCACAAGGGACACATACGTCAGTTCGGGCTCGCGCGGCCATCATGTTACGTCATGACAAGGCGTATTTCCTGTCTCGTACCATTAGAATAATGTAAACTCGTCTTTGCCTACCTATTCGGTTAAAAGATTACAAAACTTCGTAGCTGTATTTGCATTCTTTACTATAAACCTTCTCGTCCTATTTACAGTAATTCTTATTCGTTTTTTTAAAACTATCATTCTTGTTTCTTATCTACTTTATATTCTTCTTTTTCCTTCTCCGGCTTCTCGTCATCTCTTTGTTTATCTACTCCTCGTCCTTATCGTTCACTCTTTTTTTTTCTCCTTCATATAACCTATTCCTTCATTTATCCTCTTCCCTCTTTTCTATTTCTACTAAATTATCTCCTTCTTTTTCTCGTTGGTATTCTTCTTCTACTATTTTTATTGCTTGATTTGTTTATCATAACAACATACAAATCAAATAGGACAAATGAGATTTTTGGAGAATGTTAATGATAAAACAGCCTACTAAAAGTAATCTGGGAAGGGAAAATACAAGGTAAAAGAGGCAGAGGCAGACCAAGAATACATGGAAGGGTAGTGAGAGGTGATGTCTATCCTTGGATGGGTAGTGAGATCTGACGTCTAACCTTCTATGAGTAGTGAGAGTTGATGTATAACCTTGTATGGGTAGTGAGATCTGATGTCTAACCTTCTATGAGTAGTGAGAGTTGATGTCTAACTTTGGATAGGTAGTGAGATCTGATGTCTAACCTCGGATGGTTAGTGAGAGTTGATGTCTAACTTTGGATGGTTAGTGAGAGTTGATGTCTAACTTTGGATGGTTAGTGAGAGTTGATGTCTAACTTTGGATGGTTAGTGAGAGTTGATGTCTAACCTCGGATGGTTAGTGAGAGTTGATGTCTAACTTTGGATGGTTAGTGAGAGTTGATGTCTAACTTTGGATGGTTAGTGAGAGTTGATGTCTAACCTCGGATGGTTAGTGAGAGTTGATGTCTAACCTCGGATGGTTAGTGA
The DNA here is from genome assembly GCA_032433765.1 of Megaustenia siamemsis. Classification (NCBI taxonomy): domain Eukaryota; kingdom Metazoa; phylum Mollusca; class Gastropoda; order Stylommatophora; family Ariophantidae; genus Megaustenia; species Megaustenia siamemsis. The sequence continues at coordinate 18,559,013 of JAVIAB010000160.1, read as the reverse complement.
GAGTTGATGTCTAACCTCGGATGGTTAGTGAGAGTTGATGTCTAACCTCGGATGGTTAGTGAGAGTTGATGTCTAACCTCGGATGGTTAGTGAGAGTTGATGTCTAACATCATATGGGTAGTGAGATCTGATGTCTAACATCATATGGGTAGTGAGATCTGATGTCTAACCTTCTATGGGTAGTGAGATCTGATGTATAACCTTCTATGAGTAGTGAGATCTGATGTCCAACCTTGGATTGGTAGTGAGATATGATGTCAAACCTTCTATATGTAGTGAGATGTGATGTCTAACCTTCTATGGGTATTGAGGTTGATGTCTAACCTTGGATGGGAAGTGAGAGGTGATGTCTAACCTTCTATGGGTAGTGAGAGTTGATGTCTAACCCTCTCTATGTAGTGAGATTTGATATCTAACCTTCTATATGTAGTGATAGTTGATGTCTAATCTTGGATGGGAAGTGAGAGTTGATGTCTAACCTTCTATGGGCAGTGAGATTTGATGTCTAACCCTCTGTATGTAGTGAGAGTTGATGTCTTACTTTCTATGGGTAGTGAGAGTTAATGTCTAACCTTCTATGGGTAGTGAGATCTGATGTCTAACCTTGGATGGGTAGTGAGAGTTGATGTCTAACCTTTTATGGGAAGTGAGATCTGATGTCTAACCTTGTATGGGAAGTGAGATCTGATGTCTAACCTTCTATGGGTAGTGAGAGTTGATGTCTAACCTTCTATGGGTAGTGAGAGTTGATGTCTAACCTTTTATGGGAAGTGAGATCTGATGTCTAACCTTCTATGGGTAGTGAGATCTGATGTCTAACCTTTTATGGGAAGTGAGAGTTGATGTCTAACCTTCTATGGGTAGTGAGAGTTGATGTCTAACCTTCTATGGGTAGTGAGAGTTGATGTCTAACCTTCTATATGTAATGGGATCTGATGTCTAACCTTCTATGTGTAGTGAGAGTTGATGTCTAACCTTCTATGGGTAGTGAGAGTTGATGTCTAACCTTCTATATGTAGTGAGATTTGAATTCTAACCTTCTATATGTAATGGGATCTGATGTCTAACCTTCTATGGGTAATGAGATCTGATGTCTAGCCTTCTATTTGTAGTGAGATCTGATGTCTAATATTCTCCTATAACGAGTAAAACAGATGGCCCCGTGTCTGCGCGTACATTAAAGAATCCTTGGTAATTAAAAATTGAAAAGAGTAGGCCAAAGATGGCCGTTACCTGGTCAAACATTGTTAAGTTAGAAATCTATCACCCCGACGCCGAATGTGCCAGGCCGAGGGGCGCAGATATTGAGGCTTGAAATTAAATTAGCAACAGGGGTGGGGGGGGGGGGCAAAGGCGCCTCAAAGCAGCTGACCTGGAAGCTGTCAGCGACACATAGCTGATGGTTTGTTTTAGGATCGGTGAACCAGAAGCATCCAGTCTGTCATAGGTGTTTCCAATAACAGACTAACCTGTCTAGTCTGACCAAGCGTGTAGAGATCGAAGATGGATCACAACCTAGTACTAATAAATAACATGCTGAAGTCGGATGTGTTGGGCCGAAAGGCTCAAATATCACAGTTCTACTGCAAAACTGCAACACAACATACCTACGCCCACTTAACGACTTCTAAGGACGGATGACGAAGAGGAAATTAATTCCGATCGTAGTCATCTTGTGAACGACAGAAAGAAAGATAACTTACGACACATCTCAGCCACTTCCGCTTAACGGAGGGAGGAACACTAAGAATGTAAGAAGTTCAGCGTAAAAATGGCTACCAGAGCACAAAGGCCTAAGTTCTATATATAGAAAAAAGAACGGAAGCTTGTTTCACTTTCCATAAAGTCCGATAGCCATGGAGTATTTATCCTTGTTTAACAGGTGTTTTGGGGCTAATCGATGAGTTCAGATGTAGCAACTAGTTTCTGAGCTACTGGGTGACTAGGTTGCAGCCTATCAGTTTCAAGTCATGAAATAGGATTATATTGTTAAACTCTGAGGGGGAAGTTTGGTTGTTTGCTTTGAAATGTAGATACAATTAAGAAAGAAAGAAAGAAAGAAGTAAAGAAAGAAGGAAAGTTAGAAAGAAAGAAGTAAAGAAAGAAGGAAAGTTAGACAGAAAGAAAGTTAGAAAGAAAGAAAGAAAAATGTAAGAAAGAAACAAACAAAGAAACAAAAGAACGAAATAAAGAAAGAGAGAAAGAAAGAAAGAAAGAGAGAAAGAAAGACAGAAAGAAAGAAGGAAAGACAGAAAGAAAGAAAGAAAAAGAAAGAACGAAAGACAGAAAGAAAGAAAGAAAGAGAGAAAGAACGAAAGAAAGAGAGAAAGAAAGAAAGAAAGAAAGAGAGAAGAAGAAAAGAAAGAAAGAAAGAAAGCAAGAAAGAAAGAAAGAAAGAAAGAAAGAAAGAAAGAAAAAGAAAAAGAAAGAAAGAAAGCACGAACGTACAAATAGAAGCACTTTAGAGGTTGCTTATAATTGCACTTATCTATTTATCTGTTGTGGTAACAACATAATTCAAGCTGAGATAAAAGATTAAACAGGCGCGTACTAGGCGCACTGGGCACTTACAACTAGTCATATGTACAGTCATGTGACTAACATTTATTTATAGAAAAAGTAATAATAGTTGATATGGTTTGATCACATGACGTGACATAGATATCTATTATCGACAATAATCTTCTTCTTCTTCTATCCTTCCTTCATTGTCGTTGGCGTCGAGGGGAGATACAATCTGCGATTCTTTGCTCTTCTGTTGGCCTCTTCTGATGTTATCCCTCCTAGTGACTCTAGTATTCCCTTTATCCATCTCTTTCTCGGTCTTCCTCTTAATCTGGCGTTTTCGTAGCGTTTGTTTATGGCTCTTTGAGTCATTGTTAGTTCTTTTTGTCTTGTTTTATGGCCGAACCAATTTATCTGTTGTTTCTTTATGTATTCGATGGCTGGTTCAATTTGTTTGTTCCTAAGGTCAATGTTTCTTACTCTGCCCCTTAAGCAATTTGTTGTCATTCTTCTGACACATTTCATTTCGGTGGTCGTTATCTTTCTTATTGTTCTAGCGACCAGGGTCCAATTCTGGCACTGATAGCAGAGTTGGTAGAAAAATTGATTGTGTTGACAATAATCAAGGGCGCGAATTAACGGATAACAAATCATATATAGACAGCGAACAATGTCTGGGGAAGCGGTATGTTTAAAACAGTCGAAAAAAATCACAAATAATTGGTGAGATGTGGTGGTTAGATTTTGATATTTTCCAAGTGTTGTAAATATATCTCTTCCCTTGAAATTATTTGCAGATCTATCACCACGAAGATTCCATCTATAGTAAAATACATTTATTATAATGTGTCTCCTATATATAGACAGACCGATAGTTTAAGGATAGAACGGAGGCTGGCCATCTGCATGAGCATCCTAGTGGTACAACGAATGTTGGTCGACCATCCGCACGAGCATCCTAGTGGTACAACGAATGTTGGTCGACCATCTGCATGAGCATCCTAGTGGAACAACGAATGTTGGTCGACCATCCGCATGAGCATCCTAGTGGAACAACGAATGTTGGTCGACCATCTGCATGAGCATCCTAGTGGAACAACGAATGTTGGTCGACCATCCGCATGAGCATCCTAGTGGTACAACTAATGTTGGTCGACAATCTGCACGAGTATCCTAGTGGTACCACTAATGTTGGTCGACAATCTGCACGAGTATCCTAGTGGTACAACTAATGTTGGTCGACAATCTGCACGAGTATCCTAGTGGTACAACTAATGTTGGTCGACCATCTGCACGAGTATCCTAGTGGTACAACTAATGTTGGTCGACAATCTGCACGAGCATCCTAGTGGTACAACTAATGTTGGTCGACAATCTGCACGAGTATCCTAGTGGTACAACTAATGTTGGTCGACAATCTGCACGAGCATCCTAGTGGTACAACTAATGTTGGTCGACAATCTGCACGAGCATCCTAGTGGTACAACTAATGTTGGTTGACAATCTGCACGAGCATCCTAGTGGTACAACTAATGTTGGTCAACCATCTGCACGAGTATCCTAGTGGTACAACTAATGTTGGTCGACCATCTGCACGAGCATCCTAGTGGTACAACTAATGTTGGTCGACCATCTGCACGAGCATCCTAGTGGTACAACTAATGTTGGTCACAGCTGTCAGCTTTCATCTCAAAGCGGTATTTTAGCTCTGATTTTAACTTCTTCGCTCTTTTATGGATGAAGATTTTCTCTGTACATGAAACGTTCTACTCGTTTCTAAAAAAAATATTTTTTGTGTGGTTGGTAGTGGTTGCGATTTATGAAACTACAAACAAAAGATAAATTCTTCAACGTTGGGTTTTGGGATTCGGGTGCCCTGTAGCGTTTCTCTTCCAGAGAGGTCGGCGAGGGCCACAATATCCTCCTCAGGCCTGTGTGCTGGAGGAAATCCTGTAGAATGTGTTTTGTTGTCATGTTATCCAGTGTACAGTGCATTGACTGGTAGTTCCTATTTTGAATTTTGTGACCATGTGGTTTCAGATTTTGTTGTGGCCAGTGCGTAGGCGAAGTATGATGACCTCATTTCTTCTTAATAATTGAAGATATCTGTCCCTCTTGTTGTATGGTTGTATACTTTGGTAGTTTCCATTATTCATTATACTGGCCTTTGATGATTGATTTGGCTTCATTGTAGCTGACCAGATGGTTCTCTTGTGACAATCTCCCTCCCCTCTTAGCTAGATTATCTGTGCGTTCGTTTCCGTGTATATTACAGTGTCATGGTATCCACAGCATGATCACTCTTTGGAAGTTATTGCATAGTTGGTCTAGGGTTATTCTCAAGTCATCTAGCTCACTGTTGCTGGGGGTTTATGGAGCTGTTAGAACTGACAGTGCGTCGGTCAGTATCACCAATTTCTTGTGCACGTTGTTTTTGTGTTGGATAGCCAGTTTCTGCTTTATAGTTGTTTAAGAATTTCCCAGTGAGAATTTCCCAGTAGCTATTGATTTGGTAATCTCTTCCTGGTTTTTAAGCCACTAGTAAACCCCATATCCCCCATTTCTGGTGGCGTTTTAAACAGAACCACCCTTGCAGTTATTGCTCATAACAAAAACATGAAAGATTGGCTAATTACTCCGAGCGTTTCCAGTGATGCAATATTGAATTTGTAACCATAAAAGTCCTCAAATTTTAATACACAATTTCTTCTAGTCAGTTTCAACGTAGAATATAAGAAACATGTGCATTTTATCTTCCTGGAAAGACATAAATAAGCCAACCAACTAAAGTATGGGAAAGAAACAACTGTGTTTAGAAATAGTTTGAAACAATGCCATTATGACTCGAACACTAATTCAGACATTGAAACAATACCATTATGACTCGAACACTAATTCAGACATTGGAACAATGCCATTATGACTCGAACACTAATTCAGACATTGAAACAATACCATTATGACTCGAACACTAATTCAGACATTGAAACAATACCATTATGACTCGAACACTAATTCAGACATTACAACAATACCATTATGATCTGAACACTAATTCAGACATTGAAACAATACCATTATGACTCGAACACTAATTCAGACATTGAAACAATACCATTATGACTCGAACACTAATTCAGACATTGAAACAATACCATTATGACTCGAACACTAATTCAGACATTGAAACAATACCATTATGACTCGAACACTAATTCGGACATTGAAACAATACCATTATGATCTGAACACTAATTCAGACATTGAAACAATACCATTATGACTCGAACACTAATTCAGACATTAAAACAATACCATAATGATCTGAACACTAATTCAGACATTGAAACAATACCATTATGACTCGAACACTAATTCAGACATTAAAACAATACCATAATGATCTGAACACTAATTCAGACATTAAAACAATACCATTACGATCTTAACACTAATTCAAACAGACAGATAGATAGACAGACGGCCAGACATGGTCAACATCCTATCTTCATTTTTTGAGTTTCCACAAAACATTGCAAAGCTTAACGAAAACCATTATAGGAAAGTTATTGGTCTTGTAAGACTGTATTCATAGAAATTATAACCCCGTTAAGTTATTGGTCTTGTTAGACTGTATTCATAGAAATTATAACCCCGTTAAGTTATTGGTCTTGTTAGACTGTATTCATAGAAATTATAACCCCGTTAAGTTATTGGTCTTGTAAGACTGTATTCATAGAAATTATAACCCCGTTAAGTTATTGGTCTTGTAAGACTGTATTCATAGAAATTATAACCCCGTTAAGTTATTGGTCTTGTAAGACTGTATTCATAGAAATTATAACCCCGTTAAGTTATTGGTCTTGTAAGACTGTATTCATAGAAATTATAACCCCGTTAAGTTATTGGTCTTGTAAGACTGTATTCATAGAAATTATAACTCTGTTAAGTTATTAGTCTTGTTAGACTGTATTCATGGAAATTATAACCCCGTTAAGTTATTGGTCTTGTTAGAATGTATTCATAGAAATTATAATTCTGTTAAGTTATTAGTCTTGTTAGACTGTATTCATGGAAATTATAATTCTGTTAAGTTATTAGTCTTGTTAGACTGTATTCATGGAAATTATAACTCTGTTAAGTTTTTAGTCTTGTTAGACTGTATTCATGGAAATTATAACTCTGTTAAGTTGTTAGTCTTGTTAGACTGTATTCATGGAAATTATAACCCCGTTAAGTTATTAGTCTTGTTAGACTGTATTCATGGAAATTACAACCCCGTTAAGTTATTAGTCTTGTTAGACTGTATTCATGGAAATTATAACCCCGTTAAGTTATTAGTCTTGTTAGACTGTATTCATGGAAATTATAACCCCGTTAAGTTATTAGTCTTGTTAGACTGTATTCATGGAAATTATAACCCCGTTAAGTTATTGGTCTTGTTAGACTGTATTCATGGAAATTATAACTCTGTTAAGTTATTGGTCTTGTAAGACTGTAATCATGGAAATTATAACTGTGTTAAGTTATTGGTCTTGTAAGACTGTAATCATGGAAATTATAACTGTGTTAAGTTATTGGTCTTGTAAGACTATAATCATGGAAATTATAACTCCGCTTAGCGAACAATATCTTACTTTATGCGTTAGGACCGACGAGCAACAAAGCTGATCAAGACCCTGCTCCACCTCCCAGTGGTGCTCCTAGAAACAGACTACCCAGTCAGACCAAGAGAGTAGGGATCGAAGAGGGAAGACAACCCGTTCTCAAAAATGCCTTGCTTAAGTCGGATGTGTTGGGCCGAAAGACGGAAATAAACCGCAAAGTAACGTATATATGCCCATTTAACATTTTTTTTTAAAGATCGGATGGCTAAGAGAGCTATTAATTGTTTGTTTGTTGTTTGTTTGTTTGTTTGTTTGTTTGTTTGTTTGTTTGTTTGTTTGTTTGCGTTCGTCAGCCTCATATCTCTTACGAAGTCCGAAATGACTGAATTTTGCGTGAATATCACTTTTCTTATTTTCTACCCCGGTAGCCATGTGCTCGGGTGTCCCTCGTCATACAGGCAAACAATCTCCGACTCCAGTGGTACTCTCATTTTTATCGTCGAGAGTATTAACGTTTGGGGCGGATTTTTCCCCATTAATTTTACCTGGGTAGCGGCCATTTTGGCCTATTCTTTTCAATCTCCAACTACGAAGAGCTAATTAATGTGCGCTGCATGCACACGGCACCTTCTGTTTTTCACCATTATTCGAGAGGGCTGGACATCGGATCTTACTGCCCATAGAGGGCTGGACATCGGATCTTACTGCCCAGAGAGGGCTGGACATCGGATCTTACTGCCCAGAGAGGGCTGGACATCGGATCTTACTGCCCAGAGACTAGGAGAGGGTAAAGTAGAGAAGAAAGTACAGACTCGATTGTTATTAATTATTTTTTTTTTATGTATAACGCCTGAGGTGGGAATCGAACCATAGACCTTCTTGTCGTGAGGCCGACCTCTTACCTCTAGACCACGCGAGCCCCCATTGTTTCTTGTCGTAGCCAACGAGAGAACCCTGGAAAGAAAGAAAGAAAGAAGTAAAGAATGAAACAAAGAAAGACAAAGAAAGAAAGAAAGAAAGAAAGAAAGAAAGAAAGAAAGAAAGAAAGAAAGAAAGAAAGAAAAAGAAAGAAAGAAAGAATAAAGCTGGCCAATACCGTTATAATCAGAAACTGAGAACTGGCGAAGACTCCTCTCCTCCTCGTCGTTGAGGCTAAAAAACTACTCACGACAAGAAATTAGGAATGTAAATCCAGTGCTGAAGAAATTTATTTAAGTCGGATGTATAGGGACAAAGTGCACGTATTCCAAGCGACTGACGACCACAAAACAAACAGCGTACACAACCAGTTTCAAGTTTGTTTGTTTGTTTCTCAGGGCAGAGGGCTCGAGAGTAACAGCACTGAAAGTTGTCAACGACTCATAGCTGATAACTCGCACCAGGATCGGTGAATCAAGTGATCAGGGGTCGAGAAGGAAGGTGAATCGGTGTTAAAAATGTCGTCTGTAGCAACATGTTGTGGGGTGAAAGTCACAAAAGTCGAAGTTCAACTGGAATCACCATAAAAACGCTCATTTAACGTCGTTTTGAGGGCGGATGACGATTTCATAAGTTCAACTGGAATCACCACAAAAACGCTCATTTAACGTCGTTTTGAGGGCGGATGACGATTTCATAAGTTCAACTCAAATAAGCAAGTAAGGGGAAATGAAAGAGCGGACAGGTTGGCTAGTCGTGCTGTCGCCGAAGACGGTCACCCAATGGATTGGACGGACGTCATTAATGCTCTACGTGATGCGGAAAGGGCACAAGACTTCGACAATCATGCGTCCAGAGATCACTTCTTCTGATGAAAGAGATGGGAGTTAAGATTGGCACAGCCAGAAAAGGAAAAAGAATTAGTGGACGTGTAAGAGAATTTATTAGCACAGAGCTGGAGTCGTCAGTCGCTGCGGGACTTACTGAGGAGGGAATCTGAGCACCTGCAGACATACTCTGGCGTCTTGACAGACGGTTGGCAGCAAGCAATCATGAGTCAGTGGTTTGGTAAAAATATGAGTATCTTATGCTGAATGCTGCTTTGCCGAACAGCTTCTCTCGTGGCTAAATCTGACAATATTTGACAGAAAGATCCAACCGCAGAATGAACAAATTGTATTTGTGGTGCCTGGCCTTGTCTCCTTTCTTCTGCGTCTTTTATCTTCTGAATTTGATATCAACGCTGCCTCGAAAATTGATGTGCCATTTTTTCTTTATTTTTGTTCTCCACGTGCTACGATCTGCAGCCGTAATGACATGATAATAACCATGATACAATGATGATAACCCGCAAGTAATTCAGTAACTCAAGCAAGTCTTTTCTGAGGCGAAAGGCTTGGCAGGTATCGTGTGGACCAACAATAGAAACCAACAATGATAATAGTGGACGGAAACTAGATAACGAGGTGGTGTTAATAGTAGGTGTACACGTAGTTTATGAACCCAACTAGGTCTAAGTCCTTTGCTGGTAAGTTCAAAGTGCGCAGGCCGATAACTAGTTCATTGACAATTAATTCATTTTGGCGCGTTATTTTGACCGAGATCCCACAAACGGGTTGTTTATCTGACAGCAATCGAGGCTTCTGCTGGAGATGTTGGAAAGTGAAGCCCTGATCGTGTACAAATGGCTGATTGTAACCGAAGGGGGAAAGGTGAGGGTGTGTGGGTGCAATTGTTTGATTATCGCTTCACAGGGTTAAAACTGCGTGTGTGAGTGCGTGTGTGTGTGTGTGTGCGTGTGTGTGCGTGTTTTTTTTTCCCTTGTGCCAGTCAGAGGCTGGTTGGTCTGGAGATAAACCGTTAGTCTCAGGATGAAAAGGTTTCAGTTCGAATCCGTGGCTCCTTCATGACTTGAGCCTCCCACAGTTGCGAAATCCAACAGCTAATCAGTGCACCATCATCTTGTGCCGCATCCACATCGAAGATTGACTGCTATAAAGTACAATTTCATTTTGTTTCTTGTCTTGATGATATCCTATCGCAAGTTCTCCTGTCAATCTCTTGATATTGTCAGTGCACTTTAGTTTCTGTCCGCCTCTGCTTCGTTTACCTAGTATCCCCCCCCCCCCCAACCAGATGACTTTCAGTATAGGGTATTGTGCCCCTTTACGTGTCTTACCAGTTATCTTGTTCTAATTCTCATAAATATTCCCCTCCTCGTTTTCGCCTGTTTCTGAAATTCATTATTCGTTTTCTCCTCTGTCAATCCAATCCCGAACTACCAGCCAATGCCACTGCGCACTGGATAACATGACAACAAAACATGTTCTACAGGACTGCCCCAAGTACACAGACCTGAGAAGGACAATGTGGTCCACACCCACCTCCCTGGAAGAGAAACTATACGGGGCAACTGAATCACTTAAACAGTCAGCTGACTAAATAAGAGAGTCAGAAATCCTAGTCTGAATGACGTCATGATCGCAGAAGAGGAAGAAAAAGTATCCAATTCTTTCCACTTTCTCTATAAATCAACATTTCAAGGGCTTCCTGTTGACTTCTCTGTTTTCTTATTAAGTGTCCATGTATCTGCACTATATTGTACATTGAGCAGATATAGCACTTTATTCTTCTCATTTTGTTTTTGGTGTTATTTGCTTTGATGTGAGTAATACTTTGATGTTGTTAATATTATTTTGACCGTTCCTATTCTTATATTTCTTTCTGTGGCACATTTTCTACAACTCTATATGACATATCCAAGATAGCTATATTCTATCATTTTCTCTACGTCTTTTTTCAGTTTTTATATTCACTTCTGGTTTTACGTCTGTTTGTTATGATAGCTTTAGTCTGTCTAGTATTTAAATCTAATTAATATTCTCTGCCTATCTTGTTTATTTTGTTCGTGTGGTTTTTCTGGGCTTTTTGCCTGTAATACAATGTTATCAGCAGCCGCGATAGCTCAGTGGTTAGTGGACTGGACTACACAAAACAAGAGGTAAGGTTCGATCCCAACCGACGGCTTCAAGGTTCACCCAGCCTTTAGCGGGTACCGGATTCTGGGAAAGTAAAGGGGCACGGGCGTAATACCGACCACATCACCCAAAAAATCATGTGCCGAAGGTCTGTAAAATTTACGGTCACTAACACTATATTCCCAATACGCCACTAGGCGTGACAGGGGTACTTTACTTTATTACAATGTTACCGGCGTAACTTACGTAATTAAATTATGCATATAACGACCTGGTACTTCCATGATGTCTCTACAGATTTGCTCAGTATATAGATTAAACAAATCTGGAGATTAAAAAGAAACCAAGTATAAAATGTGCATCAGGCTATAAAATCTTTAAAAAAATGAAGTGGAAAAAGCTATACAAACAATGATAAAGGGAAAAGCTGCAGAACCTAACAAAATACAGATAGAGATGATAAAGGCTGGGGGACTGGTTCGTCGAGGCAAAGCGCCGGCCTCGAGACAGGGAGGTTGTGAGTTCAAATCCCGGCTGCACCAGATGGAATTTTTTTTTTTTACGATTTCTCTCTGCGGCAACCACCATTTGTTTCAGCAGCGAGGCCCGGCTTGAAACGTCAATTACTCATGGGCGGAAAAAATATGAGTACCGCCGAAGACGGGATTATCTGTGCACACAGGAGCCCCTGTGCACACTACTGCAAGGGAGAAATGGTATAGCAGGTACAATTCGGTTAATATACTTTAATGACATCGTCATGTAAAGCTGGCTTACGCAAAATATAAAAGAAAATATGATAAAGGCACTAGATGATTTTGGCATTGAAGTGATCACAGACAATGACATATAAATACAGGACACATACCAAATTAACTACAAAGATCAACTTTCTTTCTTTGCCTAAAATGCTACATAATGCCCATAAAGAATGTTGCAGTTGAATGCAGTTATTTTAAAACAATAAGTCTAATGAGCCATGTAAAAAAATCTTGCTAAAAGTTATACACGGAAGGATTCACAATAAAATCAATATGGAATTAGAAGAACTATAATTTTAATTTAGAAAAAATAGGGGATAAAAGAAGTCCTATTCTGCAAGAGCACATTAATAGAAAAGTACACAGAAGTAAACAAATCAATATATGCCTGCTTCATACACAACACCAAAGCTTTTGTTAGAATACACCATTAACAGTTTATAGATTGCGTAAAAGCCATACATCTATACTTACACAAGCATATGTCTAAAATGTAATTTATACTGGGAGCAAACAGCAAAAACTAAATATAACAAGGAGAACTCTTCACCAATTGATATAGAAAGGGGAGTAAGACAGGGATGCAACCTATCACCAAGTTTGTTTAATCTATACACTGAGCAAATCTTTAAAAACACAACAGAGATGTCAGGCCTAAACATTAATGGAAAGATAATCATTAACCCAAGATATGCTGATGATACTGTTCTACTAGTAGAAAATCCTAAATACCTACAACAATTACTTATTGAAATAAACATGACAAGCAAAAATATGGATTAGATATAAATATCAAAAGACTATCTATGATCATAAACAAAGATAACACTCAAAACTTACATATGGATAATAAATTTGAAGGAATAGATCTGGAGACAGTTCAGAGCTACAACTATCTTGGACATATAACCAGTAATGAAAATGTAAAACTGAAATAAATAAAAGAAATGGAATGGCAAAAAGTAATTTTAATGCCATGAAAAATATACTAGCATCAAAATAAATAACACCAGGGCTAAAACTAAGAATAGCAAAATTTAATATCTTCTCAACATTTCTGTATGGTGCAGAAACATGGACATTAGACAAGCAAAGAACAAAGATAAACAAACAGAGAATTGAAGCCTTTGAAATGTGAATTTATCAGTGGCGTATACTGGTTTTGGGGTGTGGGCTACCGCTAACATAATAAATAATAACATACATTATATTTAGTAGGCTTACATAAAGTAATATTTTGTAATGACATTACTACATTTTAAATTACTTACTTATTTATGTTAATTATATCCGTCTTGTCCAGGACGAAAATGCCTTGATGACTTTGTCATTGAAAGTACTGTTGGGTTGGTTTCTATGTTTCTGAGGGAATGAGTTCTCAATGGGCATTAATGCCAAACCAGATAAACGTTCTTGTGTCTGAGTTGAGCGACAATAAAACGTGATTCTCTTGAGAGCAGAAAAAGTTCTTTCTACAGATGCTGATGCGCATAACGTAGTTATAAATAGCTAAGGAAGTTCCGGTAATAAGACATAGTTTCACTTTCACTTTGTGACGGTTCTGATTAGCCAGAGCTAAAAATAACTCATGAAACTACATTGCTCTAGCGGCAAAACCCGCTACATATTTTGACTCCATTTTTTGAATGTCAATGTCGTTAATACTCGATCCGGATAGAGGAAAAATGTACCGCTGGCTTCTAGAGGTTTCAATTTATAGTAGTTTTGGTTTAATTCCCAAACGTTATCATGGCGAGAGGAAAACCTTCCTTTTATAAATGCAAATCAAAGCAAATAAATCATATTGGGCTACGAAAAATGTAATAGAATATTCGAAAATTTTGTAATATAATTATTTTTAAAAATATAATAAATGATCATTTCCTTTTGTATTTGGTTAATATGTTCAGGCTACCGGCGGTAGCTGCGGAAGCATAAAGAATACGCCCCTGGAATTTATAGAAGAATAGGAAAAATGGATGGAAAGAAAAGAAAACAAACGTTGAAGCCTTAAAACAACTAAAAATTAAAAGAGAACTACTAAACACTATTGAAAGAAGACAAAGTAGATTTTGGGAGGCGTGTTAAAAGACACAACAGCCTACTAAAAGCAATCTTGGAAGGGAACATACAAGGTAAAACAGCCACAGGCAGACCAAGACTAACACGGACGAGTAACATCTAATGATGGACAAGTCAGGCTATGACAACCTGAACATCAATGCAAGAGACAGAGCAAATGGCTTTCCATGGTAGCACTCAATGATGATGATGATGATGATGATGATGATGATGATGATGATGATGATGATGATATAAAGACGATGAAGAATATCACGCAGTTAGAAACTAAAGTAGATAACGCAGTCACGCCACGTGTCTTATAATGAAATATGGTGTCAGTGCTCATATCTTTTTATAAACCTTTAGTTTATTATTTTTGGAGTGATGTCGACATTACGCCCGTGACGCTTTACCTTCCCCGAAAAATCTGGTACCCATTTAAATCTGGATGAACCTGAAAGCCGTCAATCGATCTCGAACCCGGCTCTTATCATTAATAGTGTAGTTGACCAACCACTGAGCGAACCCGGCTCTTATCATTAATAGTGTAGTTGACCAACCACTGAGCGAACCCGGCTCTTATCATTAATAGTGTAGTTGATCAACCACTGAGCGAACCCGGCTCTTATCATTAATAGTGTAGTTGACCAACCACTGAGCGAACCCGGCTCTTATCATTAATAGTGTAGTTGACCAACCACTGAGCGAACCCGGCTCTTATCATTAATAGTGTAGTTGACCAACCACTGAGCGAACCCGGCTCTTATCATTAATAGTGTAGTTGATCAACCACTGAGCGAACCCGGCTCTTATCATTAATAGTGTAGTTCACCAACCACTGAGCGAACCCGGCTCTTATCATTAATAGTGTAGTTCACCAACCACTGAGCGAACCCGGCTCTTATCATTAATAGTGTAGTTCACCAACCACTGACTATCACAGCTTCCAATATCACGTGGTGGGCAGAAAAGCAGAAGAAGAGCAACAACAACTGCAACAATACAACAACAGCAACAGCAACAACAGCAACATCACCACCACCCCCAACAGCAGCAGCAACAATAACAATAGCAACACTAACAGTAACAATAACAACAACCTCAGGAGCAGTAGCAGCAACAACAACAACAACAGAAACAACAAAAACAACACCAGCAGCAAAAGAACAACAGCAGCAACAAAAGCCGTAAAAACAACAAAAGCAGTAATAACAACAACAACAACAAAAGAACAGTAACAACAGCAACAATCATAACAGCAGCTGCAAAACAGCAGCAGGAACAACTACAAAAGCAACAATAGCAACAGCAACAAAAGAGCAACAACAGCAGACACAACAATACTAGCGACACCAACAACAACAGAAACAACCATAACAAAACCAACAACAGCAGCAGCAACAAAAACAATAACAACAACAACAACAGCAACAACAACAGCAGCAAAAACAACAGCAACACCACCACCACCAACAACAACAGCAGCAACAACCATTTCAACAACAGCAGCAACAATATCAACAAGAACAAGAGCAGCAACAACGGCAGCAACAACAGCAACACCAACAACACAAACAGCAGCAATAACAGCAACACCAACAGCAACACGAACAACAACAAGAACAGCATAAACAACAGCAACACCAACAGCAACAAAAACAGCAACTTTTGCAGCAACAACAGCAACAACCATTTCTATAGCAACAAGAAGAGCATCAACAACGACAGCAACAACAACAGCAACAACAACAATAATGATAACAATAACAATAACAACAACAACAACAAGAAATGTGAGCTAAGAACAGCAGGAAAGAATTCATTTCATCTTCCACTCAATTTAAAGAATTATTCTTCACAATACATATTCAACGTTGCTGTAACTAAACAGAAGCTATATTCTGAGAGTAAATCTCTTGTTTAGTTAATTTAATAAACAAAAAAACACTTCTATAGATTACTTCAAGAGGCATTGTTTTTAATCTGTGGAGAGCTCTCAAGTTTAATTGACGTTCGGAACTGACGTTGGCTGATAGGTCACAACTTAACGTTGGGCAGACTAATAATTAGTGCAGCAGGTCGGCCTGTCCCAGCCAGTTAGGTGATCTATTCCCCACGTTTTCTGACAAAAGAACCGCCCAGGTAGACACGTCTAATAAAACATTCCCGTTGTTACCTGCATACACCCAAACAACGGTTCTCAGTCTGTTTTTGTAGAAGAGCACTTCAGGCTGGTTTCAATCCATCATCACTTCAGGCTGGTTTCAATGCATCATCACTTCAGGCTGGTTTCAATCCATCATCACTTCAGGCTGGTTTCAATCCATCATCATTTCAGGCTGGTTTCAATGCATCATCACTTAAGGCTGGTTTCAATCCATCATCACTTCAGGCTGGTTTCAATCCATCATCACTTCAGGCTGGTTTCAATCCATCATCATTTCAGGCTGATTTCAATGCATCATCACTTCAGGCTGGTTTCAATCCATCATCACTTCAGGCTGGTTTCAATCCATCATCATTTCAGGCTGGTTTCAATGCATCATCAAGTCGCGTGTGTCATTTGTAGAACGTTGCATTCACCACAGCCCGTCTGTTTCTAGTCAGATCTTTCACAGAACGTTGCATTCACCACAGCCCGTCTGTTTCTAATCAGATCTTTCACAGAACGTTGCATTCATCACAGCTCGTCTGTTTCTAATCAGATCTTTCACAGAACGTTGCATTCACCACAGCCCGTCTGTTTCTAATCAGATCTTTCACAGAACGTTGCATTCACCACAGCCCGTCTGTTTCTAATCAGATCTTTCACAGAACGTTGCATTCACCACAGCCCGTCTGTTTCTAGTCAGATCTTTCACAGAACGTTGCATTCACCACAGCTCCTCTGTTTCTAGTCAGATCTTTCACAGAGCGTTGCATTCACCACAGCTCCTCTGTTTCTAGTCAGATCTTTCACAGAGCGTTGCATTCACCACAGCTCCTCTGTTTCTAGTCAGATCTTTCACAGAGCGTTGCATTCACCACAGCTCCTCTGTTTCTAGTCAGATCTTTCACAGAGCCTTGCATTCACCACAGCTCCTCTGTTTCTAGTCAGATCTTTCACAGAACGTTGCATTCACCACAGCTCCTCTGTTTCTAGTAAGATCTTTCACAGAGCGTTGCATTCACCACAGCCCGTCTGTCTCTAGAACGAGATCTTCCACTTCTGCTGCCATGTTCAGGGTCTCTTTGATGTCTTGCAACCACCTTCATCTTTGTCTGTCCCTGATGCGTCGATTAGAAACCGGGCCCTCCATTATTGTTTTTTTCAGCCCGCCGTGTCTTTTGACGTGACCATAGTATTTTAATGTCCTTTGTAGAATGGGTGTTTATAATACACACACACACACAAAGTACCCCCCGTCACGCCAAGTGGCGGCGTATAGGGAAATATGGTGTTAGTGACCCTATATTTTACAGACCTTCAGCACATGATTTTTGGGGTAATGTGGTCGGTATTACGCCCGTGCTGCTTTACTTTCCCAGAAAAAATCCGGTACCCATTTAAGGCTGGGTGAACCCGGAGCCGTTGGTTGGGATCGAACCCTACCTCTTGTCCGTAGTAGTCCAGTTCACTAACCACTGAGCTATCGCGACTCCCACTAATTTTTAGGGAATTAGTAAAACCCAGGTGTCCTCGCCAGGGTACGAACCCCGGCTGTTGCCGTGGTAAGCCAACCGCCTATCGATTGCGCTAACCGGACACCCTGTTTATAATACAGTTCTTTATAATATTTACATATTTTAGTATATCTCCATTGCGCTTTTTTCATTATCCAAGTATCTTAAAGATTTTCTGCAGCATTTGATTTCGAATGAATCCATTCTCTTCCTTATTGTTTGCAAAATTGCCCATGATTCACAACCTTATGTTGCTTGCTATCTGTAAGATGCATATCCTCAGTATTTTAAATTTTACTACCTTGTTGCTATTATGCCGCATGTTCTTCAAGGCATAATTTTTTTTATTTTACTTTTGGTTGTCTTTTCTTCTATATCATTCTGGCAGTCTCTATTGTTAGTTACTACAGATCCCAGATATTCATAGTTTTGTTACAATTTCAAGTTCTTCACTGTTGATAATGATTTTGGGTTCGGTTTTTGCTTTGTCGGTGGACATTATCTTGATTTTCTGTAATTGTAGGTATAGGCTACGCCTTTTACTGTCTTTGTTAACACTCTCAATTGGCTCTCAATCCTTTTGCACTTTTTGAAAGGAGGACTGTGTCATCAGCGTATCTGAGTTATGGAATTACGTTGCCATTTATTGTGAGCGGTAGAACTTCACAAATCTGTCATCGTTTCTTACATGTCTCATTTTCAGCATAGATGTTGAGCAGGTATGAAGAGAGGATGTATCCCTACCTCACCTCCTTTTGTACTTCAAACTTATTTGATGTTTCGCCAGCTATTCTAATTGCTGCTCGCTTTTATTAACATCATCATCAAGTACCGGGCCTGCTGGCGTAGATGATCATGTCTCTCCACAATTTTCGATCTCGACAGTTATTTATCATTTCTGTTGTTGACCTTATGCCAAGCCATTCTCTTAAGCTGTCTTGTATTTTTCTCTTTGCTTTCCTCTATCTCTTCGTCCCTCAATTTTCCCGTTGTTACAATATATTCCAGTTGTTCTCTTCTCATTACATGGCCAAAATATGATGATTGTTTCTTCCTAATATGTTATTGAAATAGTTATTCGATAAGTTGTATTTGGTGTGTTGGAAAGACCATATCTTTCATGATGTTCCACAGCTTCTGATGTTGTACACATCCAAAGGCCATGCTGTAATCTATGATGCATGTACAGTTCTATATTGTATTCTCTACACTTCTCAAAGATATTTCTCATGTTAAAGATGTGGTCCTGGATGCCTCTACTATGTCTGAAACCTGCAGGAACTACATGAAGTTTCTGTTCTAACTACCATTCTATCTTCTTTATGATGATCCGCAAGAGTGTTTTACTATTATGGCTTATTATGGCAATAGGTATGTTGTTGGAACACAGCTTAAGATTACCTTTCTTTTTGAATGGGGATGTACACTGATCTTTTCCAGACTTTTGGTCAATCTGCATTTTTCCAGATATTCGCACACAGTGAGTGGTAAATACAAACGGTTGCCTTCCCTCCAGCCTGGATGAATTCAGCTGGAATATTATCACTTCCTGGTGACTTCCCTCCAGCCTGGATGAATTCAGCTGGAATACCATCACTTCCTGGTGACTTCCCTCCAGCCTGGATGAATTCAGCTGGAATATCATCACTTCCTGGTGACTTCCCTCCAGCCTGGATGAATTCAGCTGGAATATCATCACTTCCTGGTGACTTCCCTCCAGCCTGGATGAATTCAGCTGGAATATCATCACTTCCTGGTGACGATCCTCTCTTCAGACTTTTTTATTTTTTTTTTATTGCGAAGCGAGCTTCATCTAGCATAGACTCTGGTTTCTCTTCCCTCACTTGCTATAGAAAGTCTGCTGCCAATTAATGACCAAGTTAATTACCTGAACTGGGGATCTAACATCGCCCGGCATCGTTCTGATGTCTCGGAACAAGACTCCGTCTCCTCCTTGATGATGCAGCTCTTCAGTTCTGCCACAGGCGTTCAGAATGTTCGTTCGTTCTCTTTCGTCAGCTTTCACCTCTGACGAAGTCCCACCCACTCAATTATGTGGGACTGAATTTTGCGTGTAAAGTCTGTTTTATCCCATTACAGGATGCCCCTCGCCATGCAGGCAGATTTACTCCGACTTCAGAGGTACTAATTTTTAGGAATTAGTAAAACCCAGGTGTCCTCGCCAGGGTACGAACCCCGCTGTTGCCGTGGTAAGCCAACCGCCTATCGATTGCGCTAACCGGACACCCATTCAGAATGTAATTCTTGTTGTCTCTCCCAATCTTTATTCTGACTGCTTGTGTGTATTTTTTTTTATTCGTCCCTATTTCGTTTCGCTCATGTTTGCTTAAAGTGTCTTCTTTCTTCTATGAGGGTCAGTGTTTTTTTTCCTGAGAAATCGTTCTGTTTCTTTTGTGTTTTTCTCTGGGGATGATGTTTTGTGTCGAAGAAACTAGAATATCTCACGCGTCTGTGGCTAGCTCGTCAAGTGACGTATCTTCTTGTATTCCACATCAACAAATCAAATTAAATCTTTTACTTAGCTCTTCCGTAAGACTCCAAGTTTCACAAACGCATAGAAAAAAAAACCGTTGTAACAAAGGTGTGAATCAGTCTGATTTTACAACCTAGTGTGATGTTCTAACCATTACAAATAGGTCTTAAATTTGCATTTTTTAATAACAATTTTTAAATGACGATTTCATTGGTTATTACGATTCATAAAGCCAAACTCCCATCCATCATGGCAACACTTAGGAGTCGGAGACTAAGGTGGCTGGATCATGTTAGAAGAATGGCAAACATCCCCAAAATTTTACCAAATAATATTGTATGGTGATTTAGGGATGGAAAGAGACCAAAGGGCAGACCAGTGATGAAATATTTTTTTTTACGTTCGCCAGCTTTGACCTCTGACGAAGTCCCTTGAGACTAGAAACTGAATTTTGCGTGTTAATTCATTTTTCCTGGCAGCCGTGTGCACAGGGGTCCCTCTTGCACAGGCAGATAACTCCGACTTCGGAGGTACTCATATTTTTTTCCGTCCATGAGTAATTGACGTTTAAAGCCGGACCTCGTTGCTGAGACCAGGGTGGTTGCCGCAGAGAGAAATCATAAATAAAAATCCCAACCGATGTAGCCGGGATTTCAACCCACAACCTCTGTGTCTCGAGGCCGGCGTGTTGCCTCGAGACCAACCAGTCCCCCGTAGTGAGATATAAGGATGTTTGCAGGGCTTTCTTGAGCGAATTCTGTATCAGTGAAAGAAACTGGTCAAGTCTGGCATCAGATCGTAGCACGAGGAGAACAACACCAAAAACGTCATAGCAACATTCGAGGGAGCGTTGATATCAAGTGTTGATATTCAGAAGACAACAGGCGCAGGAAAGGAGATGAGGCCAGGCACCACAAACAGATCATGTTCTGCTGGCTGAGTTGTTTATGCAATGTTGACAGATTCACCCCCGCGAGAAGTTACTCAGCAATACATCATCAAGCATAAGACACTACTGACTAATCATGAGTTCCTAACAAACACACACGCACGCGCATACACACACACACGCACAGAGAGAGAGAGAGAGAGAGAGAGAGAGAGAAATACACTATGCGCATACACAGTGAATAAATTTAGTATCGTTTATTCCAGTACATTCTCGACCGATAGTTCTCATTGATGAACTCGTTTGATCCAAAAATCTACTTTTCATCCACAATTGCTATTGTTTTAAAATGTTACACGCACGAGCTACTTCATTTGTGGATACACAGCCACGCCAGTCAGGGACATAAATTCTGTTTCCTCCGGGACATGTCGGGATTAACATCGGAAAACAACTCCACAGTTTACGCTAGAACTGCGTAGTTGAATCAGCTTAACCAAGTAGATAACGTTTACTGCCATCTGAAGGGCCTTTCGTTTTGCTCTCTTTCTTGAACTCTTTGCTGTATCAAATATTGCTGAATATGATACTTCTACACAATTAATGATACTATGATCCCATCTACGGTAGATTCTTAATTTAATAGATGCGTTTGCTTCATTTACGATTCTGGATGAGATTAAAAATGAAATTTTAGAAAAAATAAATAGATTACTTCAGTGACATAGAACGTGATAGTCAGATGAAGAGACTCTAAACTTTATTTATAATGACGAGGGGAATGAAAAGTGAACTTGAATGAAAGAGATACGGAGATTAACTTAAGGAGGGCTGGCTTACGTAGAAGTACTTGTCAGGGAGATCTCGACTGGAGTTGTCGGACTTGGGGATTATTTTGTTTGGAAAGACACTTACAAGGTCTAGGTGACTAATCGGCTTGAAGACTTTGAAACGGTTTAGAAATCAACTTAGAGCGGATTGAGATAAACAGATGATCAGTTTGAAGAGTTGAATGGCGCTTCATTGTAGCCAACCTTCGATGTGGAGACGGCACTCAATGATGAGTTTGAAGATACGGTGCAGCGTTGAGCTAAAGACCCGTGACAGCCCCATCTTAGATGTATAGCGTTTTCGTACATAACAGCACTTAACGCGACTAGGCAAAATTGGGTAGACCTAGACCATAGATAAACAGACAGAAAGTTTTCAATAACCTGGGCCCTAGATACACAGACAGAACGTTTTCAACAACCTGGGCCCTAGATACACAGACAGAAAGTTTTCAACAACCTAGATACACAGACAGAAAGTTTTCAACAACCTGGGCCCTAGATACACAGACAGAACGTTTTCAACAACCTGGGCCCTAGATACACAGACAGAACGTTTTCAACAACCTGGGCCCTAGATACACAGACAGAACGTTTTCAACAACCTAGATACACAGACAGAAAGTTTTCAACAACCTGGGCCCTAGATACACAGACAGAACGTTTTCAACAACCTGGGCCCTAGATACACAGACAGAACGTTTTCAACAACCTAGATACACAGACAGAAAGTTTTCAACAACCTGGGCCCTAGATACACAGACAGAACGTTTTCAACAACCTGGGCCCTAGATACACAGACAGAACGTTTTCAACAACCTAGATATGCAGACAGAAAGTTTTCAACAACCTGGGCCCTAGATACACAGACAGAAAGTTTTCAACAACCTGGGCCCTAGATACACAGACAGAAAGTTTTCAACAACCTGGGCCCTAGATACACAGACATAAAGTTTTCAACAACCTGGTCCCTAGATACACAGACAGAAAGTTTTCAACAACCTGTGCCCTAGATACACAGACAGAAAGTTTTCAACAACCTGTGCCCTAGATACACAGACAGAAAGTTTTCAACAACCTGGGCCCTAGATACACAGACAGAAAGTTTTCAACAACCTGTGCCCTAGATACACAGACAGAAAGTTTTCAACAACCGAGGCCCTAGATACACAGACAGAACGTTTTCAACAACCTAGGCCCTAGATACACAGACAGAACGTTTTCAACAACCTAGGCCCTAGATACGCAGACAGAAAGTTTTCAACAACCTGGGCCCTAGATACACAGACAGAAAGTTTTCAACAACCTGGGCCCTAGATACACAGACATAAAGTTTTCAACAACCTGGGCCCTAGATACACAGACATAAAGTTTTCAACAACCTGGTCCCTAGATACACAGACAGAAAGTTTTCAACAACCTGTGCCCTAGATACACAGACAGAAAGTTTTCAACAACCTGTGCCCTAGATACACAGACAGAAAGTTTTCAACAACCTGGGCCCTAGATACACAGACAGAAAGTTTTCAACAACCTGTGCCCTAGATACACAGACAGAACGTTTTCAACAACCTGGGCCCTAGATACACAGACAGAAAGTTTTCAACAATCTGGGCCCTAGATACACAGACAGAAAGTTTTCAACAACCTAGATACACAGACAGAAAGTTTTCAACAACCTAGATACCCAGACAGAAAGTTTTCAACAACCTAGATACACAGACAGAAAGTTTTCAACAACCTGGGCCCTAGATACACAGATAGAAAGTTTTCAACAACCTAGATACCCAGACAGAAAGTTTTCAACAACCTAGATACCCAGACAGAAAGTTTTCAACAAACAAGATACACAGACAGAAAGTTTTCAACAACCTAGATACACCGATAGAAAGAATTGAGATAAAAAGATGATCAATTGAAGATACGCCTTAGCGTTGAGCTAAAGACCGTGACAGCCACGTCTCGTTTGTATCGCGGTTTGGTACATACAGTAATCATAAATCTTTAGACATTGGTAAAGATAGCAACGGAATAGGTATTCAACAGACAACATTAACGATGATTACATCTGATTCAGTTTACATGTTGCTACATTCATAAATAACAAAACAGCAAAGACATTTCAATAACACAATGAAAAGAAAAAAAGAAATCAACAAATAAAACACACACACACACAAACAGAAGCAACTGTCATTACCAGGATTTGAGCCAACATCATTCAGGAAATCAACAGACAGCTGCCTTCATAAGAGAGGTCGGAATGCTAGTCTGAATGAGCCATGATCGCAGAAGAGGAAGAAGAGCCAACATCATTCAGGACAGCACCTTTCCCCCGCGGTGTAAACAAACACAACCGATCTGTTTCCTCCAACCGATTTGTTTCCTCCAACCGATCTGTTTCCTCCAACCGATCTGTTTCCTCCAACCGATTTGTTTCCTCCAACCGATCTGTTTCCTCCAACCGATCTGTTTCCTCCAACCGATCTGTTTCCTCCAACCGATCTGTTCCTTCCAACCGATCTGTTTCCTCCAACCGATCTGTTTCCTCCAACCGATCTGTTCTTCCTTCCAACCGATCTGTTTCCTCCAACCGATCTGTTTCCTCCAACCGATCTGTTTCCTCCAACCGATCTGTTTCCTCAAAAGTGACTTCGCGGGCAAATTGTTACTTCACATATATTCTTGTAAATTCTACGCTACACAACTGTCGTTCTGGATTGTGAAGGAGGCAACGGTTAAACTCGATTTAAGTGTGAAACAGATTAGTGGATTGATTACCTTGAATAATGAAAAAGAGCAAAGAAGACACATTTTTTATTCTTTTTTTTTGCGTTCGCCAGCTTTATCTTTGACGATGTCCCTAGAGACTAGGAACTGAATTTTGCGCGTTAATCCGTTTTTTCCCCGGCAGTCGTGTGCACAGGGTTCCCTCGCCGTATTGCCAGAAACCTCCGTCTTCGGAGATACTCATATTTTTTCTGCCGATGAGTAATTGACGTTTCAAGCCGGGCCTCGTTGCTGAGACCAGGGGTGGTTGCCGCAGAGAGAAATCATCAATAACAATCCCTGCTGGTGCAGCCGGGATTTAGACCCATAACCTCTCAGGCAGGACGTCAGCCTCGAGACCTACCAGTCCCCACGGAAGACATTAAACGACTTAACCAAACATCTGAATTATCTGACATAAACAGTTATATTTCTAAATTATAACGATGAAACATCAACAAAACACATAGGCTGCAAAATGTGGTCCTTTTTTTTTTATTACACGAGGGACAATAACATCAGGTGAGGTAATTTCAAGCAATTTGCAATAAAGATAACAGTAAATCAATAAATGTTTATTAGTAGTAAATTGCTATTAATATTCATCTGATTCACTATATCAAATTCCCGATAACACCAGTCTTGTGGTTTATCAATTATTTATTATAAACCCCAACGGGTCACTAATATATCCCCTTCCGCGTCCGGTTTGATATTCGACACGATTGCGTTTGTATCAGATTTTGATAAGTGGAATTGTATCCAAATATTTAATTGAACCACTACAAAAAATATGTGGCTTCTCATACCGCATTTGTCAATAAAAACATTAATGAATATTTCTAACATATGCGTTTGCTAATGTGTAAGAGAGAACACAGTAATGCAATGTTAGCACTAATATCCAAATAAGTCGTTTTCAGTTGTATTCGCTTGACTTTAACTAAGCTTTGTTTCCCTTTTATGGCCCCCTATAAAGACGATTTTGACGAGTAATGAAAACGTTCTGAAAGAGGCCACAGCAAAAAAAGAGCTCATTTCCAATATTAGGAAGAAACAATCATCATTTTTTGGCCATGTAATGAGACGAGAACAATTGGAATATATTGTAACAACTGGGAAACGTGAGGGACGAAGAGATAAAGGAAAGCAAAGAGAAAGATACCAGACAGCTTAAGATAATGGCTTGGCAGAAGGTCAACAACAGAAATTATAAATAACTGTCGTGATCGAAAGTTGTGGAGAGACATGATCACCTACGCCAGCAGGCCCGGCACTTGATGATTATACCGTATTTTGTCATAGATGAGCCATGTTATATTGTGTTAGGATTATCGTCACTGCACACCAGACTAACCCATACGTGCTCCGATTTTCTCCTCCAAATATAGAGAATCTTCCAGCTGAACCCTGACACAGGATGCACGAACTCCGTAGCACGGCCCTGGTTTCCATCTATGTTGGTGGATTTTAAAATATTTTTTTTGGCGACAATTTGTTCCCTGCCAACGGCCATTTTTGTTGGGCGACAATTTGTTCCCTGCCAACGGCCATTTTAGTTCGACTCTTCTGGATGTTTCGCTGCAAGGATTCTTTAACGTGCACACGTGACCTCTTGTGGTTTGCCATTATCCGTAAAGGCTAGACATCGGTTCTCAATAACCAGAGACCAGGCTAAAATCAACCCACGAGGAATTCACAGATTCCATTAAAAAAAAAATAATTATATATATATCAGTATATATGTATACTGACTAAGGGAACTGAACACGGGACTTCATGACCAGAGACCCACGTCTTACCTCTAGACTACCAAGACACCCCCCCCCCCTTCGCTAGGTGCGCCATATTCGCTTCCTCTTAGCGTTGACTAGTTCAGTGGGCGTTGGGTATGTTGTGTCACTAGTTTACGGCAAGACTGCGATATCCACGCCCTTTGATCCAACACGACCATTATCGATATGGGTACAATTTACAACTATATCCGGGCAGAGGCCATTTTTGGTCTTCCCTTTTCGACTTGTAACTGTGAAAGTGTTCTTTAAAGTGAGCTACTACACACATAATCTCGTCGTTTTTCTCTTTATCCATAAGGGCTAGATGTCGGATTCCACTACCCAGAGACCCGGAGAATGAAAGTCACGGAAACAAAAAAACTATGGATTCAAAGTGAAAAATTGTCACCGTCTGAGGCAAGATTCGAACCCAAGACTTCACCATATAGAAGCGGATGCATTACCTCTAGACTGCCCAATCCACCGCCATATTTACTTTAAAAAAAAAAAATTAATGTAGAATCCTTTTAGTTTTTGCGTTTTAATTCCTTTCCATCATGATTATTTTCATATCTTTGTGTAAATTCTATTAACTTAAAGATCATGTCAAAAAAAGTAGACATGGCGGCTCTAAGATTTTAATCCTGAACAATTTACAAGTCAATGACCCACATAAACACGTGGTATTTTTTCTAAAATTGTGAGCAGTTAAAGAGATGGACGCCTTTTACTAGAGCAGATAAGGTGTATAAATATAATCACTAGCTAGAGCCTAGAAAATCGTTTATGCTAATAGCCCAAACGTTTTAAGCCACCTTTTCGATCAAGAGTTTTCAAATTGAAGGAGGCAAGGGTTACTTGTATTTCAGTTTGTAGCAGGTCAATCGATTACCTTGAATAATGAAAAATGAACAAAGAAGACATATTAAACGACTTAAACGTTAAAAAAGAACATACTTACAAGTACTATTCCTAAAAAGAACCTGCTCACAGGTACTATTTCTAAAAAGAACATACTTACAAGTACTATTCCTAAAAAGAACCGGCTTACAGGTACTATTTCTAAAAAGAACATACTTACAAGTACTATTCCTAAAAAGAACCGGCTTACAGGTACTATTTCTAAAAAGAACAGCCTTACAGGTACTATTACTAAACAGAACCGGCTTACATGTACTATTACTAAAAAGAACATACTTACAGGTACTATTACTAAACAGAACCGGCTTACAGGTGCTATTACTAAACAGAACCGGCTTACAGGTACTACATGTATTACTAAAAATAACAGACTTACAGGTACTATTACTAAAAAGAACAGACTTACAGGTACTATTACTAAAAAGAACCGGCTTACAGGTACTATTACTAAAAAGAACCGGCTTACAGGTACTATTACTAAAAAGAGCAGACCTACAAGTACTATTACTAAAAAGAGCAGACTTACAGGTACTATTACTAAAAAGAACAGACTTACAAGTACTATTACTAAAAAGAGCAGACTTACAGGTACTATTACTAAAAGAGCAGACTTACAAGTATTATTACTAAAAAGAACAGACTTACTAGTATTATTACTAAAAAGAACAGACTTACAAGTACTATTATTAAAAAGAACAGACTTACAGGTACTATTACTAAAAAGAACAGACTTACAAGTACTATTACTAAAAGAACAGACTTACAAGTACTATTACTAAAAGAACAGACTTACAGGTACTATTACTAAAAAGAACAGACTTACATGTACTATTACTACAAAGAACAGACTTACAAGTACTATTACTAAAAGAACAGACTTACAAGTACTATTACTAAAAGAACAGACTTACAGGTACTATTACTAAAAAGAACACACTTACAGGTACTATTACTAAAAAGAACAGACTTACAGGTACTATTACTAAAAAGAACAGACTTACAAGTACTATTACTAAAAAGAACAGACTTACAAGTACTATTATTAAATAGAACAGACTTACAGGTACTATTACTAAAAAGAACAGACTATTACGGGTACTATTCCTCAGGGAAATTAAAATACTGTGACCCTGTCAATAGACACAGCAGCCTGAAAATACAACAATAGATGTCATGGCTCCTAGGCGGCGCATCAGAGGCAGGTCAAGAAAAATGTGGTTTCAAAACATCAAGGAAACCCTGAACATGACAACAAAAAAAGTGGGAGATCTGGTAAGAGACGGAAATTCATTCAGATGGAATGTGATGAATGCAAAGATCCAACAAAGGACATGCGACGTGATGATGAGAAGATCAGTGACTTGGTGTTGAAGTTAGTGTCGTTTTGGGGTTTATCTACTTCTTGCCGAAGCGCGTTTAACATCAGACTAAAAAATCTAGATTTATTTTATTATATGGCTTTGAAACAATGAGAACAACAAAAATTACAATCATGAAGATACAGACCTTCATTAATGGATGGCTTCCGCAGGATAAAAGGATAGAAATGGCAGGACAAAAGTATTAACATAGAATTATGGAAATGTGCCAGTACCTGTGGATAAAGAGATACAGTTAAGACGATGGCGCTGGATGGGAAACACAATACGGAAGCCAACTGAGAGCATTACACGACAGGCCCTTTTTGGAACGCACAAGGAAAAAGACAAAGAGGAAGACCAATGTATTTTTGGAGTAGACAGATGGAAGCAGAGATGAAGATGATGGGAAGACAGTGGATGATCTTAAAAGAATGGCAATAAACAGAACGGCTTGGAAAGTGTTTGTTGAAGACCTAAGCTCCACAGGGAGCTGAAAAGGTAGAACAAGAAATATTCTAGGTCATAATTGATCTCAGTTGCCATCATAAGTCAGAGTCGGAATGACCTTTGTATTGGGGGCCTCGGTAGCCGAGTTATGAAAACCACCCGACTTGACTACCGATGTTCGGACAACCCGTGTTCGATTCCCGCTGGGAGCAGTGTGAGTTGTACTCGAGGTTGGAAAAAAAAATACCCCCACGGTCGACCCAGACGTTGGCAGAAATGGGTACCAGGGTATTACCCTGGGGAGGTGAAGAATGTTGCCTCGCATCTGAGTTTCGATGCTTGAGGCGACACCATACAGAAATCTCCGAACATTTCTGGATAGGCGGCCGAGCAAATATGGGTGTAAAACTCGCGTGCTAAGACGCCGGTTCAAGTCTCGTACTTTAACCTTTGTATTGTGCGCGCGGTTGGTTCTCTTGATGGCGTGTGTGAATGTCGATTGAGCTGTGAAACTCTGATAGCAAATGCTAGTGTTGGCAAGTTGGTTTTGTGAGCGAAAACAAATTCATAGTGGGAGACATTTTAAATAAACCAGGATGGGAACAGATAGAACACAAACTGCAAAAGTCATCTACAAGCATTATTGGTCCACAGCCTGTGGTGTTTCTGACAGATGCAAGATCAGTACTCCAGCCACTAGAATCCAGAAAATTGCCACATCTACATACCTTATTGACTGAATGAACTCTGCAAGCACCACAAGGTCGCCCTGCATTGGATCCCATCTCACTGTGGCATACCAGGAAACGAGAGAGCAGATCAGCTGGTAAAGGAAGGCGCAGCAGGCAAACAACCAGATACACCAGTTACATACCATCAGAAGAAACAGATAATCAAATCAATCAGAGGACCACAAGCCCCAAATCAAGACCTTAATATGAATAGATGGGAACAAGTTTTCATTAAACACCTCAGAACAAGACACAATCGACTGAACAGTCACATGTATACAAAATTCAAGATTGGCACCTCAACTACTTATACATATGGACAGACACCCAGACTACTGAACACATACTTCAAGACTACATTGTATATAGCAGACTCAGGAAAACACGTTGGTCCATTGATACAACACTACAGGCAAAACTATATGGGCCTCTGCATGTTCTCCGAAAATGGTAAAATTTACACAAGAAACGTCATTGTTGATATAGACAATACTTCAAGCGAAAGAATGATACATGTATATATATATATATATATATATACAAGCATAGCTAGGCAAGCTTTTGTATGGAACTCACTGAGTAGGCGACATTACTAAAGATCTAGAAACAGGTGAAGATGAAACATTGAGTCGGAGAGTTAAAAGATGAATTAGACCTGTAGAACAATGGATGAAACAGCAAGGAGGAGAGTTAAAATGATGAATTAGACCTGAAGAAGAATGGATGAAACAGCAAGGAGGACAAACATGGTTAGAGAATATTGTGTATGGTCTATCATCATCATGTGCCATACTGGTTAGCGTAAGCGATCATGTCCTTCCACAATCCTCTAACTACGGTGCATCGTATCAGTGCTGTTGTTGACTGCTCTCCATGCCACGACACCACGATATCTAGTATTTATTAGTGGTTAGCGGGTAGAGTTCTGCCCTACCAAAGGAGGAGTAAGACGTCTCCTCTCCTCCGCTAGTCTTCGGGACACCCTTGGGCAAGGTGGAGCTCCCGTTTAGCCCCCCTATCAGGGTTATGTGAAGCCATTGGAGCAGTGGTGGATGGTGTTGTGGGAGCAGTCGACAAGTAGTGCCGGTTATGGTCCCCACACCACGATGGCAGGTTGATGATCTCATGTATAGAGACAATGGCTGCGATCTCCGACTAGTACAGTCACTACCAAGAAGGAAATGAACGGCAAACTTCTTATATTGCCTAGACTAATCATGACAAATCACAACTTATGGTCTATACTACTCTATAAACCTAACAGAGTGTTAACAAAAAGACTAATACCATTAATGGTTTTCAAAATGGCGTATCTAACCCTTAATACCAAAATGGTGTGGCCATGTTGATAAGGCAAAAAGATCAAAACACAACCAACTTTCAATAAACGTTGCGAAACCATCCGACCCAAGGCAGACGACGAAAAAGATGAATTGATGGAGTGTTAGAAACACAAGGAAACATAACAGCAGGAGAGGCCAACAGAAGAACAAACGACCGCAAGTTATAGCTCCTATCGACGCTGAAAGGCAAACGAGGGAGTCTAGAAGAAGTATCTAATCATTTTTAAATTCCTTGTAATTTCTTTACTGTGGTTAATTTATTCACTATGAGAATGCGTGTAACTTTGGAAAGAGACTGTTTTATAAAAACCATTTTCAAAATATTAGTTGAAGAGAGGGACTGGTTGGTTTCGAGGAAAGACACCGGTCTTGAGACAGAGGTTGTGAGTTCAAACCCCGACTGCACCAGTTAGGATGTTTATTTGTGATTTGTTTCTGAGACAACCACCCCTGGTCTCAGTAGCAAGACCCGGCTTGAAACGTCAATTTCTCATCGACGGAATAAAATATGAGTACCACCGTAGACGGAGTTTTCTGCCTGTGCAGCGAGGGACCCCTGTGCACAAGCATGCCAGAGAAAGACGGATTAACACGCGAAATTCAGTTCCTAGTCTTTTGGGACTTCGCCAAAGGTGAAAGCTGGGAAGAGCAAAAGGAAAACAAAAGGTTTAAGAAAAGAATTACGTTACATTGGAATGCACGCTTGTATGAATATCGGTGGCTGAGTGGTTAGAGCGCTCACTATAGTTTAGATGGGTCTGAACTGAGTTCCCATGTAGCGAATTTTGCATTTTCCGATTAAGGAAATTCACCCTACTTCTAAAAATGAGTACTGGAGCTTTTTCTGGAAATTAAGGGCGACCTGGCGTGGTTCCAACCACATACCTGAACATGTACAGTCGATTATTGACACATTTGTATATTAACACTAACAGATGTAGAGGGATCCTTTACTTTTGTTACTTTCAAATAAAATTGTGTGTTCTATAAATAGGAATAGCATTCAGGACGAAACTAACAAGCTACAGTTTGAGAATCCCTCAATTGTCTTGTCCCCCTCCCCGCCTCTTCTTTTGTCTCCAGAAAAGGTCTTCAAACGTATTAGTTCCCAAGTATCTGTCAGGTTGGCTGATTATTTTAGATTTGTTCCCGATAAGTCTTCTGCTGGCTAGATGAAAGCGATGTACACAGCTTATGAGATGGGGGTCGGAGGAATGGAATCATACAGAGGTAAGGGTGGTGATTAAGTCAGGCAACAATGTAGAGATAAATGGACAAACAGAGTGAACATAATTAAAACAAAATACTGAAGTCGCACAAGACAGAACTAATAGGAAACTCTTTAGACTGGAGGAAACCAACTTAAAGCTATCCAGTCGAGCAAGTGTTCGGGCGTTTAGCTTCTTGACTCGCTAAGAGGAACGGACTCAAGTGGGTATGACTCCCATGAGTTGGTCACTTGCTTGCTGCTTCCTGCCACAGGAAGCTCGTGAAAGTCCTGACCGAATACATTATCAGACTACATTCATTTAATATTTGTTTTTCACTTGGACCAAAGACGTACATGGACCGGAAGTCATAGTTCTCCACGATGTCCTGTTATTTCCTGTAGGTTTTGGTTGTTTATTAGACCATTGTTGAGCTTTCCCTGGTAATTGTTCTGCTTAGCATTTCTCTTGGTCTTCCTTGTTTTCTTCAAGCTAGATGGTATGCGGGGTAAGGCGTATCACAGCACCAGATTTGTAAGCCGTCAGCGATCCACAGCTGATGGTATGCGGGGTAAGGCGTATCACAGCACCAGATTTGTAAGCTGTCAGCGATCAACAGCTGATGATATGCGTGGTTAGGCGTATCACAGCACCAGAGCTGTAAGCTGTCAGCGATCAACAGCTGATGGTATGCGTGGTTAGGCGTATCACAGCACCAGATTTGTAAGCTGTCAGCGATCAACAGCTGATGATATGCGTGGTTAGGCGTATCACAGCACCAGATCTGTAAGCTGTCAGCGATACACAGCTGAATGTATGCGGGGTAAGGCGTATCACAGCACCAGAGCTGTAAGCTGTCAGCAATACACGGCTGAATGTATGCGGGGTAAGGCGTATCACAGCACCGGAGCTGTAAGCTGTCCGCGATCCACAGCTGATTGTTTCCGCCAGGATCGGTGAATCATAATCTTCCAGACCCTACTCCACCTCTTCGCGGTGCCTCTAGAAACAGATTAACCTGTCTAGTTTGGCCAGACGAGTAGGGATCGAAGAGAAAGACAACCGAATACTGAGAAACTACATATTGAAGTCGGATGTGTTGGGCCGAAAGGGTCTGGATGATTCTGGTTCACTGATCCTGACGCAAGCCATCAGCTATGGGTCGTTGACAGCTTCTAGCTCTGCGGCTGTGATGTGTCCTTGCCTCCGCAGTACGCGCATTTTTACTTGTAATATTATTGAAATAAAGTCAAGGTCATGCACAGTGAACCACCTAATAATTGGTGCAGTCATGTAAAAATTTATTTTTTCAAGCTTACCCCAAAATGGAAGCAGAACATCCGGGATGACTTTTGCGATTTATGCAAATATCAAGGTCAATGATTGTTTACTACATACACGTGTTGCTGTTGACATGCATTGCGCATCATCAACTCATGGACCGCAACCCGTGTGTTTATCACGTGACTGGGAAAGAAAGGTTACAATAATGGTCGTGTCTGTAAACTAAGCCGTGGATCGTGCTGACTTTAATGCCGTAATGCCTCGTTCTCTTTGATGAAATGTGAATGAGTGTTTAACACCAGCGAAGTATACAGATACACAATTTATTCCCGAGTTGTGATCGTAACACTATGCTATAGTCAAGATTACGCATGCGTGAAGAACATCCCCAATGGTAGCTATCTTTTTAGGTAGCTGAGTTGGCTGTGTACTCTAATGTTTAGTTCTCGTGACAAGGTGATGTGCCGAGAAGTACGGGTTCGATCTTGCTCCGGACCATCTATTCTTATTTTGTAATTTTTGTTGTTGTTGTTGTTGTTGATTAGTTGTGATTTTTTTTCCCCGAATGTTGTAAACATACCTCTGGGGGACTGGTTGGTCTTCAGGCAAGACGCTGGCCTCAAGACAGAGAGGTTGTGGGTTCAAATCCCGGCTAGTTGGGATTTTTATTTATGATTTCTCTCTGCGGCAACCATCCTGGCCTAAGCAGCGAGGCCCGGCTTGAAACGTAATTTACTCATGGATGGAAAAAAAATATGAGTACCTCCGAAGTCGTAGTTATATGTCTGTGCGGCGAGGGACCCCTGTTACATGGCTGCCAGGGAAAAACGAATTAACATGCAAAATTCAGTTCCTAGTCTCTAGGGACTTCGTCAGAGGTAAAAGCTGGTGAAAGCAAAAAATAAATATGTATATATACCTCTTCCCTTGAAATAATTCGCTGATTCATCGGCTCCGAATTTTCCATCCATGGCAAATGGCCCGGCTTGAAACGTCAATTACTCATCGAGGGAAGAAAATATGAGTGCCTCCGGAGACGGAGTTATCTGCCTGTGCGGCGAGGGACCCCTGTGCACACGGCTGCCAGGGAAAAATGGATTAACACGCAAAATTCAGTTCCTAGTCACTAGGGACTTCGTCAGTGCTAGAAGCTGGCGAACGAAAAAAAAAAAAAAAAAAAAAAATATAAGGTAGGTTTACGTTTGTTTGTTTTGTACTTTTGCTACCTAATTTTGCAGAAAGGAAGACAGCGCACGAAACGCAGTGAATTTCTTTTAAAGGTCTCGCGTTACCGTTGATGTACTACGCTGGTAGATCAAATCAATTCCCAATTCGTCAAAATGCAATAATTTTCTATGAATCAAATAACAGACGATCTTTCAGCTTCCTCATCTTGTCTTCTCCCGAGGACGGCACCTCGCTTCCAATCATGCAAAACGTTAAATTGGTTAGATGTACATTTCAATCATGCAAAACGTTAAATTGGTTAGATGTACATTTCAATCATGCAAAACGTTAAATTGGTTAGATGTACATTTCAATCATGCAAAATGTTAAATTGGTTAGATGTACATTTCAATCATGCAAAACGTTAAATTGGTTAGATGTACATTTCAATCATGCAAAACGTTAAATTGGTTAGATGTACATTTCAATCATGCAAAACGTTAAATTGGTTAGATGTACATTTCAATCATGCAAAACGTTAAATTGGTTAGATGTACATTTCAATCATGCAAAACGTTAAATTGGTTAGATGTACATTTCAATCATGCAAAACGTTAAATTGGTTAGATGTACATTTCAATCATGCAAAACGTTAAATTGGTTAGATGTACATTTCAATCATGCAAAATGTTAAATTGGTTAGATGTACATTTCAATCATGCAAAACGTTAAATTGGTTAGATGTACATTTCAATCATGCAAAACGTTAAATTGGTTAGATGTACATTTCAATCATGCAAAACGTTAAATTGGTTAGATGTACATTTCAATCATGCAAAATGTTAAATTGGTTAGATGTACATTTCAATCATGCAAAACGTTAAATTGGTTAGATGTACATTTCAATCATGCAAAACGTTAAATTGGTTAGATGTACATTTCAATCATGCAAAACGTTAAATTGGTTAGATGTACATTTCAATCATGCAAAACGTTAAATTGGTTAGATGTACATTTCAATCATGCAAAACGTTAAATTGGTTAGATGTACATTTCAATCATGCAAAACGTTAAATTGGTTAGATGTACATTTCAATCATGCAAAACGTTAAATTGGTTAGATGTACATTTCAATCATGCAAAACGTTAAATTGGTTAGATGTACATTTCAATCATGCAAAACGTTAAATTGGTTAGATGTACATTTCAATCATGCAAAACGTTAAATTGGTTAGATGTACATTTCAATCATGCAAAACGTTAAATTGGTTAGATGTACATTTCAATCATGCAAAACGTTAAATTGGTTAGATGTACATTTCAATCATGCAAAACGTTAAATTGGTTAGATGTACATTTCAATCATGCAAAACGTTAAATTGGTTAGATGTACATTTCAATCATGCAAAACGTTAAATTGGTTAGATGTACATTTCAATCATGCAAAACGTTAAATTGGTTAGATGTACATTTCAATCATGCAAAATGTTAAATTGGTTAGATGTACATTTCAATCATGCAAAACGTTAAATTGGTTAGATGTACATTTCAATCATGCAAAACGTTAAATTGGTTAGATGTACAAAGTCGAGATTTACAATCAAGTTATCATCATCATCATCAAATACCGGGCCTGCTGGCGTAGGTGATCATGTCTCTCCACAACTTTCGATCTCAGCAGCTATTTATCATTCCTGTTCTTGACCTTCTGCCAAGCCATTCTCTTAAGCTGACTGTTATTTTTTCTCTTTGCTTCCCTCTATCTCTTCGTCCCTCAATTTTTCCAGTTGCTACAATATATTCCAGCTGTTCTCTTCTCATTACATGGCCAAAAAATATGATTGTGTCTTCCTAATATTGGAAATTAGCTCTCTTTTAATCAAGTTATATCAAGCGTTATTAGCTCTCTTTTAATCAAGTTATATCAAGCGTTATTAGCTCTCTTTTAATCAAGTTATATCAAGCGTTATTAGCTCCCTTCATATCAACATATCCCACTTCACTATAGCACTTCAATTTGCCTATTTAAGCTCATTATATGGGATCGCACAAAAGCAGTCAGTATGTGATAACTGACTACTGGCGACAGGATGAGAGAAACAGAACTGACCAAGATCGGTTTATACGTCCATGCGGTTGTGGAGACACAAACTATTTTGAGTTAAGAGAGGCTAGTTTAGTCACACATATACCTCTTTACTAACTTTCAGTTTCAGATATATCATCCACTCTTTGTCTCAGTTACCGCTGATGTGGGTCATGAGAGTTAAGAGGGATCGTCACCCGTGTATTTTATAAGCTGCCGGGGTTTGGGCGTGCTTAAGGATTAACTGTGAGTTATGAGCTTGGGTGAAACATAAAGCAGCAAGTGTGAGACTTTTAAGTCAACAGGCATTAGCTTCTGAAATGTAAGTGAACTGACAGAAGCGGCAACTCAGTGTGGTCCATCCTTCTGCTACCCGAGGGCCAAAAAACATACATCAAGGGAGTGTAAGTAAAGTAAGTAAAGTACCCCGTCACGCCAAGTGGCGTATAGGGAAATATGGTGTTAGTGACCCTATATTTTACAGACCTTCAGCACATGATTTTTGGGGTAATGTGGTCAGTATTACGCCCGTGCTGCTTTACTTTCCCAGAAAAAAATCCGGTACCCATTTAAGGCTGGGTGAACCCGGAAGCCGTCGGTTGGGATCGAACCCTACCCCTTGTCCTTTCTAGTCCAGTTCACTAACCACTGAGCTATCGCGGCTCCATCAAGGGAGTGTGGGCCACATATATGTATGTGCTCGTTTGCTTGCTTGCGTTCGCCTGATGACTAAAGGAATATACCACTTCGTCATGCGCCCTTAAAAGGACGTTAAGTGGCGTGAATACGTTGTGTTGTTGTTTGCAGTAAAACTGTGCTTTATGCACATTTCGGTCCAACAAATCCGACTTCAGCATGTTATTTGTGAGTACCGGATTGCCGTCCCTCTTCGATCCCTAATCGCTTGGCCAGACTAGACAGGTTAGTCTGTTTCTGGAGGCATCGCAAAGAGGGGGAGTAGGGTCTGGATGGTTCTGGCTCACCGATCCTGGCGTAAATCCTCAGCTATGATTCATTGACAGGAGCTATGATTCATTGACAGCAGCTATGATTCATTGACAGCAGCTGTGACTCATTGACAGCAGCTATGATTCATTGACAGCAGCTATGACTCATTGACAGCAGCTATGACTCATTGACAGCAGCTATGATTCATTGACAGCAGCTATGATTCATTGACATCAGCTATGACTCATTGACAGCAGCTGTGACTCATTGACAGCAGCTATGATTCATTGACAGCAGCTATGACTCATTGACAGCAGCTATGACTCATTGACAGCAGCTATGACTCATTGACAGCAGCTATGATTCATTGACAGCAGCTATGATTCATTGACAGCAGCTATGACTCATTGACAGCAGCTTTGACTCATTGACAACAGCTATGATTCATTGACAGCAGCTATGATTCATTGACAGCAGCTATGACTCATTGACAGCAGCTATGATTCATTGACAGCAGCTATGACTCATTGACAGCAGCTTTGACTCATTGACAGCAGCTATGATTCATTGACAGCAGCTATGATTCATTGACAGCAGCTATGATTCATTGACATCAGCTATGATTCATTGACAGCAGCTTTGATTCATTGACAGTAGCTATGATTCATTGACAGCAGCTATGATTCATTGACAGTAGCTATGATTCATTGACATCAGCTATGATTCATTGACAGCAGTTATGATTCATTGACAGTAGCTATGATTCATTGACAGCAGCTATGATTCATTGACAGCAGCTATGATTCATTGACAGCAGCTTTGACTCATTGACAGCAGCTATGACTCATTGACAGCAGCTATGATTCATTGACAGCAGCTATGATTCATTGACAGTAGCTATGATTCATTGACAGCAGCTATGATTCATTGACAGCAGCTATGATTCATTGACAGCAGCTTTGACTCATTGACAGCAGCTTTGACTCATTGACAGCTTTTAGCTCTGCGGCTGAGAGATGTCTTACCTCTGAAGGTAACTATTCAGTACTTTAGTGATCATCGAATTAACACCCGAAAAAAAAACGGAAAGGAAAAGAGCTGTGGAAAAAAGATGCACACATATATACATATATATATATATATATATATAGTAGTAAAGTAAAGAGTCCCGTCATGCCAAGTGGCGTATAGAGAATATGGTTTTAGTGACCATAAATTTTACAGACCTTCAGCACATGATTTTCGGGGTAATGTGGGCGGTATTACGCCCGTGCCGCTTTATTATCCCAGAAAAAAAATCCGGTACCCGTTTAAGGCTGTGAGAACCCGGATGCCGTCGGTTGGGATCGAACCGGACCTCTTTGTCCTTTGTAGTCCAGTTCATTAACCACTGAGCTATAGCGGCATTTATTATGATATATATATATGTATGTAAGTATGGATTGAGTAGATAAACTGGTGATAGCGTTTACTTGCAGACATGTAAGTTATTAATAGAAAATGAGAGCCGCATAGAGTGAGCTCTCTGTACTTCCAAACTCTTTTAAACTTAAAAACTGTGGACTTTCAAAAATAAACTTTAAAAATAATCTCAAACCTGCTACTCAAGACTCCGACTTGTTTGACAAGTGTTGTTGTTGTATTGCAGGTTTAGCCTACTTTTTTACGAGGCACGTTCGGTTCAACCACAGACTAAGTCTTTCAGGTTTTATTAGACCGCAATTGCCATCCAAAAATAAAAGTGAAAATCGCTTTTCCTGTGTAGTTCGCTAATCGCTTTTGCTGTTACTGGTCCATGTTAGTCTTGGTCTTGGGGGCCTCGGTAGCCTAGTTTTGGAAACCACCCGACTGGACTACCGATGGTCGGACAACCCGTGTTCGATTCCCGCTGGAAGCAGTGTGGGTTGTACTTGTGATTGGAAAAAAAAAACAACCCGCGGTCTACCCAGCCGCTGTTAGAAATGGGTATCAGGGTAGTAGTATCAGGGTAGTAGTATCAGGGTAGTAGTATCAGGGTAATACTCTGGGAAGGTAAAGAATGCCGCCTCACATCGTGAGTTTCGATGCTTGCAGCGACAATATCCAGAAGTCTCCGGACACTTCTGGTTAGGGGGCCGAGCACATATGGGTGAAAACTCGCGTGCTAAAACGCCGATTCAAGTCTCGTACTTTACCTTTACCTTAACCTTTAGTCTTGGTCTGCCTCTGCCTCTTTTACCTTGTATTTTCCCCTCCAAGATTGCTTTTACTAGGCTGCTGTGTTTTAACATTCTCCAAAATCTCATTGTCTTGTTTGTTGTTGTTGTTGTTGTTGCGTTCGCCAGCTTTCAACTCTGACGAAGTCCCTAGAGACTATGAACTGAATTTTGCGTGTTAATCCATTTTTCCCTGGCAGCCGTGTGCACAGGGGTCCCTCGCCGCAAAGGCATAATACTCCGAGTCTTGTTTGAGTTGTGTTTAATAGTGCTCATTTCATTCTTAGTTGTTTTAAGACTTCGTTTGTTTTCTTTTCTTTCCATCCAATTCTACCTATTCTTCTATATATCCACATTTCAAAGGTTTCAATTCACTTTTCTGTTTTCTTGTCTAATGTCCATTTCTCTGCACCATATAAGAATGTTGAGAAGATATAATATTTTGCTAATCTTAGTTTTAGTCCTAGTGTTCAATGTTTTGATGTTAGTATTTTTTCATGACTTTAAATGACGTTTTGCCATTCCTATTCCTTTGTTTCTTTCAGTTTTACATTTTCCATCACTGCTATTAATATGTCCAAAGTAGTTGTAGCTCTGAACTGTCTCCAGGTCTATTCATTCAATTTTGATATCTACTTGTAAAAAAGTAAAGTAAAGTACCCCCGTCACGCCAAGTGGCGTATAGGTAATATGGTGTTAGTGACCATAAATTTTACAGACCTTCTGCACATGATTTTTGGGGTAATGAGGTCAGTATTACGCCTGTGCCGCTTTACTTTCCCAGAAAAATCCGGTACCCATTAAAGGCTGGGTGAACCCGAAAGCCGCCGGTTGGGATCGAACCCTACCTCTTGTCTTTTGTAGTCCAGTTCACTAACCACTGAGCTATCGCGGCTCCGATATCCACTTGTAGGTTTTGAGTATTCTCTTTGTTTATGATCATAATTTTAGTCATTTTGATATTCATATCTAGTCCTTATTTTTTGCTTGTTATGTTTATTTCATTAAGTAATTGTTGTAGATCTTTAGGATTTTCTGCAAGTAGAACAGTATCATCAGCATAGCTTAGGTTGTTGATTATCTTTCCATTAATGTTTAGGCCTGGCATCTCTATGATGTTTTTAAAGATTTGATCAGTGTATAGATTGAATGAGCTTCGTGATAGGATGCATCCCTGTCTTACTCCTCTTTTTATATCAATGGGTGTAGAGTTCTTTTTGTTATATTTTGTTATTGCTGTTTGCTCCCAGTATAGATTACATATTAGTCGTATGTCTGTGTCATCTAGATGTATCTTGTTTAGGCAGTCTATAAGTTATATATGGTGTATTCTATCAAACGCTTTGGTATAGTCTGTGAAGCAGGCATATATTGGTTTGTTTACTTCTGTGTACTTTTCGATTAATGTCCTCATTAGGTGATGATATTTCTAGATAATTTGGGCCTGAGATATTCTACTTTTTATTTCATATAGAATACAAACCCGTTATCACAATGTCGAAGACTTTCTACCTGGATTCTCTGATTTTCAGTTTCCGGCCATCTTCATACGAAAGTCGTGCTTCATATTTTGATATCACGTGATGCTAAC
This sequence comes from Megaustenia siamemsis, assembly GCA_032433765.1. Taxonomy (NCBI): domain Eukaryota; kingdom Metazoa; phylum Mollusca; class Gastropoda; order Stylommatophora; family Ariophantidae; genus Megaustenia; species Megaustenia siamemsis. The sequence goes on along the minus strand of JAVIAB010000160.1, from coordinate 18,517,478 downwards.
ACAGATCAATTTAAACATTTCTACCAATGGAACTTCTTCACGTATTCAAGGTTACAGTGCCTTGACCTAAATAAATAAAGGCCGCTGTGCTTGGTCGGGGCAAGAGTTGGCGGAACACAGTGTGAAAAGATGGAACCTATTAACACTATCAAAGTGACGTGTAGGTAATCTAGTGTTTATTGTTATAACCTCCTCTCCTGTTGAGCTTCTCGTGAGCAGGAAGTGGAAATTAAATGTGTACCAGGAAGTGCTTTAACAATACCAACATTTGTGGAGTCGGTTGTCATAGCAACTGCGGGAGAGAACAATACTTCCGACTTGCTGAGTACGGAACAGATTCTCGTCGCTTTACGAGTGTGACGTATTGGGGGAGGGGGTATTGTGGAAGTTTTAGCGTTTCTAATAATCTTCTTCTTGTTTTCTTTCTCATTTACCTTTCAGCGTCGAGGGGAGGTATTCTTCTTTCTGTCGTTCACACGATGATTATTAAAGGAATTAGCTGTCCTCTTTATCATCCGTTCTTAGAAGGATGTTAAGTGGACGTAGATACGGTTGTGTTGTAGTTTGCAGTAGTATTGTTCGGCCCCACACATCCGACTTCAGCATGTTATGTTGCAAGTACTGGGTTGCTCTCCGTCTTGGATCCTTACTCGCTTGGCAAACTGATTAGTCTGTTTCTGGAGGCACAGAGAAGAGGTGGAGTAGGACCGGCTTGGTTTTAGTTCACCGATACAGGGTCGAGCCATCAGCTGTGGGTCAGTGACAGCTTGAAGCTCTCCTGTGAGGCGTCTTTGTCTCTAAGTGGAGATATTGTTTGCTGTCTTGTGCTCTTCTGTTGGCCTCTGTTGTTGTTATGTTTTCTATAGCTTCTAATACTCCATCAATTCATCTTGTTTATATTTATTATCTGCACATTTTTGGGAAAGATGGTCCGCGCTAAACTAACGTTGTCTCTTTCTAATCAAAAAAAGACAACAAAACAAAAACAATATCTGCATTCTAAACTGAAAGTTTCTTTGACTAAAATTGCTGCCAGAAGAATCTGAGGAAATACGAAAAAACAACCAGGAACAAAATAAAATTTCGGATGCCATAAAGACTAACACATGTTAGGAAGATACGCACAGGTGGTGCTTAATTATTTCTCACCTGCATACTCTCTCTCTCTCTCTCTCTCTCTCTCTCTCTGCGATCAAGACTCAATCAGAGTAGGATTCCAGACTCTCTCATGACGTCAGCTGTCTGTTTAAGCGAATCGATTACCCCATATAGTTTTTCATCCAGGGAGGTGGGCGTGGACCACATTGCTCTTCTCAGGTCTGTGTACTGGGGGCAATCCTGTAGAACATGTTTTGTAGTCATATTGTCCAGTATACGGTGGCATAGGCTGGTTGTACCCATTTTTAATTTGGTGTGTACTTTACTTTTTTTTTTTTTTATATTACCGTAATCTGATTGGTTTTGTAGGATTCTAATGTCCTGTGAGATAATCTGAAAGATGCAGAGTAGGACTACCGTAAGTAAAGTAAAGAGCCATCGTCACGCCAAATGGCGTATAGGGAATGTGGTGTTAGGGACCATAATTTTTACAGACCTTCGGCGCATGATTTTTTGGGGGGTAATGTGATCGGTATTACGCCCGTGCCGCTTTACTTTCCCAGAAAAAAATCTGGTACCAATCTAAGGCTGGGTGAACCTGGAAGCCGTAGATCAGGATCGAATCTTTGATAACTTTGTAGTCCAGTTCACTAACCACTGAGCTATCGCGGCTTCCTACGACCACCGTACCAACAGTGAATGTCCACGAGATGATTTCAGAACAAATTTTAATCTTATTTCTATAGAATTAATGCTTTCTCTTTATATTTATTTACTTGTTTGCGTTGATGATAAATATATATATATATTAAATTTTCATTTGTCACTGATTCTTTCGTGAATTTAATTTGAATACGGTTTCTACCATCAGTCTCTACCATGGATCTCTGATAGTAATGAATACTCAAATCGTCGACCCAAAATCCATAGTTAATGGAAGAGCCAAAAACGTCGACCCACAATGAAATAGACGACAGAAATGTAATTGCACTATCTGGCGTTGAAGTGCCTCATTTTACTCGTAAAATGTATCAATTGTTTCCTCTAGACTGTTTGCTGTTGGTGCATAAACTTGTATAAGATTTATGTCTATTGACTTTCCATTCAATTTCACTAAAAGGACTCTGTCAGATATTGGGTAAAAGCCTTTCACTGTTCTTGCTCTTTCTGCATCCAAGATGATACCTGCTCCTCTTTGGTGTTCAGTACCTCCAGAATAGATGATTTTATGTATGAAGCAGCTTTCCAAAAAATGAGGAAGATACTATGCAATCCATTTTTGACAATAGAAACAAGAAAAAGAGTTCTTAAATATTACGTAGAGCCAGTCTTAACATATGGATGCGAGTCATGGACAATAGGACAACAGACAAGAAAATCACTGGAGTCTGTAGAAATGTGGTTTTACAGAAGAATGTTGAGAGTACCATGGACAGCAAAGAAGAGTGATGAAGAGGTTCTGAGAGAGATCAAAGCAAAAAGAGAGCTAATTTCCAATATTAGGAAGAAACAATTATCATTTTTTGGCCATGTAATGAGAAGAGAACAACTAGAATATATTGTAACAACTGGAAAAATTGAGAGACGAAGAGATAGAGGGAAGCAAAGAGAAAACATAACAGACAGCTTAAGAGAATGTTTTGGCAGAAGATCAACAACAGAAATGATAACTAGCTGCCGAGATCGAAAGTTGTGGAGAGACATGATCACCTACGCCACTAGGCCCGGTACTTGATGATGATGATCTGGCGTTAGAACAGAAACGCTTATCTTGATGAGGGTTCTGTATCTTGTTGTTAATGAGGCGACTACCGCTTCTCCTGTATCTGAGGCAAGTACCGATTCTCTTGTATCATGAGGCGAGTACCGCTTCTCCTGTATCTGAGGCAAGTACCGCTTCTCTTGTATCATGAGGCGACTACCGCTTCTCCTGTATCTGAGGCAAGTACCGATTCTCTTGTATCATGAGGCGACTACCGCTTCTCCTGTATCTGAGGCAAGTACCGCTTCTCTTGTATCATGAGGCGAGTACCGCTTCTCCTGTATCTCAGGCAAGTACCGTTTATCTTGTATCATGAGGTGAGTACCGCTTCTCTTGTATCATGAGGCGAGTACCGCTTCTCTTGTATCATGAGGCGAGTACCGCTTCTCTTGTATCATGAGGCGAGTACCGCTTCTCCTGTATCATGAGGCGAGTACTGTACCCCGTTTATCATGAGGCGAGTACTGTACCTTGTTTATCATGAGACAAGTACTGTACCTTTTTTATAAGGCGAGTACTGTATCTCGTTTTTTACAGGGCGAGTACTGCACCTCCGCGACCCTTTCAGTGTCTCATCAAGTTTGTTGATTACATCCCCTCCCCTCCCAAACTTACCTCCCCTTTTTACCTTGACATCCATTTTTCTTCTGGTACTAACCTAATTATTTTATTTTATTCAAGTTTGTTTTCCGACCTTGACATTCTCATGATCTTTATTTTAAAACTATAGACCAATCGTTCTTTAGATAAACTTGAATGTGACACGTTACAAGCACGCCCACGAATGTTTCACGTGGAAACAAACGAATCTTTGATCTTCCATATTTGAATAAAACCGTTTCTTGTTTTTTATTTTCTGTGATATAGAAAGAGATCACTCACAGGTGAATGTAATTGTACTGTAACAATATAGTTCCCGCGGCAAACTGTACTTTAGCATTAGGCTAATTTGTACTGTAACGAGATGCGGTGGTGACCGGAAGGTCGTGAAATAAACTGAGATCGAGATACATGCATCCTCGTAGAGAACTATGTGGGTGTTTTCACGAGTATGAGCATTTATGTCGCTATAATTGTATTAATTCATGTTCCATAATGCAGGCTATATGTGTATTTTTTGTCACTAATTCATAGTATAGTCTTCTTCTTCTCCTCCTTTTTCTCCTCGTTCTCCTTTTTCTTCTTCCTTTTCTACTTCTTCTTCTCCGCTTTCTCCTTCTCCTCATTCTCCTCCTTCTTCTTCTCCTTATTCTCCTTCTTTTTATTTTTCTTCTCCTTCTTCTTTTTCTTCTTCTCCTCCTTCTTCTCCTTTTTCTTCTTCCCTTTCTACTTGTTCTTCTCCTTCTTCACTTCCTTCTTCTTTTCCTTCTTTTTCTTCTTTCCTTTCTACTTCTACTTCTCCTTCTTCTTCTACTAATCCTTTTTTCCTTCTCTTTCTACTTCTTCTTCTTCTCCTACTCCTTCTTCACCCTTTCCTCCTCCTCCTACTCCTCCTTCTTCTTCTTCCCATAACTAAGAGAGTCGTTGGTCCACCACTGACAGACTTCATCAACCGTTTCTATGTATCTTTATCTTCAGTCATACTTTAGGACTCTACTGACAGACTTCATCAACCTTCTCCAGTTCTCCCAATATTCAGTCAATTCTTTTGGGACTCTGCAAAATCGAGTTCTGTCCATTCTTTAATGTTATCTTCCCATCTCCTTTACACTTTTTCCCCAGTTCTTTGCAGGAAGGTAGATCCTTGCCAGGCCAGACGATCTAGATACGAGGCAAATAACTTTCTATTCTCCTTATCTTCACAAATATCAAAAGTATCTTCATTTACCCACACTTCGTCATGTACCCATTTTCTGGTCATGCAAATAAGAACCGAGGTGGGAACACAACCCAGTACTTAAAAATGAAGTAGCCGGATATGTTGTGCCGGAGTGTCCAAGAAAACCACAACATAATAATGTATCGTGGACCCAATAACGTCGTATTAAGTGTAGAAGACGAAGATGTCTATTTGGTTGTTCTCATCGGCGAACGCGAGCCAGCAGCCATTATCTACTAACAAAGAAATCTACTGATCAACTTTTCCTTTCTAGGAATATTCTCCTCCAACATGGATTTTTTTAAAAACAAATTCCTCTTACGTGCCTGTTTGGCCAGAGCATTCTCTGTGCCTGTTTGACCGGGACATTATCTGTGCCTGTTTGGCCAGAGCATTCTCTGTGCCTGTTTGACCGGGACATTATCTGTGCCTGTTTGACCAGGGCATTCTCTGTGCCTGTTTGACCAGGGCATTCTCTGTGCCTGTTTGACCGGGACATTATCTGTGCCTGTTTGGCCAGGGCATTCTCTGTGCCTGTTTGGCCAGGGCATTCTCTGTGCCTGTTTGACCAGGGCTTTCTCTGTGCCTGTTTGACCAGGGCATTCTCTGTGCCTGTTTGACCAGGACATTCTCTGTGATTGTTTGACCAGGGCATTCTCTGTGCCTGTTTGACCAGGGCATTCTCTGTGCCTGTTTGACCAGGGCATTCTCCGTGCCTGTTTGGCCAGGGCATTCTCTGTGCCTGTTTGACCAGGACATTCTCTGTGCATGTTTGACCAGGGCATTCTCTGTGCCTGTTTGACCAGGGCATTCTCTGTGCCTGTTTAACCAGGACATTATCTGTGCCTGTTTAACCAGGGCATTCTCTGTGCCTGTTTGGCCAGGGCATTCTCTGTACCTGTTTGGCCAGGGCATTCTCTGTGCCTGTTTGGCCAGGGCATTCTCTGTGCCTGTTTAACCAGGGCATTCTCTGTGACTATTTGACCAGGGCATTCTCTGTGCCTGTTTGACCAAGGCATTCTCTTTACCTGTTTCATCAGGGCATTCTCTGTGCCTGTTTGACCAGGGCATTCTCTGTGCCTGTTTGACCAAGGCATTCTCTGTACCTGTTTCATCAGGGCATTCTTGTGCCTGTTTCATAAGGGAATTCTCTGTGCCTGTTTGACCAAGGCATTCTCTGTACCTGTTTCATAAGGGAATTCTCTGTGCCTGTTTGACCAAGGCATTCTCTGTACCTGTTTCATCAGGGCATTCTCTGTGCCTGTTTCATCAGGGCATTCTCTGTGCCTGTTTGACCAAGGCATTCTCTGTACCTGCTTCATCAGGGCATTCTCTGTGCCTGTTTCATCAAGGCATTCTCTGTGTATGGTTTTGGTGTAAGTCGTTTTCTTCTTTATCTGCACTTACCCAAAGACTATCCCCTTCATAGCTATATAATATAGGACACTAGCTTAATTTGGGGTGGAACGTGTGGTTATTTTGTTAGCGTTGGTTCTTAAATGTTATGTAGAGTCAGTCTTAACATATGGATGTGAATCATGGACAATATGGCAAGAAACAAGAAATTCACTGGAGTCTGTAGAGATGTGGTTTTACAGAAAAAAAAATTGAGAATACCATGGACAGTTAAGAAGAGGAATGAAAACGTTCTCGAAGAGACTAAATCAAGAAGAGAGCTAATATCCAATATTAGGAAGAAACAATGATCATTTTTTGGTCATGTAATGAGAAGAGAACAGCTGGAATACATTGTGACAAGTGGGAAAATTTAAGGACGAAGAGATAGAGAGAAGCAAAGAGAAATGATAACGGGCAGCTTAAGAGAATGGCTTGGCAGAAGGTCAACAACAGAAATGATAAATAACTGTCTAGATCGAAAGTTGAGGAGAGACATGATCACTTACCCCAGCAGGCCCGGTACTTGATGATGATGTTGATGATATATTGGCTTATTATGCTACATCATAATATTAATATATGGGAATAATTATCATTATAATCATCATTGAGTGTTGTCACTGCATCGAATGTAGGCTACCATGGAACGCCATTCCACTCTGTCTCTTGCTTTGATAGTGCAGATTGTCATAGGTTGACTTGTCCATCTTTTGATGTTACTCGTCCATGTTAGTATTAGTCTGCCTCTGCTTCTGTTACCTTCTATTTCCTCTCCCAACATTACTTTTAGTAAGCTGCTGTGTCTTTTAACATGTTCAAAAAATTATTATTTGTCTTGTTTGAATTGTTTTTAGTAGTTCTCTTTTAATTTTTATTTGTTTTAAGACTTCGTCGCTTTTATTTTTTCTTTCCACCCAATTCTACCTATTCTTCTATAAATCCACATTTAAAACGCTTCAATTTTTTTTTCTTGTATACTGTCAATGTTTCTGCACAGTACATGAATATTGAAAAGATATAACATTTTATACATAAATATTAAGACTGAGCCATCTGCATATCGCAAAATATTTTTTTGCCATATGCAGATGACACAGTCTTAATAGCAGAGACAAAGAATGAACTACAAGAAATGAAAGACATAATAGTGAAAGAAAGCAACAAAAAAGGTCTCAGTCTGAATAGTAAGAAAGGAGAAGTAATGGTGATTTCGAAGAAACAATCATCACCATCATGTAGCATAAAAATAAACAGGACAAGTCTGAAACAAGTGCAACGTTTCAAATATTTGAGCACAATAATATCAGATGGAAGATGCACCACAGAAATAAAAAGCAGAACATCTCAGGCCAAAATAGCATTTCAGAAAATGAAAAATTTCTTATGCAACAAATCTATGTCAATAGAATTGAGAAAGGGATTTCATCGGTGCTATATAGAACCAATTCTGACCTATGGAAGTCAATCATGGACAGTAGATAAACAAATGAAAAGATGATTATGGGCCACAGAGATGGGATTTCTCAGAAGAATGTTGAAAGTTCCCTGGACAACTAAAAAGACCTATGAGGAAATTCTCAAAGAGGACACCACTAAAAGGGAGCTAGTAAAAAACATCAGAAAGAAAAAATCAACATTTTTCGGGCACATCATGAGAAAGTTGGAATACTTGGTTACAACTGGCGAAATAAAAGGAAAGAGAGATCGTGGACGATAAAGAGAGACAATACCGGATAGCTCGGTGTCATGGCATGGAAAACAGTCAACAACAGAACTGATACGATGCACTGTAGATAGAAGATTGTGGAAGAACATGATCGCCTACGCAAAATGTACTGAATATAGTAGACTGAAAAAAACCCATTGACCCATAGATACAACGTTGCAGACTTTGGGCCACTGCAGGAATTAAAAATACACAGCATTTAAAGTTATGCAAGTAAGGACATTGCCTATTTAGACAATACTTCAGAGAAACGATGGATAGATAACGCAAAATGGTGTCAGGTCTGATAGGTCATCGGAGAATCAGTCAGAGATGGCTGGTGCCAACTTCTGATATTTGCACACGATACTCTCAAGGTTAACGGAAATGACATTTCGAACAAGTCATGTTTTTTTTTGTGTTAAGAGAATTGCTTCATCTATCAAAGGTGTGGGAGTGGGGGGGGGGAGAGTGTTTGAAAAATGAGCTGAGAGCAGACAATAGTGACGATCCTCATTTAGGGTCCAAAGGGAGGGTGGGTACAAGATGTAGATGAATAATTGATAAAGGTCTTCAGAGAAGATACTGCGTTATTGGTCACGCTTTTGGGCGGTTGTTGGTAGAGGAAACCTTTTAACATAATTACATCTCCTGTTGGTTTAAGTTTATGTTTAAGTTCACCACTGAGATGTTTCCAATGTATGCAAATATATTTGTTTGTATTTCGATTACTGAAACTGTCTGAGTAATAGAGCTGTAAAGTGTGAGACAATCTAGAGTGCTGTCTTTTAATTGCTAAGATTATAAATGAGAATAATTGTATAGTCAGCTTTAGTATGTGTGCATCTTTATGTCCGAACAGCAACGTACAAGAGAAAGCCATTTTTTTTATTTGCAATAAAATCACAAAACGAAATTATAGGAGAGCGGGTGGCCGAATTGGTAACTCGTTGGGCTTTCCAAACCGGAGAATGCGGGTGCGAACTGTAGGGAGTGGCATTGGGATGTGATATAAAATGAAAACTCAGACCTGTGTCGAGTGCACTGGACAAGCGGCCTTTCATCTCACCCGACGCCCCCGAACCCCCTCCCCACTCCCTCAAGAAATGGATAAAGATCGTCTTTTTTAACCATTTATTGACACGAAACTGTGTGCTACAAAAATAACCTCTACTGAGATGAAATGTGTCAGACGAATGACAGGAAACAGTCTCAAAGATAAGATCAGAAATGGAGAACTGAGAAAAAAGCTAGGAATAGACCCCGCCATAGAATATTTAAGGAAATAATAGATAAAATGGTTTGGCCACGTGACAAGGCAGAAAGATTAAAATACAACACAACGAGCCTTCAGCAAACGTTGTGAGAACACCAGACCCAAGGGTAGACCATAAAAAAGATGGATCGATGGTTTAGAAGCACTAGGAAACATAACTGCAGCAGAGGCGAACATAAGAGCAAAAGACTGCAAATTATATCTCCCCTCGACGCTGAATGGCAGATGAGGAAGGAAAGAAAATGAAGGAGAAGAATTGACACGTTTTACACTCTGTACCGGCTTCATTGGTCTTAGGGAATAATAGAACAAAGAAGTATGTGTTAGCAATCGGAAAAATTGACAGACAAACAACAATAGAAAAAAACGAAGAACAATATATGGTCCGAAGTGGGATCGAACCCGTACTCAGTGGCACCGCGCCTTGCCACGAGAAACCGAACGCTTGGCACACTGCCACGCAGCCAACTAAAAAATTGGCTATTGCAGCAGTGTATTGCACGAAAGGCGCTCTCATTCATTTGTCTTTTTTCCCCAGCTTTAGAAGTATCTAAAGTAAAGAACATACTCTCTAAAGTTGTCGGTCAGTGACTTCCAAATTAAATAGAGCCTCTCTACCGTAAAGATCAACATGCTCGCGAACTGTGCCGCTGAAGATCTTCCCGATAGCAACATGTTGTTGTGATTCATAGATAACCTCGCAAAGAACAGTCACAAAAACTGGTCATTGGAAACAAAATGCAATACGCTGAAAGGCGTCGGCCCACAGGCCGTTGGATCCATAACAACAATAAATACAATGCTGCAGAATAACCTTATGATACATTTCGTAAAGAAAAAAAACAACGCAATGAAGATAAACTAAAAGTCCTGAGCATTAAAAATAATAAGCTTTTTAACATACAACACTGTACAATGGTCACGATACAAGACAGATGGATGGAAAGAACAATAATGGAAGGCGTGTAAGGTAGACAAGACAAGGACAGATGGATGGAAAGAACAATAATGGAAGGCGTGTAAGGTAGACAAGACAAGGACAGATGGATGGAAAGAACAATAATGGAAGGCGTGTAAGGTAGACAAGACAAGGACAGATGGATAGAAAGAACAATAATGGAAGGCGTGTAAGGTAGACGAGACAATGACAGACAAAGGAGATGGCAGTTTAAAGAGACGTTGAACTTGAAAACAATTGGGAGATCTGGCTAGAGACAGAAATTCTTTCAGACGAGGCTGTGATGAGTGTAACGTTCTGTGGGAGATCTGGCTAGACACAGAAATTCTTTCACATGGGCTGTGATGAGTGTAAAGTTCTGTGGGAGATCTGGCTAGAGACAGAAATTCTTTCAGACGAGGCTGTGATGAGTGTAAAGTTCTGTGGGAGATCTGGCTAGACACAGAAATTCTTTCAGACTGGCTGTGATGAGTGTAACGTTCTGTGGGAGATCTGGCTAGACACAGAAATTCTTTCAGACTGGCTGTGATGAGTGTAACGTTCTGTGGGAGATCTGGCTAGAGACAAATTCTTTCAGACGGGCTGTGATGAGTGTAACGTTCTGTGGGAGATCGGGCTGGAGACAGAAATTCTTTCATACGGGCTGTGATGAGTGTAACGTTCTGTGGTAGATCTGGCTAGAGAGAGAGAGAGAGAGAGAGAGAGAGAGAGAGAGAGAGATTCTTTCAGACGGGCTGTGATGAATGCTACGTTATGTGAGGGATCATGGTAGAGACAGAGATTCATTCAGACGAGCTGTGATAAATGCTACATTCTGAATGAGTTCTGGCTAGAGAGAGAAAGAGATTCTTTCATACTAGCTGTAAAGAACGTGCAAACAGATGATGATAATGATGATGATGTTAATGATAATGATGATGATAATGATGATGATAATGATGATGATAATGACGATGTTTGTCATTCCTGTGGGTTGATACACGCTTGACCAGACTTTTTTCTCTGCCATAAGAGCCATTGTTTGGTAGATGGAGTAGGATCCTGATCAGCTGCTGGCTCTTATCCTCACGCAAAGTGGTCAGTTATGATTCACTACCCGTTCTTAGCCCAACCAGCGTGTTTGCTCCATCATTTTTGGTGAATGATATTCTAGCGCTTTTCAAATACAATCTTCTGGTGGTAGGTTAATTCACCAGAGCTGTTTAATGGCAACAAAATGGGAGAACACTAAGAGAGATAACCACTGGCTAGCCAAGTGGCAGATCAGTTTTACTGATAAATAAGACCTGTCAGTAGTTAGCGACCTATGACGTTCGTGTTCGTTGGGGCGGACAAGGCTTGTAATTAAAGGAGGAGACTAGGAACTACTGGAGCTGCAATAGCTGAGTATTTTAGTGAACTGGACTACAAAGGACAAGGGGTAGGGTTCGATCCCAACCGACAGCTACCGGGTTCATCCAGCCTTAAATGGGTACCGGATTTTTTTTCTGGGAAAGTAAAGCAACACGAGCGTAATACCAACCACATTACCCTAAAAAATCACGTGTCGAAGGTCTGTAAAATATATGGTCACTAACACCATGTTTCCTATACGCTACTTGGCGTGACGGGGGCTGTTTACTACTTTTACTTTACTAGGAACTGGTTGGTCTAGAGATCGTCACCGGTCTCTGGATAAGGAAGGTCCAGGGACCGATCTCTACCGGAAGTGATGGGAATTTTTCAAAAAAGTAATCTATGGTTTCTTTGTGGCCTTAACCTCCCATGTTATCTGGGGAGTGAGCTCTGGAGTATAGCCCTCTCTGAAAAAGGATGAAAAACAGGAGGTCCCGTGTGAATTCGCGCATGTTAAAGGTCCCTTGATTGTTTAAGGTCGAAATGAGTAGGCCAAAAGTGGCTGCTGTCTGGGAAACAACATTGTTGGGGAAAACCTGCCCGTCCCGAAAGAAAGAAAGAAAGAAAGAAAGAAAGAAAGAAAGAAAAAAAAGAAAGAAAGAAAGGACTCAGCCTTAATAGCAAAAAGATAGAAGTAATGGTAACAACAAAGAAAAAAACATCACGTCAGTGCACAATAAACATAAGTGGAACAATATTAAAACAGGTAAATGAATTTAAATATTTGGGAACTTTGTTAACCTGAGAATAAGATGTACAAAAGAGGTGAGATGCAGAATGGCTCAGGTAAAAGCAGCTTTCCAAAAAATGAGGAAGATGCTATGCAATCCATTTTTGACAATAGAAACAAGAAAAGGAGTTCTTAAATGTTATGTAGGGCCAGTCTTAACATATGGATGTGAATCATGGACAATAGTACAACAGACAAGAAAACTACTGGAGTCTGTAGAAATGTGGTTTTACAGAAGAATATTGAGAATAACATGGGCAGCTTTAGAAGAATAATGAAAACGTTCTGAAAGAGGCCAAAGCAAAAAGAGAGCTAATTTACGATATTAGGAAGAAACGATCATCATTTTTTGGCCATGTAATGAAAAGTGAACATATATTGTAACAACTGTGAAAATCGAGGGACGAAGAGAAAGAGGGAAGCAAGGAGAAAAGATATCAGACAGCTTAAGAGAATGGCTTGGCAGAAGGTCAACAACAGAAATGATAAATAACTGTTGAGATCGAAAGTTGTAGAGAGACATGATCACCTACGCCAGCAGGCCTGGTACTTGATGATGATGACCTGTATCGAATGTCGATGTGTCGGGATGCAGATATAGCGATTTTGTCGTTAACTAACGACACAGTGCACCCACGCCCACCTAATGGGTGAGATCCAAGAAGAAAAAAGGAGGAGACAGAAGATAATTTTTTTCTTCAAAAATAGCTTAACTCAATTATCCCTCCTCGGGGTTCTTTGTTTCTCCAACACCGATCTTAACTTTGCGATCACAGAAGTAACCCCTGGACAGATGTACTTACTACAATTTGAAAAGACAATTAATTGCGTTTATGTAAGGAAACAGAGTAGACAGAAGGACTTCCTGTCAATATGACGGATAAGCGGCATGAACCATCGAGGCTCAGTCTGAAAAGTGTTCCTTGTTGCAGTTTCGTCATATTCCAAGTGCGGCCTGCTGTTGGAGCTAATGAGTTTAGTGCTATGTGCTCACTGTGAGTTGTGTTTTTCATCCGGATCGTGCTTCGATTTTCCGATTGCTTACGATGAATGACGAAGGGCAGTTCAGCTGCGTTCACTATCGGTGCCGCTTGGCCTTGTCTTGTAGCGTGTGCTGTAGCTGCTATGATGGGGACTGCAGCTACCTTTCTTTGTTTGGATCCTTCCTGAGAAAAGTTCTAATTCGGATGATTCCACTGGCACAGGCGTTTGAGCAATTATAGATTTTAATTCGTTTGCAGTGATACCGGGGCCTTCGAATAACCTTAACAATAACCATAACCATAACAATAACCGTAACAATAACCATAACCATAACAATAACAATAATAATAACCATCACATAGAAGACATTTATTGAGGTTGTACGTAACGTGTCTCGCCAAGGGGAAGTAACAAAATCCAAACCACCAGCAATTGCCTGTTTTTATGAGTTGGTTTGTCTACGTGGTAGGATGCTGAGGTATCTTAGTTTGTGCTTCCTCGCTCTAACGATCAAACAAGCTGTCAGTTTGACAAATATGTTGCAAGGGTAGACGATCTGTCACTGTATAGCAACATCTGAGCAGTGTGTTCTGTATGCTTTAGGTTGAGCATATAACAACATGCTTTATCTAGCCTGATAGTTATAAACTGTTAAATAAAGTGCACACAAACCATTCAGAACTATATGACTCTTTCTGTATTTAAATAATTACAGTTAGTTATAAACTTTTAAAAGAGTTCTTAAATGTTATGTAGAGCCAGTCTTAACATATGGATGTGAATCATGGACAATAGGACAACAGACAAGAAAATCACTGGAGTCTGTATAAATGTGGTTTTACAGAAGAATGTTTAGAATACCATGAACTGCTAAGAAGATTAATGAAACCGTTCTGAAAGAGGCCACAGCAAAAGAGAGTTAATTTCCAATATTAGGAAGAAACAATCATCATTTTTTGGCCATGTAATGAGAAGAGAACAACTGGAATATATTGTAACAACTGGGAAAATCGAGGGACGAAGAGATAGAGGGAAGCAAAGAGAAAAGATACCAGACAGCTTAAGAGAATGGCTTGGCAGAAGGTCAACAACAGAAATGATAATTAATTTATCATGATCGAAAGTTGTGGAGAGACATGATCACCTACGTCAGCAGGCTTGGTACTTGATGATGATGATAAACTGTTAAATAAATTGCACACAAACCATTCACAACTATATGATTCTTTCTGTATTTAAATTACAGTGGAAAGAAACAGAACGATTCTTACAAAATGTGGAAAATATAACATGGACGAGTAGCATCAAACGATGGACAAGTCAACCTATGACAACCTACACCATCAAAGCAAGAGACAGAGCAGAACGGCTATCCATGGTAGCCAACCTTCGTTGCGGAGATGGCACTCGATGATGATGGAAAGATACGCACAGTGAAGATAGTACTTGTATTTACTGCTTGTACTTATCGTCTGATTACATTACCGTAGATACTATTTTCAAGGTCAACTCAGATATATAAAATCTCTCACGCCTTCCTCGTTTATTGCTCGCAGTCCACGAGTCTACATCCGGGTCAGTACATAAATCATGTCCGATGTGAAAAGAGCCCTCTGTTACATCTCTCACTGGTTATCCTTCCGTTCACTGGTCAACTTCCTGGGCCACGGTTCTGTTTTTCCGGAGCTGGAGCGGACCACAGGAAATAGGTAACGAAAAGCGAGCTGTACTTTCGAGCTGTGTCTTAGATGTTTGCCGTCTACGCTTCAGCGAAACTGCCCGACTGGCTTGGAACTAATTAGATGGAGAGAGAGAATGACTTCCACGGACGTTTACTGTCTGGGCGGGAGTTATTTGGCGGGAAAGTTGAAAGTACTCAGCGGAAATGCTTCTCAAGTGCCGCGAGAAGTCAGAGACAAACTTTCATTTTCTGATTTTCTTTTGGTGAAATGTTCTTGTACAGGCGAACAATGTATTTCCTTTTTGCAACGTTTCTCATATTTTTCTTTATTATTTTGTGTTTTATATGTATATTAATTGGGATTTATAGAAGAATATGAACAATTTGATGGAAAGAGCGAGAGATAGACAGAGAGAGTTCAAGAATATATAACTATCTTGGACATAATATAACAAGTGATGAGAATGATGAGATAGAAAGAAATAAACAAACGAAACAGGAATGACAGAAAGTACTTTCAAAAACATGAAAGATATACTTACGTAGAAATAAATACCACCAGAACTATAAATGAGAATTTAAAAAATTGCTATATATATTCACCATTCCTGCATGGTGCAAAAACATGGAAACAAGAGCTGAAAACAGAGAAATAAATTCAACCCTTGAAATTTGAATTGATGGAAGAACTAGAGAAATGTTAGTGCAAGAAGAGCAAAATAAATCCTATAATAAAGAGATCCCATGTATAGCGCTCTCTTGATAGTGAGATCCCATGTCTAGCGCTCTCTTGATAGTGAGATCCCATGTCTAGCGCTCTCTTGATAGTGAGATCCCATGTCTAGCGCTCTCTTGATAGTGAGATCCCATGTCTAGCGCTCTCTTGATAGTGAGATCCCATGTCTAGCCATCTCTGTGAAGTGAGGTCCCATGTCTAGCCCTCTCTTGATAGTGAGATCCCATGTCTAGCGCTCTCTTGATAGTGAGATCCCATGTCTAGCGCTCTCTTGATAGTGAGATCCCATGTCTAGCGCTCTCTTGATAGTGAGATCCCATGTCTAGCCATCTCTGTGAAGTGAGGTCCCATGTCTAGCCCTCTCTTGATAGTGAGATCCCATGTCTAGCCATCTCTGTGAAGTGAGGTCCCATGTCTAGCGCTCTCTTGATAGTGAGATCCCATGTCTAGCGCTCTCTTGATAGTGAGATCCCATGTCTAGCGCTCTCTTGATAGTGAGATCCCATGTCTAGCGCTCTCTTGATAGTGAGATCCCATGTCTAGCCATCTCTGTGAAGTGAGGTCCCATGTCTAGCCATCTCTGTGAAGTGAGGTCCCATGTCTAGCCATCTCTGTGAAGTGAGGTCCCATGTCTAGCCATCTCTGTGAAGTGAGGTCCCATGTCTAGCCATCTCTGTGAAGTGAGGTCCCATGTCTAGCGCTCTCTTGATAGTGAGATCCCATGTCTAGCCATCTCTGTGAAGTGAGGTCCCATGTCTAGCCATCTCTGTGAAGTGAGGTCCCATGTCTAGCCATCTCTGTGAAGTGAGGTCCCATGTCTAGCCATCTCTGTGAAGTGAGGTCCCATGTCTAGCCATCTCTGTGAAGTGAGGTCCCATGTCTAGCGCTCTCTTGATAGTGAGATCCCATGTCTAGCCATCTCTGTGAAGTGAGGTCCCATGTCTAGCCATCTCTGTGAAGTGAGGTCCCATGTCTAGCCATCTCTGTGAAGTGAGGTCCCATGTCTAGCCATCTCTGTGAAGTGAGGTCCCATGTCTAGCCATCTCTGTGAAGTGAGGTCCCATGTCTAGCGCTCTCTTGATAGTGAGATCCCATGTCTAGCCATCTCTGTGAAATGAGGTCCCATGTCTAGCCATCTCTGTGAAGTGAGGTCCCATGTCTAGCCATCTCTGTGAAGTGAGGTCCCATGTCTAGCCATCTCTGTGAAGTGAGGTCCCATGTCTAGCCATCTCTGTGAAGTGAGGTCCCATGTCTAGCGCTCTCTTGATAGTGAGATCCCATATCTAGCCATCTCTGTGAAGTGAGGTCCCATGTCTAGCCATCTCTGTGAAGTGAGGTCCCATGTCTAGCGCTCTCTTGATAGTGAGATCCCATGTCTAGCCATCTCTGTGAAGTGAGGTCCCATGTCTAGCCCTCTCTTGGTAGTGAGATCCGATAGTCTAGCCCTGTTTAGGTAAAGAGATCTGATAGTCTAGCCCTCCCGTGGTAGCAAGATCCCATTTCTAGCGCTCTCTGGGTAGTGAAATCTTATGTCTAGCCCTCTCTTGGTAGTGAGATCCCATGTCTAGCCCTCTCTTGGTAGTGAGATCCCATGACTAGCCCTCTCTGGTAGTGAGATCCGATAGTCTAGCCCTACCTGGATAGTGAGATCCGATGTCTAGCCCTCTCGTGGCAGCAAGATCCCATGTCTAGCACTCTCTAGGTAGTGAGATCCCGTGTCTAGCCCTCTCTTGGTAGTGAGATTCAATGTCTAGCCCTCCCTTGGTAGTGAGATTCAATGTCTAGCCCTCCCTTGTAGTGAGATTCAATGTCTAGCCCTCCCTTGGTAGTGAGATTCAATGTCTAGCCCTCCCGTGGTAGTGAGATTCAATGTCTAGCCCTCTCTTGGTAGCGAGATTCCATGTCTAGCCCTCTCTTGGTAGTGAGATTCCATGTCTAGCCCTCTCTTGGTAGTGAAACCCCATGTCTATCCCTCTCTTTGTAGTGAGATCCCATATTCTAGCCCTCTCTTGGTAGTGAGATCCCATGTCTGTCCCTCTCTTGGTAGTGAGACCTCATATCTATACCTCTCTTGTTAGTGAGATCCCATGTCTAGCCCTCTCTTTGTAGTGAGATCCCATGTCTAGCCCTCTCTTGTTAGTGAGATCCCATGTCTAGCCCTCAAATGGCAGTGAGATCCCATGTCTGGTCCTCTCTTTGTAGAGAGATCCTATGTCTAGCTATCTCTTTGTATTGAGATCCCATGTCTCGCCTTCTCTTGGTAGTGAGATCCCATGTCTAGCCCTCTCTGGGTAGTGAGATCCCATGTCTATCCCTCTCTGGGTAATGAGATCCGATAGTCTAGCCTTCTCTTTGTAGTGAGATCCCACGTCTAACCCTCTCTTGGTAGTGGGATCACACGTCTAGCCCTCTCTTGGTAGAGAGATCGCACGTCTAGCCCTCTCGTGGTAGTCAGATCTCATGTCTAGCCCTCTCTTGGTAGTGAGATCCCATGTCTAGCCCTCTCTTGGTAGTGAGATCTCATGTCTAGCCCTCTCTTGGCAGTGAGATACCATGTCTAGCCCTCTCTTGGTAGTGAGATCCCATGTCTAGCCCTCTCTTGGTAGAGAGATCCCATGCCTAGCCCTCTCTTGGTAGTGAGATCCCATGTCTGTCCCTCTCTTGGTAGTGAGACCTCATATCTATACCTCTCTTGTTAGTGAGATCCCATGTCTAGCCCTCTCTTTGTAGAGAGATCCCATGTCTAGCCCTCTCTTGGTAGTGAGATTCCATGTCTAGCCTTCAAATGGCAGTGACATCCCATGTCTGGTCCTCTCTTTGTAGTGAGATCCTATGTCTAGCTATCTCTTTGTATTGAGATCCCATGTCTCGCCTTCTCTTGGTAGTGAGATCCCATGTCTAGCCCTCTCTGGGTAGTGAGATCCCATGTCTGATCCCTCTCTGGGTAATGAGATCCGATAGTCTAGCCTTCTCTTTGTAGTGAGATCCCATGTCTAGCCCTCTCTTGGTAGTGAGATCGCACGTCTAGCCCTCTCGTGGTAGTGAGATCTCATGTCTAGCCCTCTCTTGGTAGTAAGATACCATGTCTAGCCCTCTCTTCGTAGTAAGATCCCATGTCTAGCCCCCTCATTGTAGTGAGATCCCATGTCTAGCGCTCTCTTGGTATTGAGATCCCATGTCTAGCCCCCTCTTTGTTGTGAGATCGCATGTCTAGCCCTCTCGTGGTAGAGAGATCCCATGTCTAGCCCTCTCTTGGTAGTGAGATCCCATGTCTAGCCATCTCTTGGTAATGAGATCCCATGTCTAGCCCTCTCTTTGTAGTGAGATCCCATGTCTAGCCCCCTCGTTGTAGTGAGATCCCATTGCTAGCCCCCTCGTTGTAGTGAGATCCCATGCCTAGCCCTCTCGTTGTAGTGAGGTCCCATGTCTAGCCCCCTCGTTGTAGTGAGATCCCATGTCTCGTCCTCTCTTGGTAGTGAGATCCCATGTCTAGCCCTCTCTGGGTAGTGAGATCCCATGTCTATCCCTCTCTGGGTAATGAGATCCGATAGTCTAGCCTTCTCTTTGTAGTGAGATCCAATGTCTAACCCTCTATTGGTAGTGGGATCACACGTCTATCCCTCTCTTGGTAGAGAGATCGCACGTCTAGCCCTCTCGTGGTAGTGAGATCTCATGTCTAGCCCTCTCTTGGTAGTGAGATACCATGTCTAGCTCTCTCTTGGTAGTGAGATCCCATGTCTAGCCCTCTCTTGGTAGAGAGATCCCATGTCTAGCCCTCTCTTGGTAGTGAGATCCCATGTCTAGCCCTCTCTTGGTAGTGAGATCCCATGTCTAGCCCTCTCTTGGTAGAGAGATCCCATGTCTAGCCCTCTCTTGGTAGAGAGATCCCATGTCTAGCCCTCTCTTGGTAGAGAGATCCCATGTCTAGCCCTCTCTTGGTAGAGAGATCCCATGTCTAGCCCTCTCTTGGTAGAGAGATCCCATGTCTAGCCCTCTCTTGGTAGAGAGATCCCATGTCTAGCCCTCTCTTGGTAGAGAGATCCCATGTCTAGCCCTCTCTTGGTAGAGAGATCCCATGTCTAGCCCTCTCTTGGTAGAGAGATCCCATGTCTAGCCCTCTCTTGGTAGAGAGATCCCATGTCTAGCCCTCTCTTGGTAGTGAGATCCCATGTCTAGCCCTCTCTTGGTAGTGAGATCCCATGTCTAGCCCTCTCTTGGTAGAGAGATCCCATGTCTAGCCCTCTCTTGGTAGTGAGATCGAATGTCTAGCCCTCTCTTGGTAGTAAGATCCCATGTCTAGCCCCCTCATTGTAGTGAGATCCCATGTCTAGCGCTCTCTTGGTATTGAGATCCCATGTCTAGCCCCCTCTTTGTTGTGAGATCGCATGTCTAGCCCTCTCGTAGTAGAGAGATCCCATGTCTAGCCCTCTCTTGGTAGTGAGATCCTATGTCTAGCCCTCTCTTGGTAATGAGATCCCATGTCTAGCCCTCTCTTTGTAGTGAGATCCCATGTCTAACCCCCTCGTTGTAGTGAGATCCCATTGCTAGCCCCCTCGTTGTAGTGAGATCCCTTGCCTAGCCCTCTCGTTGTAGTGAGGTCCCATGTCTAGCCCCCTCGTTGTAGTGAGATCCCATGTCTAGCCCTCTCTTTGTAGTGGAATCCCATGTCTCGTCCTCTCTTGTTAGTGAAATCTCATGTCTAGCCCTCTCTTGGTAGAGAGATCCCATGTCTAGCCCTCTCTTGGTAGTGAGATCCCATGTCTAGTCCTCCCATGGTAATGAGATACCATATCTAGCCCTCTCTTGGTAGTGAGATCCCATGTCTAGTCCTCCCATGGTAATGAGATACCTTATCTAGCCCTCTCTGAGTAGAGAGATTCCATGTTTAGCCAAGCGGTGTAGAACAGGTTTCATGTGCACTCTCCCAAGTTAAAGAAACCATGACAGCTAAAAGTCGACAAATTAGGCTTTAAAATGGCCGCTATCTGTGCACAATTGACAAGCAAACCTAACCATGCCGAGGACGGATGTGCCGTCATCATCATTGAATTCCATCTCCGCATCGAATGTTGGCTATCATGAGGCGCCATTCCGCTCTGTCTCTTGCTTTGATTATGCAGATTGTCATAGGCTCACTTTTCCATCTTTTAATATTAATCATTAATGATAGTCTTTGTCTGTCTCTACCTCGCTTACCTTGTATTTTTCTTTCCAAGAGTACTTTTAGTAAGCTGATGTATCTTTAAACATGCCTCCAAAAACGCCCCCCCCCCTTTAAGGTACAGAAATTAAGACTCTGTCGTAAACTAGCGACACAACACATACACTCTCACTTAACTAGTCAAGGCTAATAAAAGGAGAAGAATGAAGAAACAGATGAAAGTGACTAAAGAACTATTTATTAGAATTGAAAGAAGACAAATGAGGTTCCGAAAAAAAAAAAAAACAGAGGGTATACTGACGCTCTATTCACATTAAAACAGCTATTGCGAAAAAACGACAGAACACAATCAAAACTTATACATAGCCTTCATTGACCAGGAAAAAGCATTCGACAGAGTAAACAGAGAACAACTGTGGGAGATACTAACAACATGTGGAGTAAGGCAACATCTAACCAATCTAATTAAAAGTCTCTACATCAACAGCAGCTGCACAGTCAGAACAGCAGCAGGATACACAGACCACTTCGAAGTTAGATCAGGTGTAGGGCAGGGGTGCGTACTATCCCCCCTACTGTTTATTACATACATGGATCATATATGGAAGTTAGTCAACCCATCAGAGACAGAGGAGATCAACGAGCTTTTATTTGCAGACGATCAGGCACTAATACATGAAACAATAGAAGACCTACAAGGACACTTAAACAAACTCAATAGTACAGGTACAAAATATATCATGAAAATCAACACAAACAAAACAGAAGTCGTGAATGTCACTAAAAATAAACGGAACATCAACATAACTAATGAAGGCAGGCAACTAAAACAAGTAGAGGAATTCAAATACCTAGGAAGTCTAGTGAGAAACGACAATTCACAAACAGCAGAGATAGAATCAAGATGTAACAAAGCCTGTCAAATCATTGGACAGTTATCACCACTATTGTCCAACAAGGAAATAACTCTGGAGGTAAAACGAACACTCTACAATACAATCTTCAACCCAACGTTGTGCTACCAATGCCAGACCTGGACCCTAGATGCAAGAACAATAAGAAAAACAACCTCTACTGACATGAAATGTGTCAGACGAATGACAGGAAACAGTCTGAGAGATAAGATCAGAAATGAAGAACTGAGGAAAAAAAACAACCTAGGAATAGCGGCCCCCCCTCCACACCATAGAATAGATAAAGAAATAACAGATACAATGGTTTGGCCGCGTGACAAGGCAGAAAGATCAAAACATAACACAACGAGCCTTCAATAAAAGTTGTGGGAATACCAGACCTAAAGGTCGACCACGAAAAGGATTGATGAATGGAATATTAGAAGCACTAGGAAACATAACAGAGGCAGAGGCGAACAGGAGAGCAAAAGACTGCAAATTATATCTCCCCTCGACGCTGAACGGCAAATGAGGAAGGAAAGAAGAGGAGGAAGAAGAATAAGAAGAAGAAAGAAAGAAAGAAGATGAAATCGTATCTGTTGTATCATTCCTAAAGGCAACTCTGTCTCTCCTGTGTTGTCGTTGGGAGACACAAAATCTTGAAACGGGTTTCTGCTGCGTTAAGCGTCTCTTGACATTGTAATCTCCATTTGAACTTACAGCCTCCATTTTGTCACGAATTTTATGAGTCTGACCACGGTTGGTCAAGCCAGATAATCCTGGTTTCTACAATTCCCTCCCCTGATAGTGCAGACTGGGAGGTAACCGTTATATCGAAGGTGAAAGGGGAGGTAAAAACTGCTGAGGACCGCCCGTAATGTAGCTTGAAGACGCTCTTGTGAACTCTATGTAAGAGACCTGCCGTGATAAGACCTGGTCGAGTTATTAACAAGAAACTCTAACAAAACATTTAGTAGGGTATGGAGGCGGTGGCGAGGTTGGAAGACTGGGATAGGGGCGTCGAGAGAGTGAGTTCATAGCAGGGGCGTCAACACGGCAGTAGGCGTCCATTTTAAACATTGCAGGTTGGTTTGTTATCACCAATATACATTTTTAAAAATAAATTTCTCAGTTAATAAATTGTAAGCTCCATTTTTTGAGCTTTCAAATCTACTAATGCCCCTCATCGTCACTACTTAAAAGAACGTTAAGTGCCACAGTTGCGTTATCTTGCAGCTTACATCAAGCTGTGTTATTGCGCCTTTCGGTCATAAATGTCCGATTTCAGCATGTCTTTTTTTTGTACTGAGTTCCCCTGCACTTTGTTTGCCTTCCTACAAAATAGCCAGGCTGGTTAGTCTTTTACCAGAACCACTGTTTACATGTTCAGTGGTTAGTGAACTGGACTACAAAAGGGTAGGGTTGTATCCCAACCGACGGCTTCCGGGTTCACCCAGCCTTAAATGGGTACCGGATTTTTTTCTGGGAAAGTATAGTGGTACGGGCGTAATACCGACCATATTACCCCAATAATCAAGTCTGTAAAAATTATAGTCACTACCACCATATTCCCTATACGCCACTTGGCGTGACATGTCACTAACACCATATTCCCTATACGCCACTTGGCGTGACGAGGCTCTTTATTTTTTTTTTACCGTTTACATGTGGAGTTTGTTATGTTATGTTATGTTTTGCTTTGCTATGCTATGCTATGTTATGTTATGTTTTGTTATACTATGCTCTGTTATGTTATATTATATTTTGCTATGCTATGTTATATTATGTTAGGATCATCATCACTGCGCACTTTACGAACCCATATATACTCAAATTCTCCCCTCGAAATATCCAGAATATCGGAGTAGAATCCTGACCCACGTGCACGAACTCCGCTGCACCGCCCAGGATCCATTGGTGTGGGTGGCTTATTTGCTGACAATTTTGCCCGGTCAGCGGTCATTTTTGGTCTACTCTTCACCGATTTTTAGCTACCAAGGGTTCTTTAACGTACGCAAGTGCACGCAGTACCGAGAAGACTAGAAACCGGATCTCACTACACAGAGACCAGGAGAGGGCAAAACTACAACAACAAAATCACAAATTCAATTTTCTTTTCTTTTTTTAAATGTCCTCTGGTGGAATTGAACCCCCGTCAATCCTGTTCAACGTCTTACAGCTACACTACCCAAGCACCACACATGTGGAGCAGGATCTCGATCAAATGCAGTTTTTGACCTCTATGCAAACAACCAGCTTTGTGTCGGCGATCGCTGTCAGTGTATGCAGTTGGGCATCTTTGTCTTACAATTTATGAAGGAAGGGTGCTATGGGTTGGGGGAGGTGGGGTGGGTGGGTGATGCCACATTAAATCATCCCAGCGAAAAATATTTATAAAGTAAACAATGACTAGTTTAACCAGCGAGAAGTCAGAAACAATGACTAGTTTAACCAGCGAGAAGTCAGAAACAATGACTAGTTTAACCAGCGAGAAGTCAGAAACAACGACTAGTTTAACCAGCGAGAAGTCAGAAACAATGACTAGTTTAACCAGCGATAAGTCAGAAACAATGACTAGTTTAACCAGCGAGAAGTCAGAAACAATGACTAGTTTAACCAGCGAGAAGTCAGAAACAATGACTAGTTTAACCAACGAGAAGTCAGAAACAATGACTAGTTTAACCAGCAAGAAGTCAGAAACAATGACTAGTTTAACCAGCGAGAAGTCAGAAACAATGACTAGTTTAACCAGCAAGATCTCAGAAACAATGACTAGTTTAACCAGCAAGAAGTCAGAAACAATGACTAGTTTAACCAGCGAGAAGTCAGAAACAATGACTAGTTTAACCAGCAAGAAGTCAGAAACAATGACTAGTTTAACCAGCAAGAAGTCAGAAACAATGACTAGTTTAACCAGCAAGAAGTCAGAAAAAATGGCTAGTTTAACCACCGAGAAGTCAGAAACAATGACTAGTTTAACCAGCAAGAAGTCAGAAACAATGACTAGTTTAACCAGCAAGAAGTCAGAAACAATGGCTAGTTTAACCAGCGAGAAGTCAGAAACAATGACTAGTTTAACCAGCGAGAAGTCAGAAACAATGACTAGTTTAACCAGCGAGAAGTCAGAAACAATGACTAGTTTAACCAGCGAGAAGTCAGAAACAATGACTAGTTTAACCAGGGAGAAGTCAGAAACAATGACTAGTTTAACCAGCGAGAAGTCAGAAACAATGACTAGTTTAACCAGCGAGAAGTCAGAAACAATGACTAGTTTAACCAGCGAGAAGTCAGAAACAATGACTAGTTTAACCAGCGAGAAGTCAGAAACAAAGAAAATTACTCCAGACAGCTGTCAAGAAAAGTGCACACACTAGAGGTGTTTTCGAAAAAAAAATTGAAAAGATAACAATCGTAAACACTACAGCTGAAGAAACCAATCAATAGCAGAGGAGCGGAAATTATCTCTCCCCCCGACGCTTAAGGGCAAATGATAAAGCTAATAGAAAGATGCAGAAGGCGACCTTATATATTGTCTTGATCGATAACCGCCGAATGTTTGTATCTGGCTTCCCCCGGGGCGACCAACTCCCGGTTCGCCAGCGACATAGTTTGAGAGAGCACGAACTACAGACCTAAGATAAACCATCTGTGTTTGGAGGGTAGTTCCAGCAGGAAATTCCTGTCCCTGACTTTGTTACCCACTTCCGGATTACTTGTGCATCTCTTCCGCCAGTACCGGATCATTTTAGTCTCAAAGAGAACAACGTCCTTGCATTGCTTTATCTCACTGGGACGAAACTACCTACTCATCATCATCACGTGCCAAATCGGTTGGCGTAGGAGAGATCACGTCATTCCACAATCTTCTATCTAAAGTGCATCGTATCAGTTCTGTTGTTGATTGTTTTCCGTGCCATGACATCAAGCTATCCAGTATTTTCTCTCTTTTTTGGTCCGCGATCTCTCTTCCCTGTATTTTGCCAGTTGTAACCAAGTATTCCAACTTTCCCCTTCTCATGATGTGCCCGAAAAACGTTGATTTTTTCTTTCTGATGTTCTTTAGGAGCTCCCTCTTTTTGTGTTGGCCTCTTTGAGAATTTCCTCATTGGTCTTTTTAGCTGTTTATGGAACTTTCAAAAATTATTCTGAGAAATTCCATCTCTGTGGCCTCTAATCGTCTTTTAATTTGTTTTTCTACTAAAAAAAACAACAAAGAACAATATATGGTCCTAAGCAGGATCGAACCCGTACTCCTTGGTATTGTTCTTTGTTTTTTGTTGTTGATTGTTATTGTTTTCGAGTGCTGTAACCTCTTCCTCTGAATTGATTGATTCGATAACCTGTCTAGTCTGACTATGCGAGTAGGGATCGAAGAAGGTAAACAACCCGGTACTCAAAAATGTCGTGCTGAAGTCGGATGTGTTGGGCCTAAAGGCGCAAATATCACATATATACTGCAAACCACAAGACAACGCAGACGAGCCCTCTTAACCTCCTTTTAAAGGCGAATGACGAAGAGGTGTACTCCTTTAGTCATCGGGCGAACGCAAGCAGGCATTTGTTGGGCACGATTGTAGCATATGTTTATATTCAGAAGGAAAATATTTTAGATCATATATTTGGAAGGAAGATATGAAACAAATGTCACTTACAAAAGAAAGAAATGATAGATCTCGGGCACTGAAAAAATATACCAAGGAAGATTAACAGAGCCTATAGAAGAAATAAAGGGAGCCGCGATAGTTCAGTGGTTAGTGAACTGGACTACAAAGGACAAGAGGTAGGGTTCGATCCCAACCGACGGCTTCCAGGTTCACCCAGCCTTTAATGGGCACCGGATTTTGTCTGGGAAAGTAAAGCGGCACGGGCGTAATACTGACCACATTACCACAAAAATCATGTGCTAAAGGTGTGTAAAATTTATGGTCACTAACACCATATTCCCTATACGCCACTTGGCGTGACGGGGGTACTTTACTTTTTATAGAAGAAATAAATGATCTTTCCTTTTTTACCTTTCAGGTTCGAGGTGAAATATAATTTGCAATCTTAGGCTTTTATGCTAGCTGGTTTCTACTGATTTGTTTCCTAATGTTTCCAATACTCTATCAATGCATCTTTTGCTCCTATGCTAGCTGGTTTCTACTGATTTGTTTCCTAATGTTTCCAATACTCTATCAATGCATCTTTTGCTCCTATGCTGGCTGTTTCTACTGATTTGTTTCCTAATGTTTCCAATACTCTATCAATGCATCTTTTGCTCCTATGCTGGCTGTTTCTACTGATTTGTTTCCTAATGTTTCCAATACTCTATCAATGCATCTTTTGCTCCTATGCTGGCTGTTTCTACTGATTTGTTTCCTAATGTTTCCAATACTCTATCAATGCATCTTTTGCTCCTATGCTGGCTGTTTCTACTGATTTGTTTCCTAATGTTTCCAATACTCTATCAATGCATCTTTTGCTCCTATGCTGGCTGTTTCTACTGATTTGTTTCCTAATGTTTCCAATACTCTATCAATGCATCTTTTGCTCCTATGCTGGCTGTTTCTACTGATTTGTTTCCTAGTGTTTCCAGAACTCTATCAATGCATCTTTTGCTCTTATGCTGGGTGGCCTCTACTGATTTGTTTACTAGTGTTTCCAATAGTCTATCAATCCATCCGTTTTTTTTCGTCGACCATTTAGTCTAGTAATCTTTATTGATGGCTCGTTGTGTTGTATTTTGATCTTTCTGTCTTATCACGTGACCAAACGTGATGGATCTGTTTATTCGTTATGTATTCTATTGCTGAAAAGACACCTATCATTTTTCTCAGCTCTTTATTTTCTTCCAACTATTTATGATCATGATAATAATAAATGATCTACCTTACTTGTGAACGAAATACATTATTCATATCGAATATAGAAGGATGAAATTATAGACCTATCATATTGAAGAGGATTAAACTCTAACCTCTGACACAGAAGCTGAAACAAAATTTTGAATGACCCATTCAGACACGAACAAGTTGGTACATAAATGAAACCCAGGTCTGAGATCGTCCAACACATAAAACAGGGATTAAGCGTAGGTTCCCCGCCCGCAAGTTAGAGGTCACGTGTGGGCCAAAGTCAAGGAAGTTTTTGATTTGGGTAAAAAAAAAAAAAAAAAAAAAAAAAGCAGAGCTAGTGGTATTCAAATAAGAAAAGATTTACTTCCGGGCCGGTGGCCATGAATGGAGGTCGCAGTCAGGGCTTAGTAATGGTTAGGCTGTGTGAGGCTTCATGGGCGTCACGGCAAATTTTTTTCTTGAAGGGGCTTACAATTTACTTTCGCTCTTTACGTAAAAGAAAAAAAGTGGTTCAAGGACTTTGTTGTCATCTTCACTAACTTCGTCTACTATTTTCATCGTCCAAAATTAAGAGAAAATGAATTCTTTGATTTTAGTTTCTTTCTAGCGTTCCAGCCGATGACAGATAAAAGATTTGATTGTTCTGTTCACCATCCGTTCTAAGAAGGTCGTTAAGTGGACATAGATAACGTTGTGTTGCAGTTTGAGGTAAAACTGTGACATTTTCCACCTTTCTGCCCAATACATCCGACTTCATCATATTATTGATACATACCGGATTATCTTTCCTCTTCGTTTCCTACTCGGTTGGGCAGACTGGACAGGTTAGTCTATTTATGGAGGCACAATGAAGAGGTGGAGTAGGATCTGGATGTTTCTGGTTCACCGATCCTGGCGCATATCATCAGCTATGGGTCGCTGACAGCTCCCAGCTCTGCTGCTGTGATGAGTCGTTGTCTCAGATTCAGGTTTAAATTCTGGGTTACTCTGGAGAAAAAAATCTATACCAAGAAATTGTTTGCTTCCAAAGGCAATAAGATTCAAACTCGACCAATTATGATTTGAACGTATTGCTCTTCCTGTCAGTGTATACTTTAAATAAGAAGGAGAACGTTATTCTTTCTTTCTTTTTGACCTTACTCGATGACTATTAAAGGAATAATAATATAATTATAATATCATCATCATCTTCATCAAGTAACGGGCATGTTGACGTAGGTGATCGTGTCTCTCCACAGCTTTCGATCTCAAGAGTTATTTATCATTTCTGTTGTTGACCTCCTGTCAAGCCATTCTCTTAAGCTGTCTGGTATCTTTTTTCTTTGCTTCCCTCTATCTCTTCGTCCATTAATTTTTCCAGTTGTTAGAATATGCTCCAGTTGTTCTCTTCTCATTACATTGCAAAAAAAAAAAATAATGATTGTTTCTTCCTAATATTGGAAATGTGCTCTCTTTTGCTTTGACCTCTCTCAGAACATTTTCATTACTCTTCTTGGCTGTCATTTATATTCTCAACATTCTTCTGTAAAACTACATTTCTACAGACTCCAGTGAATTTCTTGTCTGTTGTCCTATTGTCCATGATTCACATCCACATGTTAAGACTGGCTCTTAAGAATCTTTTTCTTGCTTCTATTGTCAAAAATGGATTGCATAGTGTCTTCATCATTTTTTGGAAAACTGCTTTTGCTTGAGCCATTCTGCATCTCACCTCTTTTGTACATCTTCCGTCTGAGGTTAACAAAGTTCCCAAATATTTAAATTCATTTACCTGTTTTAATTTTGTTAAACGTGTCTTTATTTTGCACTGAGGTGATGTCTTTTTCTTTGTTGTTACCATTACCTCTGTCTTTTTAAACAATTAAAAATTATAATATAGTATGTATATAATACCATATGACATGTGCATATACATGTAAAAGTAAAAGTAAAGTACCCCCGTCACGCCAAGTGGCGTATAGGGAAATATGGTGTTAGTGACCCTATATTTTACAGACCTCCAGCACATAATTTTTGGGGTAATACGGTCGGTATTACGCCCGTGCTGCTTTACTTTTCCAGAAAAAAATCCGGTACCCATTTAAGGCTGGGTGAACCTGGAAGCCGTCGGTTGGGATCGAACCCTACCAAATAAAATAATACAAGAATAAATAGTCATCTTCATTATCCGCCTTTAAAAGGGTGTGATCATGGATACGTTGTGACGTGGTTTACTTGCGTCGCTTGATCCGATACATCCGACTTGAGCCCATCACTTTTGAATACCGGGTGGCCAAATTGGATAGGCTGATCCCTGAGGCACGACTTTTGGGTGGTTGAACAGTGTCTTGAATAGTTGTGATTTTCTCCAGTCCTGGCGCATGCGGTCAGCTGTGGTTCGCCGACGCATTAATCACAGTTTTTGGATGAGCTGCTTGATATACGAGCAGTGGAATCTCATTCAACAACGAACGACAGTTCATAGCCACAAAGAAGTTCATACGCTCATATGAGAGCAGGGAAGGCAAAGGTGACTCACAGCAGCAGAGCTGGAAGTTGTCAGCGATCCGTAGCTGATGACTTGCGCCAGCATCGATGAACCAGAACCACTCAGCCTCTACTCCACCTCTTCGCTGTGCCTCGTGAAACAGACTAACAAGTCTAATCTAGCCAAGTGAGTAGTGATAGAAGAGAGAAGACAACCCGGTACTCAAAAATAATATGGACAATTCGGAGGCGTGGGACCGAAAAACACAAATGTCACATGTCTACTGCAAACTACAACACAACGCATCTATGTCCACTTAACGTCTTTGAAAGGACGGGCTAGGAAGATGACAATCAATTCATTTAGTAGTCACGTGGTAAACAACAGATAGAAGAATATGGGAGGAGGGACACAATTTGGATTGTTTCAGCAAAGTTGGTTCTTTGGTTATGGAAGGCCCTGGTATAACTGCAAACGAATTAAAATCCATAATTGCTCAACCACCCGTGCCAGTGGAATCATCCGAATTACTGGCTCATCTCCCATACAAAGAAAGGTAGCAGTAGTCTCCATCATAGCAGTTTCAGCACACGCCAAAAGACATGAGGCGAAACCGTAAAGAAAGTGAACACAGCCAACTGTTCCCTGTCTTACGATATCATCATTCATCGTAAACAATTGGAATATCGAAACATGATCAAAACGGATGAAACACACAGCTCACGGAGTGCACAGAACACCTAACTCAGTAGCTCCTGCAACAAGCCGGACTTGGAATATGAGGAAACTGCAACAAGGAACACTGTCATACATAGCCTTCAATGGTTCCTGCCACCTATCCACCATATTGACCTGAAGTTCACGTCCTCCCGAAAATGATGATCGTCATATTTTTAAAATGTATCGCGCTTGGTGATGTTAGGACACCGTTTTAGACATATATCCGAACATATAAAACACAGTCGTCAGCAAAGCTGGTAAAAGTGAGTAAAGGAAAACGTACAGTTAAACAACCACATCAACAGATTACAACGAAACCAAACTCTATCATGTTCGTTTCATGAACACCCACATGAAACAGTACAACACCATCTCGCGTGACTGCGCAAATCTCACCGATTTCAGAACAACTCTACTTCCTCAAAGATCAGAACAATGCGAAGAACTACAAGGGAACTCAGAAATATCAAGATATCATTATATAGCATTGGGCCAAGGGTGATAGCCCACAGACCGCTGGATCCATAACAAACATCAACAACAAAAACATCAGCATCGAATACGCAAGAAATGCATCGATATGCGAAGCTGCCGTAAAGCTGATTATGAAGGAGAAACGAAAACAAAAAATGATATAATTAAAGCTTTATCTAAGTAATGGACAAAACAATATCGAACGACGTTGCGGTTCATTAGGTCTTAAGAGGGCAAGAATTCCTTGTATACTCTCGTGCCCTTCTAACGCTGGTCGCTTCATAACAAGGCCATTTCGAATTCAGACCTGCTTACAACATCCGGAAACTGAGTCCTTTCTTTCAAATGTCATAATATTAGTTTATTATGGTACCTAATTATTTGTCAGATATGAAGTGTTAATTTTGTTTATCTACATATATGTTCAGAGCTACAACTACCTGGGACATACTATAACCAATGATGGAAAATGCAAAGCTGAAATAAATAAAAGAATAGGAATGGCAAAAAGTAATTTCAATGCCATGAAAAATATACTAACATCAAAACAAATAACACCAGGGTTAAAACTAAGAATAGCAAAATGTTACATCTTCTCAATATTCCTGTATGGTGCAGAAACATGGACATTAGACCAGAAAACAGAAGATTGAAGCCTTTGAAATGTGGATTTATAGAAGAATAGGTAGAATTGGATGGAAAGAAAAGAAAACAAACGAAGACGTTTTAAAACAGCTGAAAATGAAAAAAGAACTACTAAACACAATTAGAGCAAGACAAATGAAATTTTTTGGTCATGTTAAAAGACACAACAGTCTAATAAAAGTAATATTAGAAGGGAAAATACAAGGTAAAAGAGGCAGAGGCAGACCAAGACTAACATGGACGAGTAACATCAAAAGATGGACAAGTCAGCCTATGGCAGTCTGCACCATCAAAGCAAGAGACATAGTGGAATGGTGCTCCATGGTAGTCAACCTTCGATGCGGAGAGGGCACTCAATGATGATGATGATGATGATGACATATATGTGTATTTGCTGTTTATTTTTCCTGCTGAATGAGCCACAACGTAGTTCGATTTTGTGTTGTCCATTACTCACGTAAAGCTTTAACCATACTAAGTTATATCTATATATTTTTGTTATTTCGTAGATCGAAGTTTGGAAGGTTCAAGGTTAGATCTCATTGTATATAGATACAAATAATAAGAAGATTAAATCTTGACTTAGAATAGAAATGGCAAAAAGGTAATTTAAATTTCATGAAGAACATACTAACATCAAAACAAATAAAACCAGGGCTAAAACTAAGAATAGCAAAATGGTATGTCTTCTCAACATTCCTATATGGTGCAGAAACGTGGACATTAGACAAGAAAACAGAACAGAGAATTGAAACCTTTGAAATTTTGATATATATAAGAATAGGTAGAATTCAGTGGAAGGAAAAAAAAAACGATGAAGTCTTAAAACAACTACAAATGAAAAGAGAACTACTAAACACAATTCAAACAAGACAAATGCAATTTTTGGGCCATGTTAAAAGACACAACAGCCTACTAAAAATAATAATGGAGGGGAAAATACAAGATAAAAGAGGCAGACGCAGACCAAGACTAACATGGACGAGTAACATCAAAAGATGGACAATTCAATCTATGACAATCTGCACCATCAAAGAAAGAGACAGAGTGGAATGGCGCTCCATGGTAGCCAACCATCGTTGCGGAGATGGCACTCGATGATGATGAAAGAAATCAATCTCCTGCTTTTCTTTGTTCGATGTAAATCTAATTTCCTGCACTCTGTAGAACGTACAGCCCTCGACTACTGCCAGAAACTCATGGAGTGAGATTCTGTGAAACTCTAGATGTGTGAGAAAATCTTGCCACCAGCTGATCACTGCATGAATGGAGAAAGTGGGTCACGCGTGAAGAAATCGCGAGATGGTTTCTCAACGGCATAGACTATAGAAGATTTGAAGTGCTGGGGTTGAATTACAGAAATATTGTTGATTGGTAGCTCAGTTGTTGATTGATAACTCACCTGTTGATTGCTAGCTCAGAGATTCCTCCATTCTACGGAGATCATGACGCTTTCCAACTGGGATTCCTGACTCTCTTTTTAAAGGAGACGTGAAAACTATATATATATTTATATAAAAGGAAAAAAAAAACGATAATGGTTAAAGCTTCACGTAACAAGCGGATAGCACAAGCCAGAACGACGTTTCGACTAAATAGGCATTCAGCAGGAAAAAAACATACAAAACACATACAAATATGTATTTAAATTTTAAAACATAATTTTTAAAATATAATAATTTTGAACTAGAAGGATAGCAAAATTAACAGCACACAGAACCAAGCTGCCCGTACCATCATTGGTGCTATAAAATTTATACCTATCAAGACTCTAGAAACAGTAACAGGTTTACAACCCTTAGATGACAAACGAGTCACTAAAGTATTGTAACAAGCAGAGAAATATAGATGGCTCTTTAGCCACCCCATACACCAAACAATAAATGGTTCTGGAATTGTACGACTAAAGAGGAGCAACTTCGCTGCAATTGCCAATGAACTAACTACTGGGGACCCAGTACTTTCCCAAACAATATCGAAACCTTGGGCCCATCTGATATGTCTCCTCATGGAAAGCATAAAATACCAGAACTTAAGGAAAATATAACAGGAATCATGAAAAAAGGCACCCAATCAGACACAGAAAGAAAACACGTAGCAGAAAAACGCATACACGATACCTACCCACAGGACTCTTGGTCCCAGATATACACAAATGGCTCTGTTACAAATGTCACCAGAAATGGAAGGGGGTGGGGGGTGGGGGGTGTTCTTGACGCTTAATAATCAGGACGAGATCATCAAGTCAATAGCTACTGGAAAATTCTCAAACAACTTTAAAGCAGAAACTGAGGCCATCAGAGATGCTGCAACACTGGCTACTCGACACAAAAATAACATGCACAATAAATTGATGATTCTGACTGATGCACTGTCAGTATTATCAGCTCTCAGGGTCAGTTCCATGAAAAATGGAGACGAGAACACCCAAAGCATAACGAGAGTGACGGATACCACCAACTATCATGGAGGGATCAAGTCATCATACTTCGCCTGCGCACTGGCCACAATAGAATGAGAAATCACATGTTCACCAAATTCAAAATAGGTACAACCAGCCTATGCCACTGTACACTGGACAATATGACTATAAATCATGTTCTACAGGATTGTCCACAGTACACAGACCTGAGAAGAGAACGTTGTACACAACCACCTCCCTGGAGGAGAAACTATATGGGGCAATAGGTTCGCTTAAACAGACAGCTGACTTCATGAGAGAGTATGGAATCCTACTATGATTGAGTCTTGATCGCAGAAAGAGAGAGAGAGAGAGAGAGAGAGATAGAGAGAGAGAGAGAGAGAGAGAGATAGAGAGAGAGAACTAGAAGGAGAAAAAAAAGAAAATTAAAATTAAAAAATCTTCCCTGTATACTCTTTTTTTGAAGCCTACAGAAAACTTCAAACTTTCTAACATGTCAACACAACTTTTATAAACTATATATCCTGATGGTTCCACGGCAGTCTTGATAAGCTGTCTGGTATGTACTGCTAATTTCCTAGTTTAGCGTCCTGCTAAACGAGTAATCTCCCCTCATTTCATCATCATCATCCCTCATAAAGGCCAGCTCCTTGTCGTGGGGATGGGGCTTACCAGTCACCAGGGACTGAAAACCAAGACTGGCCAGGCCTTCCTACAACCGAGCAAGACCACAGTCTGCTCTAGCAAGTTTCAGTGCTGAAGTCGGAGGCAACCAGCCAAAAGGCGCACTACAACAATCAGGATGCCACGCACGTACGTCAGGCAAACGAAAGATAGATCATCATCATCATCATCATCATCAAGTTCCTATCCTCCTGGCGTAGGTGATCATGTCTCTCCACAACTTTCGATCACGACAGTTATTTATCATTTCTGTTGTTGACCTTCTGCCAAGCCATTCTCTTAAGCTATCTGGTATCTTTTCTCTTTGTTTCCCTTTATCTCTTCGTTCCCCAATTTTTCCAGTTTTTACAACATATTCCAGCTGTTCTCTTCTCATTACATGGCCAAAAAATGATGATTGTTTCTTCCTAATATTGGAAATTAACTCTCTTTTACCACTCATTTACCGCACGTATTTCAATGTATCAACTGCTTCTAGTTTTTGTGCATTTAATTTAATTTTTCACCTCATCATCATCATCGTGTGCCTTCTCCGCAACGAAGGTTGGCTACCGTGGATCGCCATTCTACTCTGTTTCTTGCTTTGATGGTGCAGGCTGTCATAAATTGACTTGTCCATCTTTTGATGTTACTCGTCCATGTTAGTCTTGGTCTGCCTCTGCCTCTTTTACCTTGTATTTTTCCTTCCAATATTACTTTTAGTAGGCTGTTCTCTCTTTTAACATGCCCCAAAAATTTCATTTGTCTTGTCTTGATTGTATTTAGTAGTTCTCTTTTTATTTTCAGCTGTTTTAAAACTTCATCTTTGTTTCCATCCAATTCTACCTATTCTTCTATAAATCCTCATTTCAAAGGCTTCAATTTTCTTACCATAGCTTACTAGAAGTAATAATGGAATGGAAAATACAAGGTAAAAGAGGCAGAGGCAGACCAAGACTAACATGGACGAGTAACATCAAAAGATGAACAAGTCAATCTATGACAGCCTGCACCATCAAAGCAAGAAACAGAGTAGAATGGCAATCCATGGTAGCCAACCTTCGTTGCGGAGAAGGCACTTGATGATGATGATGATGATGATGATGATTATAGTGGGTCTAAGGTAGTTGTAGTTCTGAGTTATATAGTGATAATGATAAAATCATAATAATTGGCTTCTTCTATATGTGATTCACACGCATGGTGTAGTATACATGTTAATATAGTGACTATCATATAGCCATTATTTTTCTATGAAAATAAATAATAAAACCTGACATGAAAACTCAAGGTCAACGTAAAACCGCCCACGAACGCGTTTTATTACTTGAGTAAGGTAAAGTCGTAGAGGTCCTTTGAATATTTTCAGACGAGAAAACACTGGGCACAGGGTGGGGAAAGGTTAACGACTTGTACCGAGGAGTAACTGAGTGCTAAAAGAGAATAGCTGG
The DNA here is from genome assembly GCA_032433765.1 of Megaustenia siamemsis. NCBI lineage: Eukaryota > Metazoa > Mollusca > Gastropoda > Stylommatophora > Ariophantidae > Megaustenia > Megaustenia siamemsis. Next base: position 18,481,203 of record JAVIAB010000160.1, on the reverse strand, counting down.
TCGGCAGATAAATTTAAATTAAGTCGGAGAGTCCTGAGCGCGTTTTTATGACAGACCTGTGGGGATGGGGACGGCTCTTTTATATTATTTGGTACAGTTGTTGGTCTCTCTTAGGTTGAGACATTTTGCAACGAGTTCGATGTCGTATGAAACGCAATATAGTAATAAAATGACAGTAAAGGTGTGTTTGAATTAATTAAAATGTTTACCAATAACTGTTATGCTGGTGGGCAGGAGATTTAACACAAAAAAACGCACTTGTCGTGGGAAGATATAGACACTAACACAATATTCACTGTAAAAAAAAAAAAAAAGTAACGTATCCCTATCACGTCAAGTGGCGTATAGGGAATATGGTGTTAGTGACTATAAATTGTACAGACCTTCGGCACATGATTTTTGGGGTAATGTGGTCGGTATTACGCCCGTGCCGCTTTACTTTCCCAGAAAAAAATGCGGTACCCATTAAAGGCTGGGTGAACATGAAGCCGTCGGCTTGGAACGAACCCTACCTCTTGTCCTTTCTATGTATCTTTCGTTCGCCTGAAGTATTGTCTGTATCTGCAAGGTCGTTTCCTGTATAAATGTTACTGTCTTTTGTAATTCTTGCAGTGGCCCATATAGTTTTGTATGTAGTGTTGTATCTATGGGCCAATGGATTTTCCTCAGTCTACTATATTCAGTGCAGTCTTGAATTATGTGTTCAGCAGTCTGGGCACCTGTCCAAATGTACAAGTAGTTGATGTGCCGATCTTGAATTTTGTATACATGTGACTATGGAGTCGATTGTGCCCTGTTCTGAGGCGTATAATGATAACTTGTTCATATCTATTCATATTATGAAAGGCATCCTGATTTGGGGCTTGTGGTCCTCTGATTGATTTGATCATCTGTTTCTTATGATGGTATGTAACCGGTGTATCTAGTTGTGTGCCTGTTGAACCTTCCTTTGCCAACTGATCTGCTTTCTCATTTCCTGGTATTCTACAGTGAGATGGGATCGACTGCAGGACAAGCCTGTGGTGCTTGCAGAGTTCAGTCAATAAGGTCTGCAGATGTGGTAATTTTCTGGATTGTAGTGCCTGGAGTACTGATCTTGCATCTATCAAAAACACTACAGGCTGTGGGCTAAGATTACTGTTCAGCAGTTTTTCTATTGCCAACTTTATTGCTTGTATTTCTGCATCATATTTGTGACAATACTTTCCTGTTGCTATTTTATTCACATCCCTAGTTTTATTTGGGTACTCTATATATGCACCTGCTCCACCCATTCTTTACTGCATTCTATGCTGATCCATCTGTATACACACGAATCCATAGGACTTGTGGGTATTCTTCATCCAGGAAACTGATAATTATTGTTTTTCGCTGTAGACTATTTTGTTCCTCTTTGTCAACTATTCCTTTCACTTCTGTCCGTATTTGAACTGATAATCCTGATTCATCTGTCCAGGGAGTCTGTTCTGGTATGGGCAGTAGGGGGTTAACAACTCTTGGCATGTCTGGTGTTTGTCTACTAATACGCTTGGCTTGGTGGATAAAACTGCTTCTCTTAAGTCGTCCCAATGCAAGATTTTGGAATCGGTCCTTCATTGGATGTCTCGGCATGCATACAAATTTTTCTGCCTGTATCAGCACCTTTGTGTCCCTCCGTTCTCTCAGTGCTGGTATCCTCCACAATTTCTCCATCTCCAATATTGGTGTTGATTTCATTGCTCCTGTGATGACCCTAAGTGTCTGGTTCTGTACTTTGTCCAGTTCTAGCAGTGTGGTGTTTGATGCTAAGCACCATGCAGATGATCCATATTCTAAATGTGGGCGTATACTCTGTTGGTAAACTTTACTGAGTATTTTCCCACTTGCACCCCATATGGTTGCACACAGCTTTCTTAGAATAGTCAACTTTCTCCTTGCTTTTTGTTTTGCCTTATTTATCTGCTGTTTCCAAGATAGTTTGTTATCAAATGTAACTCCGAGATATGTAGCTTGCATGTCTTCTTTCACAGGCTCATTGTTTATGTAGATGGCTCCTACTTTTTGTTTTGTGGAAAGAGTGAAAAGTGTAGTATTGCATTTGTCTGTATTGATGCTGATACACCATCTATTTGTCCATGAATTCAGTGCATTCATAGCTCTTTGTAACAATTTGGAGGCCACTGTTGCATACTCCTCTGTGCACCACATTACCAAGTCATCTGCATACATTGCCACTTTGATGCCATGTGGTAGTTTAGTAACTAGGTCATTGATGTAGATCAGAAAAAGTGTTGGAGATAGTACCCCTCCCTGTGGAACGCCCTGACGCAGTAAGACCTTCTTACTCTTAAGACCATCCAGTTGCACTCTGGCTCTCCTGTTATGCAGGTATGCTTTGACCCATTTGTACATCCTGCCATTTACTCCATAATTTCTCATTTTCTTCAAAAGTCCTTCCTTCCATACCTTATCAAATGCTTTCTTTAGGTCTATCCATGTTGCTAGTACCAGTTTCTTTTCTTGAAACGCGTCCTCAATTTCCTGGGAAAGATAGGTTACCTGATCTTCGGTAGAGTAACACTGTCTAAAGCCTGGTTGTTGTGGGACAAGGAGGTTTTCACTTTCCAGGTACCACTGCAGTCTGAGATTGATTATACGTTCCATTGTTTTACACAAACAGCTTGTAAGGCTGATTGGTCTATAGCTGGATGTCGTTGAACCATCTTTTCCTGGCTTTAGTAATGGTATCATAATTGCTTCTCTCCATGCCTGTGGCACTTTACCTGTGATCCAGCAAATGTTGTAGATCTGCAGTAGTTTTGCTTTAGCTGCAGTTCCCAAGTTCTTAATCTTTTCATTGGACACTCCATCACTGCCTGGTGACTTTTTCATTTTTAATTTGGATATTGCCAGCTCTAGCTCTCTTTGCATAATGGGTATTTCCATGACTTCATGTGCGATTTCTTCTTATCTTGCATTTTGTTGTTTTAAACGGGTCTCTTGTCGTTTCTCTAGGCTAATTTCAATATTATTGTTATTTGCAAAGGAGTCTGCAAAGTGATTTGCTGCATGCTTACCTGTTAGGATGTTTCCATCCTTCTTCAGTGTAATTTTGGTGTTCCTTTCTGTACCCTCATCGTTCAGCTGTTTTACAAGCTTCCACAATTTTCGTGTGTCTCGTTCAAGATTCAATGACTCTGTTTTCTCTTTGCAGCTGCTCCGTCTGGCTTGTAGTTTAGTCCATTGAAATTTGGCTTTAGCATGCTGGTAGTTATTGTGGTGTTCTTGACAGGTTTTTTTTTCTGTTTGCTTTCGAGATATTTCCATGTCATTGTGCAGTTGCTCTAGTTCACTACTCCAGTATGGTTTGTAGTGTTTCCGTGCCCCTCTAGGTATTGTTTCACTGGCAGCTTGTATTATTAGTCTACTTAATTCATAAATTATTTTGTTGATGTCGCTGTCTGTATTTATATCTTTAGTCAGTTCACTGGTATAATGTTGATACATTTTCCAGTCTGCCTTTTTTGTAATTCCATCTGGAGAGATTGCTGCTCTCCCTGACTACCTCATTTTGCACCACTAAAAAGACAGGTCCGTGGTCGCTGCCTCCAAGTTGTTTCCCAACAATACGTGTGATATTCCAATCTAGGTCTGGTGAATGGAAAGCAAGGTCTGGTGTAGATGTGGTATGCTATGATCTGGAGTAGAATGTTGGTGGATCTGTTGTCTGGTTTAATAGTATAAGCCCATTGTCATCCTGCCAATTTTCAAGTTCTTCACCTCTCTTGTCCATATGTTCATAGCCCCAGCTCTGTGAATGGCTGTTAAAGTCTCCACATACAATTATTCTTTCTTTTAATGTAATTGTGTCTAGTGCTAGTGGGCGGTCACTCGGACAGTAGTAGTTAATTAGGTGAAAGTCTGTATTTCTGTCCTAAGGTGCAGTATTTGATATTCCGCCCAATCCATATACACTTCAAACTGGCATGCATTGATGTTGTTCTTTACAAGTGTCAATATCCGCCCTTTTGTCTGATTTTCTGTTAGATCGGTAGCACTGGTAAGTAGTAGACCAGGAAGGAAACGCTCTCGGTTTTTTAGTTGACCAAAGAGTAGGGTATACCCTACGAAGTCCAGTACCCTATGAGTACAGGAGTTATATAGAGACTACGGCAAGCCGCGGCAAGCTGCGGCAAGCTGCGCCAAGCCAGAGTGATGTCATGATATATATGTATATATGAATAGGGCTTGTATAGTGCATGAAGGGGTTCAACTCTTTGAGGGGATAATTAATGAGTCATGAGTGACGGACATCAGTTTTCCCGCCAAAGTGACTTCCAATAGGAGCTAGTGTGTGTATGTGTTGTCCGGCTATAGACCACGCCCACTCCGGAAGTGAAAGTACCATATTAGGGAGTAGTGATACGTTAGTTATTTCATAGTTATGGTGAGTATATATACATATAATAGTAATAAGTTAATAGTTATTATATCCAAGGGACCATAAGGGACCGTAATTAAGATAGATACGGACCATAATCAGTGATATTTAATCAGGTAATTCACGCTGACGACATGAAAGAACGATAGTCTCCTACCGGGTCACATAATGACCCAATCAATAAACCGCTCCCGTGAGAGTAAAGATTTCTTTTTCCCAAGCGGTCTCGCTGCGTCGCTATGCTGACTGGAATTATCGAATTTATAACATAGGTGTAAGAAATATATTAAGATCAAGCTAAGTCCACTAATAGAGGAGATCGAGAGTGTACCCCAACGAGCTTAGGAGGAAAGATAGGTGTAGTACATGTCAGCTGCCTCACAGAGCATGTATATTTGGGAACAGAGCCCCCCCAAAAAAGCCTGTGTGCGTGTTCATGTGTGTGTATGTGCATATTACTCAGAGAGTAAACAAAAGGACCAGTCTTCGGATAGCTTCGCTGACTGATACAAAATGTAATGTTTATTGATGGAGAGGTACCTGTGTTCGTGTGTGGGTCGTAGAACAAGCGGATGAATAGCAGGGTTTGATGGAGAGATGATTGTGTGTTTGTGTGATTCAGTATACAAATAGCTGTATAAATAAATATTGAAGTGATAAGTAGAACGATCAATCGCTCACCCAATATGTACATACACATTCGTTACATCACTATAAAGTGGTTATCAATATCAACACACCGTAAGCAATAAGAACCACTAAAAGAATCGACCCCAAAACGCGAACTCCACAAACATATGTACCTATATGATAGTCGTAACTTACCGTTAATGTTATTAATAAAGGTGACGCATACGTGATGTATAACTAAGAGGTCTGCCCTATAGTGGTAGTAAGATGAATATTATAGATAATCATAGTTGAGCGACGGTATTACGCTAACAAAGGTAAAATGACCGACCTTTCGTATGGTGTACACCGTAACACCCCTACATCTTATACAGTCTGTCATGGTAATGTGATAGAAGAAGAAACTGATGTTTAGGGGTAAGTCCCAAACATTTTTTTTTGTATTTTCATCATCTAAATAATCGTTTTTAAACCCGGAATTATTATCAGATAGAACGACACATGATAGTGATGGTTAGCTTATTTTTTATTCACATATAGTCGAGTTTGGACTCGTTGTAAAGATAATTTTAAGAGTAGTTATATGTTTAATGTTTAGTTCCTTTAAAAAAAACAATAAAGCTACTATACTTGTAACTAATCCTGTTTAACATTAAAATAAATACCCCATATTAACAGTATCCAATAGAGCACCCCAGAATGAAACTGTACCAGTACGCTCCAGTGGCCGAAAGAAGGCTATTGTTCCCCACGCGTCCCGGGGATAATTGATATAATTGCTCTCTCGCGAGTGGCGTTTGGCATTGTATAGCACTTGAGGGTTTATTGTGCGTGCACTAAAAAGATGAAGTTTAACACATAGGCGCGTTACTAAATAAACAAGTAATTTACTACTAATAAAAAAAATATATATATATATATATATATATATATATAATATACGTTATTTATTTTTAAATCCTTCATCTCGAGACACGCAAATAGATACCAAACAAGATATAGTTTTTAGTATAACAAGTTATTTTCTTTCATCAATGTGCCGGCTTCGTAACTAAGGTATATTTCTGTCTCGCTCTCTCTCTCTCTCTCTCTCTCTGTCTGTTTGTGAGTGTATGTATGTGTGTGTGTATGTATGTATAGCTGTATGTTTATAGATTATTCACTCTAGTTCGCTGTTTGTCTAAACCTTTGTAATTAGTATAGGATACAAGTCAACAGACTAATAGAACGAATATCTTAATACCTTTTACAGCTCGATGATTAATGACAACGCTGAAAGACACCAAAAAAAAAAACAAGGCGACCCGGTTTGTTTTAGTCATATTTAGACGTAATCTATATCAAAATATGCTTTTTTTGAACCAGTTTTATTCTAAAGCAGTTATTTTATAAATAACATTACAGTGTAAACGTTCAGCCGAGTACATATTTTTGTCTTCTTATATATATATATATATAATATATATATATATATATATATATATATATATATATATATATATATATAAAAGGCGAACTAAAAATCCTAAAAAGCTACTTACATAGTCATTATAGTTAGACACACCGAGCAGGAATTTAGATTCAATGTCCAAAAAGTTAGACCAAATCGCAAAATGTTGGCACCAGAACACAACAATTTAGGCTCATAAGCAAAAATCCGATTTGAAAACCATACAAACCTACTTATATTGGCATAATAGTTAGACACAACGAGCAGGAAGGTATATCCAAAAGCCCAAAAGTTACGCCAAATCGCAAAAAAAAGGTTACCTCTAGAACACAAAAATATAGGTTCGTATTAAAAAAGTCGACCTAAAAAGCCTAAAAATCTACGCACATAGTCATAATAGTTAGACACAACGAGTAGAAAGTTATAGTCAAGTTCCAAAAAGTTAGGCAAAATCGCAAAATTTTACCACCAAAACACAAAAAAAAATTTAGGCTCATAAGCAAAGAGTCAATCTCAAACCCTAAAAGCTACCCCCATACTCATACTAGTTAGACGCATCGAACAGATAGTTATATCCAAAGTCCAAAAGTTACGCCAAAGCGCAAAATATTTACCCTCAGAACACAAAAAATGTAGTCTCATATTCAAAAGGGCGAAGTAAAAAGCTACTCACATAGTCATAATAGTTAGACACAACGACCAGGAATTTAGATTCAATGTCCAAAAAGTTAGAACAAAGCGCAAAATTTTAGCACCAGAACACACAAATTTAGGCTCATAACCAAAAAGTCGATCTGAAAACCCTACAAATCTACTCCCATACTCATACTAGTTAGACGTGTCGAACAGATAGTTATATCCGAAGTCCAAAAAGTTAGGCCAAAGCGCTAACATTTTACCACCAGAACACACAAAAAATGTAGACGCATATTCAAAAAGTCGACCTAAAAACCCTAAAATGCTACTCATATAGTCATAATTGTAAGACACAAAGAGCAGGAAGTTATATCCAAAGTCCCAAAAGTTACGCCAAAGCACAAAAATGTTACCCCCAGAACACAAAAATGTAGGTTCGTATTAAAAAAGTCGACCTAAAAGCCCTAAAAATCTACGCACATAGTCATAATAGTTACACACAACGAGTAGAAAGTTATAGTCAAAGTCCAAAAAGTTAGGCCAAATCGCAAAATGTTAGCACCAAAACAGAAAAAAATTTAGGCGCATAAGCATAAAGTCGAGCTGAAAACCCTACAAAGCTACTCCCATACTCATACTAGTTAGACACAACGAGTAGAAAGTTATAGTCAAGATCCAAAAAGTTAGGCCAAAGCGCAAAATTTTAGCACCAAAACACAAAAAATTAGGCTCATAACCATAAAGTCGATCTGAAAACCATACAAAGCTACTCCCATACTCATACTAGTTAGACACAACGAGTAGAAAGTTATATCCAAAGTCACAAAAGTTAGACCATATCGCAAAATTTTAGCACCAGAACAAATATAATTTAGGCTCGTATTAAAAAAGTCGATCTGAAAATCCTAAAAAACTACTCATATAGTCATAATAGTTAGACACAAGAGTAGGAAGTTATATCCAAAGTCCCAAAAGTTAGGCCAAATCGCAAAATGTTAGCACCAAAACAGAAAAAAATTTAGGCGCATAAGCATAAAGTCGAGCTGAAAACCCTACAAAGCTACTCCCATACTCATACTAGTTAGACACAACGAGTAGAAAGTTATAGTCAAGATCCAAAAAGTTAGGCCAAAGCGCAAAATTTTAGCACCAAAACACAAAAAATTAGGCTCATAACCATAAAGTCGATCTGAAAACCATACAAAGCTACTCCCATACTCATACTAGTTAGACACAACGAGTAGAAAGTTATATCCAAAGTCACAAAAGTTAGACCATATCGCAAAATTTTAGCACCAGAACAAATAAAATTTAGGCTCGTATTAAAAAGTCGATCTGAAAATCCTAAAAAACTACTCATATAGTCATAATAGTTAGACACAAGAGTAGGAAGTTATATCCAAAGTCCCAAAAGTTACACCAAATCGCAAAATGTTAGCACCAAAACAGAAAAAAATTTAGGCGCATAAGCATGAAGTCGAACTGAAAACCCTACAAAGCTACTCCCATACTCATACTAGTTAGGCACAACGAGTAGAAAGTTATAGTCAAGGTCCAAAAAGTTAGGCCAAAACGCAAAATTTTAGCACCAAAACACAAAAAATTTAGGCTCATAAGCATAAAGTCGATCTGAAAACCATACAAAGCTACTCCCATACTCACACTAGTTAGACACAACGAGTAGAAAGTTATATCCAAAGTCACAAAAGTTAGACCATATCGCAAAATTTTAGCACCAGAACACACAAAAAATTTAGGCTCGTATTAAAAAAGTCGATCTGAAAATCCTAAAAAGCTACTCATATAGTCATAATAGTTAGACACAAGAGTAGGAAGTTATATCCAAAGTCCCAAAAGTTACACCAAATCGCAAAATGTTTGCACCAAAACACACCAAAAAAAAAAATTTAGGCTCATAACCAAAGAGTCGATCTCAAACCCTACAAAGCTACTCCCAAACTCATACTAGTTAGACGCGTCGAACAGATAGTTATATCCAAAGTCCCAAAGGTTACACCAAATCGCAAAAAATTTTACCCTCATAACACAAAAAAATGTAGGCTCATATAAAAAAGGCGATCTAAAAATCCTAAACAGCTACTCACATAGTCATAATAGTTAGACACAACGACCAGGAATTTAGATTCAATGTCCAAAAAGTTAGAACAAATCGCAAAATCTTAGCACCAGAATACACAAATTTAGACCCATAAGTAAAAAGTCGATCTGAAAACCCTACAAATCTACTCCCAAACTCATACTAGTTAGAAACATCGAAAAGATAGTTATATCCAAAGACCAAAAAGTTAGGCCAAAGCGCAAACATTGTACCACCAGAACACAAAAAAATGTAGGCACATATTCAAAAAGTCGACCTAAAAACCCTACAAACCTACTCATACTGGCATAACAGTTAGACACAACAAGCAGGAAGGTATATCCAAAATCCCAAAACTTACGCCAAATAGCAAAATTTTAGCACTAGAACACAAGAATGTAGGCTCGTATTAAAAAAGTCGACATAAAAAGCCTAAAGATCGACGCACATAGTCATAATAGTTAGACACAGCGAGTAGAAAGTTATAGTCAAGGCCCAAAAAGTTAGGCCAAATCGCAACATTTTAGCACCAACACACACACAAAAAATTAGGATCATAAGCATAAAGTCGATCTGAAAACCCTACAAAGCTACTCCCATACTCATACTAGTTAGACACAACGAGTAGAAAGTTATATCCAAAGTCCCAAAAGTTAGGCCAAATCGCAAAATTTTAACACCAAAACACAAAAATTTAGGGTTCATAAGCATAACGTCGATCTGAAAACCCTACAAAGCTACTCCCATACTCATACTAGTTAGACACAACGAGTAGAAAGTTATATCCAAAGTCCCAAAAGTTAGACCATATCACAAACTTTTAGCACCAGAACACAAAAATTTAGGCTCGTATTAAAAAAGTCGATCTGAAAATCCTTAAAAGCTACTCATATAGTCATAATAGTTAGACACAAAGAGTAGGAAGTTATAGTCAAGGTCCAAAAGGTTAGCCACGCTATGTTGAATCATATTCAGGGCGCGTAGACATTACCCTTTTCAATAGACCCACTACTAACTGGATAGTGGAGAACTTTCCCACCCCAAGATTTTTATTTATTTCACCTACATGGCTTCTCGGTTGTCTGTCCTTTGTTAAAGTGACAAAGATATTGAATTCCAAAGAGGTTAGGATAAGTACAAGAATAAAAATTTCCAACGCGCTTGTTAAGTCAGTCCCATAAAACTCGGCCTCTGCTATTTCAAAACTAACTTGAAAGTTGTCCTCTACTATTTCAAAAGTTGTCCTTCTCAATTCAAAAGTTGTCTTTGTCAAATCAAAAGTTGTCCTCTACTATTTCAAAAGTTGTCCTATACTATTTCAAAAGTTGTCCTGTCCAATTCAAAAGTCGACCTTTACTATTTCAAACGTTGTCCTTCTCGATTCAAAAGTTGTCTTTGTCAAAGCAAAAGTTGTCCTCTGCTATTTCAAAAGTTGTCCTCTACTATTTCAAAAGTTGTCCGCTACTATTTCAAAAGTTGTCCTCGGCTAAACCAAACACATCATCTAACAACTTCCACTAGTACTACTACTACTACTACAACTTCTACAACTACTTCGTCTACAACTTCCACAACCAACTACTACTACAACTATTACAACTTCCACAAACTACTACTACTACACCTACTACGGCTACAACAACAACTACTGCTACTACAAAAAGCGTACACCAAACGAACACCAGGGCTTTTTAAACTGGGTAGAATTGGATGGAAGGAAAAGAAAACAAACGAGGATGTCTTAAAACAAGACAAATGAAATTTTTGGAGCATGTTAATAGGTGCTGTCTTGTTTTAAGACATCCTCGTTTGTTTTCTTTTCCTTCCATCCAATTCTACCCAGTTTAAAAAGCCCTGGTGTTCGTTTGGTGTACGCTTTTTGTAGTAGCAGTAGTTGTTGTTGTAGCCGTAGTAGGTGTAGTAGTAGTTGTTTGTGGAAGTTGTAATAGTTGTAGTAGTAGTTGGTTGTGGAAGTTGTAGACGAAGTAGTTGTAGAAGTTGTAGTAGTAGTAGTAGTACTAGTGGAAGTTGTTAGATGATGTGTTTGGTTTAGCCGAGGACAACTTTTGAAATAGTAGCGGACAACTTTTGAAATAGTAGAGGACAACTTTTGAAATAGCAGAGGACAACTTTTGCTTTGACAAAGACAACTTTTGAATCGAGAAGGACAACGTTTGAAATAGTAAAGGTCGACTTTTGAATTGGAAAGGACAACTTTTGAAATAGTATAGGACAACTTTTGAAATAGTAGAGGACAACTTTTGATTTGACAAAGACAACTTTTGAATTGAGAAGGACAACTTTTGAAATAGTAGAGGACAACTTTCAAGTTAGTTTTGAAATAGCAGAGGCCGAGTTTTATGGGACTGACTTAACAAGCGCGTTGGAAATTTTTATTCTTGTACTTATCCTAACCTCTTTGGAATTCAATATCTTTGTCACTTTAACAAAGGACAGACAACCGAGAAGCCATGTAGGTGAAATAAATAAAAATCTTGGGGTGGGAAAGTTCTCCACTATCCAGTTAGTAGTGGGTCTATTGAAAAGGGTAATGTCTACGCGCCCTGAATATGATTCAACATAGCGTGGCTAACCTTTTGGACCTTGACTATAACTTTCTACTCGTTGTGTCTAACTATTATGACTATGTGGGTAGATTTTTAAGCTTTTTAGGTCGACTTTTTTATTACGAGCCTACATTTTTGTGTTCTGGGGGTAACATTTTTGCGATTTGGTGTAACTTTTGGGACTTTGGATATAACTTCCTACTCTTTGTGTCTAACTATTATGACTATATGAGTAGCTTTTAAGGATTTTCAGATCGACTTTTTTAATACGAGCCTAAATTTTTGTGTTCTGGTGCTAAAAGTTTGTGATATGGTCTAACTTTTGGGACTTTGGATATAACTTTCTACTCGTTGTGTCTAACTAGTATGAGTATGGGAGTAGCTTTGTAGGGTTTTCAGATCGACGTTATGCTTATGAACCCTAAATTTTTGTGTTTTGGTGTTAAAATTTTGCGATTTGGCCTAACTTTTGGGACTTTGGATATAACTTTCTACTCGTTGTGTCTAACTAGTATGAGTATGGGAGTAGCTTTGTAGGGTTTTCAGATCGACTTTATGCTTATGATCCTAATTTTGTGTGTGTGTGTTGGTGCTAAAATGTTGCGATTTGGCCTAACTTTTTGGGCCTTGACTATAACTTTCTACTCGCTGTGTCTAACTATTATGACTATGTGCGTCGATCTTTAGGCTTTTTATGTCGACTTTTTTAATACGAGCCTACATTCTTGTGTTCTAGTGCTAAAATTTTGCTATTTGGCGTAAGTTTTGGGATTTTGGATATACCTTCCTGCTTGTTGTGTCTAACTGTTATGCCAGTATGAGTAGGTTTGTAGGGTTTTTAGGTCGACTTTTTGAATATGTGCCTACATTTTTTTGTGTTCTGGTGGTACAATGTTTGCGCTTTGGCCTAACTTTTTGGTCTTTGGATATAACTATCTTTTCGATGTTTCTAACTAGTATGAGTTTGGGAGTAGATTTGTAGAGTTTTCAGATCGACTTTTTACTTATGGGTCTAAATTTGTGTATTCTGGTGCTAAGATTTTGCGATTTGTTCTAACTTTTTGGACATTGAATCTAAATTCCTGGTCGTTGTGTCTAACTATTATGACTATGTGAGTAGCTGTTTAGGATTTTTAGATCGCCTTTTTTATATGAGCCTACATTTTTTTGTGTTATGTAGGTAAAATTTTTTGCGATTTGGTGTAACCTTTGGGACTTTGGATATAACTATCTGTTCGACGCGTCTAACTAGTATGAGTTTGGGAGTAGCTTTGTAGGGTTTGAGATCGACTCTTTGGTTATGAGCCTAAATTTTTTTTTTTGGTGTGTTTTGGTGCAAACATTTTGCGATTTGGTGTAACTTTTGGGACTTTGGATATAACTTCCTACTCTTGTGTCTAACTATTATGACTATATGAGTAGCTTTTTAGGATTTTCAGATCGACTTTTTTAATACGAGCCTAAATTTTTTGTGTGTTCTGGTGCTAAAATTTTGCGATATGGTCTAACTTTTGTGACTTTGGATATAACTTTCTACTCGTTGTGTCTAACTAGTGTGAGTATGGGAGTAGCTTTGTATGGTTTTCAGATCGACTTTATGCTTATGAGCCTAAATTTTTGTGTTTTGGTGCTAAAATTTTGCGTTTTGGCCTAACTTTTTGGACCTTGACTATAACTTTCTACTCGTTGTGCCTAACTAGTATGAGTATGGGAGTAGCTTTGTAGGGTTTTCAGTTCGACTTCATGCTTATGCGCCTAAATTTTTTTCTGTTTTGGTGCTAACATTTTGCGATTTGGTGTAACTTTTGGGACTTTGGATATAACTTCCTACTCTTGTGTTTAACTATTATGACTATATGAGTAGTTTTTTAGGATTTTCAGATCGACTTTTTTAATACGAGCCTAAATTTTATTTGTTCTGGTGCTAAAATTTTGCGATATGGTCTAACTTTTGTGACTTTGGATATAACTTTCTACTCGTTGTGTCTAACTAGTATGAGTATGGGAGTAGCTTTGTAGGGTTTTCAGCTCGACTTTATGCTTATGCGCCTAAATTTTTTTCTGTTTTGGTGCTAACATTTTGCGATTTGGCCTAACTTTTTGGACTTTGTCTATAACTTTCTACTCGTTGTGTGTAACTATTATGACTATATGCGTAGATTTTTAGGGCTTTTAGGTCGACTTTTTTAATACGAACCTACATTTTTGTGTTCTGGGCGTAACATTTTTGTGCTTTGGCGTAACTTTTGGGACTTTGGATATAACTTCCTGCTCTTTGTGTCTTACAATTATGACTATATGAGTAGCATTTTAGGGTTTTTAGGTCGACTTTTTGAATATGCGTCTACATTTTTTGTGTGTTCTGGTGGTAAAATGTTAGCGCTTTGGCCTAACTTTTTGGACTTCGGATATAACTATCTGTTCGACACGTCTAACTAGTATGAGTATGGGAGTAGATTTGTAGGGTTTTCAGATCGACTTTTTGGTTATGAGCCTAAATTTGTGTATTCTGGTGCTAAAATTTTGCGCTTTGTTCTAACTTTTTGGACATTGAATCTAAATTCCTGGTCGTTGTGTCTAACTATTATGACTATGTGAGTAGCTTTTTACTTCGCCCTTTTTACTTCTACATTTTTTGTGTTCTGAGGGTAAATATTTTGCGCTTTGGCGTAACTTTTGGACTTTGGATATAACTATCTGTTCGATGCGTCTAACTAGTATGAGTATGGGGGTAGCTTTTAGGGTTTGAGATTGACTCTTTGCTTATGAGCCTAAATTTTTTTTTTGTTTTGGTGGTAAAATTTTGCGATTTTGCCTAACTTTTTGGACCTTGACTATAACTTTCTACTCGTTGTGTCTAACTATTATGACTATGTGCGTAGATTTTTAGGCTTTTTAGGTCGACTTTTTTAATACGAACCTATATTTTTGTGTTCTAGGGGTAACCTTTTTTTTGCGATTTGGCGTAACTTTTGGGCTTTTGGATATACCTTCCTGCTCGTTGTGTCTAACTATTATGCCAATATAAGTAGGTTTGTATGGTTTTCAAATCGGATTTTTGCTTATGAGCCTAAATTTTGTGTTCTGGTGATAAAATTTTGCGATTTGGTCTAACTTTTTGGACATTGAATCTATATTCCTACTCGGTGTATCTAACTATTATGACTATGTGTGTAGAATTTTAAGCTTTTTAGGTCGACTTTTTTAATACGAGCCTATATTTTGTGTTCTGGGGTAACATTTTTTGCGCTTAGGCGTAACTTTTGGGATTTTTGTTATTACTTCCTGTTCATTGTGTCTAACTATTACGCCTATATGAGTAGGTTTGTAAGGTTTTCAGCTCGACTTTTTGCTTATGAGCCTAAATTGTTGTGTTCTGGTGCCAACATTTTGCGATTTGGTCTAACTTTTTGGACATTGAATCTAAATTCCTGCTCGGTGTGTCTAACTATAATGACTATGTAAGTAGCTTTTTAGGATTTTTAGTTCGCCTTTTATATATATATATATATATATATATATATATATATATATATATATATATATATATATATATATATATAAGAAGACAAAAATATGTACTCGGCTGTACGTTTACACTGTAATGTTATTTATAAAATAACTGCTTTAGTATTAAACTGGTTTAAAATACGCATATTTTGATATAGATTACGTCTAAATATGACTAAAACAAACCGGGTCGCCTTGTTTTTTTTTTTTTTTTGTGTCTTTCAGCGTTGTCATTAATCATCGAGCTGTAAAAGGTATTAAGATATTCGTTTTATTAGTCTGTTGACTTGTATCCTATACTAATAACATAGGTTTAGACAAACAGCGAACTAGAGTGAATAATCTATAAACATACAGCTATACATACATACACACACACATACATACACTCACAAACAGACAGAGAGAGAGAGAGAGAGAGAGCGAGACAGAAATATACCTTAGTTACGAAGCCGGCACATTGATGAAAGAAAATAACTTGTTATACTAAAAACTATATCTTGTTTGGTATCTATTTGCGTGTCTCGAGATGAAGGATTTAAAAATAAATAACGTATATTATATATATATATATATATATTTTTTATTAGTAGTAAATTACTTGTTTATTTAGTAACGCGCCTATGTGTTAAACTTCATCTTTTTAGTGCACGCACAATAAACCCTCAAGTGCTATACAATGCCACACGCCACTCGCGAGAGAGCAATTATATCAATTATCCCCGGGACGCGTGGGGAACAATAGCCTTCTTTCGGCCACTGGAGCGTACTGGTACAGTTTCATTCTGGGGTGCTCTATTGGATACTGTTAATATGGGGTATTTATTTTAATGTTAAACAGGATTAGTTACAAGTATAGTAGCTTTATTGTTTTTTTTAAAGGAACTAAACATTAAACATATAACTACTCTTAAAATTATCTTTACAACGAGTCCAAACTCGACTATATGTGAATAAAAAATAAGCTAACCATCACTATCATGTGTCGTTCTATCTGATAATAATTCCGGGTTTAAAAACGATTATTTAGATGATGAAAATACAAAAAAAAATGTTTGGGACTTACCCCTAAACATCAGTTTCTTCTTCTATCACATTACCATGACAGACTGTATAAGATGTAGGGGTGTTACGGTGTACACCATACGAAAGGTCGGTCATTTTACCTTTGTTAGCGTAATACCGTCGCTCAACTATGATTATCTATAATATTCATCTTACTACCACTATAGGGCAGACCTCTTAGTTATACATCACGTATGCGTCACCTTTATTAATAACATTAACGGTAAGTTACGACTATCATATAGGTACATATGTTTGTGGAGTTCGCGTTTTGGGGTCGATTCTTTTAGTGGTTCTTATTGCTTACGGTGTGTTGATATTGATAACCACTTTATAGTGATGTAACGAATGTGTATGTACATATTGGGTGAGCGATTGATCGTTCTACTTATCACTTCAATATTTATTTATACAGCTATTTGTATACTGAATCACACAAACACACAATCATCTCTCCATCAAACCCTGCTATTCATCCGCTTGTTCTACGACCCACACACGAACACAGGTACCTCTCCATCAATAAACATTACATTTTGTATCAGTCAGCGAAGCTATCCGAAGACTGGTCCTTTTGTTTACTCTCTGAGTAATATGCACATACACACACATGAACACGCACACAGGCTTTTTTGGGGGGGCTCTGTTCCCAAATATACATGCTCTGTGAGGCAGCTGACATGTACTACACCTATCTTTCCTCCTAAGCTCGTTGGGGTACACTCTCGATCTCCTCTATTAGTGGACTTAGCTTGATCTTAATATATTTCTTACACCTATGTTATAAATTCGATAATTCCAGTCAGCATAGCGACGCAGCGAGACCGCTTGGGAAAAAGAAATCTTTACTCTCACGGGAGCGGTTTATTGATTGGGTCATTATGTGACCCGGTAGGAGACTATCGTTCTTTCATGTCGTCAGCGTGAATTACCTGATTAAATATCACTGATTATGGTCCGTATCTATCTTAATTACGGTCCCTTATGGTCCCTTGGATATAATAACTATTAACTTATTACTATTATATGTATATATACTCACCATAACTATGAAATAACTAACGTATCACTACTCCCTAATATGGTACTTTCACTTCCGGAGTGGGCGTGGTCTATAGCCGGACAACACATACACACACTAGCTCCTATTGGAAGTCACTTTGGCGGGAAAACTGATGTCCGTCACTCATGACTCATTAATTATCCCCTCAAAGAGTTGAACCCCTTCATGCACTATACAAGCCCTATTCATATATACATATATATCATGACATCACTCTGGCTTGGCGCAGCTTGCCGCAGCTTGCCGCGGCTTGCCGTAGTCTCTATATAACTCCTGTACTCATAGGGTACTGGACTTCGTAGGGTATACCCTACTCTTTGGTCAACTAAAAAACCGAGAGCGTTTCCTTCCTGGTCTACTACTCTGGTATCCCCTAATATTCAAGGCTATGTCATTGTTTTAATGGGTTTTCTGCAAACAGCATATGCTTACCTGTTCTTCATGCAGGATATTTTCTAATTCTATCTTTTTATTGTACCCATCTCTTTTGCTGTTGATGCCTTCAGCATTCCAGTGCATTATTTTGAGTGGTCTTATTTTGGATTGGCCAGTAGCTCTATTCTCTCGCCCCCTGACTCCACAGAGCGGTTGAGAAGGACATCCAGTAATAGAGGTTGGGCCCTTTCGAGGCACTGCACCGGCCTGAGTTGCCATCACAGGACGAGTGCCATATCGATTTGCGGTTATAGACATACTTCGCATTGGCGTGAGTGCGTGGCATCCTGATTGTTGCAGTGCGCCTTTTGGCTGGTTGCCTCCGACTTCAGCACTTAAACTTGCTAGAGCAGACTGTGGTCTTGCTCGGGTGTAGGAAGGCCTGGCTAGTCTTGGTTTTCAGTCTCTGGTGACTGTTAAGCCTCATCCCCACGACAAGGAGCTGGCCTTGATGAGGCCTCTTGTCCTTTGTATTTCAGTCATTAACCACTGAGCTATCGCGGCTCCCAATATTCACTATACGTCTAAAAAAAAGCCTGGAGGAAACGTTGACTTGACTTGATTTGACTTGACTTGCTTTGACTGGATTTTTGTTTGTTGTTAGGATCATCATCACTGAATACCTGACGAATCCATTGGTGCTCCGAAATCCATCTCAAGAATCTGGAGGATAATTCTGACCCAAGAGCACGAACTCCGTGGCATGGCTTGAAATTCGCGGTGTGGCTAGTTCTCTGCTGACAATATTATCAGGGCAACGGGTATGCTGGCATACTCATTTCGATTTTAACTGTCAATGGCTCTTTAACGTGTGCGAGTGCACACGGTACCCTTTGTTTATTGCCGTTATCCGTGAGGGCTAGACATCCGTTACCCAAGAGATCAGGGAAGGGTAATGTCATAAAGAAACTACGGATTAATTTGTCCTGTTTTTTTTTTAAAATCACTACCACTTCTTGTGGGCTTTAAACCCGGGTACTTCCTGTCTGTAGGCCGACATCGTATCTAAAGGCTACCCATTCCTTCTACTTGACTTAATAAATTATTAAACCTCAAATGGAAAGAAAAAAGATAGTTGTATGAGTAGGCGAGATTCGGCCAGTCTGTTGCACTGTCAAGTTGGCAACCAATGTACGTTTGAGCGACAAAATCAATTCTAAAAATGTCTCTTTCACGTATTCGACACTGGCTGTAAACAACAGCACAACGCATATGCGTAAATTACACGCCCTTTCTAATTCCGAAAGCCTGACGCATACAGATTGATATGTGATTATGTCCCCCTTTTAAAAAGTAAAATCAACGATTTTCAAACGGGAACGAGTTCAAATACAACACAACGGCTGTATGATTTCAAGGATGATAATGGTCATTACTACGTTGAGTTGGTTTCAGGAACAATAATAAACGTATCTCTTGAACTCATCACTTTTACAATGAGAATCGAAGGACTGACTGACTGATTGCCACGGGTTGATACCAGCTTGCTGATATTTGACTCATTAGATGTGGCGGGTTGTAATGGCTTTCTTGACATTCCCGTCTCTTACTGGAGAGGTTGGAGTTCGTCTATCCCAGGCTATGCTGGGAAACTACTAGTCCAGCCCAGAGGTACTGCAATACTGGGTCCTCTATATCAGTAACAGCCACCACTACGAGGAACACGGCGATCCTAGCTTTTGTTAGCCAGCCTGTTTTGACGTAGACTATTACTAGGGGAGACCGCGAGGAGGTATAAATGCTAGGTCTTGGTCGGCTGATGGTGCGCCGACACTGCTATTGCGACCGCAGGTCGCAGGCGCTTGTTCTGCCTAAGAATCGAAGGACAGACAGTTCATTGGCGGCCCTATGGTTGCTGGCACCCTTTGCAAGCTGAACTTCGGCGCTCTTTTAAATATAATTATAAACATTTTCACAAGGTAGAAATACCAATTTTGCAAGATGGCGCTCCTAAGCACATGACGCTTCCGGGCAACTGCCCGAGTTGCTAGTGCCTCGAGTCGGCCCTGTCCTGATAACAGAACGTCTTGAAACTCAGTTCTGGATATGGTCGACGCGGACTAAAAGCTCAGTAGAGAAGAATAACTTCTGTTTTAGTGGAATATCATCATCATAGGTACGGGACTTGGTGGTCTAGAGCTAGGGCGTCGGCCCCTTGACAGGATCCTGACTGCAGGAAGTTGGAATTTTTCAAAATTTGAATCCGCAGTTTTTTTACGTGGCTTTACCCTTCCCTGGTCTCTGAGTAGTGAGATCCGATGTCTAGACTTCTCTAAAAAAATGACGAAAAACAAGAGGTTCCGTGTGCACTTGCGCACGTTAAGAACCATAGGCAGTTTAAATTTGTAAAGAGCAGGCCACAATGGCCGCTGTCGGGGCAAAAATTGTTAAGCAAATCCACAAGTCCATGCTGAAGACGGATGTATCGGGCCGAAAGGCGCAAATATCGTGGCTGTGCCGTAAACTAGCGACACGACGTATTCGCGCCCTTGGGGGAACGCTAAGAAGAGAGATCATCTTAGAGCCGTGCCTGCTGGCGTAGGCGATCAAACCTCTCCACAACCTTCTATGCTTACATTTGTTGATCAGTGATATTGCTCTCTTCCCAGTACACCAGTATTGTAAACCATCTTGTATGTTTACTCGCAGCTCCGCTTTATCTCTTCCTCTGATGACGTATCCTGTTGTCACCTTCTTGTTGCCTCTCTCTCATAACTTGGCCACCAGGTCATAACTGGTTCCCTCTGATGTTGCATCTTTCTTATTTGGTCACTTTTAGAACGACAATGTTGCTCTTGTTAGCTACCGGTGGTATTCTCAACTGTTCTGCAAGGGACTGTGAAGGGATGACGAATGAAAGGTCGACAGAGAAAGGGGTGAGAAGATAACGTCAAAGAAAAGTCAGGCTTCTACTTGGCAGCCGCACGGAGTGATTGTAGAATCAACAGAAATAATGAAATCAATGGGGAAGGATGATGAAGGATGATATTCCAACAACCACCAGAACTATGGGATGTGGAAGCAAGCTATTTTCAACATTCTTCTGTAAAATCACATTTCTGTTGTCTGGAAGATTTTCATGTCTGTTGACCGATTGTCCAGTATTCGCATCGATATCTGAAGACTGAATCCATATAACGATGAAGAATTTTTTAGATGTCATTCTCATTCACAAACAATGGAATATAGTGAAATAATCGGGATATGAGAAAAGCTTGTCAAATCATCGGACAGCGAACACAACTATTGTCCAACAAGGAAGTATCTCTAGAGGAAAAACGGGAAATACAATCTTTGTTCCAGTGTTGCAGTATCCGGACCCTAGATGTAAGAACATTTAAAAAAAATACTTCAAATAAGAAATGTGTTAGATGAACGACAGGAAACAGTCTGAGAGATAAGATCAGAAATGAAGAACTGAGAAAAAAGTTAAGAACAATTCTCGCCACAGAGTACATAAAGAAACAACAAATAAAAAGGTTTGGTCACACGATAAGACAGAAAGATCAAAACACAACAGAAAAAGCCCCCAATAAATGTTGCGTGTATTTCAGACCCAAGCGCCGGCCACGAAAAGAATGGATTCATGAAATATTAAAAATGCTAGGCAACCTAACAGGAGGAGAGGCTATTAGAAGAGCAAAAGACCGCAAATTATATCTTCTCTTGACACTAAAAGGGAAATGAGGAAGGAATGAAGAACGAAAAAGAAAAATCGAATTATAGATGATACATTAAACTGTTTCGTAAATTTCTGTCTATGATTATGTCATTTAACCTATTGGTAATCAGTAGTACTTTATTTATATTTGCTATTATTTTATTGGCTTATTCATTCTCCGTCTTCGAGGTTTCTTTTTTATTATCTGCGGGTTTTCCGCTCCTCCAACACAGTTCAACCCCAAACAGCCGTTCCCCACTTTTGGGAGTGTTAAGTAAACAATGCGTGACCCACATTTTTGTTACCTCTTAATCCAGTGCCCTAAGTGGGAGGGATCAGTCTACAGCAAATATTTAAAAAACAAAACTAGCACACTTGTGTTGCGGGTCAGATCTTTTGTGCCAATTGTGAAAGTCTCAGCCATGTTTAATTTCCTCCCACATTACAACAGCCATCTTCATAGCTGAGATGCAACAAATAGCAACTCATCAATGGGCGGTATTTCTACGCTTAAACTGCAGTTGACAACGTCGGCACTCAATGTTTTAATAAGCAGCTTTAAAACTAGGCCAAATATGCTGATATTTTTCAGGTCTTGGTTCTGTGCGGACGTCAATGACATATTTGTGGCCTGCTTCTGCTTGGGTAGTTTCCCGCCTTATCAGCGAGTTATTTTCACAGACAGTTATTTTCACAGACAGTTATTTTCACAGACAGTTATTTTCACACGGACTGTTGGTGCGAGGTAATAATCGAGTTGATAATCTCAGGGGCAATGAACTTTTAATCCAAGAATTAGCAAGCGGAAAATGTTATTGTTATATATTAGTATTTACCAGTGGCGTATTCTCTATGATACCGCAGCTACCGCCGGTAGCCTGAACATATTAACGAAATGATAATTTATTATATATTTTTAAATAATTCTATTTCAAATTTTCGAATATTCTATAACACATTTCGTAGGTCAATATGATTTATTTGCTTTGATTTGCCTTTAATAAAGCAAAGTTCTCTGGCCACTATAACGTTTGTGAATGAAGCCGAAACTACTATACATTGAAACCTCTAGAAGCCTGCGGTACATTTTTCCTTTATCCGGAACTTGTATTAACGACCTTGACATTCAAAAATCTGAGTCAAAATATATAGCGGGCGTTGCCGCAAGAGAAATGCAGTTTCATGGGTTATTTTTAGCTCTAGCCAATCAGAATCATCACAAAGTGAAAGTGAAACTATGTCTATTTACCTGAACTTCCTTAGCTATTAATAACTACGTTATGCGCATCAGCATCTGTAGAAAGAACTTTTTCTGCTCTCAAGAGAATCAAATCTTATTGTCGATCAACTCAGACACAAGAACGCTTATTTGGCATTAATGTTCATTGAGAAATCATTCCCTCAGAAACTTAGAAACCAACTCAACAGTACTTTCAATGACAAATTCATCAAGACATTTTCGTCCCTAACAAGACGGAAATAATTAACATAAATAAGTAAGTAATTTAAAATGTAGTGATGTCATTACAAAATATTACTTTATGTTCATCATCAAGTGCCGGACCTACTGGCGTAGGTGATCATGTCTCTCCCCAACTTTCGATCTCGGCAGCTATTTATCATTTCTGTTGTGGACCTTCTGCCAAGCCATTCTCTTAAGCTGTCTGTTATTTTTTTTCTCTTTGTTTCACTCTATCTCTTCGTCCCTTAATTTTTCCAGTTGTTACAATATATTCCAGTTGTTCTCTTCTCATTACATGGCCAAAAGAAAATGATGATTATTTCTTCCTAATATTGGAAATTAGCTCTCTTTTTGCATTGACCTCTCTCAGAACATCTTCATTACTCTTCTTAGCTGTCCATGGTACTCTCAACATTCTTCTGTAAAACCACATTTCTGCAGACTCCAGTGATTTTCTTATCTGTTGTCCTATTGTCCATGATTCGCATCCATATGTTAAGACTGACTCTATATAACATTTAAGAACTCTTTCTCTTGTTTCTTTTGTCAAAAATTGATGGCATAGTATCTTCCTCATTTTTTGGAAAGCTGCTTTTGTCAGAGCCATTCTGCATCTCACCTTTTTGTACATCTTCCGTCTGAGGTTAACAAAGTTCCAAAAAATTTTAATTCATTTACCTGTTTTAATATTGTTCCACTTGTCTTTATTTTGCTCTGAGGTGATGTCTTTTTCTTTGTTGTTACCTCTGTCTTGTTGCTATTAAGGCTGAGTCCTTTATTTATGCTTTATTTCACTATAATGTCCAACATTTCTTGTAACTCATTTTCACTCTTAGCGATTAAGACTGTATCATCAGCATACCTTAGATTATTTATATTATGACCTCCAATTGTTATTCCAGGCATGTCCCTTATGGATCTTAAAATAATCTCACTATAAATATTAAACAAATCTGGTGACAGCACGCAACCTTGTCTACCACCATGTTTTATTTGTTGAAACATTCCCAATTGGTTTCCAGTTCTTATTGCCGCTGTTTGTTGCCAGTACATGTTCTTTATTATTCTTAGATCTTTGCTGTCTACATTTATGCTTTCTAAAATGTTGATTATTTCTTGGTGCTTTACTTTGTCAAATACCTTGGTGTAATCTATGAAACATATGTACAGATCTGTTTTCACCTCTGTGGCTCTTTCTACTAAAGATCTTATGATATATGTGGCATTGCTTGTTCCTTTATCTCTAACAAAACCACACTGTTCATCGCTAATTTCTGGACTGATTTTGTTTCGCACTCTTCGCGTGACGATTCTTAGTAATATCTTAGTCATATGACTCATAAGGCTTATTGTGCGATGATCATCGCATTCAATCGCACCCTATTTCAATCGCACTGAATATATTGTAGGATTTTATTTTTTATGTCAGCGGTAGCCCAGACCCCAAAACCGGTATACGCCACTGGTATTTATGTATAGGACCTTTTGATAACATAAATCTGTTTGAATAGTACAAGAGGTGCAAGAAATGGTACAAATTATATGTTCTTGCCGAACGAATTTGACATGTGGGGATGGTAGAACACAAACAGGACATATACTACACTGCATGTGAACAAGTAGGTGCTTAGAGCAATGGTTTCTGTATGTTTCCTGTCAGTAATGTTTAACCGAGATAGGTTGTTGTGGATCTAACTGCCTGCGAGTTGACGCTCTATGGCCCAACTCGTCTCTTCGGTCTAACTTTACATTGCCAACATGTTCAAAGATTTGGGAAAGTAACAAAGCTGGGAGTTAACATATTTAGACGGTAATATATAGTGAGAAAGTAACACAACTTAAAGGCAACACTTCAATGAAAGCTCAGACAAGTGAAGATAATATACACACACACACACAGAGAGAGAGAGAGAGAGAGAGAGAGAGAGAGAGAGAGAAAGATGGGGAGGAATAGGTCAGCTGAAAGTTAACACAGCGAGGAGGTACAATAGACACAACCAGGAAGTAACAGTTGATAACTACCACAATGACGGGGGTAACATAGACACAACCAGGAAGTAACAGTTGATAAATACCACAACGAGGGGGGTAAAATAGACACAACCAGGAAGTAACAGTTGATAAATACCACATTGGGGAGGTAACAGACACAACCAGGAAGTAACAGCTGATAAATAAGACAGTGCAGAGGTAACAAACACAACAAAAACGTAACACAAACATACCTACATAAACGCATTAAAAAGAAATTAGTATCAATCATATTTTTCAACGCGGCACACTCATAGAAGCAAGTAACGAGACAATCTGTACGACACACTGGTATCACCACAACATAATGTTGCCTTCTATCTACCAACATTGGTATCACCACAACATAATGTTGCCTTCTATCTGCCAACATTGGTATCACCACAACATAATGTTGCGTTCTATCTACCAACATTGGTATCACCACAACATAATGTTGCCTTCTATCTACCAACACTGATATCAGTACAACATAACGTTGCCTTCTATCTACCAACATTGGTATCACCACAACATAATGTTGCCTTCTATCTACCAACACTTGTATCACCACAACATAACGTTGCCTTCTATCTACCAACACTGGTATCACCACAACATAATGTCGCCTTCTGTCTACCAACACTGATATCAGTACAACATAACGTTGCCTTCTATCTTCCAACAGTGGTATCAGCACACCATAATGTTGTCTTTTTTTTTACCAACACTGGTTTCCGTACAACATAACGTTGCCTTCTATCTACCAACACTGGTTTCCGTACAAAATAACGTTGCCTTCTATCTACCAACACTGGTTTCCGTACAACATAACGTTGCCTTCTATCTACCAACACTGGTTTCCGTACAAAATAACGTTGCCTTCTATCTACCAACACTGGTTTCCGTACAACATAACGTTGCCTTCTATCTACCAACACTGGTATCACCACAACATAATGTAGCCTTCTATCTACCAACACTTGTATCACCACAACATAACGTTGCCTTCTATCTACCAACACTTGTATCACCACAACATAACGTTGCCTTCTATCTACCAACACTTGTATCACCACAACATAATGTCGCCTTCTGTCTACCAACACTGATATCAGTACAACATAACGTTGCCTTCTATCTACCAACACTGGTATCACCACAACATAATGTAGCCTTCTATCTACCAACACTTGTATCACCACAACATAACGTTGCCTTCTATCTACCAACACTTGTATCACCACAACATAATGTCGCCTTCTGTCTACCAACACTGATATCAGTACAACATAACGTTGCCTTCTATCTACCAACACTGGTTTCCGTACAACATAACGTTGCCTTCTATCTACCAACACTGGTATCACCACAACATAATGTAGCCTTCTATCTACCAACACTTGTATCACCAAAACATAACGTTGCCTTCTATCTTCCAACAGTGGTATCAGCACACCATAATGTTGTCTTTTTTTTACCAACACTGGTTTCCGTACAAAATAACGTTGCCTTCTATCTACCAACACTGGTTTCCGTACAAAATAACGTTGCCTTCTATCTACCAACACTGGTTTCCGTACAACATAACGTTGCCTTCTATCTACCAACACTGGTATCACCACAACATAATGTAGCCTTCTATCTACCAACACTGGTATCACCACAGCATAATGTTGCCTTCTATCTACCAACACTGGTATCACCACAACATAATGTTGCCTTCTATCTACCAACACTGGTATCACAACAACATAATGTTGCCTTCTATCTACCAACACTGGTATCACAACAAAATAATGTTGCCTTCTATCTACCAACACTATCATCACAACAACATAATGTTGCCTTCTATCTTCCAACACTGGTATCACAACAACATAATGTTGCCTTCTATCTACCAACACTATCATCACAACAACATAATGGTGCCTTCTATCTACCAACACTGGTATCACAACAACATAATGTTGCCTTCTCCAGCAAGGTGAGGTAGGATACGCTGAGCGGACTTGCCTCAAACATTTACAGGTACGATTAATTGTGAGTGACACCGTCCTAGCATCTCATAGTTGCCTTCTTTATATCTTCAACGCCCATGTCCTATCTCTCAAAAACCACTCTTTAGTAGTGTCCAAATGCTAGGTCAAGACTTGTAGCACCGCTCAGTCACATTTTGTGTGTGTGTTGGGAGGGGGGGGGGGTGTTCGCAAGCTGTTACCTCTGGCGAAGTCCCTAGAGGATAAGAACTAAGTTTTGCGTGTTAATCTAATTATCCCTGGCAGCCGTGTGCACTGGGGTCCCTCGCCGCACAGGCAGATAACTCCGTCTTAGGAGGTACTCCTATTTTTTTTCCATCGATAAGTAATTGATGTTTCTAACCGAGCCTCGCTGCTGAGGTCAGGGGTGATTGCCACAGAGAGAAATCATACATAAAAATCCCACCCGGTGTAGCCAGGATTTAAACCCACAACCTCTCTGTCTCGAGGCCGGCGTCTTGCCTCGAGACCAACCAGTCCCACAATTAGTGATTTTATCCTGCCATTTCCATCCTTTTATTCTGCCCAAGCATCCATTAATAAAGGTCTCTGTGTCTTCGTGATTGTTATTTTTGTTGTTCTCCATGTTCCGCAGCCATGTAATATGCTGACTTAACATTGGAGTTGAAAATTTCGATTTTTGTATTTAACCTAATTTCTTTGAATTTCCACATATTTCCTAGTGTAGCGATGGCCGCTCTTACTTTTCTATCTTTAATTTGGTATCATTTTGTTTTCTTTCTGCTATGTCTATATTCCTGCCCATATATATATATATATATATATATATATATATATATATATATATATATAAAGGAGTGTACGTCTAGTAGTGGTATTTCCCCTATTGTTATTCGGTTTGTGCTACACGAGTACATGGTTAATGTTATCTCCCCTGCTATAATTTCTGAACAGTTGAAAGAAAATATGACAATAGTAGTGATAGACCAGCCGATTTGTTCTTTGGATAGACGAGTAAATGAAAAATCAATAATTCTTGAATAGCTCCCACATTTCTGACCGGGCTGTCTGAAAGATCGCGAAGTCATATTGCGTCGCCATCTGTTATTTGACGTCAAGAAACAGCAGGTCGTTACTGACGCACTAAAACTAGTGTCACTACGATTACTAGCACTTTCTCAAGTGTGGACTTGGTCGTGTCTCGTGAATTGAGCAAAATATGATTACATTTTAATTTTAAGTTTTGTTTCAATTGCATTTAACTTTTATTTGTTTTGCTTTGTTTGTTTTATTATTTCGAAATTTCATATGCTCTTCTGCGTTCGCCCAGCGATTGTACCTTAGAATAATGTTTAATAGGCGTACATGCGTCGAGTTGTTGTTTAAGGCAAAATTGCTATATTTTTCGCCCTTCGACAAAATTTGAAGAAGTTTGATCTAACATGGGGCAATGGCAGCACCTTAAGGACACATGCTTTCATCTGGAAGAGGTCTGGTGGAATTCAGAACATAACAAATCCTGTTAGCTCCTAGTGGGGTTTGAACTTAAGTCTATGAAGTGTAAATGCGGACTTCCTAACGCAGGTTAAGGTTGAGTCGGCCTTTAACGGATAAAAAGTCGATTTTGATAAGATAAAAGTTGTGATAAAAAAATGGAGATAACTGTGAGGGCTTGCTAAGCAACGTCAAAGCAAGGGGAGATAAGTTTGAAGCGGTTCAAAGATATACATTATTGGAAAATATGTGACTACTGGAACCATGAAGGGCAGATATAAAATTAAGGAAATGAATCACACACAAAGAGAGAGCGAGCGAGCGAGAGAGAGAGAGAGAGAGAGAGAGAGAGCGATAGGAACAAACATCTGTAATAGCATGAAATATGTTATTTTATAATTTTTTTCCCCTTTAAATAACCCCGGGAAAAGAGTAAACAGACAGGGACAACACTTAGCTGTGAAAACTCGTAACGACTCTGACTTTGACTGGAAGAAACAGAGCGAAAGTCCAGGAATAAGGATAAATAGAAAGCCTTTTCCGTAGCCCATGTTTGAAAATATTTGATGTTTGGAAATATTTTATGTTTGGATATATTTTATGTTTGGATATATACAAGACGTCCTGCTCAAATCAATATTCATAGCCCTACCAAAGAAATCTGGTGCGATTGAATGCGATGATTATCGCACAATAAGCCTTATGAGTCACGTGACTAAGATATTACTAAGAATCATCATGCGAAGAGTGCGAAACAAAATCAGTTCGTAAATTAATGATGAACAGTGTGGTTTTGTTGGGGGTAAAGGAACGAACAATGCCATTTATATCATAAGATCTTTAGTAGAATGAGCCATATAGGTGAAAATAGATCTATACCTATGTTTCATAGATTACACCAAAGCATTTGACAAAGTAAAGCACCAAGAAATACTCAAAATTTTAGAAAGCATAAACGTGGGCGGCAAAGATCTAAGAATAATAAAGAACATGTGCTGACAACAAACAGCGGCCACAAGAACTGGAAACCAATTGGGAATGTTTCAACAAATAAAACAGGGTGTTAGACACGGTTGTGTGCTGTCACAATATTTGTTTAATATGTATAGTGCTTGCTTACGTTCGCCCGATGACTAAAGTATTCTAGAGCATTCGTAGACTGTAGAATTCCTCTTCATCATCCGCCCTTAAAAGGACGTTAAGTGGACGTGCCTGCGTTGTGTTGTGGTTTGCAGTATAACTGTTATATTTGCATCTTTCGGCCCAACACATCCGACTTCGGCACTACATTTTTGAGTACCGGGTTGTCTTCCCTCTTCGATCCCTGCTCGCTTGGCCAGACTAGACAGGTTAGTCTGTTACTAGAGGCACCACGGAGAGGTGGAGCAGGGTCTGGATGGTTTTGGTTAACCGATCCTGGCGCAAGCCGTCAGCTGTTGGTCGATGACAACTTCCAGCTCTGGTGCTGGGAGGCGCGCCTTTGGAATAGCAATCGGAGGTCATAATATAAATAATCTAAGGTATGCTGATGATACAGTCTTAATCGCTAAGAGTGAAAATGAATTGTAAGAAATGTTAGACATTATAGTGAAAGAAAGCAAAAATAAAGGACTCAGCCTTAATAGCAAAAAGACAGAAGTAAAGGTAATAACAAAGACAAGGACATCACCTCAGTGCAAAATAAAGACAAGTGGAACAATTTGTGTGTGTGTGCGTTCGTCAGCTTTTACCTCTGGCGAAGTCCCTAGAGACTAGGAACAGAATTCTGCGTGTTAATCCATTTTTTATCTCGCAGCCGTGTGCATAGGGGTCCCTCGCCATACAGGCAGATAACTCCGTCTTCGGAGGTACTCATATTTTTTCCGTCCATGGCTGAGACCAAGGGTGGTTACCGCAGAGAGAAGTCATAAATAAAAATTCCAACTGGTTTAGCCAGGATTTGAACACACAACCTCTCTGTCTCAAAGCCGGCGTCTTGCCTTGAGACCAAAATGTCCCCCTATAATTAAAATATAATTAAAATAACAATATTAAACAGGTAAATGAATTTAAATATTTGGTAACTTTGTTAACCTCAGACGGAAGATGTACAATAGAGGTGAGATGCAGAATGGCTCAGGCAAAAGCAGCTTTCCAAAAACTGGGGAAGATACTATGCAATCCATTTTTGACATTAGAAACAAGAAAAAGAGTTCTTAAATGTTATGTAGAGCCAGTTTTAACATATGTATGTGAATCATGGACAATAGGACAACAGACAAGAAAATCACTGGAGGCTGTAGAAATGTGGGTTTACAGAAGAATGTTGAGAATACCATGGACAGCTAAGAAGAGTAATGAAAACGTTCTGAAAGAGGCCAAAGCAAAAAGAGAGCTAATTTCCAATATTAGGATGAAACAATCATCATTTTTGGGCCATGTAATGAGAAGAGAACAACTGGAATATATTGTAACAACTGTAACAATTAAGGGACGAAGAGATAGAGGGAAGCAAAGAGAAAAGATACCAGACAGCTTTTGAAAATGACTTTGTAGAAGGTCAACAACAGAAATGATAAATAACTGTCGAGATAGAAAGTTGTGGAGAGACATGATCACCTACGCCAGCAGGCTTGGTACTTAATTATGATGATGATGGTGTTTGAAAAAGAAAATAGGGAGGAAGCGACACTATGGGCGGTAGTTGATTTATTTGACATTGATGTATCAAAACAAAATACCATCAAAACTGCATTGAGAATGGTAAAGGGTTAGTGTCAAATCATCTGCCAAATGTCACCACTGCCGACCAACAATGCAAAAACATTCGAGGCAAAAAGGACACTTTACAACGCAATCTGCACCACAACGTGCTACTAATGTCAGACATTAGCTCTAGACCCAAGAACAATAATAAGATAAAATAGCCACTAGCGAAGTGAAATGTGATAGACAAGAGACAGTGGGTGGCCTAAAGGTAAGACGTCAGCTTCTGGACAAGGAGGTTCTAGGTTTGATTCCCACCACAGACTGCGGAGAAAGAAAAATCTGATCAGTGGTTTCGTCATGGCCTACCCTTGCCGTGGTCTCTGGGTAGTGAGATATGATAACCTAGTCCTCTCTGGGTAGTGAGATCTGATAATACAGCTCTCAGTGTGTAGTGAGATCTGATAATCTAGCCCTCTCTGGGTAGTGAGATCTGATAGTATAGCTCTCTGTGGTTAGTGAGATCTGATAATATAGCTCTCTGTGGGTAGTGAGATCTGATAATCAAGCCTTCTCTGGGTAGTAAGATATAATAATATAGCTCTCTCTGGGTAGCAAGATCTGATAATATAGCTCTCTGTGGGTAGTGAGCTCTGATAATATAGCTTTCTGTGGGTAGTGAGATCTGATAATATAGCTCTCTGTGGGTAGTGAGATCTGATAATCTAGCTCTCTGTGGGTAGTGAGATCTGATAACATAGCTCTCTGTGAGTAGTGAGATCTGATAATTTAGCTCTCTGTGGGTAGTGAGATCTGATAATTTAGCTCTCTGTGGGTTGTGAGATCTGATAATCCAGCTCTCTGTGGGTAGTGAGATCTGATAATCTAGCCCTCTCAGGGTAGTGAGATCTGATAATCTAGCTCTCTGTGGGTAGTGAGATCTGATAATCTAGCTCTCTCTGGGTAATGAGATCTGATAATCTAACCCTCTGTGGGTAGTGTGATCTGATAATCTAGCTCTCTCTGGGTAGTGAGATCTGATAATCTAGCTCTCTTTGGGTAGTGAGATCTGATAATCTACCTCTCTCTGGGTAATGAGATCTGATAATCTAACCCTCTGTGGGTAGTGTGATCTGATAATCTAGCTCTCTCTGGGTAGTGAGATCTGATAATCTAGCTCTCTGTGGGTAGTGAGATCTGATAATCTAGCTCTCTCTGGGTAATGAGATCTGATAATCTAACCCTCTGTGGGTAGTGTGATCTGATAATATAGCTAGCTCTCTGTGGGTAGTGAGATCTGATAATCTAGCTCTCTTTGGGTAATGAAATCTGATAATCTAGCTTTCTCTGGGTAATGAGATCTGATAATCTAGCCCTCTGTGGGTAGTGTGATCTGATAATATAGCTCTCTGTGGGTAGTGAGATCTGATAATCTAGCTCTCTCTGGGTAATGAAATCTGATAATCTAGTCCTCTCTGGGTAGTGAGATCTGAAAATCTAGCTCTCTCTGGGTAGTGAGATCTGATAATTTAGCCCTCTGGGTAGTGAGGTCTGATAATTTAACCCTCTGGGAAGTGAGGTCTGATAATTTAGCCCTCTGGGTAGCGAGGTCTGATAATCTAGCCCTCTCTGGGTATTGAGATCCGATAGTCTAGCCCTCTCTGGGTAGTTAGATCCGATAGTCTAGCCCTCTCTGGGTATTGAGATCCGATAGTCTAGCCCTCTCTGGGTAGTTAGATCCGATAGTCTAGCCCTCTCTGGGTATTGAGATCCGATAGTCTAGCCCTCTCTGGGTAGTTAGATCCGATAGTCTAGCCCTCTCTGGGTAGTTAGATCCGATAGTCTAGCCCTCTCTGGGTAGTTAGATCCGATAGTCTAGCCCTCTCTGGGTAGTTAGATCCGATAGTCTAGCCCTCTCTGGGTAGTGAGATCCGATAGTCTAGCCCTCTCTGGGTAGTGAGATCCGATAGTCTAGCCCTCTCTGGGTAGTTAGATCCGATAGTCTAGCCCTCTCTGGGTAGTTAGATCCGATAGTCTAGCCCTCTCTGGGTATTGAGATCCGATAGTCTAGCCCTCTCTGGGTAGTTAGATCCGATAGTCTAGCCCTCTCTGGGTAGTTAGATCCGATAGTCTAGCCCTCTCTGGGTAGTTAGATCCGATAGTCTAGCCCTCTCTGGGTAGTGAGATCCGATAGTCTAGCCCTCTCTGGGTAGTTAGATCCGATAGTCTAGCCCTCTCTGGGTATTGAGATCCGATAGTCTAGCCCTCTCTGGGTAGTTAGATCCGATAGTCTAGCCCTCTCTGGGTAGTTAGATCCGATAGTCTAGCCCTCTCTGGGTAGTTAGATCCGATAGTCTAGCCCTCTCTGGGTAGTTAGATCCGATAGTCTAGCCCTCTCTGGGTAGTGAGATCCGATAGTCTAGCCCTCTCTGGGTAGTGAGATCCGATAGTCTAGCCCTCTCTGGGTAGTTAGATCCGATAGTCTAGCCCTCTCTGGGTAGTTAGATCCGATAGTCTAGCCCTCTCTGGGTATTGAGATCCGATAGTCTAGCCCTCTCTGGGTAGTTAGATCCGATAGTCTAGCCCTCTCTGGGTAGTTAGATCCGATAGTCTAGCCCTCTCTGGGTAGTTAGATCCGATAGTCTAGCCCTCTCTGGGTAGTGAGATCCGATAGTCTAGCCCTCTCTGGGTAGTGAGATCCGATAGTCTAGCCCTCTCTGGGTAGTTAGATCCGATAGTCTAGCCCTCTCTGGGTAGTTAGATCCGATAGTCTAGCCCTCTCTGGGTAGTTAGATCCGATAGTCTAGCCCTCTCTGGGTAGTGAGATCCGATAGTCTAGCCCTCTCTGGGTAGTGACATCCGATAGTCTAGCCCTCTCTGGGTAGTGAGATCCGATAGTCTAGCCCTCTCTGGGTAGTTAGATCCGATAGTCTAGCCCTCTCTGGGTAGTGAGATCCGATAGTCTAGCCCTCTCTGGGTAGTTAGATCCGATAGTCTAGCCCTCTATGGGTAGTTAGATCCGATAGTCTAGCCCTCTCTGGGTAGTTAGATCCGATAGTCTAGCCCTTTTGGAAAACTGCGGAAAACAAATTTCGAGAGCATTCCCGCACGTTAGATAACTCTAGTAACTTAAAAGTCGAAAAGATTAGGCAAAGAACCATTGAAATGTCCGCTGCAAGGAAAACATAATTGAGAATATCTATCGATGTCGAAGACGGATGTGTCGGGTCTAAAGGTGTGGATATCGTGCCTTTGCCATAAACTGCCATCAAAACGCATCCACGCCTAACTTTGGGGGGAACGCCAAAAAAAGGATGATGTAGATAGGTAGGTTGTTAGTTATGTAGAGATAGCTGAATGCATGGATTGGTGGATGGACGAGCGGACGGAGAGATGCTTGGATGCTTAGTGATAGCGAGCGTGAAGAGGAAAGAAAACAGGAGAGAAGAAATGGAAGTAAACAATAAGCCAGAGTTGTTCCGAACCTATCGCCCAAGAAACAGGGTGGGTTAAACACACCTACCATTCAAGTCCATATTTCAAACATCGCGCCGTTTCGCCCTCTCACGGACAAAGGCTGAACTTCTCCAGAATAAATCTCTCCACATAAATAAATATCTCAACTATCCGACCGCATTTCCGCTTGTATTATGAGATTCCGCTGTCCTCACACACTCCCAGGGATAGGTTGGTATCAGGGAGGAGTGACCTGGCTGTTTTAACGAGTCGACGGTTTGTGATAACCGTCGCATTAAAATGACGTAAACAAGTTCGGAATGCCAGAGAGTCGTTGAGGACTACCTCCAAGACGTGGGAAAAGGGCAATTTTTAGTACTACAGAAAGACTTCCGCTTTTTAAAAGGAGCAAAATTGAAAGTCTTTTAGGTATTTTTTGAATGTGAAGAGTTAAATGAAGCAAACTGAATGGAGCGATTTTGTTGAGACTGGCTGATATCGTTCGGTAAAACAGTGATTCTCAAACCTATTTTTTTTTTTCGTAAACCATATAAATTTGTCACATGTGTGTTGCCGCGGCCTCATTATGAGGGAAGTTAAAAATAGTGACACTGTGACCTTCCAGGCATGTCGTAAAAGGCGACTAAGGAGGTTGATTTATGGCTTGACAAGCTGTCATTGTAAAAAGTATTGTTTCTGGAAACAGGCCATAGATTTTAGATTCAGCGATCTCTGCAATATGTGCCATTTTAGCACGCAAGGTTTCTGTTTTTGATATTGTGTTTCTGCCCTATGTGTCATCTTCGACTCGAAACGACAATAGATAGATAGATATAAATTGGTAACTTCTTTTCATAAATTGTACCTCTTATCTGACAAATGAAAATATCAGGGATATGTATTGTTCTACATGTTTGTTATTATTTAAAGCTCGTATTTTTCAACTATAAAAACATTGTCCAGTTTGAACACAAATAATTTGTGAAATTAAAGCTTTCAATGGGAGAAAAAGTAAGTAGCTCCGATGTTCTGCAGCTTTCTAAGTTCCCGTGACAAAACAAGACCTGAAGACTGGGATATTTTATAAATGTTCGAAAAAAATACTTCTCTGCTCATGTTCACCCGATGTCTGAAGGAATCGTTAGAACTCTTCGTTATCCGATATTGGAAAGACGTTTAGTGGACATGTATGCGTTGTGGTTTGCGGTAAAAAGTAAAGTAGTAAAGTCCTTCCTTCACGCCAAGTGGCGTAAAGGGAATATGGTGTTAGTGACCATACATTTTACAGACCTTCAGCACATGATTTTTGGGGCAATGTGGTCGGTATTACGCCCGTGCCGCTTTACTTTCTAAGAAAAAAAATCCGGTACCCATTTAGGGCTGGGTGTACCACGACCCATAGAGACACTGAGAAGAACATTGATGAGAGAGGCAAGAGCAGCAGGATTCGGCTCCCTCAATGAGATAGAGCTGATTGCACAGAACAGAGACAAATGGCGAGATTTGATAAAATATATTTAAAAGAATTGAAAACTACTAGAACAAAAATTCATATAAGAGAAGGAGTATCTTGGTATACGCCCTATGGGCCGGCTACGGCTCGAAAGGTCAATAGATAGATAGATAGAACGTGGTTTGCCGTACAACTGTAATATTCTAGACCTTCAGACCGAAAAAAATATCCACACCTCAGCAATGCATTTTGAGTACCGGTTTTGCCGTTCCCTATCGATCCCAAAGCACTAAGCCAGTCTAGATAATTAGCATTCTCAACGGAAACGATGTCTCAGTTACAAGATAATAGACGCCAGAAAACGGAAGCGAAAAACAACGTCACAAATTTGGCTTTCTCAGTATCTTGCCTGATCAATCATCCATCTATTGAAGGAATATATATAAGCTGTCAGGTGCTAGGTGGAACTGCGTCTAGTTACCGCGCTTCAATGTCGACATCAGTCTGTTCTCAAACATATGCAAAAGCGAAAACAAAATGAATTGTTTGTGTTTTTTTATTGGATTTTACAAATCAATTAAATAATAAGACGATGAGATAGTGAGTCATTTTCTACATTCATCTTCATCATCAAGTGCCTTGCCTGCAGGCCTAGGTGATTATGTCACTCCACAACTTTCGATCTCGACAGTTATTTATCATTTCTGTTGTTGACCTTCTGCCAAGCCATTCTTTTTTAAGCTGTCTGGTATATTTTTTCTTTGCTTCCCTCTATCTCTTCGTCCCTCAATTTTCCCAGTTGTTATAATATATTCCAGCTGTTCTCTTCTCATTACATGGGCAAAAAATGATGATTGTTTCTTCCTAATATAGAAAATTAACTCTCTTTTTGCTTTGTCCTCTTGCAGAACGTTTTCATTACTCTTCTTAGCTGTCCATGGTATTCTCAACATTCTTCTGTAAAACCACATTTCTACAACTTCCAGTGATTTTCTTATCTGTTGTCCTATTGTCCATGATTCACATCCATACTTTCAGACTGGGTCTACATAACATTTAAGAACTTTTTTAAGTTTCTATTCTCAAACAATGGACTACACAATATCTTCCTCATGTTTTGGAAAGCAGTTTTTGCTTGGGTCATTCTGCATCTGACATCTCTACTTTAAAAATGTCAAAATATGCCACCACAATATACAGTAAATTTGTCACATATATTAAGAAATAAAACAAAGGTCAGGGCCTTTTTCTGAAGAAAGTAAACCCGCGCCATCTCTCATCCCAAAGTACAACTAATTTCACTACTTTTAACTTCGCTAAGACTGTTATTAGGTTATCACTCATCAGAAATCAGCCTTTTCTTCTTCCAAGCACTCCCAATGTGCAACGACTTAGCAATCAGAGAGGTTACATGTAAACAGCAGAGATAGACTCAAGATTTCAACAAAGCTTGTCAAATCACATTTCAGTCATTACCACTATTGTCCAATAAGGAAATAATTCTAGAGGCAAAACGGGCACTTTGCAATACAACTTTCATTCCAACGTTGTACTGCTAAATGTCAGCCCTGGAGTCTAGATGCAAGAACAATAAGAAAAACAACCTCTACTGAGATGAAATATGTTAAACGGATGATAGGAAACAGCCTGAGGATAAGATCAGAAATGAAGAAATGAGAGAAAAAAAAACTAAGAATAACCTTCGCCATAGAATATATAAAGAAACAAGAAATAAAACGATTTGGCCACGTGACAAAAGCAGAAATATCAAAA
This sequence comes from Megaustenia siamemsis, assembly GCA_032433765.1. Classification (NCBI taxonomy): domain Eukaryota; kingdom Metazoa; phylum Mollusca; class Gastropoda; order Stylommatophora; family Ariophantidae; genus Megaustenia; species Megaustenia siamemsis. Next base: position 18,443,335 of record JAVIAB010000160.1, on the reverse strand, counting down.
CACGATACAACAAGCTTTCAGTAAACGTAGCGAGAACACCAGGCCCAAGGGACGACCACAGAAAAGACGGATCGATGGAATATTAGAAGCACTAGGAAGCATAACAGCAGCAGAAGCGAAGAGAAAAGCAAAAGACCACAAATTATATCCCTTCGGCGCTGAAAGGCAAATGAGGAAGGAAAGAAGTAGACGTTACACGTACATTAGGCTGAAAGTCGCTGAATATGACGTAACAGGGACCGAAAATAATATCAATCTTACTGAGACTTTACGGGATTGTTTTATTTACTAGTTGTACCAAGAGAACTCAACAGCACTTGGGATAAATGAAGTCATCAAAACATTGCTGACCGTTTGTGTATGAAATAAACAGAACTGGTTACCAGATCCACCTCTCTGTGAAGGCAGGCGAATCAGCAAAACAGAAAAAAAGGGACGTGGGGAGGTGGATAGAAAATTGAAGGTAACGTGGTGCCCAAAAACTGCACGCTGAAGTTCTGGACTGAAACACGTATATCGCGGTTTGTAATAAAGCACAACTTATACACACATGTTTCCTGTGTGTTACCGGGGCCTCATTATGAGGGAAGTAAAGAATAGTGACACTGTGACCTTCCAGGCATGTCGTAAGAGGCGACTAAGGAGGTTGATCGATGGCTTGACAAGCTGTCATTGTAAAAAGTATTGTTATGGAAACAGCGCCATATATTTTAGAAGCAGTGATCTCTGCAATATGTGCCACTTTGGCACGCAAGGTTTCTGTTTTTGAGATTATGGTTCTGCCCTATGTGCCGTCTTCGGCTCGAAAGGACAAAAAATAGATATACACACCAATTTAAAGTTATTTGAAGGACTAGCCTGGAGAACTCATAAAAAGAAGTACATTAAGAAGAACAGACAGACGAACTAGAAAACAATAAAAGGAAGATGAAGATGAAAAAGGTAAAGAGAAAAAGAGCACGCAGAAAAACGAAAATATCGTCCACAACGTCGAGGACGACGAAAAGGAAGAAGAAGAATTTGAAAAGGAAGAAAAACTCGAAAGGCGGAAGAAGACGCAAGAGAAGAAAAAGAGGAGGTGGAGGAGAAGGAGGAGGAGGAAGAAGAGGAGGAGAAAGATTAAGCAGAAGCACTGGTAAAAAACTTGGGGCCTCGGTAGTCTAGTTGGGAGCACCACCTGACTGGGCTACCGAGGTTCGGACAACCCGTGTTCGATTCCCGCTGGAAGCAGTGTGAATTACACTCGTGGTTGGCAAACAAAAAATACCCCCGCGGTCGACTCAGCCGCTGTTAGAAATGGGTACCAGGGTAATACTCTGGGAAGATGAGGAATGCCACTTCGTATCGTGAGTTTCGATGCTTGAAGCGACGCTGCTCAGAAGTCTTCGAACATTTCTAGATAGGCGGCCGAGGACATATGGGTGAAAACTCGCATGCTATGACGCGATTCAAGTCTCGTGCTTTACCTTTACCTTTACTTTTACTGTTAAAACAATAATGTCTTCCCTGCTTACTAGCGTTCGTCCGATAATTAAAAGTGTATACCTCTTCGTCATCCGCCCTTAAAAGGACGTTAAGTGGGCGTGTCTGCGTTGTTTTGTGGTTTGCAGTATAACTGTGATATTTGCGCCTTTCAGCCCAACACATCCGACTTCCCTCTTCAATCCCTACTCGCTTGGCCACACTAGACAGGTTAGTCTGTTACTAGAGGCATCACGGAGAGGTGGAGCAGAGTCTGGATGGTTCTGGTTCACTGATCCTAGCGTAATCCATCAGCTGTGGGTCGCTAAACAACTTCCAGATCTGCTGCTGTGTGGCGCGCCTTTGCCTCCAGAAGAAGGCCTGAAACAGAACAGTTTACACTAGATAAGAATGGGCAAACATAAATGATTTCCTTAATTAAAACAACAAAATGACCGTTGAAGCACTTGAGAGCAAACAACAAAGGCAACACATATAAGGTAATAATGCACTTCAAATATGTTGTATAGTTAACGTTGCAGACAACAACAAAAACATCACAAAACTCATGTTTGATATTCGCCTGAAAACATCCGGGTTAACAATCTTACAGCATTTGTTACCTACTGACGGTCATTATGTGCTGTACTGTTCCGCCAATATTAGCTCGTTTACAGGCAAGCCATAGACTGACATCCTGTTTAAACAATGATGTATGTCTTCGTTTAAGATTGCCAGGCTCTGGATTAATGAATAATAAAAATGTTAGCGGACGTCACATTGTTTGTTGTTGTTGTTGTTCTCGACAACAAGTTGTGGTGACAACATGAAGATCTGGAAAAGAACTTCGACCTGGCGGCTGGAGAAAAGATACAGCATAGTGGAAAGCATCTCTAACCTGATGAGAAAGACAGAGTTAGAGAGGTAGAGATAGATAAAGAGAGATAGAGAGTGATAGAGTAAGATAGAGTCGTCACTGGGTAGATAGAGTTAACGACCTTTAACACTATATACCCAGTGACGACCTTTAACTCTATCTACCCAGTGACGATCGTTAACTCTATTTACCCAGTGACGATCGTTAACTCTATCTACCCAGTGACGACCTTTAACTCTATCTACCCAGTGATGACCGTTAACTCTATCTACCCAGTGACGACCGTTAACTCTATCTACCCAGCGACGATCGTTAACTCTATCTACCCAGTGACGACCGTTAACTCTATTTACCCAGTGACGACCTTTAACTCTATATACCCAGTGATGACCGTTAAATCTATCTACCCAATGACGACCGTTAACTCTATCTACCCAGTGACGACCGTTAACTCTATCTACCCAGTGACGATCTTTATCTCGATCTACCCAGTGACGACCGTTAACTCTATCTACCCAGTGCCGACCGTTAACTCTATCTACCCAGTGACCATCGTTAACTCTATCAACCCAGTGACGACCGTTAACTCTATCTGCCCAGTGACGACCTTTAACTCTATATACCCAGTGATGACCGTTAAATCTATCTACCCAATGACGACCGTTAACTCTATCTACCCAGTGACGACCTTTAACTCTATATACCCAGTGATAACCGTTAAATCTATCTACCCAATGACGACCGTTAACTCTATCTACCCAGTGACGACCGTTAACTCTATCTACCCAGTGACGATCTTTATCTCGATCTACCCAGTGACGACCGTTAACTCTATCTACCCAGTGACGACCGTTAACTCTATCTACCCAGTGACCATCGTTAACTCTATCAACCCAGTGACGACCGTTAACTCTATCTGCCCAGTGACGACCTTTAACTCTATATACCCAGTGATGACCGTTAAATCTATCTACCCAATGACGACCGTTAACTCTATCTACCCAGTGACGATCTTTATCTCGATCTACCCAGTGACGACCGTTAACTCTATCTACCCAGTGACGATCGTTAACTCTATCTATCCAGTGACGACCGTTAACTCTATCTACCCTGCTGTGCTACATAAATTCGCTTGCATCATGATATATTCCCACCCCATTGAACTAACCTCGGCGACTTGATCTCACACAGAGCGCGTGACGAGGTCTCAATTTTCTTTAACCTTCGACCCGAAACACCCGCTCGTTTGCAGAAAACCAGACGCTTGCTCACTCTGAGGGTAATAGTTTATTTTTTTTTTTTTATATGACTACATGGATGGGTAGAGATGTTGATCAACGTTGATCTGGTTGTACTGTGTTTAGGGTTTTACTCAACCCCAGCTCTCTCTCTCTCTCTCTCTCTCTCTCTCTCTACCAAATGTTTTACAGAGCACTTTTATTTGTTTCTTTCCCTTCTGGTTTCAAAACGCTGAGTAATTAACCTTTATTCCATAGCATATTCGGACCCCTTGAAGTTATTGCTTCGCATATATAACAATTGTGGTCGACCACGAAAAAGATGGATGGATTGAACATTAGAAGCACTAGGAAACATAACTGCAGCAGAGGTTACCAGAAGAGCAAAAGACCGCAAATTAGATCACCCCTCGACGATGAAAGACAAATGAGGAAGGAAATAAGAAGAAGATATATACAAATTGACCACGGTACACTTTTTGATGATGTGATCGGTATCACGCCAGGCCGCCTTTACTTCCCAGAAAAATCGATGGCACTCATTTTTAGAGGCTAGGTGAACCAAGGAATTAGTCCGAAAAATGTGCCATTTGTGGGGGAAAAAATGTGTAACTGAAAAGTTCTCGGGATCCACCAAGTATCATAAAAGGGTACCTGACGTATTTTCATGGGAGGAAAGCAATTAGGAAGGAGTTAACTATCCAACCACTACTCCACTTTTCTTCTAGAAATGTCTAGAACTCTATGTAAAGTTTAAGACAAAAGCTGAACTCCATTTTCTGTTGTGTAGTGTTTAGGAGACCTTTGGATGTCATCTGTCCTGTTCATGGCAGGTGTGTATTAATTACCAGGTTGACTCATCACATTTACCTGTCCGGACTCACAGAACTTATCATTATGGAAAGAATAGTTGAGCATGTCCTAGAATACGTTGACCACACACAAACATCCACTGTATGTGGTGGATGGAAAAAAAAGGGGGGGGGGGTATATAAACCTCCTGGCAGCTATCTCTGGCTGTGTATTATTTCCTGATACCTGCTGGTTCACGGTACAACAGCCATTTGTAACCGTCACACCTAGACCTGCCGACATTTAGATGAGTTGAAAGTGTTCCCTAGGTTTGGCTTTTCGTGGCAAAGCGCTGTGCCAAGGAGTACGGGTTCGATCCTGCTTCGGACCATATATTGTTCTTTGTTTTTTTTCTTCTGTTGTTGATTATTTGTCATCTTTTCCGAGTGCTGTAAACATACCTCTTCTTCTGAATTGATTCGCTGCTTTTCGCCTCAGAAGTTTCCCTCTATAATAATATTCGTTTATTATTATTTCTCTCCTGTTGACAGCTTCAATTAAGGTCCTGGACACAACGCTCAAAATGCGGACTATTTCTCTGACTAGTTAGAAATTATTTTTTTGTTTTGGATGCTTCTTATTAGTTAGCTTTGTGCGACTAGTTTTATTTACTTACATTTCTGTGTGTGTGTGTTGTTTGTTTGCTCCTGGTGAAGGCCTATTGAACGGACACGTCGTTCAAATTTGTGTCGGCTATCAATTACTTAAAGATTTAACCGTAACTCCGTTTTTGTGTTGGCCTCTTTGAGAATGTCCTCATTCGTCTTTTCAGATATCCGGGGAACTTTCAACATTCTTCAGAGAAATCCCATCATTGGCTTTTAATCGTCTTTTCATTTGTTTCTCTACTGTCCATGATTCGCTTCCATATGTCAGAATTGCCTGTATATAGTGCCGATGAACTTTTTTTCTCACTTCTATTGACACAGACTTGTTGCATAAGACGTTTTTCATTTTCTGACATGCTGTCTTCGCATGAGCCAAAATGGACTCCCGATTGTAGCTCCAGCTTACCCAGGTTGGTAGGTGTCGAGAAAAGAGAGACAACCAGGTCTCCTAGTTGTAGCTCCAGCTTACCCAGGTTGGTAGGTGTCGAGAAAAGAGAGACAACCAGGTCTCCTAGTTGTAGCTCCAGCTTACCCAGGTTGGTAGGTGTCGAGAAAAGAGAGACAACCAGGTCTCCTAGTTGTAGCTCCAGCTTACCCAGGTTGGTAGGTGTCGAGAAAAGAGAGACAACCAGGTCTCCTAGTTGTAGCTCCAGCTTACCCAGGTTGGTAGGTGTCGAGAAAAGAGAGACAACCAGGTCTCCTAGTTGTAGCTCCAGCTTACCCAGGTTGGTAGGTGTCGAGAAAAGAGAGACAACCAGGTCTCCTAGTTGTAGCTCCAGCTTACCCAGGTTGGTAGGTGTCGAGAAAAGAGAGACAACCAGGTCTCCTAGTTGTAGCTCCAGCTTACCCAGGTTGGTAGGTGTCGAGAAAAGAGAGACAACCAGGTCTCCTAGTTGTAGCTCCAGCTTACCCAGGTTGGTAGGTGTCGAGAAAAGAGAGACAACCAGGTCTCCTAGTTGTAGCTCCAGCTTACCCAGGTTGGTAGGTGTCGAGAAAAGAGAGACAACCAGGTCTCCTAGTTGTAGCTTTAGTTTACCTGGGTAGAGGAAAGAGAGACAACCAGGTCTCCTAGTTGTAGCTCCAGCTTACCTGGGTAGAGGAAAGAGAGACAACCAGGTCTCCTAGTTGTAGCTCCAGCTTACCCAGGTTGGTAGGTGTCGAGAAAAGAGAGACAACCAGGTCTCCTAGTTGTAGCTCCAGCTTACCCAGGTTGGTAGGTGTCGAGAAAAGAGAGACAACCAGGTCTCCTAGTTGTAGCTCCAGCTTACCCAGGTTGGTAGGTGTCGAGAAAAGAGAGACAACCAGGTCTCCTAGTTGTAGCTCCAGCTTACCCAGGTTGGTAGGTGTCGAGAAAAGAGAGACAACCAGGTCTCCTAGTTGTAGCTCCAGCTTACCCAGGTTGGTAGGTGTCGAGAAAAGAGAGACAACCAGGTCTCCTAGTTGTAGCTCCAGCTTACCCAGGTTGGTAGGTGTCGAGAAAAGAGAGACAACCAGGTCTCCTAGTTGTAGCTCCAGCTTACCCAGGTTGGTAGGTGTCGAGAAAAGAGAGACAACCAGGTCTCCTAGTTGTAGCTCCAGCTTACCCAGGTTGGTAGGTGTCGAGAAAAGAGAGACAACCAGGTCTCCTAGTTGTAGCTCCAGCTTACCCAGGTTGGTAGGTGTCGAGAAAAGAGAGACAACCAGGTCTCCTAGTTGTAGCTCCAGCTTACCTGGGTAGAGGAAAGAGAGACAACCAGGTCTCCTAGTTGTAGCTCCAGCTTACCCAGGTTGGTAGGTGTCGAGAAAAGAGAGACAACCAGGTCTCCTAGTTGTAGCTCCAGCTTACCCAGGTTGGTAGGTGTCGAGAAAAGAGAGACAACCAGGTCTCCTAGTTGTAGCTCCAGCTTACCCAGGTTGGTAGGTGTCGAGAAAAGAGAGACAACCAGGTCTCCTAGTTGTAGCTCCAGCTTACCCAGGTTGGTAGGTGTCGAGAAAAGAGAGACAACCAGGTCTCCTAGTTGTAGCTCCAGCTTACCCAGGTTGGTAGGTGTCGAGAAAAGAGAGACAACCAGGTCTCCTAGTTGTAGCTCCAGCTTACCCAGGTTGGTAGGTGTCGAGAAAAGAGAGACAACCAGGTCTCCTAGTTGTAGCTCCAGCTTACCCAGGTTGGTAGGTGTCGAGAAAAGAGAGACAACCAGGTCTCCTAGTTGTAGCTTTAGTTTACCTGGGTAGAGGAAAGAGAGACAACCAGGTCTCCTAGTTGTAGCATCAGTTTACCTGGGTAGAGGAAAGAGAGACAACCAGGTCTCCTAGTTGTAGCTTCAGTTTACCTGGGTAGAGGAAAGAGAGACAACCAGGTCTCCTAGTTGTAGCTTTAGTTTACCTGGGTAGAGGAAAGAGAGACAACCAGGTCTCCTAGTTGTAGCATCAGTTTACCTGGGTAGAGGAAAGAGAGACAACCAGGTCCCCAGTTGTAGCTTCAGTTTACCTGGGTAGAGGAAAGAGAGACAACCAGGTCTCCTAGTTGTAGCTTCAGTTTACCTGGGTAGAGGAAAGAGAGACAACCAGGTCCCCAGTTATAGCTTCAGTTTACCTGGGTAGAGGAAAGAGAGACAACCAGGTCTCCCAATTATAACTTCAGTTTACCTGGGTAGAAAAGTAAGAGAGACAACCAGGTCCCCAGTTATAACTTCAGTTTACCTGGGTAGAAAAGTAAGAGAGACAACCAGGTCTCCCAGTTATAACTTCAGTTTACCTGGGTAGAAAAGTAAGAGAGACAACCAGGTCTCCCAGTTATAACTTCAGTTTACCTGGGTAGAAAAGTAAGAGAGACAACCAGGTCTCCCCAATTATAACTTCAGTTTACCTGGGTAGAAAAGTAAGAGAGACAACCAGGTCCCCAGTTATAACTTCAATTTACCTGGGTAGAAAAGTAAGAGAGACAACCAGGTCTCCCAGTTATAACTTCAGTTTACCTGGGTAGAAAAGTAAGAGAGACAACCAGGTCTCCCCAATTATAACTTCAGTTTACCTGGGTAGAAAAGTAAGAGAGACAACCAGGTCCCCAGTTATAACTTCAATTTACCTGGGTAGAAAAGTAAGAGAGACAACCAGGTCTCCCAGTTATAACTTCAGTTTACCTGGGTAGAAAAGTAAGAGAGACAACCAGGTCTCCAAAACTGCCGCTCAGGATGTTTTGGTCTGAAAAACGTAGATAGTGTATCCTCTATTTTGTAATTTAATTTGTTCACACTTTCTGTATATAGTTTTAAATTCACTAACAATTGGGTACCTCGGTAGCATAGTTGGGAAAACCACCTGACTGGACTACCGACGTTCGGACAACCCGTGTTCGATTCCCGTTGCGAGTAGTGTGGTTGGAAAAAAAAAAATACCCCCACTGTCGACCCAGCCGTTGGCAGAAATGGGTACCAGGGTATTACCTTGGGAAGGTGAGGAAGGTCGCTTCGCATCTGGGTTTCGATGCTTGAGACGACACTATCCAGAAATCTCCGAACATTTCTGGATATGCGGCCGAGCACATATGGGTGGAAACTCGCGTGCTAAGACGCCGGTTCAATTCTCGTAATTTACCTTTAAAGTGTAGTCTGCTGTAAACTGAACACGGCTCGACAACGCCCATTTAATGCCCTTTAAAGGATAGATGACACAAGCACACACACGAATTATCGTCTAGCTAGGGTAGATGAAGAACAAAAGATAAGAAATAAAAAAAAATGAAAGAACCTACAATACATGGTGATCTCTCACGCTTTTTTTCTTTATATTTGTCACTTTTCTCACATCTTTGTGTCCTTTTTCTACTTTTGTTGCACAAAATCACAAGTTTTCAATCATGATTGCCAGCATTCCATTAAATTGCGTGCTGAATAGTATCCTATATATTCCTAATATAGAGACATATTTAGCATCTTTCAGACATTTGTAAAATATGTTGTAAAGTGAGCCAAGTACACATTCTTAACGTCATTTCTTATCTGTTTAAGTTGTTAAAGCTTAACTTTACCCACAATAACACTCCCAGATATTTTATCATTTGTTTGAATTAAGCGGGTTCGTACAGGCAAGAACAGATAACTTTGAAAACTCAAGTACTAGATTGAGTGACAGAGAGTTTTAATAACGTAATTGTCAATACTTAACCCCGACAAGCGATGGAAATATCATGCAATTACTTTATCCCTGGTCTAATCGCGGGGTTTTGTTATCTGTGAAGATACCAGGACCCTTCTCAAGAAGCTTTCAAAGTTTGAGATTGTTCTAAGAGAGTTCTACGATATCAACAGTCGTGTTCAAGATATGGCAATAGAAAAGCAGTAGAATTTGTCATCTCAATATGTATTGCTCGATTTAAATTGAAAGAAACAACTTGTCAGTTCACGATGTCTGTTTCTACACTTCCAGTCCTTTAGATTGATTTGACTCAGTTTGCCGTGATTATAGCTGTCTGCCTATTCGATCTTTGAACCTTGTACACAAGTCTAGTTAGTAGTCTAGTTAGTAGCTTAGTTAGTAGTCTAGTTAATAGTCTAGTAAGTAGTCTAGTTAGTAGTCTAGTTAGTAGTCTAGTTAGTAGTCTAGTTAGTAGTCTAGTTAGTAGTCTAATTAGTAGTCTAGTTAGTAGTCTAGTTAATAGTCTAGTTAGTAGTCTAGTTAATAGTCTAGTTAGTAGTCTAGTTAGTAGTCTAGTTAGTAGTCTAATTAGTAGTCTAGTTAGTTAGTAGTCTAGTTAGTAGTCTAGTTATTAGTCTAGTTAGTAGTCTAGTTAGTAGTCTAGTTAGTTAGTAGTCTAGTTAGTAGTTAGTTAGTAGTCTAGTTAGTAGTCTAGTTAGTAGTCTAGTAGTAGTCTAGTTAGTAGTCTAGTGGAGCTGTGATAGCTTACTGGCTAGTGATCTAGGCTACAAAGAACAAGAAGGTCAGTTCCTCTTTGGGTCGACTTCCAGGTTCATCAAACTTGAAATTGGTAACGGATTATTTTTCGGAAAGAGAGGCACGGACGTAGTACTGACCACGCTGCTCCAAAAATAATGTGCTGAAAGACTGCAAAAAATATCGACACTAACACCATAATCGCTATATGACCGGGCTCTTTTTTCACTAGTGTATATTAGCATAGAAAAATACATCGGATACATAATAAATGTACATAAGCACAGATTCTTTGCAAAGAACAGTTTATTGTGCAACGACTACACACGGAGAGCGGGTTGCCGAATTAATAACTTGTCGGGCTCCAAACCAGAAAAAAACGCGGGTTTGAATCCTGGTAGGGTGGAACGTTCTTTCTATCGGTGGTGAAATAAAAACTCACACCAGAACACATCAATTCGACTGTATCGGACAAGTAGCCTTTATTCCCAGGTCGTATAAGCGTACACAATCTTAGGATAGAGAGGGTTAAATAATGTACAAGAGAGTGGAGTTAGAAGAGTTAACAGTAGAACTCTGTACCCGGAGATGGTGTTTTCAGCCACGGTCAACACTGGTCAGTTTGAATGACATCTCGGGAATCGCATGGTCATGTGATGGTAGTGTGATGAGGTCGACAAGCCAACCTAGCGGGTTGAGTTAGCTCTCTCTGGAACCTCGATCAGAGAAGACGTCTTATAGGGTTAGACCAGGAATGCGCTGGCAAGGCGGGTGATTACATTGAAAAAATGACTGGCACCTGGATAGCGAAGTTTAGCTATTTAGTTTCAAGTAGAAAGATCAGCCATCAGTTAAGAAAAATGAAGTGAAAATTATAGATAGACTATTAACAACCTGACGTCCACCTTGGACAATCGTAAAGAACACAGAGGTTTTGATAGAGCTAGACAGGTGCAACAGGATAGCAGTGGTAGATTTGTAGCATTCATGCTGGGATGTGTGAGTATTGTGTGTTTTATTACATGTCTCTATGGAATGCTTTAACTATGATGTTATATACAATTAATAGCTGCAGGCCCCAATCTTCGAAAACACACTCTAAAGCTCCAACTCAAACAAGAAGCAGACAGATTCATAGAAAAAGAGAATACACGGCGAAAGCAAAGAAAAAATAACATTTCTAGGGGCGCTGAAAAAAAAATTCATAGTCAACTATGACTGACGGAGGCTTCTACTGCTACAATATGCAGTTAAACCTGTTGAAGAACTGGACAGTGAAGCCAGACTCTAAAAATCTTACATGGAGTTGCCACTTCCCGTACCGACCATAAATGTGTATTGCGGTTTACACCTGACTGTTCAAGTGTGTAAAGTCTATACATAGGTCAAAGAGAGGTGATCTGTCTGGAGAGATCCAGCCTGACATCATAGTAGACAGACTCAGATCCAGCCTGACATCATAGTAGACAGACTCAGATCCAGCCATACATCATAGTAGACAGACTCAGATCCAGCCTGACATCATAGTAGACAGACTCAGATCCAGCCTGACATCATTGTAGACAGACTCAGATCCAGCCTTACATCATAGTAGACAGACTCAGATCCAGCCTGACATCATAGTAGACAGACTCAGATCCAGCCTGACATCATAGTAGACAGACTCAGATCCAGCCATACATCATTGTAGACAGACTCAGATCCAGCCTGACATCATAGTAGACAGACTTAGATCCAGCCATACATCATAGTAGACAGACTCAGATCCAGCCTGACATCATAGTAGACAGACTCAGATCCAGCCTGACATCATAGTAGACAGATTCAGATCCAGCCTGACATCATAGTAGACAGATTCAGATCCAGCCTGACATCATAGTAGACAGATTCAGATCCAGCCTGACATCATAGTAGACAGACTCAGATCCAGCCTGACATCATAGTAGACAGATTCAGATCCAGCCTGACATTATAGTAGACAGACTCAGATCCAGGCTGACATCATAGTAGACAGACGCAGATCCATCCTGACATCATAGTAGACAGACTCAGATCCAGCCTGACATCACAGTAGACAGACTCAGATCCAGCCATACATCATAGTAGACAGACTCAGATCCAGCCATACATCATAGTAGACAGACTCAGATCCAGCCTGACATCATTGTAGACAGACTCAGATCCAGTCATACATCATAGTAGACAGACTCAGATCCAGCCATACATCATAGTAGACAGACTCATATCCAGCCTGACATCATAGTAGACAGACTCAGATCCAGCCTGACATCATAGTAGACAGATTCATATCCAGCTTGACATCATAGTAGACAGACTCAGATCCAGCCATACATCATAGTAGACAGACTCAGATCCAGTCATACATCATAGTAGACAGACTCAGATCCAGCCATACATCATAGTAGACAGACTCAGATCCAGCCTTACATCATAGTAGACAGACTCAGATCGAGCCTGACATCATAGTAGACAGACTCAGATCCAGCCTGACATCATAGTAGACAGACTTAGATCCAGCCATGCATCATAGTAGACAGACTCAGATCTAGCCATACCTCATAGTAGACAGACTCAGATCCAGCCATACATCATAGTAGACAGACTCAGATCCAGCCTGACATCATAGTAGACAGACTCAGATCCAGCCATACATCATAGTAGACAGACTCAGATCCAGCCATACACATAGTAGACAGACTCAGATCCAGCCTGACATCATAGTAGACAGACTCAGATCCAGCCATACATCATAGTAGACAGACTCAGATCCAGCCATACATCATAGTAGACAGACTCAGATCCAGCCATACATCATAGTAGACAGACTCAGATCCAGCCTGACATCATAGTAGACAGACTCAGATCCAGCCTGACATCATTGTAGACAGACTCAGATCCAGCCTGACATCATAGTAGACAGACTCAGATCCAGCCTGACATCATAGTAGACAGACTCAGATCCAGCCTGACATCATAGTAGACAGACTCAGATCCAGCCATACATCATTGTAGACAGACTCAGATCCAGCCTGACATCATTGTAGACAGACTCAGATCCAGTCATACATCATAGTAGACAGACTCAGATCCAGCCTTACATCATAGTAGACAGACTCAGATCCAGCCTGACATCATAGTAGACAGACTCAGATCCAGCCTGACATCATAGTAGACAGATTCAGATCCAGCCTGACATCATAGTAGACAGATTCAGATCCAGCCTGACATCATAGTAGACAGATTCAGATCCAGCCTGACATCATAGTAGACAGACTCAGATCCAGCCTGACATCATAGTAGACAGATTCAGATCCAGCCTGACATTATAGTAGACAGACTCAGATCCAGGCTGACATCATAGTAGACAGACGCAGATCCATCCTGACATCATAGTAGACAGACTCAGATCCAGCCTGACATCATAGTAGACAGACTCAGATCCAGCCATACATCATAGTAGACAGACTCAGATCCAGCCATACATCATAGTAGACAGACTCAGATCGAGCCTGACATCATAGTAGACAGACTCAGATCCAGCCTGACATCATAGTAGACAGACTCAGATCCAGCCTGACATCATAGTAGACAGTTTCCAGAGAACGTGTTTAGACAAGATCACGTCACGCTCATAAGTTCCATCGACGCCATAATAGCGCACTTTAATAGGACAGAGACATGACGAATCGTCGATATACTCATCGCGTTGATCTTTGTATATTTTTTGTATTTTATACCTTATGTAGGCTTTTGCCGAAACGTCGCTGTTTGTCTTGTCTCGCTAATAATTTAGCTGCTAGATACAATTTCATGTTTTTTTTTCTGCTTCACGTGAATACCAAAGGTAACACATCACATTGATAACACTGTTTTAGTTGTAGTCGCGTGTTTTTGTATGAAACCATAGGGGAGATAAATATTTCACGTTTTGTCCTGCTATTTATAGTTATCATTTCACAACTTAATCCATGACTGATCACAATGACTTTTCCTGGTAGAACAATAGTAGGCTCTTTATCTATGGTAATCTGAGTAGTGCGTACAGCAGGTAGTTGTGTGTGACAGCTTGACAAGATCGACCGATTTTCAAACAGAAAAAGACCCAGCGATAAAGAACAGGTTGCAAGTAATTTTTCTAAATAAATTTTATTTAGTAACATTCTTGATCGAGTCTTTTTTGTTTGCTTTTTATTCTGTATTAATCCCAGCTTGTACGATGGGTAGCTTATAATGATGACATGTGGAACAAAAGACGCGCAACAGCTCTTAGAATAAACGTGGTTCAGAATTCATAGCTGACTGCTATCTGCTCCAACAGTGAACCGCAGTTGATCAATATCTTACTGTACTCGTGATGTTTGAAACAGAATACAGTCTGGCCTTCCTTCCTTCCTTCCTGCCTTCCTTCCTTCCTTCCTTCCTGTCTTCCTTCCTTCCTTCCCTTCCGTCCTTCCATCCTATCTCCCTCCCTCCCTACCTCCATTCATTCCTCCCTAACTCCCCCTTCCTTCCTTCCTCCCTCCATTCCCTCATACCTCCTTCCTATCTATCTTTCGTTCGCCTGAAGTATTGTCTATATCTGCAATGTCGTTTCCTGCATACATTTTACTGTCTTTTGTAATTTTGCAGTGGCCCATAAAGTTTTGTCTGTAGTGTTGTATCTATGGGTACCACCTTCCTTCTTTGCTTCGTATCTCCCTCCCTCCAATCCTTCCTTCCTTCCGTCCTCTCTTCCTCCCTCGCTTCATCCCTTCCTTACTTCCTCCCTCCCTTCACTCATTCGTTCCTCCCTCCCTTCCTTCCTCCCTTCCCTACCTTCATTCCTTCCTTCCTCCCTCTATCACTCCCTCCTTTCCTCCCTCCCTCCCATCATTTCCTTCTTCCTTCCTACATCCCTACCTCCCTTCCTTCTTTCCTCCTTCCTTACTTTCCTTCCTTCCTCCTTCCTCCTTCCCTCCCTACATTCCTTCCTATCTCCCATCCTCTTCCAGTCATTCCTTCCATCCTCTCTCCCTTCCCCTACTTTACTTCCTCCCTTTATTCCTCCCTCCCTTTCTTCGTTCCTTCCTTCCCTCTTCCAACCCCTCTCCCGCTCTCGCTCCCTCCCTCCCTCCCTCCCTCCCTCACTTCCTTCCTTCTTTCCTTCCTATGTCCCTCCCTCCCTTCCTTCCTTCTTTCCTTCCTTCACTCCGTCCTTCCTTCCTACTCCCTTCCTTCCTTTCTTCCTTCTTTCATCCCTACCTTCCTTCCTTGCAAGTGGCTGATAGGAAAGACAAATCTTTCCTCATAATTTCATGTAAACTCCGATAATTTATTCCCAACAGTTTAAATATTATTGCCCACTGTAGATCACAAAAATAACGCATCTGCGCCCATTTAGCGATTAATGTGTTCGCTGAGAAGAAACAATCATTAGGTGAATGCATATGGAGACCAAGATGTGCATTCAAAATTTGAACTTTGCGTGTTAATCCGTTTTTCCCTGGCAGTCGTGTGCACAGGAGTCCCTCGCCGCACAGGCAGATAACTTCGTCTTTTGAGGTACTGATATTTTTTTTTTCCGTCCATGAGTAATTGACGTTTCAAGCCGGGCCCCGCTGTTGAGACCAGGGGTGGTTGCCGCAGAGAGAAATCATAAATAAAAATCCCAAATGATTCAGTCGGGATTTGAACTCACAACCTCTCTGTCTCATAAAATGTTATTTTGTCATTTATAGTTTTCTGTCCAGCAGTTGCTGAAGGGTATATCTACTGAGTAGTTATATTGCAACTCACGACACAGCGCATCTATGCCACCTTAACGCCCTTCTCTTCTAGACGAAGAGGAGAATCAATTCCTTTAACAGTCAATTGGTGAATGCCAGAGGCAAAGGAAAACAAAGATTTTGATGGAGAATCTAGGACCCAGTACAACGGCTAAGTCACTACGCTGTTCTCTTGTTGATAACTATCTCCTTTTGTAGAAATATTACAGGAAGTAGTGCGATATGGTAAGATGCTCTTTATTTTTGACAAATACATCAACCAGGGAGAGGGAAATAAGAGAATAGTTATACGAGACTGGTAAATAACCAAATCATGGAATGGACGTTAGTGTGGAAAGGAAAATTAAAATTGATAAACAGATTAGATTAGATTAGATTAGATTAGATTAGATTAGATTAGATTAGATTAGATTAGATTAGATTAGATTAGATTAGATTAGATTAGATTAGATTAGATTTAGATTGAATTGGATTGAATTGGATTGGATTACATTAGATTGGATTAGATTAGATTAGATTAGATAGATAGATAGATAGATAGATAGATAGATAGATAGATAGATAGATAGATAGATAGATAGATAGATAGATAGATAGATAGATAGATAGATAGATAGATAGATAGATAGATAGATAGATAGATAGATAGATAGATAGATAGATAGATAGATAGGTAGGTAGGTAGGTAGATAGATAGATAGATAGATAGATAGATAGATAGATAGATAGATAGATAGATAGATAGATAGATAGATAGATAGATAGATAGATAGATAGATAGATAGATAGATAGATAGATAGATAGATAGATAGATAGATAGATAGATAGATAGATAGATAGATAGATAGATAGATAGATAGATAGATAGATAGATAGATAGATAGATAGATAGATAGATAGATAGATAGATAGATAGATAGATAGATAGATAGATAGATAGATAGATAGATAGATAGATAGATAGATAGATAGATAGATAGATAGATAGATAGATAGATAGATAGATAGATAGATAGATAGATAGATAGATAGATAGATAGATAGATAGATAGATAGATAGATAGATAGATAGATAGATAGATAGATAGATAGATAGATAGATAGATAGATAGATAGATAGATAGATAGATAGATAGATAGATAGATAGATAGATAGATAGGTAGATAGACGTGAGTGGGTGGATGGTCGCTGGACGAAGAGACAGATAATGAAAGAGAAAGAGCGCGATAAAAGTTGTGTCCTTTGATAGAGACCCATGAATCATTCAAATGACGGGATGGGCATGACAAGACAAAAATACTGGGTGTCATGGGGAGGCTTTTAAATGAATTATCCCTACTTAATTATTAATAAACAGAACAGGATGCAGCTGGAGTAACGAAGGCAAACAAACATAAAGGAAGAAAGAGGCATCGTTTAAAGTGGGAATAAAGAAGGCAATTTTAATTACGATTGTGAATATCCTGGTGACAACTTGCGACCTCTGAAGTAAGCCATTTAATTCACCGCTGGAGCACGACTGAGACAGTCTGAATGCTGGACACATCGACGCCTTTCATCGGTTCCTCAAAAGAAATTTATTATTCCAAGCTTCAACCGTCGGGTCACGGTATACGCGTGACGACAGTCGAACCCGCCACCTTCTGAATGAAGGAACCGCTCATTCTAGTTTAACCGCTGACGTACACAACGCCCATTTTGTTTTCACCTGTTGACCCGTGGCACGGGCAGACGTGTCCTGGGCGGGGTATTTTAAATCACTGGACATCGACCACAGACACGAGTTCGTAGCGTTCTGGACGTCCGGGGTTCAATGCTGGGAACTGCGGTGTCAGAGGTCCGTCACCTGAAGTCATTGGTCTTGACGAGAATCACAACAAAGTGAAGACATTTAAACCAAACGTGAGCATCTCATGAGACTGAAAGCTTACAAATACAGGAGAAAGGGAAAACAAATAGAACAATTGTATGGCTAAAGCTTTACATAACTGATGGACGATACAAATTTAAACAACGTTTCGGCTCAATAGGTCTTCATCAAGAACAAACACCCACACCCACAAATATATGTAACTAAATAAAACGATGGTCATATGTTGGACATGTGATGAGAAGAGATAATAACCGAATAGCAAAGCAAGCCCTCATGTGGGAAACAACAGGTAAGAGGAAAAGAGGAAGACCCAGAGAGACATCGAGAAGAACATTGATGAGAGAGGCAAGAGCAGCAGGAATCAACTCCCTCAATGAGATAGGGGTGCTTGCACAGAACAGAGAGACAAATGGCGAGATTTGATAAAATATCTTTAAAAAAAATTGAAAACTGCTAGAATACAAATTTAGATAAGAGAAGGAGTATCTTGGTCTACGCCCTATGGCCCGGCTACGGCTCAAAAGATCAATAGATAGATAGAAATAAAACTAGTCCTACATAACTAACTAATAATGACGGAGAATATGTCCCTGAACTAAGAGCTGCGAAAAATAATCATCATCGTAATTGAGTGCCGTCTCCACATCGAAGGTTGGCTGCCATGGAGAGCCGTTCCGCTCTGGCTCTTGCTTTCATAGTGCAGGTTATAATAGGCTGACTTATCGATCTTTTGATGTTACTCGTCCATGTTAATCTTGGTCTGCCTCTGCCTCTTTTACCTTGTATTTTCCCTTCCAATATTTATTTTAGTAGGCTGCTGTGTTTTTACCATGCGCACAAATCTCACGTATCTTGTTTTAATTCTGTTTAGTAGTTCTCTTTTCATTTTCACTTGTTTGAGACTTCCTCAGGAAAAAAAAAAGAAGCTAGGAATAATTCCCGCCATTGTTTACATAAAGAACAAAAT
Organism: Megaustenia siamemsis; assembly: GCA_032433765.1. Lineage (NCBI taxonomy): Eukaryota > Metazoa > Mollusca > Gastropoda > Stylommatophora > Ariophantidae > Megaustenia > Megaustenia siamemsis. Next base: position 18,424,802 of record JAVIAB010000160.1, on the reverse strand, counting down.
ATAAAAATGGTTTGGCCACGTGTTAAGACAAAAAGACCAAACCAAACACAAGGAGCATTCAATAAACGATGTCAGAACAGGAGTTTCAAGGGTCGATCACGAAAATGATGGATTGATGGAAGATTACGAACAATAGAAAACATAACAGCAGGAGAAGCCAGGAGAAGAGCAAAAGAAGGAAGAGAAGGTATAAATGGAAGAATAACATCAAGCGATAATAAATAGCACACTCGAACAGGACAGCCCCTCGAAACCAATAAACTCATTGTAACTCTTTTATATTTGGTATTTTTAAAATTTCAAATACTTCTTGTTTAACCTTTGACCCTTTGGGTCAGGGTGGCATTGCTTGTGTTTATCAACAAACATTTATCCCATCTCTTAATCCCTATCTGATACTATTCTTTATGAGCCCTGCAAAGTCTGTGCCTGTCCTTTCTTTTATGGTATCTTCCCATCTTTTTTTTTGTTCTACCTTTTTTCCAGTAGCTGGGTCCTATAAAATAAGAATATTTAAAAACTTAGGAAGGATTACGCCCTGTAAGATGGGTCCTGGAACTCCATGCGACGTTACCACTTGGATCTTGCCTCTTCTGAGAGAAATAAATTTATGTAATGTCCTTGTAATCGTGTACACACACCTTTACTGTTTATTGTCTTGTTGTACCGATGAAGGCATTTGGTCGAAACGTTTAACGATTCTGTTTTGTCGTCACTTTGTAAAGCTCAAACATCACAATTTTTGTTTTGTTTTGTGTTTGGCAGTTGCTAACGTGTGTACCTGTTACTTATACAGTGTATACAGAAAATTGAATTCCTGGGGGGGGGGGGGGGGGGGAATGTGGATTTACAGTAGAAACAGAAGACTTGGATGGAAAGAAAAGAAAACAAACGATGATCTTACAACAACTAAAAGCGAAAAGAGAACTACTATACACAATTAAAATAAGACAAATGAGGTTTTGGGGGCCTGTTAAAATACACAGCTGACTGTTTAAAGCAATATTGGAAGAAAAAATACACGGTAAAAGAAGCAGAGGCAGATCAAGATTAATATATACGACTAACATTAAAGGATGGACTAATCAGCCTATGACAACCAGCCCTATCAGAGCAAGAGACAGAGCGGAATGGCGCTCCGTGGTAGCCAAACTTCGATGCTGAAACGGCACACAATGATGATGATTACCTGTTTACGTAACGTAAAGAGCCCTGTCATACCACGTGATGTACAGGAAATATGGTGTTTGTGATCACGTAAACATATTTTTTTTATAGATCTTCAGCACATAATTTTTGAGGTAGTGTGGCCAGAATTACGCCCGTGCCGCATTTCTTTCACAGAAAAAAAATCCAGCACCATTTAGGGCTGGGAAAACATGGAAGATGTCGATCAGGATCAAATCCGACCTCTTTTCCTTGGTGACCCAGTGCACTAACCACTGAGCTGTCGCGGTTCTCTGTTACCGCCTACCTAGCAGTGGCTAAAGAGTGTGCTATTATTTTATTGTACCAAACTACTGACTTATCATGCTTGCTTGCTACCAACCGTCTGTCAAGACGCCAAAGGCCATATACCTATTACTAGACCTAAACAGCAGAATAGCTCAGGCCTAAATAGCATTTCAGAAAATGAAAAACGTCTTATGCAACTAATCTATGTCATTAGAAGTGAGAAAGAGAGTTCATCGGTGTTATATAGAACCAATTCTGACCTATGTAAGCAATCAAAGACAGTAGACATAAAAAAAGGAAAAAGCGATTAGTGGTCACAAAGATGTGATTTCTCAGAAGAATGTTGAAAGTTCCCTGGACAGCTAAAAAGACCAAGGAAGCAATTCTCAAAGATGCCAATACAAAAATGAGCACCTAAAACAAACATCATAAAGAAACCATCAACATTTTCCGGGCACATCATGAGAAGAGGAAAGTTGGAATACTTGGTTACAACCGGCAAAATAAAAGGAAATATAGATCACTGACGACAAAGAGAGAAAATACTGGATATCTTGGTGTCATGGCATGGAAAACAGTCAACAACAGAACCGAAACGATGCACTGTAGATAGAAGATTGGGGAAGGGCATGATCGACTACGCCAACCGGTATGGCACATGATGATCATCATGATTACTAGACCATATTTAGAAGTCTGAACAAATGTGAACGGCTTAGCTTTTGATACCATCTGATAGGCTGGACTCTGTCCTCGGGCAAACGTTTCATTGGACAACGAAATCTTACTGGAGCCAGGTCCGTCTCTATCAGTAGAATAAGCATTGGGTAATAACCGTCCAGTCGACGGCTAGGAGACTCGAAGAGTTAAACTTGGGTATTAAAGCTAGTGGCTTTATCAGCTGGACGAAATCTCTCCCGGTTAGGTACAGTCACAGTGACCGCCGTCTGACGATAGAGGTAAGCTAATGGCTAGATGGAGATACTCGTCGTTGACTTAAATTCTCTATAAGTCCTAAAGTAAAAACATTGTCATAATACAATTATATTGTGTTAGAAAATAAAGAAATCTTCAACTCCAGTGTTATGCCAGTCCTATTATATGGCTGTGAAACATGGAGAACAACCAAAATGACAATCATGAAGATACATGCCTTCATTAATGGATGCTTACGCAGAATAAAAGGATGGAAACGGCAGGACAAAATCACTAACATAGAATTATGGAAATATACCAGTCAAATACAAGTGGGTAAAGAGATAAAACGAAGACGATGACGCTGGATAGAACACACACTTCGGAAGGCAACTGAGAGTATTACACAACAGGCCCTTTTTTGGAATCCCCAAGGAAAAAGACAAAGAAAGTCCAAAATATTCTTGGAGAAGACAGATAGAAGCAAAGGTGAAGATGACGGGGAAGACAACGAATGATCTTAAAAAATGGCAAGAAACAGAACGGCTTAGAAAGTGTTTGTTGAAGACCTATGCTCCACAGGGAGCTGAAAGTGTTTGTTGAAGATCAATGTTCCACAGGGAGCTAAAAGTGTTTGTTGAAGACCTATGCTCCACAGGAAGCTGACAGTGTTTGTTGAAGATCAATGTTCCACAGGGAGCTGAAAGGTAGAAGAAGAAGAAGAAGATTGAATTAAATAATAAATAATGAAAGAAAGGCAGACAGGACAGAAAGAAAGACAGACAAGACAGAAAGAAAGAACCCCACACGACTAAAGTATGGTTAATCAGATATTAGTGCATATTTTCCCCACCATTAGCAGCCAGTGCTACAATGCGCTCTTTCTTTCCCACAAAATAAATCTCCTGTACCCGGATGCTAATGTACCCAATTATGACTGAGCGTTGATAAGGATCGCACCAGACCTTTCGCGCTCAGGATAGTAGTTCAATAGCAACTGAATATGAAACTTGTTTAATATGTATTGAAATGACGTCATATTTAGAAACCCCTTTGGGGTGAAAGGGGGGAGGGGTGGGGAGGAGAACTGGGTGGTCGAGAAGTGAGACGTCGGCCATTGGATAAGAAGGTCCCAGGTTTGATTACCACCATAGGCGATGAGAATATTTAAAAAATCGAATCCGCGGTTTCTTCGTGTCTTTACCCTCCCCTGGTCTCTGGGTAGTGAAATCCGATGTCTGGACCTCTCTAGGTAGTGAGATCCGATGTCTGGACCTCTCTAGGTAGTGAGATTCGATGTCTAGCCTTCTCTAGGTAGTGAGATTCGATGTCTAGCCTGCTCTAGGTATTGAGATCCGATGTCTGGACCTCTCTAGGTATTGAGATCCGATGTCTGGACCTCTCTAGGTAGTGAGATCCGATGTCTGGACCTCTCTAGGTATTGAGATCCGATGTCTGGACCTCTCTAGGTAGTGAGATCCGATGTCTGGACCTCTCTAGGTATTGAGATCCGATGTCTGGACCTCTCTAGGTATTGAGATCCGATGTCTGGACCTCTCTAGGTAGTGAGATTCGATGTCTAGACTTCTCTAGGTATTGAGATCCGATGTCTGGACCTCTCTAGGTAATGAAATCCGATGTCTAGCCTTCTCTAGGTATTGAGACCCGATGTCTAGCCTTCTCTAGGTATTGAGATCCGATGTCTAGCCCTCTCTAAGTATTGAGATCCGATGTCTAGCCTTCTCTAGGTATTGAGACCCGATGTCTAGCCTTCTCTAGGTATTGAGATCCGATGTCTAGCCCTCTCTACGTATTGAGATCCGATGTCTAGGCCTCTCTAGGTATTGAGATCCGATGTCTAGCCCTCTCTAGGTATTGTGATCCGATGTCTAGCCCTCTCTAGGTAGTGAGATCCGATGTCTAGCCCTCTCTAGGTATTGAGATCCGATGTCTAGCCCCCTCTAGGCAGTGATATCGATGTCTAGCCCTCTCTAGGCAGTGAGATCCGATGTCTAGCCCTCTCTAGGCAGTGAGATCCGATGTCTAACCCTCTCAAAAAACGGCGAAAGATAGGAAGTCCCGTGTGCATTTGCTTACGTTAAAGAACTTTTGGCAGTTAACATCGAAAAGAGTAGGCCAAAAATGACCGCTGTCCGGGAAAATAATACCCAGGAAGTCGAGTGACTAACGACAATCCACAAGAAACAGAAATAGACTCAACATGCAACATAGCTTGTCAAATCATTGGACAGCCATCATTACTTTTGTCCAACAAGGAAATAACTCTAGAGGTAAAATGAGCACTCTACAATACAATCTTTATTCCCCATTGTGCTACCAATGCCTGTTCTGGATCAAAGATGCAAGAACAGAAAGAAAAATAACCTTTACTGAGATTAGAATGTTAGACGAATGACAGGAAACAAGTCTGAGAAATAAGATCAGAAATGAAGAATTTAGAATAAAGCTAGGAATAACCCCCGCCATAGAATATATAAAGAAACAACAGATAAAATAGTTTGGCCGTGCTGAAGTCGGATGTGTTGGGCCGAAAAGCGCAAATATCACAGTTATATTGCTAACCACGACACAACGGAAACACGCCCGCGTAACGTCCTTATAAGGGCGGATGACGAATAGGCGTACTCCTTTAGTCATCGGACGAACGCAAGCAAGTAAGCAAATTGTTAGGCCACGTGACAAGGCACAAAGATCAAAACACAACACAACGAGCTTTCATCAATTGTTGCGAGAACACCACACCCAAGAGCCGACCACGAAAAAGATGGATTGACGGAATATTAGAAACACTAGGAAACATAACTGCAGCTGATGCAAACAGAAGGGCAAAAAAACCGCAAATTATACCTCCCGTCGACACCGAAAGGCAAATGAGAAAAGAATAATATAAATTTGAACCACTCCATGAAATATCAGTTTTAAGAATGAGGAGATGTATTAGTCACAGACCATCTTCATCCATTATTGCTGCAACAGCTGCAAGATTAGAACTAAAGTGCCACTTTCAGATGAAAACTAACAGCTGTGAATGTGACTAGGGCTTCACAAATACCAGTAAAAGCCAGTGTCCACTAAAAATGCGACCTTTGGCTATCGTTTTGAATGTCCCGACTGGGTTGCTGACAATTATCGCGGTCCTCTATAGCCATTATAATATTAATTGTTCTCTTAAAGGCCCGTATAAATGGCCAGGGACGCTGTATTTATGTCGACCAAACCCTGACTTTTCAGCTACACGTCAAATTAAACCCAGTCTTCTTGCCGGGAAGGCCAATGTTAAAGGTTGCAAGGTGCGTTTAAGCGTGCGCGTGAACAGAAGCGTCTTGTTGAGGTATGTAGTTCAGAGATGGGGTCGGGTCGGGGAGTGATGTTTGTGTGGGACTTTTTCAGTAAGTGGGCGTTAAAGTTTGGGTGTCTTGAAGTTTAAGTTAGCGCGCGAACGAAATGTTGACCTGTAAATCACGTGACTTTCTTGACCTCCCCGTGTCAATTAATTTTCCGGACGTGACGAGGACTAAGCCACCAGACCATCGCAAATTGTCCGTTTATTGAATTAGATTCACATTTGGAAATTAATATTCTAAGCTCGTCTGTAGAATTAAAGGCACTAAATAATGCACACCTGAACAAGATAGGAAACAAAGAAGACAACAAAAGCTTTTCTCCCACTGCGTCACATAGGGAGATTAAATATGCAAATACATGGGGATATGATACTCATAGAAAACAACAATAAACTTATATGGTCAACTCTGAGGCAAGTAAATGAAATAACAAAACTTCTTTTTCTACCTTTCAGCTCCCTGTGGAGCATAGGTCTTCAACAAACACTTTCCAAGTCGTTCTGTTTCTTGCCATTCTTTTAAGATCATTCAATGTCTTCTCCATCATCTTCATCTCCAAGAATTTCTTTGGTCTTCCTCGTTGTCTTTTTCCCTGGGGATTCAAAAAAGAGGGCCTGTTGTGTAACACTCTCAGTTAGTTTCTACTGTATGCGTCCTATCCAGATAATTTCATTGCAGATAACAAAACTGAAGCACAAATATTAGAACATCAAGATATCTGACGTCTATTTTGAACTTTCTCTATTTACTAAGTAAAGTCAAGTCAAAGTTCTCTCCCCTGCCTTGCTAGGCGTATGGAGAATATATTGTTTGTTAGTGACCATATTTTTCTATGACAGCGGTACATTTTTTTAAAATATGGTCGGTATCACGCCACGCCGCCTTTACTTTCCAAAAAATCACTGGTACCCATTTTTAGAGGATTGGTGAACCTCGGAGCCCTGCCGGTCGGAAAAAAACAAATCGACGAATCCACCGCTATCGATCCCGGACCCTTCTGATCAGAAAGCGAGCACACTAACCACTCAGCCATCGAGGCTGCATTTACTAAGTGCGGTGCCTTGTGTAGTTTCATTGTATCTATGTATATTACCAAAAAATACTTTCAATAGATCTAATATATCACTTTTATCATTGACGTGAAATCTCCCTTTTAAGGAGACTTTTTCTTTCTTTATTTTCCCCACGCTTATAATTTGATACTTTAAATTCTCCCATTTTCTTATTTTGTCCTACTCTGTTTTCTGAATGCGATGTCTGATATTCTCTCTCTCTCTCTCTTTAAAAATATATGTATTCTTTCTCATTGAAGTCTTTGAAATGTGGATTTATAGAAGAATATGTAGAAATGGGTGGAAAGAAAAGAGAACAAATGATGAAGTTTTAAAACAACTAAAAATTAAAAGAGAACTACTAAACACAATTAGAGAACAAGACAAATGAAATTCGGTGGGCATGTTAAACGACACAGCAGCCTACTAAATGTAATATTGGAAGAGAAAATACAAGGTAAAAGAGGCAGAGGTAAATAAATACTAACATGGATGAGTAACATCAAAAGATGGACTAGACAGCCTATGGCAACCTGCACCATCAAAGCAAGAGACAGTGGAATGGAGCTCCATGGTAATCAACCTTCGATGCTGAGACGGCACTAGATGATGATTCTTTCTCAAATACATTATTCGATGTCTTTTCTCCTGAAACCCATCTCTCTTTCATGCCTGAAATATGATGATATCGATATCTCTATGATTATCTTTCTCTATTTCTATCATGTGTTTCTTCCTTCTATAACTAACTCTTGAACTGACTGCTCTGGTATAACAAATGCGACTTTACAAATCTACTTTAACAGCTCGTATCTGGTCACAAAAACTCTCTTGTCGCTTTTCCCTTCTGTTACATCTTCCCAGGGTAAAATCTCCTGGCCGGCGCTGGTGTTCCCGGATGTCTGCGTGGGGCGAGGAGGAGGAGAGGGCGTAAGCGTGTTTCCGTGTGTGTGGGAAAGGAAGGTTACGCTTCAAGTTGTCGGTCAGACAACCTTGGCCTTTGTGTGATAAATGAAGACGCCTCGTGAACAAACGCTTGCTTCGCGGATTTGATTTAACTCCTGCTGACCAACAGGGCCTTTAATTGTCGGACCCCTGTTGCAGGTCCCGGATTGTGAAGTCCCCACTTGAAGTAGGCTTTGACCCCCACTGTCCGTGCGTGTTGTGAAGGCTCGGTCCAGATATCTGTTGACCCACATGGCCGACGTGCCACCACTGAGCCACAGCGAAGTCGATGTCTGACCCTGACCTTCCTCGATCCCCATCGACTCCTGGAGTCAGGGGAAGATAACAGAAGATAAGGTCAGCCTGGAATGGCCATGTCACGAGTAATATTCTATTTGCTCGTCCTATTCTGCGGAGGCATGCGCCTGCAGCGTAAGAGCTGTCCTTTCACTCAACCACTCAGTCTAGCCACCGTGCCATCCATCAACCCATAGATTGAACTCTTTCATGCCATCCATCAACTCATAGATTCAACTCTTTCTATAATTATACATCTGTCCATATCTCCATTTCTTGTCCTTTTTCTTCTTCAATCATCCCCTCTCTTTCTCTGCAAGTGAAGAGTTTAAGATTGCCAGGTGCAAATCTCCACACTCAACCGACCACCATCGGTTATGAGACGAGACAGAGAGGTTGAGAGATAGATGAGATGAAGAGAACGAACTGATAAAGATGACTACAACAAATAAATATGTTTTTTTTTCAACTGACCTTGCTGGATAAACACATGAGGCAAACATTTTATTATTAGTAATTTATTTGGTCTTTGTGTATATAGTCGTGTCCCTGCAGAAGACATAGAGCCGAAACATCGTACATTTTGTTCCTACTTTCTTTTGTCCCTGTAATGTTGTAAACATAATTAATTCCCCACCCCTACACTGCTGCCATCAATTTTAAAGAATCATCATCACATTTATGCCCATCTTCTTTTATGGTAGACCATCGTCACTATTTGATGAGACTTTCCTGAGGAAAATGTACAAGTGAAATAAACAAAAGAATAGGATTTGCAAAAACATAATTTTAATGCCATGAAAAATATACTAGCATCAATAGCATCAAAACAAATAACAACAAGGCTAAACCTAAGAATAGCAGAATGATATATTTTCTCAAAATTCACGAATTGTGCAGAAACATGGGACATTAGACAAGAAAACAGAACAGAAAATTGAGGTCTTTGAAATTTGGATTTATAGAAAAATAGGAATAATTTGATGAAAAGAAAAGAAAACAAATGATTAAGTCTTAAAATAACTAAAAATGAAAAGAGAAATACAATTACAACAAGACAAATGAAATTTTTGGGGCATGTTAAAAGACACAGCTGACTATTTAGAGCAATATTGGAAGGGAAAATACAAGGTAAAAGAAGCAGAGACAGACCAAGACTAACATGGACGAGTAACATCAAAAGATGGACTAATCAGCCTATGACAATCTATACTATCAAAGCAAGAGACAGAGCGGAATAGTGCTCCATGGTAGCCAAACTTCGATGTGCAGACGGCACGCAATGATGATAATGATTATATCTAAGTAATATTTTTAGAATATCTTCATTTACTGCATCCACACGTCGGCGACTTTCTTTCTTTCTTCTATGGTTTGTTTGTCATCATCTTTATACACCGGACGAATTATAATCGCTTCGATGTCCTCCTAGAGATTCTCGAGAAAATCCTAGGAGGACAAATCACATCCGCCATTAGTGGGTTTTGAACCCATGTTCTTCCTCGCCTGAGGCTGACGTCGTACCCCTAGAATATCTAGTCACACACCCTCTTCTAGGATGTTCGCCCGCTTCTGGTGCGACACACCCAGGGCGACTATAGACTGTTTGGATCACGTGACAACATATACCTTTTGGACAGCTTGATTATTGTTCCTGAAGGTTCTTTCGTTTCGTGCGGCGGTCCTGATTAGTATCCGAAACCCTCCCTCATCTGCATTTCTTCTTCTTCCTCTTCTTCCTCTTCTTCTTCTTCCTCTTCTTCTTCCTCTTCTTCTTCCTCTTCCTCTTCTTCCTCTTCTTCTCCTTCCTCTTCTTCTCCTTCCTCTTCTTCTTCTTTCTTTTCTTCTTCTTCTACTTCCCATTCCTCTCCTTCTTCCTCCTCTTCTTCTCCTTCCTCTTCCTCTTCCTCTTCTTCTTCTACTTCCTCTTCTTCTTCTTCTACTTCCTCTTCTTCTTCTTCTACTTCCTCTTCTTCTTCTTCTCCTTCTTCTTCTTCTTCTTCATTCACCCATCAGCGTCGAGGTAATATATAGTTTTCGGGTTTTACTTTTCTGTTGGGGTCTCCTGTTGATTATGTTTCCTACTGTTTATAATATTCCATTAATCCATTTTTTTTCGTGATCGGCCCTTGAAACTGGTGTTCTTACAACGATTATTGAAGGCTCGTTGTGTTGTGATCTGTCTGTCTGTAGTAGGAAACTCTTTGTACAGAGCTTTGCAGCAGGAGGCAATCTGATCATCAGAAGTGGACCCGTCGAGCAAGTGTTTCGGCCCTTTAGCGTCTTGACACTCTAAGGGAGGTGGGCCCGTATGGATTATGACTCCCAGGCGTCGACCTCCTGCTGCATTGCCTCTAAGGCTTACACAGTATGTTCGGCACACAATAACTACACTTAATACACAAAACATTCGAAAATAGTTTCTGTCTGTGCGTCTGTTGATGTTAATATTGTCAGTGGCGGGGAAAGAATCGAGAGCAGTAATGGAAATTGGAGAAAATGGAAATTGGAGAAAATGGAAATTGGAGAAAATGGAAATTGGAGAAAATGGAAATTGGGTGGCGGTGGTTTACCTTGTGGTTGTGTCCTGATTTGCTTCTTTCTTCTTCTTCTACCTTTCAACTCCCCGTGGAGCATAGGTCTTCAACAAACACTTTCAACTCCCTGTGGAGCATAGGTCTTCAACAAACACTTTCAACTCCCTGTGGAGCATAGGTCTTCAACAAACACTTTCAACTCCCTGTGGAGCATAGGTCTTCAACGAACACTTTCCGTTCTGTTTTTTGCAATATTTTAAGACCATTCTTTGTCTTTCCCATCAACTTCATCTCCGCTTCCATCTGTCTTCCCCAAGAATATTTTGATCTTCCTCTTTGTCTTTTTCCTTGGGTATTCCCAAAAAGAGCCTGTTGTGTAATACTCCCAGTTGGCTTCGACAATGTGCCCTATCCAGATCGATTTGCTTCTTTGACGCAGTGATCATGGCTTGCGTGTTTTCAGTTGACTGTTCTCAAAATCACTATCTTATCTCTTGTATGTATGACGCTTTGTTTCACATCAGTTCTTTCATTATTGTTTTAATGTGTTCTTGTTGTGAGAGCATTAGGTTTTGTTTAGTCGCAGATTTTCTTGTCACGCTTTCTCTCATCAATCATCATCTTTGAGTGCCGTCTTCGCATTGAAGGTTGGCTACCATGGAGCGCCATTCCACTCTGCCTATTGCTTTGATGGTGCAGATTGTCATAGGTTGACTTTTGATGTTACTCGTCCATGTTAGTCTTGGTTTGTCTCTGCCTCTTTTACCTTGTATTTTCCCTTTCAATATTACTTTTAGCAGGCTGTTGTGTCTTTTAACGTGTCCAAAAATTTCATTTTTCTTGTCTTAATTGTATTTAGTAGTTCTCTTTTTATTTTTAGTTGTTTTAAAACTTCATCGTTTGTTTTCTTTTCCTTCCATCCAATTCTACCTATTCTTCTATAAATACACATTTCAAAGACTTCGATTTTCTGTTCTGTTTTCTTGTCTAATTTCCATGTTTCTGCACCATGCAGCAATACTGAGAAGATGTAACATTTTGCCAATCTTAGTTTTAGTCCTGGTGTTATTAGTTTTTGTTAGTACATTTTTCATGGCATTAAAATTATTTTTTGCCATACCTATTCTTTTGTTTATTTAAGTTATACATTTACCATCACTGGTTATAGTATGTCCCAGGTAGTTGTAGCTCTGAACTGTCTCCAGGTCTATTCCTTCAACTTTTACATTTATTTGTAGGTCTGGAGAATTTTATTTGTTTATGATTATAGTTTTAGTCTTTTTGATATTCATAACTAGTCCATATTTTTTGCTCGTCAAGTTTATACATTAAGTAATTGTTGTAGATGTTTAGGATTTTCTGCTAGTAGTACAGTATCATCAGCATATCTTAGGTTATTGATTATCTTTCCATTAATTTGTTGGCCTGTCATCTCTATGATGTTTTTAAAGATTTTCTCAGTGTATAAATTGAACAAGCTTGGTGATAGGATGCATCCTTATCTTACTCCCCTTTTTATATCAATGGGTGTAGAGTTCTCTCTGTTATATTTTATTATTGCTGTTTGCCCCCAATGCAAATTAATCACGCGTTCCCTATCCTGTATAAACGTGCTTTTCGTTGTGAGATCATTATATAGGCTTTGTTTAATCGTAGTTTTTTTCTCTTTTGTCACGATTTCTTTATCCTGAACGAAACTTGTTTTTGTTGTGAGATCATTAGACTTTGTTTAATCGTAGTTTTTTTCTCTTTTGTCACGATTTCTTTATCCTGAACGAAACTTGTTTTTGTTGTGAGATCATTAGACTTTGTTTAATCGTAGTTTTTTTCTTTTGTCACGATTTCTTTATCCTGAACGAAACTTGTTTTTGTTGTGTGCGCCAACTTTATGCATCCAGCGAAGTTCTAGCTAAGGATTTAATTTTGAGCAAATAAAACTGTTCCCTCTTTTTCTCGGTGGCAGCCGCGTATTGAGAGGCATGACCCCCACCATATAGGCAGATGTTCTCCGACTTCAGAAGTTCTCCTTTTTTTACCGTTGAGAGTTTTGACGAATTTGAGTAAAACTTTCTTCCATCAATGTTACCATAGCAACGGCCGTTCTTTAACGTGCGCACAGTGCATGCGTTTATTTGTACACAATTTTTTTTAAAAATGCCATTTTCCTCAGAATATCCAAACCAAGAGAACTATCACTAAAGTAAAAAAACTAAATATATGCAACACAACTATTCTGTTGAATAAATCTCTGTAGATAATGAGTCCGTGGCAATAATCCTGTAATCTCGACTCTTCTATCAATCATCTCGTTGATTGGGAGCATCTCTTGCTTTTTTTTTTTACCCTTATCCCAGAGAAATTAGACGTTGAATCTTACTATCAAGGGGTGGGGGGAGGGTAAAGCTGCGAAGAAACCATCGATTCTGTATTTGACAAATCCCCACTGAATGTGGCGAGATGCGATCATGGGACCTTCTTGCACAGAGGACGACGAATTATTTTAGGACTACACATCGTCATCATCATGTGCCATACCGGTTGGCGTAGGTGACCATGTCCCTCCACAATCTTCTATCTACAGTGCATCGTATCAGTTCTGTTGTTGACTGTTTTCCATGCCATGACACCAAGCTATCCAGTATTTTCTCTCTTTGTCGCCCGCGATCTCTCTTTCCTTTTATTTTGCCAGTTGTAACCAAGTATTTCAACTTTCCTCTTCTCATGATGTGCCCGAAAAATGTTGATTCCTTCTTTCTGATGTTTCTTAAGAGCTCCCTTTTTGTGTTGGCCTCTTTGAGAACTTCCTCATTGGTCTTTTTAGCTGTCCAGGGAACTTTCAACATTCTTCTGAGAAATCCCATCTCTGTGGCCTCCACAGGACTACACATACCCAGGTATTTTTTTAAAACTACTGTAGTGGTAGGTTTGGTTATTGTTTTGTTATTAATAGTGGGCCTTGGGTTTAATTGCAGAATATAGGTGATTGTCCCTGTTGTAGCAGATTGCAGGAGCTTTCCACAAATGTCACTTCCATATAATTTTGTTGAGCACTGTTCTCAAATGCCACTTCGTGTGATTTTGTTGAGCGATCTTCACAAATGTCACTTCGTATACTTTGTTGAGCAATGTTCACAAAGGTCACTTCAATGTGACTATGTTGGGCAGTGTTCACAAAAGTCACTTCCATGTAATTTTGTTGGGGACTGTGCACAAATGTCACTTCCATGTAATTTTGTTGGACATTACACAAATGTCACTTCCACGTAATTTTGTTGGGGACTGTGCACAAATATCACTTCCATGTAATTTTGTTGGACACTATACAAATTTCACTTCCATGTCATTTTGTTGGACACTATACAAATGTCACTTCCATGTAATTTTGTTTGACACTATACAAATGTCACTTCCATGTAATTTTGTTGGACACTACACAAATGTCACTTCCATGTAATTTTCTTTGACACTGTACACAAATGTCACTTCCATGTAATTTTCTTGGACACTACACAAATGTCACTTCCGTGTAATTGTGTTGGACACTGTACACAAATGTCATTTCCATGTAATTTTCTTGGACACTGTACACAAATGTCACTTCCGTGTAATTTTCTTGGACACTGTACACAAATGTCACTTCCATGTAATTTTCTTGGACACTGTACACAAATGTCACTTCCATGTAATTTTCTTTGACACTGTACACAAATGTCACTTCCATGTAATTTTCTTGGACACTATACAAATGTCACTTCCATGTAATTTTCTTGGACACTGTACACAAATGTCACTTCCATGTAATTTTCTTGGACACTACACAAATGTCACTTCCATGTCATTTTGTTGGGCACTGTACACAAATGTCACTTCCATGTAATTTTCTTGGACACTGTACACAAATGTCACTTCCGTGTAATTTTGTTGGACACTATACAAATGTCACTTCCATGTCATTTTGTTGGACACTATACAAATGTCACTTCCATGTAATTTTGTTGGACACTATACAAATGTCACTTCCATGTCATTTTGTTGGACACTATACAAATGTCACTTCCATGTAATTTTGTTGGACACTACACAAATGTCACTTCCATGTAATTTTCTTTGACACTACACAAATGTCACTTCCATGTAATTTTCTTTGACACTGTACACAAATGTCACTTCCATGTAATTTTCTTGGACACTGTACACAAATGTCACTTCCGTGTAATTTTCTTGGACACTGTACACAAATGTCACTTCCATGTAATTTTCTTGGACACTGTACACAAATGTCACTTCCATGTAATTTTCTTGGACACTGTACACAAATGTCACTTCCATGTAATTTTCTTGGACACTGTACACAAATGTCACTTCCATGTAATTTTCTTGGACACTGTACACAAATGTCACTTCCATGTAATTTTCTTGGACACTGTACACAAATGTCACTTCCATGTAATTTTCTTGGACACTACACAAATGTCACTTCCGTGTAATTTTCTTGGACACTGTACACAAATGTCACTTCCATGTAATTTTCTTGGACACTACACAAATGTCACTTCCATGTAATTTTCTTGGACACTACACAAATGTCACTTCCGTGTAATTTTGTTGGGCACTGTATATAACAACTGTCTATAAGAACATGAGAAGTGTAATAGATTCTGGTGTTGCTGGTGCAGATTTTTAAATTTTCTATAACTTAAATACATAATTTTAAGTGCAAAACAAGCAACCGTGCATCACTTTTCATACATTGCTAGAAGTCGGGTACACATTTACAGCTTAGAGTGAATAGTATGGTTTTTTTTTTCAAGTTGAAAAAGCAAATACATCGTGCCACTGACCTTCCGTAGTCGTCCATAGACTATGCATCATGTATCTGGCTGTTAAACATCGGGATTAAGTGAGTGACAGAAGGTTAAAACTGACAGGACCCAGTTGCCGTACTCTATGATTGATCTATAACGTCCGACAAGCGGCCATCCCCAATCAACGAGATGATTGATAGAAGAGTCGAGATTACAGGATTATTGCCACGGACTCATTATCTACAGAGATTTATTCAACAGAATAGTTGTGTTGCATATATTTAGTTTATTTGCCTTAGTGTTGCATATATTTAGTTTATTTGCCTTAGTGTTACATATATTTAGTTTATTTGCCTTAGTGTTACATAGATTTAGTTTATTTGCCTTAGTGTTGCATATATTTAGTTTATTTGCCTTAGTGTTACATATATTTAGTTTATTTGCCTTAGTGTTACATATATTTAGTTTATTTGCCTTAGTGATAGTTCTCTTGGTTTGGATATTCTGAGGAAAATGGCATTAAAAAAAAATTGTGTACAAATAAATTGTTGAAACCGTTTTTCTTTTTTGTTATCCGGCAGAATTGATTAAAATATTACCCTTCAGCATTATATGTTTTGACCAACGCCTTAAATGAGCATAGGTTGCGTTTTGTCGCTTAATTTACGACTATCCACAGCATTTGCGCCCTTCGGCTCGATACGTTCACCTTCAAAAACTGTACATTTGTTTAATTTTATCTGCTGAACATTTTTGCACTAAACAGTAGAAATGAAAATAAATACAGAGAAAATTAAGTTATGAGGATAAATGCTAAAAGTACAAAGAAAGTTACATTCAGAAAAGTGGGACTATAAGAAGTGGATCACTTTAAATACCCGGGAAGCTATATATCATCAAATAAGGATGTTGAGAGAGAGATATATATCACTGCTAGAGTAGGTATGTTAACCCATACGTTTAATTATAGACTTTGAAACATTTGACAATCAACTAGTTTCATCTCAGCGCCATGCTTAGAATGTACAAGTCAAATGTGCAAATCATATTCTTCTAATATGCAGCAGAGAGGTAGAGAAGGGATAGTAAGATAGTAAATCGACTAAGAGGGTACGGAGGTCGCTGTGCTAGGAGGATTCTAAACATCCGTTGAGGTCAACACATTACGAACAAAGAAGTCGTCAGAAGATCAGACAGTAACATCATCAATCAAGAAGTGAAAAGAAGATCAGACAGTAACATCATCAATCAAGAAGTGAAAAGAAGATCAGACAGGAACATCAACAATCAAGAAGTGAAAAGAAGATCAGACAGGAACATCAACAATCAAGAAGTGAAAAGAAGATCAGACAGTAACATCATCAATCAAGAAGTGAAAAGAAGATCAGACAGGAACATCAACAATCAAGAAGTGAAAAGAAGATCAGACAGGAACATCATCAATCAAGAAGTGAAAAGAAGATCAGACAGTAACATCATCAATCAAGAAGTAAAAAAAAAGATCAGACAGTAACATCAACAATCAAGAAGTGAAAAGAAAATCAGACAGGAACATCAAAAATCAAGAAGTGAAAAGAAGATCAGACAGTAACATCAACAATCAAGAAGTGAAAAGAAGATCAGACAGTAACATCAACAATCAAGAAGTAAAAAGAAGATCGGACAGGAACATCAACAATCAAGAAGTAAAAAGAAGATCAGACAGTAACATCATCAATCAAGAAGTGAAAAGAAGATCAGACAATAACATCAACAATCAAGAAGTGAAAAGAAGATCAGACAGTAACATCAACAATCAAGAAGTGAAAAGAAGATCAGACAGTAACACCAACAATCAAGAAGTAAAAAGAAGATCGGACAGGAACATCAACAATCAAGAAGTGAAAAGAAGATCAGACAGTAACATCAACAATCAAGAAGTAAAAAGAAGATCGGACAGGAACATCAACAATCAAGAAGTAAAAAGAAGATCGGACAGGAACATCAACAATCAAGAAGTGAAAAGAAGATCAGACAGTAACATCAACAATCAAGAAGTGAAAAGAAGATCAGACAGTAACATCAACAATCAAGAAGTGAAAAAAAGATCGGACAGGAACATCAACAATCAAGAAGTAAAAAGAAGATCAGACAGTAACATCAACAATCAAGAAGTGAAAAGAAGATCAGACAGTAACATCAACAATCAAGAAGTGAAAAGAAGATCAGACAGTAACATCAACAATCAAGAAGTAAAAAGAAGATCGGACAGGAACATCAACAATCAAGAAGTAAAAAGAAGATCGGACAGGAACATCAACAATCAAGAAGTGAAATAAGACGTTAGAAATGGCTATGCCACGTTCTGCGAATAGACCGAACCAGGCATCGTACCTAGCATTAACGTGGACACCACCTGGAAAATGAAAAAGAGGCAGACCATTGGGGATATGGCGACGAACCATTCATGATGAAATGAAAGAGGCTGGCAGGTCCTGTCGAGAGGGGTCCATATCTCCTCCAGACCGGATGTGGTGAAGATCGCCTGTGAGTGCCCTATGCTCCGACCGGAATTCAGAGGATATATCTATCTTTCGTTCGCCTGAAGTATTGCCTATATCTGCAATGTCGTTTCCTGTATAAATTTTACTGTCTTTTGTAATTCTTGCAGTGGCCCATATAGTTTTGTCTGTAGTATTGTATCTATGGGCCAATGGATTTTCCTCAGTTTACTATATTCTGTGCAATCTTGAAGTATGTGTTCAGCAGTCTGGGGCGCCTGTCCACATGTACAAGTAGCTGAGGTGCCGATCTTGAATTTTGTATACATGTGACTATGGAGTCGATTGTGTCCTGTTCTGAGGCGTATAATGATAACTTGTTCATATCTATTCATATTATGAAAGGCATCCTGATTTGGGGCTTGTGGTCCTCTAATTGATTTGATTATCTGTTTCTTATGATGGTATGTAACCGGCGTATCTAGTTGTGTGCCTGTTGAACCTTCCTTTGCCAACTGATCTGGCTTTATCATGCTCTGGTATTCCACAGTGAGATGGGATCCACTGCAGGGCAACCCTGATCTTGCATCTTTCAAAAACACTACAAGCTGTGGGCTAAGATTACTGTTCAGCAGTTTTTCTATTGCCAACTTTATTGCTTGTATTACTACATCATACTTGTGACAATATTTCCCTGTTGTTATTTTATTCATATCCCTAGTGTTATTTGGGTACTCTATATATGCACCTGCTCCCCATTCTTTACTGCATTCTGTACTGATCCATCTGTTTACACACGAATCCATAGGTCTTGTGGGTATTCTTCATCCAGGAAACTGAGAGTTATTGTTTTTCGCTGTAGACTATTCTGTTCTTCTTTGTCAACTATTCATTTCACTTCTGTCCGTATTTGTATTAATTATCCTGATTCCTCTGTCCATGGAGTATGTTCTGGTATGGGCAGTAGGGGGTTAACAACTCTTGGCATGTTTGGTGTTTGTCTACTAATACTCTTGGCTTGGTAGATAAAACTGCTTCTCTTAAGTCGTCCCAATGCAAGATTTTGGAATCGATCCTTCATTGAATGGCTCGGCATGCATGCAAATCTTTCTGCCTGTATCAGCACCTTTGTGTCCCTCCATTCTCTCAGTGCCGGTATCCTCCACAATTTCTCCATCTCCAATATTGGTGTTGATTTCATTGCTCCTGTGATGACTCTAAATGCCTGGTTTTGTACTTTGTCCAGTTCTTGCAGTGTGGTGTTTGATGCTGAGCACATGCAGATGATCCATATTCTAAATGTGGGCGTATACTCTGTTGGTAAACTTTACTGAGTATTTTCCCACTCGCACCCCATGTGATTCCACACAGTTTTCTTAGAATAGCCAATCTCCTCCTTGCTTTTTGGGTTGCCTTATTTATCTGCTGTTTCCAAGATAGTTTGTTATTAAATGTAACTCCGAGATATGTAGCTTGTATGTCTTCTTTCACAGACTCATTGTTTATGTAGATGGCTCCTGCTTTTTGTTTTGGGGAGAGAGTAAAATGTGTAGTACTGCATTTGTGTGTATTGATGCTGATACACCATTATTTGTCCAGGAATTCAGTGCATTCATAGCTCTTTGTAGCAATTTGGAGGCCACTGTTGCATACTCCTCTGTGCACCACATTACCAAGTCATCTGCATACATTGCCACTTTGATGCCATGTGGTAGTTCAGTAACTAGGTCATTGATGTAGATCAGAAAAAGTGTTGGAGATAGTACCCCTCCCTGTGGGACGCCCTGGCGCAGTAAGACCTTCTTACTCTTAAGACCATCCAGTTGCACTCTGGCTCTCCTATTATGCAGGTATGCTTTGACCCATTTGTACATCGTGCCATTTACTCCATAATTTCTCAGTTTCTTCAAAAGTCCTTCCTTCCATACCTTATCAAATGCTTTCTTTAGATCTGTCCATGCTGCTAGTACCAGTTTCTTTTCTTGAAATGCATCCTCAATTTCCTGGGAAAGATAGGTTGCCTGATCTTCGGTAGAGTAACACTGTCTAAAGCCTGCTTGTTGTGGGACAAGGAGATTTTCACTTTCCAGGTACCACTGCAGTCTGAGATTGATTATACGTTCCATTGTTTTACACAAACAGCTTGTAAGGCTGATTGGTCTATAGCTGGATGTCGTTGAACCATCTTTTCCTGGCTTTAGTAATGGTATCATAATTGCTTCTCTCCATGCCTGTGGCACTCTACCTGTGATCCAGCAAATGTTGTAGATCTGCGTTTTGCTTTAGCTGCAGTTCCCAAGTTCTTAATCATTTCATTGGACATCCCATCACTGCCTGGTGACTTTTTCATTTCTAATTTGGATATTGCCAGCTCTAGCTCTCTTTGTGTAATGGGTATTTCCATGACTTCATGTGCAGTCTCTTCTTGTCTTGCATTTTGTTGTTTTAAGCGGGTCTCTTGTCGTTTCTCTAGGCTAATTTCAATATTATTGTCATTTGCAAAGGAGTCTGCAAAGTGATTTGCTGTATACTTACCTGTTAGGATGTCTCCATCCTTCTTCAGTGTAATTTTGGTGTTCCTTTCTGTACCCTCATCATTCAGCTGTTTTACAAGCTTCCGCGCTTTTCTTGTGTCTCGTTCAAGATTCAAGGATTCTGCAGCTTCTCCGTCTGGCTTGTAGTTTAGTCCATTCATTGAAATTTGGCTTTAGCATGCTGGTAGTTATTGTGGTGTTCCTGGCAAGGGTTATTTTCTGCTTGCTTTAGAGATGTTTCCATGTCATTCTGCAGTTGATTCAGAGGATTAATAATGATAAAACAAACAAACAATTTTTCTCAGGCAGCGGCCATTTTGAACAACATTTTTGGCTCTTAACGTGCGTAGAGTGCACATGGACCACATGTTTAGGCCATTACCGAGAAGGCTAGGCTTTGAATATGTCACTACCAAGTGGCATGGATAGGATACAATTACGAAGGAGTAAAATTTAAAAAAATTTAAAAAAAACATACATACATACATACATACATACATACATACATACATACATACATACATACATACATACATACATACATACATACATACACATACATACATACATACATACATACATACATACATACATACATACATACATACATACATACATACATACATATGTTGTGTGTTGTGTTGTTTGCGCGCACGCGTGTGAGCGTGTGTGTGTGTGCATATGCGTGCGTGCGCGCGCATGTGTGTGTGCGCGAGTGTGTGTGCTTGTGTGCTGCATTTGTGGTGTATTGTGTGTTGTGCTGTGTGCGCGTGTGTGCGCGCGCTTGTTAGTTGTGTTGTGTGTGTGTGTGTGGTGTTGTATGTGTGCGCATGTATGTGCGAAAATGTCTCCGAGCGGTTGTATGTGCGTGTGCGAGCGTACTCGCATATGTGTTGTGTTATTGGTGTGTTGTATTGTCGTGTGCGCGTGTGTGTGTTCGTGTGTGTGCTGTGTCTGTTACGGGTGTGTGCGTGTCTGTTGTATAATAAGTGTGTTGTGCTGTTTTGTGTGTGCTTGTGTGTGTTGTGTGCGCACGCTTGTGCGCACGTATATACGCATGGGTGCGCGCATGTTAGTGTATGTTGTGTTGTATGATGTGTGCTCGCGCGTTTGTGTTGTGTTGTGTCTTATTTGTGCTGTGTGTACGCGTATGTGTTGTGGTGTAGGCGTGTGTGTGTGTGGGCGCATGTGTATGGGAATGTGTGCGTATGTGAATGTGTGTGTAGTTGTGTATGTGTGTAATTGTGTATTTAAGTTTGTTATGTATGTATGCGCGCGTATGTGTGCCCGTATGGGTGTGTGCGCCAGTTATTGTGCGTGTGTGCTGGTGTGTGTGTCGTGTGTGTGCATGTGCGCATGTATGCGCACGCGTGTGTCTGTTGTATGTGTGTGAAATTGTGTGGACGTGTGAGAGTGTTGTGTGTGCGTGCCTGTGTGCGCATGCGAGTGTGTGTTGTGATTGTTTTCAATTGTGTGTGCGCGTGTGCGTATGTGCGCGCGTGTGTGTATTGCGTTCTGTTGTGTTGTGTGTGCGTGTGTTGTGTCGTGTGTGTGTGTGCTGTGTTTTGCTGTTTTGTGTCTGTGTTGTGTTGTGTGTATCTGCACGTGTGTGTTGTGTTGAGTGTGTTGTGTTGTATGTTTTGTTGTGTGCGTGTTCGCCGGTTTGTAATGGTTTGTGCGGGCGCGTGTATGTTCATGTGAGTGTGTTTTGTGTGTGTTGTGTTTGTATGTGCGAGCTTGTGTGCGTGCGTGTGTGTTGTATGTGTTGAATTGTGTGTGCGTGCGGGTGTGTGTTGTGTGTGTGTATTTATTATGTATGCGAGCGTTTATGCGCGCATGTGTTCATGTTTGTGTGTTGTGTCGTGTGTACGTCCGTTTATGTGCACGTGTGTTCACGCTTGTGTTGTTTGTGTGTGTTGTGGTGTCTTGTTTGTTGTGTTGTGTGTGTTATGTGTGCGTATGTACGTGGGCGTGTGTTTTTGTTTAGCCTTGTGTGTGTGTTGCGTTGTATGCGCGCGTTTCTGCGCGTGTATTGTGTGTGTTGTGTTCTTTGTACGCGCGTGTGTGTTCGTACGTATGTGTGTTTGCAGTTGTGTATGTGTGTGCGTGCGCGTTGTGCATGTGTGTGTTGTGAGTGTTGTGTTGTTTGTGTTTTCCGTTGTGTGTGCACAGGTGTGAGCGCGGATGTGTGACTGCGCGTGTGTGCTGTGTGTGTTGAGGGTGTGTGTTGTGTTTTTTGTGTGCGTGCTCGTGCTTGCGCGTGTGTATTGTTTTGTGTGTACGCTCAGTCGTGTCCGTGTGTATGTGCGTGCATGGTTCCGCGCGCGTGTGTTTGTTGTGTTCTCTGTGTGTCGTTTTCTGTGTGCATACGTCTGCTTGCATGTGTGTACGTGTGTGCATACGTGTGCGTGTGCTCGCGTGTGTGTTCTGTGTGTGTGTGCATGCTTGTGTGCGAGCGTGTGTATATGTATGTATAAATATATATAATTAAGAGGGAGGAACGAAGGAAAATAAGTAAAATAAGTAAAATAAATAGCAGAAGGTAGACAGAGCAGTGATATGGTAACAATAATAATATTAGAGATTGATATACGGATAGAAAAACGGTAAAAATGAAAGAAAGTAAAAGAGAAAGACAAATGACATTTTTTGGTCATGTTAAAAGACACAACAGTCTAATAAAAGTAATATTAGAGCGAGAAATACAAGGTAAAAGAGGCAGAGGCAGACCAAGACTAACATGGATGAGTAACATCAAAAGATGGACAAGTCAGCCTATGACAATCTGCACCATCAAAGCAAGAAACAGAGTGGAATGGCGCTCCATGGTAGCCAACCTTCGATGCGGAGAAGGCACCCAATGATGATGATGATGATGAAAAGAGAAAGAACGAAAGAATATAAAGAAAGAAATGGAAAGATTGATACACATAAACAAATTAAAAGTACAGTTCAAGGCCATCATACATGCGACACGGCAATGATTGCCAAACATGCTGCACCTGTCCAACATGGAGAGTTCCCCAAGTATTATTTGGTTTGGCCGTGACCTAGTGAACCGACCTACTTTTATTACTCTTTCAGTCTATTTCTGTCTGACCGAATTATTACAAATAAATGGAAGGCCCCACTATTCCCCACTCACAGTGTTTGAGTATATTTCACAATTAATCAACGTTTTCCGGACTTTGCTTATGTGTTTGTTAATTAGTATTGCATTGCATTGACACAAAGGTTCTCACAAAGGGTGTCATTACTTCAAGATTCTTGTAACCATCGCATTAATATGATGCATTAATAACTTTCTCTTGTCGAATCATTGGACAGCTATTACCACTATTCTCCAACAAGGAAATAACTCGACAGACAAAACGGGCACTCTACAATACAATCTTCATCCCAACGTTGTGCTATCAATACCAAGGAACAGGGCAACTAGTTGCAGTGCTGCGGTAAAGCTGGTAGCAAGGAGCCAGTAGAGGGTGTGGTATACACTCCAAGGTATGGTGACAGCTTTACAAATAAGAACACAACAATATACCAATACCAGACCTGGACCCTAGATGCAAGAACAATAAGAAAAATAACCTCTACTGAGATGGAATATGTTAAACGAATAACAGGAAACAGTCAGTAAAATAAGATCAGATATGAAGAGCTGAGAAAAAAAGTTAGGAATAACCTTTGTCATAGAATATATAAAGAAACAACAGATAAAATGGTTTGGCCACGTGACAAGGCAGAGTAATCAAAACACAACACAGATAGCCTCAATAAACGTTGCGAGAACACCAGACCCAAGGGCCGACCACGACAAACATGGATCGATGAAATATTAGAAGCACTAGGAAACATAACAGCAGCAGAGGCGAACAGAAGAGCACAAGACCGCAAATTATATCTCTGTCTATAGTCAGATCTCCCACTTCTTCTGTTGGCATGTTCTAGGTCCCTTTGATGTCTTGAAACCACCTTCATCTTGATTTGCCCCAGTCTCGTCGCCTAGGAACCGTGCCTTCCATTATTGTTCTTTCCAGCCTGCTGTATCTTTTGACGTGGTCATAGTATTATAATTTCCTTTGTAGAACGTTGTGCATCAGCTAGTTCTTGTTAATATGTACATCTTTTGTGATTTTATCGCAATATGTTATTTCTGTGATCTTTGCTAAAGATGTAAAGATATCGTATGCAAACAAACCTTTGCTCATTGACTATGACAACCCATTTTTTTAAATATCTGTGCTTACTTCTACGTTTCAAAATATGATTCTCCATGCGGGGCATTATAACCCGCCTCTAGGTTATAGCTGCAGATATTTATGCAAATGACTTCTACAGCTGTTCGTCACGCGCCCAATCACGTCTACCATCAAAGCTATTAAAATTCTATGCCAGCGCTTCATCCAGATACTGTACCATATTTGTGCCAGATTTATGAGGGTGGATGCTAATGGATACTGAATGTTTGCATTAGTGCAATTATTTTGTGCTTTCTTTACTTTTATTGAGAGTGTGGGCGCAGCTCAGGTCGTAATTATAACCAAATCATAAATATAACAACGTTGAACAGCTAACAATATTTCTGCATTAAAAGTCAATGTTAGTTAACTTCCTGGTCTATCTAATGTGCAAATCTGTCTCGCTCGATTTAAATCAGCGTATGTTGCATTATGTAACAGCTGACTCCCCGTTGTAGAATTCTGTTCCTCTATATCTGCCACACTCAGCCACTTCATCTATGAATTATATTATGGTCAATGCACATATAACCAGTGTTACATATAAATAATCATCAAATGAGAAGATACAGAGACATTAAATTATTGAGTTATTTGCGGGTCATCATCATTGTACTCCGAACATGTCTATAAGTACTCACATCTCCTCGTCAGCAAGTCCCGTAGAGACCAGCGACTGACGACTCCAGTTCTGTGTTGGTTGATAAGTCTTCTTACACGGCCACTAAGTTTCTCATTTCTGTCTATGCCCATCTTAACTCTCGTCTCTTTTATCAGAAGAAGTGATGTGGACTCATTTTTGTCGAAGTCCTGTGTCCTTCCCACATCTTGGAAGGCATTAATGATGTCCGCTTGATCTATTGGTTGATCGTCTTCAACAACAGCGCAGCTAGCCAACCTGTCCGCTCTTTCACTTCCCTATACTCCAGTATGTCCAGGGACGTAGACAAAGGTGATCCTACATATTTTTAATTTCTGCAATGACTCTACACATTGCCTGCGTACAGATCCCCATCTACTTTTTTTTAGAGATAAATGCACATAAAAACAAACGAAACAAGGCATTTGAAAAATTCAAAATTAATCCTTTCCTTCGTGAATTCTTTTACGTATTCTTCTGTTTTCAACTTTCAGCCTTTATCACATAAACAAAGAGAGAAAGAAATATAAAGACAGAAAGAATGCAATAAATAAATAACGAATATAATATATAGACACATTGGGGTGGGCGCCGCGTGCAAATGCCCCTTTAAATGACAAACGACACATTTGGTGGATGGTGCGCCCAGGCTGTCCTACTTTGCCCGATGGTCTGGTGCCTATTTTAGGCTAAATGGATCTAGAAGCAGACTGTCATATAAACATTCGAGTGTAGCAGAATTACAAACAGATGGAAGGATATCTGGATACGCAGAAAGAAAAACGGAAGGGAAGAACACCGAAAGAAAGAAAGAATGGAAAAAGAAAATAAAGACATACAGAAGTACAAAAAGAAAGAAAGAAAGAACAACGAAAAGAAAGAAAGATAGAAGGAAATAAAGACACAGAGAAGAATGAAAGTACAATAGAAAGAAAGAAAGAAGAATGATAGAAAGAAAGAAAGAAGAATGAAAGAAAGAAAGAAGAACGAAAGAAAGAAGAATGAAAGAAAGAATAAAAGATGAATGAAAGAGAGAAAGAAAGAAAGAAAGAAAGAAAGAAAGAAAGAAAGAAAGAAAGAAAGAAAGAAAGAAAGAAAGAAAGAAAGAAAGAAGGAATTAATCAATGAAAAAAAGAACAACGACTTCCTACCTAACATAATACATTTAAGGAAACAACAAATTAGAAACAGAAAATTAAAAAAGGAAAACAAAATGCTATAAAAGAAGAAAAAAAAACAATATTACTTTATTGACGTGAGCTGCTAAATAACAAACAGGAAGTGCCAGTTAGCGGAGGCGTGCACGTGGGTACAGCGAGTCAGGGAACAGCTGGTACTGTAAGGGCAAGGTCAGCAGATCTGGTCACGTGACACTGATACCGACACGAAAACGCCAACGACTGGCTAATGTCACATGATACGTACTCACAAGCCATGTGACGTGGCCTATCTCCATATCTTGCCATACGCATATCTAGTTGTGCCAGGAAAGCACGGCGATCGATTAAATTACTGAAAAATTGTTCCTCCTGAAACTGTGCACAGCCGACTATATAAATGGCCTGACAGCCGGTAGAAAATAACATTGACGCAGCTCAAAACAAATGAAGATAGAACACAAAAAAAAACAAAAAAAAAACAAAAAAAACGAACGAACCCACGCAGCAACAGAAGTCCAGAACAAAAGGCAAGACGCCCACATCAACAGATTCAGAAGATGGACCTAGAAGCAAAAAACTCACAGAAACAAACAATGACCACCAAAAACTCACACACCAACATTCACTGAACAACGATGGGCTAACGCAACCTACCAAACGGGGTGGGACGCCTGGGACGTTTGATGACGAACATAACCAGCAACCCCACTTCACGACTCCCACGAATATGACCTAGACTTTCAATGACACCTTCATGCCCTTCGTGGCGATAGCTCAGTGGTTAGTGAACTGGACTACAAAGGATAATTGGTAGCCGGGTTCATCCAGCCTTAAATGGGTACCGGATTTTTTTTCTGGGAAAGTAAAGCGGCACGGGCGTAATACCGACCACATTACCCCAAAAATAATGTGCTGAAGGTCTGTAAAATATAGGGTCACCCACACCATATTCCCTATACACCACTTGGTGTGACGGGGGCTCTTTACTTTACTTACTGTACTTCATGCCCTTCTCAAAGAAAAACAACGACACTAATTATTTTTAAATGTTTATATTTATGCAATAAAAAGTTTAAATGAAATCTTTTACTAAAACTGTTACTTCTACTACTATTACTACTACTACTGCTGCTGCTACTAACTACTACAACTACTACTTTATTTAAAAAAAAATAAAATCGTGGACGTTTTAAATTACCTAATCTATTGACGTTACTCAGTCCACTACCGCGACTGCTCGCAAACCTGAAAACGTCACGTCAGTTGCAATATTTGCCTATTTAATTTTCAGCCAGCGTGCCATCTATATCATCATCATCAAGTACCGGGCCTGTTGGCGTAGGTGATCATGTCTCTCCACAACTTTCGATCTCGACAGTTATTTATCATTTCTGTTTTTTTACTTTCTGCCAAGCCATTCTCTTAAGCTGTCTGGTATCTTTTCTCATTGCTTCCCTCTATCTCTTCGTCCCTCAATTTTCCAGTTGTTACAATATATTCCAGTTGTTCTCTTCTCATTACATGGCCAAAAAATGATGATTGTTTCTTCCTAATATTGAAAATTAGTTCTCTTTTTGCTTTGACCTCTTTCAGAACGTTTTCATTACCTTTCTTAGCTGTCCATGGTACTCTCAACATTCTTCTGTAAAACCACATTACTACAGACTCCAGTGATTTTCTTATATGTTGTCCTATTGTCCATGATTCACATTCAGATGATAAGACTGTCTCTACATAACATTTCAGAACTCTTTTTCTTGTTTCTGTCAAAAATGGATTGCACAGTATTCCTCATATTTTTGGAAAGCTGCTTTTTCCTGAACCATTCTGCATCTCACCTCAATTGTACATCTACCATCTGAGGTTAACATTGTTTCCAGATATTTAAATCTATATAGTTGGCTGTGAACTATTAATATTAACGACTTTGGCTACTTTCCTTTTCCTTGTCATTCTGATAAGGATAGCTGGTGCCCGAATCGCTAACTTGTCGGGCTCCAAACAAGGAGAACGCGGGTTCGAATTCCGGAAGGATCAAAAGGGTATTTCTTTCGGGGCTGAAATTAAAATTCAGAACGAGAACCTCGCGGTGACTGCACTGGACAAGTGGCTTTTACTCTCCATTCCTATAAGTACCCCCCCCCCCCCGGCAGACCCTAGTAATACCGTATAGATAGTTAAAAAAAATAATTTTATTTATCATTCCGATTTCTACTAAATATTACTACCTGGTCGTTCGCTTTTAATTAACAAGGACTTTAATTTGAAATATTTGCTTTCTGTTTTGGTTTTGCAGGTGACAATATCTACATCTACCGGCCCAACATATCTGAACTCGGAATGACGATTCTGGGTTCTGGGTTTAACTTCACACTTTGATCTTTACCTGGCTGACTCTCTCTCAGCGGCGGATATTCAGAGGAGGCAACGAAAAATAAGGAAATAAAATAGCCAATATTTTGTTATATTGTATTACTGAGCACCAGAGCTGGAAGTTGTCAGCGACCCACAGCTGATGGCTTGCGCCAGGATCGGTGAACCAAAACCATCCAGACCCTGCTCCACCTCTCCGTGGTGCCTCCAGTAACAGACTAACCTGTCTAGTCTGGCCAAGCGTGCAGGGATCGAAGAGGGAAGACAAACCGGTACTCAAAAATGTTGTGTTGAAGTCGGATGTGTTGGGCCGAAAGGCGCAAATATAACAGTTATACTGCAAACCACAACACAACGCAATCACGTCCACTGCGTCCTTGTAAGGGCGGATGATGAAGAGAAATATTCTAGTCTACCACGATACTCTAGAATACTTTAGTCATCGGGCGAACGCAACCAATCAAATAACCAATACAGATGGTAGATGTACAATAGGGGAGGAGCCACGACTCCTGCACTATTTCATCAGAATACATAACCCAATCACATTCCAGCTCAATGAATTAAATGTAAATGTCTGTGTACAACCAGTCACCGTATCCAGTCAGCCGTGATATAGCTCAAGTATTTCCACACGTCACTATTAGATAAGCTTCAATGTCTGACAATCAAACCTACTTCAACCATACATAGACATCTATTGACATTGTGATGCGTATGGAAACTATAGGTAGGCCATTTCAGAAGTTGATTCCCCGTTGCTATGGCAACGGTGATTTAATCTAATTAAAATGGCTGACTTTCTTTTCATCGTGACGTGTGCAGGTTTAGGCAGGAACGGAGGTAAACATTACAAATAGCTCCTTTAGATCAATGCGCTACGTTTTTACGATAGGCAGAAACGCAAACAAAAGCTGTAAGAAATGCAGCACAACGGTGTGTCTTTCCTGACTGACAATACAAATAACTAAGATACAATGATGTCATTATAATTGTGATAATTTATGGCAATAATTGAAGGTACTATTTTACATAGCGTAAATTGCCGTATTCTTTTGTTGCAAATTGTCAGGGTAGAGGTCAGTCTAAAAGTTGGTGCAGTTGAATGCAGTTAAGTTAAGTACCCCCGTCACGCCAAGTGGCGTATAGGGAATATGGTGTTAGTGACCATATATTTTACAGACCTTCGGCACAATATTTTTGGGGTAATGTGGTCGGTATTACGCCCGTGCCGCTTCACTTTCCCTGAAAAAAATCAGGTACCCATTAAAGGCTGGGTGAACCCGGAAGCCGTCGGTTGGGATCGAACCCTACCTCTTGTCCTTTGTAGTCCAGTTCACTAACCACTGAGCTATCGCGGCTCAGTTGAATGCAGTGATTTTAGAATATTAATTCTAATGAGCAATGTAACAAAAATCTTGCTAAACGTTATACAAAGAAGGTTTCATAATAAAATCAAAATGAAATTAGAAGAACAATAATTTGGATTAAAAAAAAAAAAAACAGTGGTATAAAAGAAACCATATTCTCTTTGAGGACGTTAATCGAAAAGTACACAGCAGTAAACAAACCAATATATATCTGCTTCATAGACTACATCAAGGCACCAAAGAAACGAGAAACTTAGTGGCCGTGTAAGAGGACCTATCAACCTACACTGGAGTCGTCGGTCGCTGGACATTGCATTACTTGCTGAGGAAGATGATCTGAGCACGTATTGACACGTTCGGATTGCAATGACGATGGCCCGTGAAAAACTCAAAGACGCAATAACAAAAGCTAATAATAGAATACACCCTAAATAACGTATAGACTGCCTACAGGAGATACATCTAGATGACACAGACATACGACTAATATGTAATTTATCCTGGGAACAAACAGCAATAATAAAATATAGCAATGAGAACTGTAATGATTATTTATATAATTAGAGGAGTAAGGCAGGGATGCATCTTATCACCAAGCTTATTCAAGCTATACACTGAGCAAATCTTTAAAAACATCTCAGAGATGCCAGACTTAAACATTAATGAAAAGATAATCAATAATCTAAGATATGGAGCACTAATTATAGAAAATCCTAAAGATCTACAATATTTACTAATGGAAATAAACATGACAAGCCTGAAATATGGATTAGATATGAATATAAAAAAGACTAAAAAAAAAAAATACTCAAAATCCACAAGCTGTTCAAAGTTGAAGGAAAAGACCAGGAGACAGGTCAAAGCTACAACTACCTTGAACATACAATAACCAGTGATGGAAAATAAAACCAAAATGATGATAAGTTCAAACGCTTGTATGAAAGTAAAATGCGTGTGAGTTGCAGGAAAGAACCTTAGAATAGACGCGACAGATTATTCCAAATGGTATTTTTTATGTTTATTTATTTGGATGTTCTCTTTTCACGACGAGATGACCTTGAAAGAAGAACGATATTACAACATGAACATTCAAATCTAAGTGCTGCAATCAATACAAATGTCTATCTGGCGGGATAACGAAGGGAAGTCTATTTTGCTGAAAGGAGAAATGACCGCTGAGAGAATTTTTGTACAAATAACATGCTAATGTAAGTGTGTACTAGCAGTCTATGTATTTGTTATACATGTAATGAGATAACTCGTCACGTCCTGGCCTCTTCAAGTTTCTAATACACTGTCCGCCGTCACACTGTCATTTGACTCTCTAAACAATTTCATTTAACAATATTGGGGGGGGGGGGGGGGGGGAACCAAGGGTCAAACGAGTAGGGGACGAAGGAGAAAGGCAATCCCGTAGTAAAAAATGCCCTGCTTAAGTCGAATAGTTTGGCCGATAGACGCAAATTAAACGCATCTTCGCCCCTGTAACGCCCTTTTCATGGCAGTTAGTGAAGATGACTAAAGGAATACTCTCGTTATCAGCCCTTTAAAGGTCGTTACGTGGGCGTTAATGCGTTTTACCGTTTCTTTTGAGACCACCGATATCTCTGTTTTATTTTCATTTAAATTATGTTCCCTTTTTGGAGGCAATGCGAGTGGCAGCAACAAATCTGGACACTGACAGCGACTCATAGCTGATGGCATGCGCCAGGATCTGTGGACCAAGAACCATCCAGATTCTACTCCACTTCTTGGCGGTGCCTCCAGAAACAGACTAGTCAGTCTAGTCTGGCCAAGAGATTAAAGATTGAAAAGGGAAGGCAATGCAGTGCTCAAAATTTCCGTACTGAAGTCGGATGCTTTGGGCAGAAAGACGCACATAAACCTAAACACAACGTATCTACCCCGTCTTAACGTCCTTCTAAGGACGGATGACTAAGAAGATAATCAATTCCTTTAGTAGTCTTCAGGTGAACGCCAGAAAGAGATACCATTTACTCTAATCTTTAATTTTTGTATAGTGTAGCCGTTGCCACCATATCTTTGATCCTGCCCGCTGAGAGGGTTTTCTCGAAGCCACCCCAATACTTGTGACGTCAGGAGCTATAGGCGGCTGACCTCATTTAGCCCGCAACCGCCCCTGCTCGTAATGCCGAAAACGTCACAACTGTTGGTCGGTCACCCCTCGGCGGACAAGCTCAGGAGTGATCACGCAGTTCCTTTTATTGTGTCAATGGTAATTAAGAGAGTGTGTCTCAAATATCTGTTTGAAAATAAAGTCATCCGAATCCCAGACCTGGCAGACATTTTCTTTAATTGACAGGAGAAGCAGCCGAGGGTGAGTTGCTGGGACATCAAAACCAAATTGCTTTGGCCACACTTTCTTTTGCCTTTAATGGGTACCGGATTTTTTGCTGGGAAAGTAAAGCGGCACGGGCGTAATACCGACCACACTACCCCAAAAATCATGTGCTGAAGGTCTGTAAAATTTATAGTCGCTAGCACCATATTCTCCATAAGCCACTGTGCGTGACGGGGCTCTTTACTTTTTACTTACACTTACTTTTCCTCTTCTCATTGGTCACTCGTAAGGTGGGCATGTGTTCTATAGCTCGTTTCAAATCATGTGCCGAACTTTTAAAATCGATATCTTTTTAATCTCTTTTTGTAATTTTTTCAAAATTTGCATGTAAAGTTATAATGATTAGAACCCAACAGGGAATTAATTTCATTAAAAAAAACATTTGGTTATTATTGTTGCTTATTTGATTTATATAAATTTATAACGACCCATTGATGTAGTCAAAACTTAATGTTTACAGTATTTTAAGTTAAAAATAGCGTTTAAAAATCCATACACGGTACAATTGACGTTTTTGCACGCATTCCACGTGGGCTTTCTGACACAATTAGACACTTGTAGAAAACACGAGGCATTGTGTGTTCCATTTCCGTTCATTCAGCGGCGAAGCCGTCCTCGAACTGAGCAGACAATAATTCTCCTGGTGTTTTGTCTTATTAGGTTATTTCCCCATTACGGCCACGCCTTTACCTAGTGAAAATTAATCATAGACCAGCAACTACGGTAATTTCTATTCCTTAGGGCTTCACAATTTACAATTTTGACAAACATCAAAGAAATATCGCCGCTTTAAGAAAACTGCAGCTGCAAGATATTTGTTAAATATACATTTAAAGGGTCTTTTGCATTCTAATAACATTTGGAAAATTTCAAAAGTTTTTAACAAACGGTTAGAGAGTAATAGCGTTTTGAAGTTGGGCAAGTGATTTGAAACGAGCTATAGAGTTTGATTCTCGTGTCAAGGCGCTGTGCCGAAGAGTACGGGTTCGACCCTGCTTCGGACCATCTGTTGTTATGTTTATTTTCTGTTGTTGATTGGATGTGATTTTTTTTTCCCATTTCCCCGAGTGTTGTAAGCATAGCTCATGCTCTGAAGCATTCGCTGATCTATTGCCTCGGAAGTTTCCCTCATAATAATACGGGAATCCCCGTAGTGGTGGCTGTTACTGATATAGAGGACCCAGTATTATGGCCAAGTGAGTAGGGATCGTGGAGGGAAGACAACCCTGTATTAGCAAATAGGCTAAAGTCGGATGTGTTTGGCCGAAAGGCACAAATATCACAGTTTTACTGCAATCCACAATACTCCGCAGACATGTCAACATAACGTCCATTTAAGGGCGGATGACGAAGAGATGTAATCCCTTAGTCATCGGGTGGACGCAAACTAACGCTTCGAGAAACGTCGATAATGTATTTCATCGTTTTTGCTTTTTCACTAGATTTTACGACTATAACTAAAATTCCACTTTAATATCAACAAAAGCAGCCGTAATTTTTTTTTTTTTTTTTGGTCTAGTCCGTTTTAGAGTCTCAGATTTCACAACAGCATAGATAGTGAGGTACATAATTTTAATCCAACACAAAGTGAACACTTGAAGAGTAACGGAGAGTTTACTACTTTAACACCCCCCCCCCCACCCCCCCCCCCCCCACCCCCCACCCCCTCGGCCACAAACCCCAAACTCTTAACCCCAATGCCCGACCCTGTTTCTGTATCTAAACAGTTCCCAGTTCCGATTAGCCGGACAGGTCAAGACCAGCGCGCACACACGGGGGCCATCTTTAGATATACTTCCGGTCTTATCGACAATAAAGGAGCATCCTGGACTTTCCGACCTCTTAACCATTCAACACTCACACACAGAGATAAACATATCCGTGGATAGAAGGTGGTCGCTGTTGGAGGCTAGGTACGCATCCACCTATAGCTTTAGCTAGGGAATAATAGAAGGAAAAGGTATGTGTTAGCACTCGGAAAAAATGACAAATAAACAACAACAGAAAAAACAAAGAACAATATATGGTCCGAAGCAGGATCGAACCCGTACTAATTATTAATTAAAATTAGCTGAGTGGCTGTGTACCAAGCGATCGGCTTCTCGTGGCAAGGCGCAGTGCCATGGAGTACGGGTTCGATCCTGCTTCGGACCATATATTGTTCTTTGTTTTTTCTGTTGTTGTTTATTTGTCATTTTTTTTCGAGTGCTAACACATACCTTTTCCTTCTATTATTCCCTATTATTGCCTCGGAAGTTTCTATTATTTGTCTCCAGTATACCTATATATATATATATATATATATACCTCCGTCTTCGGTGGTACTCATATTTTTTCCGTCGATGAGTAATTGACGTTTCAAGCCGGGGCTCACTGTTGAGACCAGGGGTGGTTGCCGCAGAGAAAACACAAATGAAAATTCCAACTGGTGCTGCCGGGATTTGAACTCATAACCTCTCTGTCTCGAAGCCGGCGTCTTGCCTCGAGACAAACCAGTTCCCCTGGATATGGGATGAGGAAGAAGAAATCTTTTGACAGTTTGCAGTAAGAAGATTCAGGGAGAGCAAGAAAAGCTTAAAATAGCAAATGAACGTTATCACACAACTTGCCTGTCTATGTAATCACCACATTGGGCATGAGGTAACAAGAAAGAAAGGTATGGACAGTGTTTTGTTTCGACTCAAGTGGCTCAACTTCAGATCTTCTTCTCCTATCCTTCCTCAGTT